>OX422215.1:626443270-627643270 GCA_949130495.1 Sambucus nigra | reverse complement strand
TTTTTTAGTAGGTTTCTTAGTTTGTATGTTTCCTTCACGGATTAGTAGTGCACTATATTTATACTTATAATTCTCCACTATAGATACTAATATCTTGTGCTTATTAGGTTTGTTAAACTATATTTTGCATAAATTTATAACGTGACTTATATTGTCTAAAATGTTTAATGTTATATATTAAGATTTTGTAATCTATTTGATAAGTTTTCTTGAATGTTGTAGGGTTTTGCTACGTTTTTTATATACTTTTAAGCATAAGAGTCTCTTTCATAACTGTTTTTATATTTTAGTTTAATATTAATTTTAGTTGATTTAAAATAATATTAAGATATTTAAGTACATTATCTACTATCAAAATATTATTTCAATATATTAAACATATTTTTAATATGTCTTAATTATATTTTCCTTTATAATATAAATTTTTAAAAGGTATCTTTTTAAATTCAGACAATGCATGATCTGCAAATTAATTTTATTTAAATATTAATGTTGGTGGGGTGTAATAATGCATTTGTTTGTTGATATTTACACTGAAGAGAGGCCCTACAAGCAATTTTGTTCCTTCTCCCATTCCATCTGACAAAGACATGTATTACAACTGCACACTGACAAGCTCATATGCAGACAACAAAGCACTCGCATGGATTTGTTGGATATAATATATGCAGAATATACGAATAAACCTAAATACGAAAAAGATAAAATTGGAAGAACTTATCGATCGAGGTTTATGTTTGACACAAAGTCCTAAAGGTGAAATTGCTCGCTGATATTGACGATGTCAGCCCCTTGAACAAACACCTCCCAGGATTCATCATTATCAGAAATCCAATTAGCATCACAAAAGCCTTAATTACAGTAGGATATCTAACATAATGAATACTATAATTTATTTTGTATTTTAGATATCTCAAAACTCTAATCAAAGCATCCCAATGTTCATTTTTAGGATTACAAGTATATGCACTAAGTCTACCCACATCATAAGATACATTAGACTACCAATAACTCTAGAATATTCTAACGATGATACACTAGGACGTGTATGTTTTCTCAAGTGACAACTAGGGTCATAAGGTGTTTTAGTAGGAATACAATTAAATTGTTCAAAATTTCTAAGAACTTTCTCTACATAATGAGATTGGGTTAAAACAATTCTTTCAGAATTTTTAATGATTTTAATTCCAAATATAACATCACCAACACCCAAATCTTTCTTATCAAATATTTAGGAAACTTTTAGTTTTATTAACTACATCCATATCAGTACCAAAAATAAACATATCATCCACATATAAGCAAATAATCACACTAGAATTATCCTTGAATTTGCTATAAATACATTTTTTCGCTTCATTAATGTTCAAACCATTAGAGATTATTAATTGATCAAATTTTTCATGCCATTGTTTAGGAGCTTGTTTTAGTGCATATAAAGATTTTTTTAAGTCTGAACACTTTTTTATCAAGGCCTTGGACTACAAACCCCTCAGGTTGATCCATATATATTTCTTTTTCAAGATCTCCATTCAAAAAAGCCTTTTTAACATCCATTTGATGAATTATCACATTATATAATGAAGCAATATCAATTAATATAGATGTAATTCTAATAACAAGAGAGTAAGTGTCAAAGAAATCAATTCCTTACTTTTTTCGATAGCCTGTAGCTACTGATCTTGCCTTAAATTTATCAGTAGAACCATCAGCTTGTAATTTCTTTTTAAATATCCATTTGCATCCAGTAGTTTTACATCCTTTAGGCAAGTCAACTAACTCCCATGTGGTGTTAGAAATCATAGAATCATATTCACTATTTATAGCTTTATTCCGAAATATAGAATCGGGTGAGGACATTGCCTCACTAAAAGTGACGGGGTCATTTTCCATTAAGTATGTTAAAAATTCAGGACTAAAAGAAGTAGCTATCCTAGGTCTTTTACTTTTTCTAATTTCAATTTCTTCTGAATCCGAATATTCATTTTTAACACGAGGACCCACTGTGACAAAACTACTAGTTCCCTCACTTCTCACCTTAAAAGAAAATTTGTTCTCATAAAATTGAGTATCTCTTGACTCAAAAATAGTGTTTTTATCTATATATTGATCTTTAGAATAAATTATAAGAAACCTATAAGCATTACTATTTTTAGCATAACCAATAAAAACACAATCAAAAGTCTTTGGGCTAAGTTTTGTTCTCTTAGGTACAGGTATTGAAACCTTAGCAAAACACCCCCACACTTTAAGGTGTTTATAAGAAGGTTTTATATTTTTCCACATTTCATAAGGAGTTTTATAATTTTTCTTTAAAGGTATTTTATTAAGAATATGACAAGCAGTAGGAAGTGCCTCATCCCATATATTATAAGGTAAACTCGAAGTGCTTAACATAAAATTTACCATATCCTTAAGAGTTCTATTTTTTCTTTCAGGCATACCATTAGATTGGGGTGAATAAGGAGGAGTAACTTGATTAATTATCCCATTATCTTTACAATATTTATCAAGATCACCGGTGTATTCTCCTCCCCTATTGGATCTTAATGTTTTAATGGATTTTCAAATTATTTTTCACCTTCTAATTTATGAGAAACTCTTATTTTTACTCGTAAGGAGATAAATATAATAGTAATGAGAGTAATCACCAATAAAAGCAACGAAGTATTTATTTCCACCACGTGTCACATAACCTTTTAAATCACAAAGATCATAATGTATTAAACTTAAGACAGTTGAACTTCTTTCGACACCCGAAAAAGGTTTTTTTAGCATATTTTGATTCAACACATATTTCACATTTAGAATTGGAAGAAATATCAGATTTTGGTATGTTTCCCCCCAAAATTAATTTTTTAATGGATGCCTTATTTACATGACCAAGTCTAAAATTCCACATATCACAAGAGTCAATCAAATAAGCATAAGGAGTAGATGTTTTATTATTATCATCCACAGTTATATTTAGTTTGAAAAGACCCTCATGAACATAACCTTTCCCCACAAAGCACCTCCCTTAGTCACAACTACCTTATCACTCTCTAGAACAATTTTAAAACCCTTATTAACTAAGATAAAACCGAACACTATATTCTTCCTAACCTCGGGGACATACAAGACATCTTTCAAGGTAAGAACATTTCCTGAAGTGAACTTTAAAACTACGATTCCCTTCCCCTCAAACTTAGACGAAGAGTAGTTTCCCATGTACATACGCTCACCCTCACCCACAGTAGTGAAGGCACCTCTCATGCCGTAAATATATTTGGTAGCACCAGAATTAAGCCACCAGTCTGTCATGTTACTCACAATGTTTTCCTAGGTCATCACAGAAGTAAATTTACCCTCCTCAGTTACATTTGCTTAAGGCTTCACATTCTGACTCTTCCTATTCCTTGCAATCTTTAGCATAATGACTTGGTTTTCCACACACAATGTATTGACCTACAGGTTTAGATTTAAATCCAAGTTTAGAATTCTTATTCTGATTAGTAGGTTTGAATTTATGGTTGGACCTCGAATTCTGGTTTAGATTATGGTGCGCATGTTTTTGGTTTGAATGTTTAGGCTTAAATCGGTTCTGCTTTTTGTTGTCATTTGATTTTCCTGCGACCGAAGTAGACTTAGAACTGAATTCATAATTTTTCGCCTTAAGTTTCGCATTTCTATTGTCTTCCTCAATTCTCAAACAAACTATCAAATCTTCCAGTGTCTTCTCTTTTTTCTTATATCTAAGAACATTTTTGCATTCTTTCCAAAACGGTGGCAGTTTTTCAATTATAGATGGCACTTGAAATCCCTCACATATACTATAACCCTCGGCCAGAATTTCATGAATAATAATTTGTAGTTATTTAAGTTGCGACACAATAGATTTATTATCTTCCATTTTGATTTCTAAAAATTTTCCAACCACAAATTTATAGACCCAGCATCTTCAATTGCATATTTTTTATCTAGTGTGTTCCATAATTCTTTAGAAGTGGGACATGACCAATAGACATCATACAGTTTAAGGTAGAGACAATTCAGAATATAATTCCTACACATATAATCCCTTTGTTTCCAAATAACTAGTTCTTTAGGTATAGATTGTCTATTAGATGCAATCAAATTAACAACCTGAAGAGTTCTTTGGTAAAATTATAGTTTTATTTTTCATCTCTTAAAAGTCTTTCCATCAAACAGTTCAGGTTTTTCAGAGTATTTTGCATTAGGATTTTCCATAGCAGGTTGTAGAATAGCACATAATTTCACCTTTAGATTGTTGAAAATAATATATGGACAATATACGAAAAAACTCAAATACGAAATATATATAATTAGAAGAACTTATCAATCGAGGTTTTTGTTTGACACAAAGTCCTAAATGTGAAATTGCTCTTTGATATTGATGCTGCCAGCCCCTTGAACAAACACCTCCCAGGATTCAATGATCAGATTCCGTCACCAGCAACTATGCAGAATCTTGAACTCTCAGGATACTTTAGTACCAAAAAATAATTAAAGAAAATAGTATAATAGAGAGATAATTAATTTTTGTTTTTCTGTAATGGGAGATAGAGAGAGAGACGTTTTTTGAGGATATCAGTTTGCAAAGAAAATGACTCTATTTTATAGGAATAACCAAAAACGTTTTTTGCACACTAACCCACTTCTTTCTTCACTAACGGGTAGCTGAGTCAGAATTAAAGACTAAGTCAAAAATTAAAAACGAGTTAATTAAAAAAATTAAAATGAATTTGAAAATATGAAAATTTTAAGGCACATTAGAAATCCCCAAGAGCCTGAGGCCCCAAGGTCCAAGGCTCAATATATGACCCTTAATAATTAGTTTGCCTCCTAGGTATTGAACCCACGACCTCAAGCACACACACCTATAAAGTTACCACTAGGCTACTTGCTCCAACTTATTTAGTTCATTCAAAATTAATATATATATATAGTATATTATACCCAACAATCCCCCACATGAATGAAATAAATAAATAAATAAAAGTAAAAAGACGCTCTGGACCATCATAAGGAGTGACGTATAAGGCAAAGGTGTCATTCGACTTGAACCTTTGCTTTGTGTTGATATATTGAGTTACCGGTTGATAGAGAAATAATGTCTTGAACTATTTCACCGTTGTTGTAAACTTAAGTCAATAGAACTCACATGTGACTCCCAAAAGTCATCATCAAGTTTCCACGGTTGTGCTCGTTTTCTCCGTGAGCATGCCTAGGTTTCTTGAGTGCTCTAGAGAATCAGCCTTAATTCTCATAGGAAGTGACCCCACTACCACACTCATATAAGTTCTTCTATCAAGAGTGTATTGTATTTCACACCCCACTAATAACAGCTATAGAAAGCATTAATAGATTAAATCTCATCCTCCATCGATATGGAGGTACTAAATCATAGGAATGGGTTTTAAGTAAAACTTAAATTTGTACCCCCACAAATCACTCGTATAACTTTGTTATCCTATTGAACCCAGATATTGGGATCTCCAGTCATATGGGTTGGGTTTCTATTATAGGTGATTTAAATATTAATAGGCTTTATGCCCATTCTCCTCGATGTTTAATAAACTAGCTCTCTAGCTTTTGGGGGGGATATTTTTTTTTTAATATTGAATTAAAATTAGAACCATTAGCTTTTAATTTTTTTTTAAATATCCATTTGCATCCAATAGTTTTACATCTTTTAGGCAAGTCAACTAACTGTGACAACCCGCCTACTAAAATAATAGGTGGCCAGCCCAATACTCCAATAAATACAGGAATCATAGATGGTCCATTCTTAGCATCACTGACGATTAACATAATAGTATGAGATAACCACCAATCATTTCAGAAAACGGATTGTCATATACAAAAATTTTAAAAGTAAAAGAGAAACACTTAGACAATCCCATTTGTAAAAACGGTGGGTATCAAAAATCGATGACTAAAGTATGACAATACAATAAATAATCACCGAATAAGCTGTCGGTGCACAGACCAATACAAATAATACATTAAGTATTACAATCAATATTTACAATATAATAAATGAGTGCAATACCTTGGGCAAACACGCCCGAATGAAAGTACTAAACATAATTAGAGTACAATAGAAGGGAGCGTCTACTACAAGTATCCTACAACATCCGCAATATGCTGTAGCTCCAAGACAACTCGAATGGAATATGTAAATACGGGTGTCCATGCGGAGGAGCACCTGTAACGGCAAGGAATATGCATCACAAAGAAATATAGAAATCGGTCAGGGCCGGGTTTGATATGATTACCATATGACTAAAATGCATGGCAGGTAAGTGCGTAAATCTCTCGCAGATAACAATAATATTTCTCACCTCTCAATCTAGCAGTAACCTAGCGCAATAATAATGATGCTCAGGTTATAGAAAGAACAGAAGGCTAACTTCTCCCCAGTCTCAACACTATGCCCTATTCGTGCGTGGGGTGTCTCGCAAAGCGAAATCCAAACAAGGAACCCCCCCGATACACTACTACTTAGGCAAGGTTGATCGTCGAGATACATTAGGCCCTGTCCTAATTCATTTAAGTACTAAAAGTTAACTTCTCCCTAGTCTCAACACTATGCCCTATTCGTGCGTGGGGTGTCTCGCAAAGCGAAATCCAAACAAGGAACCCCCCCGATACACTACTACTTGGGCAAGGTTGATAATCGAGATACATTAGACCCTAAGCACGAAATAATAAATAATTACATGTGTGTGCATAAGTGTGGGAAATCACATCTACAACTACACAAAGAAAAAGAAATAAAACTCATCCATCATCTAATGGCACAATTCCTAATTCTATCTTTAGGAATATACATATAAATGGTACAACACTTTATCAAATGTTTACCAAATTATTTTCATCGTAAACTAATTCATTTCATGAATTTGTTCCTTATTAGGAAATATAATCGTACTTTTTATGCTCTATTGGCATTTATCACCATTGTTCACTTTATAAAAATATCTTCCTTATCAGGAATATGATCATCATCATAGGCTCTTTATGGCCTTACATCGTGCTCTTTATGGCACTTTCATCATGCTCTATAAGGCATTTTACTGTGCTCTTTATGGCACCCATCAAACATCAAGTCCAACTTGATTTAGAATAGTTATATTAATATATATATATAACGATTCTAAGACCGCCCGTCCGGGTTTCCCCACTGTGCGCGCCCCTAAATGGCTATCATCTTCCAGGGCCTCCAAGACAACCTGGGATCCTATCGAAACTTCGGGAAGCGACCATGTGCCTGCGGGATAGTCAAGACCACACCCGGAATATCCTAACCAGCGCAGAAAATATATATGTACAAACGCTCACATGGCCTAGGGACTATATCCACCCTGCATCATTAGCCAGGGGGCTTCACCACAACGCGCGCGACTTCCCTTATGATAGCGATTTAGAGAGGTGTGTATCCATAAATTAACATTTATGAAAAACATTACTTTTTCCATTTTGAAAACTCATATTTTACATTTCCAAAATCATCCATTTAGCCATTTGGCACCATGTTTTAGAATATATATATTCCATTCTTATTTAATCATATTTTATGAATGGCCTAAGACCCCAAAGTGCCACTAACCTCAAAATAGCCTCAAATAGTTTATATAATTCATAAACCCTCAAAGTGAGTCTCCATAATGGAGCGTCTCTCAAAAGCTCTACCTTAATATTTTAACTTCTAATATCATTTCTAGGTTAATCTCCCAAATCATTCGGATATCAACCTACGCAACTTAGCCCTCGGGTAAGCCTAAATATCCCATTATCATCCTAGGGCATTAGTCTACCCACAACCACCCTCTAGGACTCTCAATTACTCCCCAAAGGAAGGTTCCTAAACCTTGGACCTAAAAGAAAAAGGGCTAAAAAATCAAAATAAGAAAATACCACAAAAACAGGGGAACCGAATCGATTCGCCCCTTGGACCGAATCGATTCGCCCTTGCGAATCGATTCGCTAAACAGCCGAATCGATTCGGTGAGCAAAAACTGACCTTCTGCAATTGCCGAATCGATTCGGTTTTAATCCGAATCGATTCGGTCTGCAAGACCTGTAACCCTCTCCTTATCCGAATCGATTCGCCCTAGGGGCCGAATCGATTCGGTCCTGGGATTTTGCCCAGTTTGGGCTACGGGGTATAAGAACCCTAAAATACCAAAACCCCAAAACCTTGATTTCTCCCAACATCAACAACAACAATTCGACCTAAATCAATCCTACACCATGTACAACTAATAATTTATCCTTAAATCAAATTAAAACTAAGATTTAAGGGTTTAAACATCAAAATCAACAAATACCCATTTATGGGTTAAATCTCCAAAACCTAACTATACATGCAATTTATCACATTAAATCCATATCTAGCAAGTAAGAAACTTGCCTCGAGGTTCGTAGTCTCTGAACACCTCCGGTAGCGACGGAAATCCGGTCCAAATCTTCATTTCTCTCTCTTTCTCTCCATTTCTCCCAACTCTCTCTTCTCTCTCTCTCTCTCTCTCTTGACTTCTAACACAAATGAAGAAAGAAAAAGGGGTGGGGGACTTATACGGGTCTCAAAACATGAATCCCCACTTTTAATTGTTAATACACCACTAAAATGACTCGTAACCACTTAATTGAGTCATAACCCCTTAAAATGCCTAAATCTCAAAAATTACAACTGAGCACTTATTTCGACTATCTCGACTATTCTAAAAACAACCGCACCCCCTATATTGGCATTCGGTAAAGTGTGAACTATTTTTACGTTCCAATTCCATTTTTAATTCATTAATTATACCCTAACTTAAATATAGGTCATAACCGTCGTTTTACATATAACGACGCAATAATACACAATATAATGCTATTCACCTCCCCATACGGTAAATAGATAAAACATAGTAAATATTATCCCTAAATATCACGGGAAGTAATATTTACTCCAACTTCTCCTATTTTATAAAATTAGCCCATCAGGCAAAATAGTATAAAATAGTCGCTCGAAAACTTGGGTTGTTACATATTCCCCCCCTTAAAGGGGAATTTTGCCCTCAAAATTCAGGCGTAACCCATAACCATACACAGGGTATACTATAATAAAAACCGTGCTATCATACTAGCAAACCCCCTAATAGAAATGTCCTCATAGGACTCAGACTAAGGTCATCGCTATCGATCTCAGAAACCATCGATCCTACCCTTCTACTACGGGAGGAGATACCCACACAAGCTCGGCACTAATTGCCTTACTTTCCGAAACACGTTATACCTCTACTAGGGAATGACTACACTAACTTACAATCGCTAACCCCAACACTACTAACTCCTATTCGCGTTGGTGCACCCCTCCGAGGTCTACTTGCTCACTGAGCCCAAACTAAAGGAAGGTTACCGGACCACTCCCGGTCCCAGGAATATGCTATTCGCTGTTTCCATTCCAACGAGTAGACAAGGCATATTGCCATCTACACTAGGCTATACACGGCCTAACGTTTATCGAAGACGATCCGAACTATTGCAAGGAAATTCGATCCATAGAATTTCTACTCCGATCTCACCTTAAATCAAATCCACCCTTCCACTTACGGGTGGTAGGATATACCCCATATCCCCAACGGTTTCCATTCTTCCTAGAGACTTTACCTATACCTTGACACGAATGTCTCGTCTCGGTGAAGCTCACTCCACTGGGCATTCTATGCCACGAATAAATTCTAAGACGGTATCTACTCAGCGCCTATACTACTCCCATCCGCATTGCCTTAGCGAAAGGAAACATCCTAACGAGCTCAAAATCTCATACTTCTCGTCTAGGGACCAAATCCTACTTAGAGTTAACCCACAACTTATTGTGGTCAACTCCCAACCATCTTCCTAAACTAACGCCGCATGCCCTAAGGGCCTAGCGTCCTAAGAATCCTAGGGTCAATCTATCTATCCTAACCTACTCGTATAAGTATAATACTAAATATCCCTAGTGTCCAAGACCTTTCCCGACTTCCGACATTAGCTCGGTTTCATGCGTGGGACGTCTCGCCGAAGCGAAATCCAAACAAGGAACCCTCCCGTTACACTACTACCTCGCATTGTCAGTCGTCGAGAAGTAACGGTCGAAGACACATGATCGGGATCGACGGAAATCCTAACTCTAAATTTCTACTACTACATATACGTCTAGGTCCTATCATAACAATCGACTGAGGCATTTACTTTCAGTAAAATGCCACCACAACTCTACCCCAAGAGACACATATACCTCTACACAAATGGCCTTCTCATTAAGGCACAACCATAAGTCCCTATCGGACATCCAAAATCTTAGTCCTCCCCCACGTCAGTCAGAGGAAAACGATCATAGTGCTCATATATCGCACATGAACTAAGCCCTTAATCACTCATATACGTGACTCTGGGCTAAACCTTCCAACCCTACACTTAACCAACAGAAAAGAAAGGAAAGAAGAAAAGAACAGAAAAGAAAATGCACATCTCTCCACTCCCAACGTCGTTAAGGTTCATGCGTGGAGCGTCTCGCCGAAGCAAAATCCAAACAAGGAACCCCTCCACACAGTCACCTTAACTAGCCGGTCATGGAGATAAGGCAATAGCATACACAAGCAAGGTAAACAAGCAAGCAAAGAGAATAAAATAAAAATAACAATAAAGGAAACTATCTACACACCGTAAATCACCTCTATAAAGTCTCAACCTATATCCAGGAGAGATATTATAGAACAACTAGTCCTCCTCCTAGAACTAGAACTAGATTAGCCTCGCGATATATTCGCTTGCTATCACCCCAACCAATCTAAGAATATCTCTACTCGTATGATATATGTAATACAAGTAGCAAGTACCACACATATCACCACTCGCCCCATAACGAGTGGGAAGGAAAAATACAGGACCCCCTATCATGGAAGCCATAAAGATATACTTACTATATATAAAAAATATGTACCGATACCATCACAAGCTCGATATACGCACCCGAATCTAGGGCTAACACCAAACTACTCCCATCTAACCTAAGGAATGCACTAATCGCACCCTAGTTAGAAAGTCCCACCAACATACTAGCCACCCTCCCGGGGCTGCTACCGATAGTTCTAAGACACGACATTCTAGTCTTACCCGAACCAAACTACTTCCATCAAAGACTCAACTAGGAGTCATATCCTTGCCTGGTTATCTTAAATCGACAAGATTAGAACGCATGCATCCCTTGACCCCTTCAGCAAGGAGAACATTCTACCAGCCTCCCCGACCTTAGCTCCACGAGCCTTCCCCAGGTGGATGTCCACCAGGGGGTCTCATGAACACTACTCTCCAAAAGTGTTTCCAACACTTACTTACGAGCCTAGCATTTCCACTGAGAGGTTCTCTCTATGGGTAAAATATTCTGCCCCACCATAACGAGGCGACTATCATATCTGCCACTTCAACCTTACTCCAAAGGGTGAAAGGTTTTCCTCAAACCCTCACACCTGGGCACTCCTATACCCAAATCTAGGCCAAAACTCTTGGGCCTTACGTTCTCACCGAACGAGGTCACACTTCCTCTAACCAACCGAACTTCAACATGTGGTCCTGATAAAGAACCTCTCAACTCCGAATTGACATTGCTCGGAGTCCCAATCATAGTACCACTCTCTACCGACAACGGTACTTGGGAAAACTATTTTCACTGTGCTTAGTAGTCACGGCGGCAATATAAAATAATGCTGCAAAGGGAGAGACCTCCAAGTTGGTCCTTATTCCCGACCACAGCCTACAGCTTATAGTAATCCCATCCTATGACGCCTTCACAACGGCCTTCCTCAACGCCCTTCATCTAACGACTTACAAGTCTCACACGATCGCGCAGAAGATCTTCGGGGTTCTCATACCACAGCAGGAGAACGAAATCTCACAAGAGAATTCAACGACCTTATTCCTAAGGCTCTACATCAAACAGAGAGAAACGCAGAAGACGTAAAACATCCGCACAGATTCCTAAGGACTCTAGAACCTAATGCTCTGATACCATCTGTGACAACCCGCCTACTAAAATAATAGGTGGCCAGCCCAATACTCCAATAAATACAGGAATCATAGATGGTCCATTCTTAGCATCACTGTCGATTAACATAATAGTATGAGATAACCACCAATCATTTCAGAAAACGGATTGTCATATACAAAAATTTTAAAAGTAAAAGAGAAACACTTAGACAATCCCATTTGTAAAAACGGTGGGTATCAAAAATCGATGACTAAAGTATGACAATACAATAAATAATCACCGAATAAGCTGTCGGTGCACAGACCAATACAAATAATACATTAAGTATTACAATCAATATTTACAATATAATAAATGAGTGCAATACCTTGGGCAAACACGCCCGAATGAAAGTAATAAACATAATTAGAGTACGATAGAAGGGAGCGTCTACTACAAGTATCCTACAACATCCGCAATATGCTGTAGCTCCAAGACAACTCGAATGGAATATGTAAATACGGGTGTCCATGCGGAGGAGCACCTGTAACGGCAAGGAATATGCAGCACAAAGAAATATAGAAACCGGTCAGGGCCGGGTTTGATATGATTACCATGTGACTAAAATGCATGGCAGGTAAGTGCGTAAATCTCTCGCAGATAACAATAATATTTCTCACCTCTCAATCTAGCAGTAACCTAGCGCAATAATAATGATGCTCAGGTTATAGAAAGAACAGAAGGCTAACTTCTCCCCAGTCTCAACACTATGCCCTATTCGTGCGTGGGGTGTCTCGCAAAGCGAAATCCAAACAAGGAAACCCCCGATACACTACTACTTAGGCAAGGTTGATCGTCGAGATACATTAGGCCCTGTCCTAATTCATTTAAGTACTAAAGGTTAACTTCTCCCTAGTCTCAACACTATGCCCTATTCGTGCGTGGGGTGTCTCGCAAAGCGAAATCCAAACAAGGAACCCCCCCGATACACTACTACTTGGGCAAGGTTGATAATCGAGATACATTAGACCCTAAGCACGAAATAATAAATAATTACATGTGTGTGCATAAGTGTGGGAAATCACATCTACAACTACACAAAGAAAAAGAAATAAAACTCATCCATCATCTAATGGCACAATTCCTAATTCTATCTTTAGGAATATACATATAAATGGTACAACACTTTATCAAATGTTTACCAAATTATTTTCATCGTAAACTAATTCATTTCATGAATTTGTTCCTTATTAGGAAATATAATCGTACTTTTTATGCTCTATTGGCATTTATCACCATTGTTCACTTTATAAAAATATCTTCCTTATCAGGAATATGATCATCATCATAGGCTCTTTATGGCCTTACATCGTGCTCTTTATGGCACTTTCATCATGCTCTATAAGGCATTTTACTGTGCTCTTTATGGCACCCATCAAACATCAAGTCCAACTTGATTTAGAATAGTTATATTAATATATATATATAACGATTCTAAGACCGCCCGTCCGGGTTTCCCCACTGTGCGCGCCCCTAAATGGCTATCATCTTCCAGGGCCTCCAAGACAACCTGGGATCCTATCGAAACTTCGGGAAGCGACCATGTGCCTGCGGGATAGTCAAGACCACACCCGGAATCTCCTAACCAGCGCAGAAAATATATATGTACAAACGCTCACATGGCCTAGGGACTATATCCACCCTGCATCATTAGCCAGGGGGCTTCACCACAACGCGCGCGACTTCCCTTATGATAGCGATTTAGAGAGGTGTGTATCCATAAATTAACATTTATGAAAAACATTACTTTTTCCATTTTGAAAACTCATATTTTACATTTCCAAAATCATCCATTTAGCCATTTGGCACCATGTTTTAGAATATATATATTCCATTCTTATTTAATCATATTTTATGAATGGCCTAAGACCCCAAAGTGCCACTAACCTCAAAATAGCCTCAAATAGTTTATATAATTCATAAACCCTCAAAGTGAGTCTCCATAATGGAGCGTCTCTCAAAAGCTCTACCTTAATATTTTAACTTCTAATATCATTTCTAGGTTAATCTCCCAAATCATTCGGATATCAACCTACGCAACTTAGCCCTCGGGTAAGCCTAAATATCCCATTATCATCCTAGGGCATTAGTCTACCCACAACCACCCTCTAGGACTCTCAATTACTCCCCAAAGGAAGGTTCCTAAACCTTGGACCTAAAAGAAAAAGGGCTAAAAAATCAAAATAAGAAAATCCCACAAAAACAGGGGAACCGAATCGATTCGCCCCTTGGACCGAATCGATTCGCCCTTGCGAATCGATTCGCTAAACAGCCGAATCGATTCGGTGAGCAAAAACTGACCTTCTGCAATTGCCGAATCGATTCGGTTTTAATCCGAATCGATTCGGTCTGCAAGACCTGTAACCCTCTCCTTATCCGAATCGATTCGCCCTAGGGGCCGAATCGATTCGGTCCTGGGATTTTGCCCAGTTTGGGCTACGGGGTATAAGAACCCTAAAATCCCAAAACCCCAAAACCTTGATTTCTCCCAACATCAACAACAACAATTCGACCTAAATCAATCCTACACCATGTACAACTAATAATTTATCCTTAAATCAAATTAAAACTAAGATTTAAGGGTTTAAACATCAAAATCAACAAATACCCATTTATGGGTTAAATCTCCAAAACCTAACTATACATGCAATTTATCACATTAAATCCATATCTAGCAAGTAAGAAACTTGCCTCGAGGTTCGTAGTCTCTGAACACCTCCGGTAGCGACGGAAATCCGGTCCAAATCTTCATTTCTCTCTCTTTCTCTCCATTTCTCCCAACTCTCTCTCCTCTCTCTCTCTCTCTCTCTTGGCTTCTAACACAAATGAAGAAAGAAAAAGGGGTGGGGGACTTATACAGGTCTCAAAACATGAATCCCCACTTTTAATTGTTAATACACCACTAAAATGACTCGTAACCACTTAATTGAGTCATAACCCCTTAAAATGCCTAAATCTCAAAAATTACAACTGAGCACTTATTTCGACTATCTCGACTATTCTAAAAACAACCGCACCCCCTATATTGGCATTCGGGAAAGTGTGAACTATTTTTACGTTCCAATTCCATTTTTAATTCATTAATTATACCCTAACTTAAATATAGGTCATAACCGTCGTTTTACATATAACGACGCAATAATACACAATATAATGCTATTCACCTCCCCATACGGTAAATAGATAAAACATAGTAAATATTATCCCTAAATATCACGGGAAGTAATATTTACTCCAACTTCTCCTATTTTATAAAATTAGCCCATCAGGCAAAATAGTATAAAATAGTCGCTCGAAAACTTGGGTTGTTACACTAACTCCCATGTGTTGTTAGAAATAATAGAATCATATTCACTATTTATAGCTTCATTCCAAAAAATAGAATCGGGTGAGGACATTGTCTCACTAAAAGTGACGGGGTCATTTTCCATTAAGTATATTAAAAATTCAGGACCAAAAGAAGTAGCTATCCTAGGCCTTTTACTTTTTCTAATTTCAATTTCTTCTGAATCTGAAGATTCATTTCTAACACTAGGACCCTTTGTGACAAAACTACTAGTTCCCTCACTTCTCACCTTAAAAGAAAATTTGTTCTTATAAAATTGAGCATCTCTTGACTCAAAAATAGTGTTTTCATCTATACATTGATTTTTAGAATCAATTACAAGAAACCTATGACCCTTAATAATTGGTGTGCCTCATAGGGATTGAACCCATGACCTCAAACACACACACCCATAAACTTACCACTAGGCTACTTGCTCCAACTTTTTTAGTTCAATCAAAATTAATATATATATATATATATATACCCAACATTGATGGTTGCAATATCCAGGGAATTTGACCATTCTATTTTTAACCGGTTCGTTGTTAATACATGATTTTCATGTATTGATCGTAATATATTGATGGAGTGTGCCGTAATTGATTAATGTTATTGGTGCGAATAAATATTTATAAGATAGCAAATAATCACAGCACGATACATCATTGTGTCCCGACCGATACATGAAAATCATGAATCGATTGAATTTTATCAAATTTTAATTGACAAATTTATCTTATATATTTGTAAGTGTGTCGAATCACTATGACACTATATAATTAACATCATTCGTGGTTATTATTTTTAATAATATCGTGTTGAATTATGTGAAAATATTTTTAATGAACAGGAATTATAAGTAATGTTTATATTAAAGTAATAAAAATGAATTATATAGATTTTGCAAATTAACTTTTCATAATTATGTCACTAAAATCTTGCACTAATTTCACATCAGTGATACAAATATTTGTTCACATAGTATTACGCCCCTTGTTAATCACGCCCCATGTTAAACCATTTTTAATTTGTTGCCCAGGGCCTAGATCTTCATTTTGATAAATTTAATGAAAACTCCATTTAAAATAAGGGGCATTCACGTTTAGATCCTATTAGACTTTCTTTCAGACATTCTAGTCCTACCATGTTTTTCCCTTACATATAAGTCCTATTCCTAATTTTTTGAAACTTTTTTTTCACAATTTTACCCTTTTAAAACCAACCATCCGTAACTTTCTTGAGGAAGTTACATAAGTGGTTGAACTTTTTTTTTTAATCTTCAAATGATCATAACTTTTGATTCACAAATTCGTTTTTCGCAAAATTACTATTTTTGAAATCTGCTCGACGAGATCTATCAAACAAGATCCATAAAGGCTATAAAATTCCAAAGAAAAAATTTACACAAACAGTAAACTTTACTGTATGCACTAGAATATGAAATAGTTTTATATATGTGACATTTTTACAAACAGACAGTAACATATACTGCGGTAATATATATATATATATATATATATATATATATATATATATATATATATATATATATATATCCGGTGGATTCAAACCTTCTTTTTTCAAAATTACCTTATATTTAAAGGTTCGCGCTAGCGGTATCCAATCCTTACCACCATTGTTGGAGCTTCAACGACCTTCGTCAGAGCTCCGATTTGGGGTGGGTAAGGGTGGCATGTGGTGCCGTTAGCGCGGACCTTTGAAAATAATAGACTTTTGAATAAATGGGTTTTGGATCCACCGGAGTATCAAGATTAGATAAATGAGATCGGGATCTTCTGGAGCGCCGATTTGGGGTGAGTAGGGGTGGCATTAGGTGCCGATGGCACAGAACTTTAAAAATAGGAGCATATTGTATATATATATATATATAATGTGATAACACAATAAATGCTATTGTTTGTAAAAAATGTCATAGATATTAAACTTTATTGTATACACTAGAAAATGAAATAGTTTTATATTTATGACATTTTCACAAACAATAACATTTACTGTATTAATATATTTATGAAATAGTTTTATATATATAACATTTTCACAAACAGTAACATTTAATGAGTTAATATTACACAATATATATATAACATTTTCACAAACAGTAACATTTACTGAGTTAATATTACATTATATATATATATATATACACGGTAGATCAAAACCTATTTTTTTTATTTATTAAAATTACCATATTTTTAAAGGTTTACGCTAGCGACATTCAATCCCCACGACTACCCACCCCCATTGTCGGAGCTTTAATGACTTTCATCAGAGCTATGATTTGTGTGGGTAGTAGTGGCATAGGGTGCCGCTGGCGTGCACCTCAGAAATTAAGAGAATATTAGATAAATGGAGTTTGGATCTACCGGAGCTCCGATTTGGGGTGAGTAGGGGTGACATTGAATTAGATTTATATTTATAACATTTTTACAAACGGTAACATTTACTGTGTTATAACACACACACACACACACACATATATATATATATATATATATATATATATACGGTGGATCCAAACCTCTTTTTTCTGATATTGTCTTATTTTTAACGGTCCACGCTAGCGGTATCTAATCCCAACCACCACCAACCCCAATTGTCGGAGCTCCAACAGCCTTCATCAGAGTTCTGATTTGGGGTGACATAAAGTGCCGCTAGCGCGGACCTTAGGAAATAAGAGAATATTGGATAAATGGGGTTTGGATCCACCGGAGCTCCAGTTTGAGGTAAGTAGGGGTAGCATTGGGTTAGGTTTATATCTGTAATATTTTCACAAATAATAAATGTTACTGTTTGTGAAAATGTTACATTGGCATCCCATGCCACCTTAAATCAGAGCTCTGATGAAGGTTGTTGGAGCTCCGACAAAGGGGGTGGGTGGTTGTGGCGTTGGCACGGATCGTTAAAAACAAGATAATATCAGAAAAAAGAGGTTTGAATATATATATATATATATATATACACACACACACACACACACTGTGTTATATGAACACAATAAATGTTAATATTTGTGAAAATGTTATAGATATAAACCTAACCCAATGCCACTCCTACTCACCCCAAATCGGAGCTCCGGTGGATCCAAACCCCATTTATCTAATATTCTCTTAATTTCAGAGGTCCGCGCCAGCGGCACCCTATGCCACTACTACCCACCCAAATCATATCTCTGATGAAAGTCGTTGAAGCTCCGACAATGGGGGTGGGTAGTGGTGGGGATTGAATGTCGCTAGCGTAAACCTTTAAAAATATGGTAATTTAAAAAAAAAAAGAGGTTTGGATCTACCGTGTATATATATATATATATATATATATATATATATATATATATTGTGTAATATTAACTCAGTAAATGTTACTATTTGTGAAAATGCTATATATATATTGTGTAATATTAACTCAGTAAATATAACTTTTTGTGAAAATGTTATATATATAAAACTATTTCATAAATATATTAATACAGTAAGTGTTATTGTTTGTAAAAATATCACAGATATAAAACTATTTCATTTTTTGTTATATATAATAAAGTTTAATATCTATGACATTTTTACAAACAATAACATTTACTGTGTTATCACGTTATATATATATATATATATATATATATATATATATATATATATATATATATATATATATATATAACGTAGGCTTCGGCTCAATATTTTGGCATGTAGTGCATGACATGGCACATTTGTAAAAACCACAAGTATCAATTATGCAAGATCTTTTCTACATACATGGCTCAACAAACTCACTATCATCACTTCTTAGTGATGGTACTTTAACAGCCTCTTATGATGAATAGTTATCTGACTCGTGCGTCACTTAAAAAATCTATAAATACCCTTGTCTTGAAATACTCTGATACAAACACTTAATTATTATGTCCTTAGAGATAAGTATATAATCGAGAGTAGTGTGGATTATTTTCAAACCTATTTTTAAGGGGAAAAAGTATATCTAAAAGATAATTACATTAAAATAAATAAAAATTGCAGAGGAGAGAGAGCCACGACTAAGCTTAAAACCCGCTTAAGATCCAAAGAGTGTGTCGGCCTAATAAAACAACTGGAATCATATATAACATGACTAATGCATTACAAAGAGACAAAAAAATGGCCTAATATCCTAACTACCTCAATAAGTTAAATAAAATTTAGACACTAGGCCTGCAACAAGACTGGAACCATACAAAACATTACAAAAGAAACGAAACTAAGAATAGACTTAGAACTCAGCTTTATAATCTTTCTTGCTTTGATCAATCCTAACATCTTATAATCATTTGACATAATTTTTATAGTATTCACATTTTAATAATCTTGATCCGTGTCTTTGAAATGAAAAAATAGGATTCTTATAGTCGATCCTAAATAATTAAAAAAAGACTTTACCGAGTTGAGTTTAGTATCGTTGGCTTTGAATTAAGAAATTCCTTCTTAAGGCATTACTCGATAAATTTCAATGATTTTGTCAATTTATTACTCCATCTTATCTAGGTTAGACTTAGATCCCACAATGAGAAGAATGTCCAACTTGGATTTTTATTAATAATGGTCATTTTTTAGATTTTGTAAAAGAGAAATATTCATGAAAATAAATACAAAACAAAATTAACTCTTCATGCACCATATCCATATTCGTTAGAATCCATTATTCAGAATTATTTCTTTCACTATCATCAAAGGGTCATGTGAGCCTATATGAATCTGTTGGTACACTTTGTATATTGTGACTAAAAATCACACCAAAGAGTTTTCTGGAGAACTCGAAAAATAAAATCATAAATTAATTTTAAGTCTACGGCTCTAAATTAAATTATTACCTCTTATGATTATCGCAAAAAATGAACCGCTAGCGTTGAGTCCAAATAAATACTGCACAATAAAAATAAACAATATTACCTCAATTGTTTATAAATTTGTCGTAGACAATTCTTGGGTTGAGTCGCGGACTAGGTCGCTCTCTTTAAGACGTTTCGCGGCTCTACCCTCTTTGTGCAGGTGGTCTACAGTCACACCGTCCCCAGGATAAAACAAGCGCAGAATCACCTCTGTATCATATAACCATGCACCGTAGTTATATGTCTTCTAACACCCATTCCAAATTAATTGCTCAATATTCGAAATTTCAGTTTGGGGGAACAAACTGTTCTAAAATTTTTGAGAAAATAAATATTTTCATAAAGAAAATATTTTTCTAGTATTAGAGGGAGAGAAGGAGTGATTTTTCTTCTCTTTAATTTTCTCTTTCAAAAATTTTGCAGTCCCTCCTCATTTAGCAGTCTGATTCCATTTTCTCTTTTCTTTTCAAAGAACCAAACTCAAATTCTAAAACTCTCTGCCTACCTTTGGCCGAATGATCCAATCTTCTTATAAAATGAATGTAGCCAAGGGGTACTCAAGTGGGAGAATTATTTTCCTCATTTTTAGCCGAAAGTTGAGACAATTATGGCTAGTGGGAATATAAAAAATTGAGTAGGTGGTAGTGGGTGTCAAAGTGGGTTATCATTTCTTTTCTTTTAGTCAAAAAATTCTCACTTGTATTTTAAAAATACAATTCTGACAACAATTCCCCACTTTGGATTTTAAAAACACAATCATCGGTAACAATCCCCAACTTGTAAATTTTAAAAAATTATTGAGCAATAATTATTAATAGAATTGTGCATAAGCAAAGGTGTCTTTCGACTTGAACCTTTACGTAGTAAAGATGATTCAGATTATACTAGAGTAACTCGTAGTTTTGAACTCTATCTCTGACAACATCCCACGCACAACCCTACTTGGGTGTAGTCCTCAAGCCAGCACGTTACGACCATGTGCTTCTATCCCAATATGTGAACGCTCTAGGGAATTTGCCCAAAATTACCATAGGAAGCGGCCATACTTCCACATCCACATAAGTGAGTCTATCAAGGATACTCCAGTAGCTAGGTACCCCACTCAAAATAGTGCTATAGATATTCATTAAGAGTTATAATTAACTCAACCTTAACTCACTGTGACTTGTTATTACCCTTTGAACCTATTTCTTGGGATCTCCAGTCTATAGGTTGGGTTACCACCACAAATGATTCAATATCAACGGGATTTAGTCCGATACCTTTCTAGGTCTTAAACACCTTCTCCTGCACTAGTCCTTTCGTCAAAGGATAAGTCAGGTTCTATTCTCATCAGTCCAAACATAATCCACACACACAACTCATTAGTTTAAAATTTTTAAACTATGTTGTGATTACGACATATTTGTCGTTCTTTCCGTTTTTAAAATTTTACAATAGCCATGGTTCTATTGTTGTGGATAAAATGACTGTGTCAATCTCTACCATATATGGTATCTTATAATAGATTTTTTTAACCTTTCATTTACTCACTAGCCATAGCTAATGGTATCACCATATACTTCATCATTAATTATGTCAATAATTAATATTTCTGGGAGTTTCAAAAAATAACAACATAATATGTGTTAAACACATATCTATTATTGATTCAGAATCAATTCTAGGTTCGTGGTTTTATCAAAATACATAACCTTTCTCAATAGCATAAGAATGCACTTTTTATTATAAACCTTCATAGTACTCCCACAAAAAAAATATTCCAAGTCAACTGTATTTAGTAGCTCAATTGAGACTACTTATGATGTTCACATATTCATCTTTTCTTATCACTATATATAGTGTTCTTATACTTGAATCATGTGGAGTACAAGATGGTTCATAATAAACATTTATCTAATAAATAGATATTCTTGTATTTCAATGTACTCGATCAATTAATTGATCCGTATAGCCTTGTAATATTAACAAGTTCCATTCTTGTTTCATTGAAACTCTTTATGCCAACACTTTGACTTAGCATGAATTTGGTTTTCTAGGCAACAAAATATTATAACCAAATATTAGCTAATCATTCTTGCATAATAAATAAGAGTGCATTCATATTTCAACATGCTTAGTGATAAACACGATTCATATTATTTTGAATTCATTCTCATTTGATAATTTATCAAAATATCATGCCATTTATTGGTGCCTTCCATATTCATTTTCCAACTTCAAGTTGGTCCACGTAAGTTGCCTTACATAGGTTAACATTTGAAAAATAATATTATATATATTAAGTTTTTAACTCAAAATCATATATAATATCAATGGCATTCAATTAAATGAAGCTTCTTCATTTTCATGAGAATAATTTAACATGCATCATGTATAACTAAGTTATATTTATGAATTTCGGCTATAAAACAAAGCTTATATTCATAAATGAAAATGGTATCAGTATTCATTCAAATGGTGTGTATACACCTCTTTATCTTAAAGTTATAAGATAAGTAAATTATAAACTAATTTCTAGTTTATTCCAAGGAATTCAATCAATCATTTATGACATGACTTCTCTAAGAATTTTTCGAATCCTTTTCAATAACATAAGCAAGCTTTTATTTTTAACTCACAACTAAAAAAATATGAGTTTACACCAAAGTTTCAGATTCTATTAAATGTTCTCTAATTATAGTTGAGAGGTACTCGATTGAGTGCCCCCACTATTCTCTAGGTATAGCAATTAGAAGCAACATGTAATGTGCCCCCACTATATCTTCAATTCATAAAATGGAATCTAAACTTATAGGGTTTCAACATTAAATAAGAATTAATCTTATTTCTTAAAATAATACATGCTTAATGTAAGTTCATTCATTCGAGTCATAATTTCAGATTTTCAAAGGTCCGAGTCACATATAGATTATACAATCTATTTCATAAAAAATTATAATATATAATTTTTCACAATGTATACAATAATACTTCGTATTAGAGTTTAAACCTCGATTCCAAATCAAAGCATGTGGTCAAAATAATTTTACCCAACTAAATTATTTCTACATGCGTATGATGCACACCAAATTAATTCCAATATAGTAGAATACAATTTTATTATTTACCTTTTTCAACTCATATAAATGAATAAATACAAAGAATTATTCATATAAAATTCTAGCGGTTGCGCTTCAAACTCAAATATTATATAAGTCATTATACAATTTCTATGAAATTCATCATCCATAAATTTGCATCCAAAATTTTCTTATTACTTCATAAATCCTTGAAAAAGAAATTTATAAAGGCTTCAAAATATTTTGAATCCGTTGGGAACACGACATGATACATTTTTCTAAGAAAATGTTTTCCAAAATATTTGTTCAAACAGAAAAACTTCAAGTTTGAAATTTCACCACGACCAAACCGCTTATTGAAAATTAATGAAAATTTTTAGAATTCATCATTTATGAGTCTAGTGTTATCTAAAAATAGAATCACTCAAAAATATTAAGTACAAGTGAAGATAAACTTGTTTTACTACAAGCTGTCCAAAAAATTCAGCATTGCGCATCCCATTTGTAAAAATCATAATAAAAGATATACAACTCTTTTTTTTCAGAAATTCCAAAGCCCAAAATTTATAATCTCAACATACTACATGCATGCCAAATTTCACAAAATTTCAGTCGATATATCATCAAAAAACTGAGATAATATTCCAACAAAATTCATAACAAAAATTTCATTTTTTTTCCATCATCGATCACTTTAATTTGGTTGAAAAATATCAACTACACTTTCACATAAACATTTCAAAAAATATTTGAACAAGTTTATTTTGTAGTAAACATAGCACAAGGCGCAAATGTTTATAACTTACCCTTCGAATCCATATAACAAATGTTCATTTGTTTTCATATAACAAATTTTCATTTGTTTTCTTAACCACAAGTGGATCAAAATGAATTGTCCAAAAATAGTATACAATTCCATTTCCAACAATAACATCTTATGTGAAATAATATTTCATATTCATAACTAAAAAATAAAATTGACCTATCTAAAAGTTTTCCATGAAGGGGTTCATTTTTGTTCAAATTCTAATTTCTCACGAAATTATTGATCGATTCCGAATTGATCAAAAATACTGAAATTTATGTATCTACTTCACAAAATATAATATTATGGAATTCGGGGGCTAAACGGTCATTTCTAGAGGTACAAGGTCAAAATTATAATTTATAGACATAGAAACTTAGTTGGCCTTTTTTCATTTCGACATCATAAAAGTAATCATATATGTCGATAAAATTTATTTTTCGGTCTCCATGGTAGACATGAAACGTCTTCAAATTACTGGTACACTTTGTATATTGTGACTAAAAATCACACCAAAGAGTTTTCTGGAGAACTCAAAAAATAAAATCATAAATTAATTTTAAGTCTACGGCTCAAAATTAAATTATTACCTCATATGATTATCGTAAAAAATGAACCGCAAGTGTTGAGTCCAAATAAATACTGCACAATAAAAATAAACAATATTACCTCAATTATTTATAAATTCGTCGTCGACGATTCTTGGGTTGAGTCGTGGACTAGGTCGCTCTCTTTAAGACGTTTCGCGGCTCTACCCTCTTTGTGCAAGTAGTCTACAGTCACGCCGTCCCCAGAATGAAACAAGCCCAGAATCACCTCTGTATCATGTAACCATGCACCGTAGTTATATGTCTTCTAACACCCATTCCAAATTAATTGCTCAATATTCAAAATTTCAGTTTGAGGGAACAAGCTGTTCTAAAAATTTTGGGGAAATAAATATTTTCAAAAAGAAAATATTTTTCTAGTCTTTGAGGGAGAGAATGAGTGGTTTTTCTTCTCTTTAATTTTCTCTTTCAAAATTTTTGCACTCCCTCCTCATTTAGCAGTTTGATTCCATTTTCTCTTTTCTTTTCAAAGAACCAAACTCAAATTCTAAAACTCTCTGCCTACCTTTGTCCGAATGAGCCAATCTTCTTATAAAATGAATGTAGCCAAGGGGTACTCAAGTGGGAGAATTATTTTCCTCATTTTTAGCCGAAAGTTGAGACAATTATGGCTAGTGGAAATATAAAAAATTGAGTAGGTGGTAGTGGGTGTCAAAGTGGGTTATCATTTCTTTTCTTTTAGTCCAAAAATTCCCACTTGTATTTTTAAAATACAATTCTGACAACATAATCATCCAATGATGATTTGTACTCTTAATTTTGTCTATCTTATAGTAAAAAAAGATCTGGGAGTTGGAGCTCTCGACGGTAGCTCCCTAAATAAAATTAATATATCGATTGATTGTTAAAAATTAATTTAACAGGTTAAAAGCATCCAAAAGTCTATGTGATAAAATTGGTTTATCAATATAGAATCATAATAAAATTATATCTTTAATTTAAGACAAGTGATTCTAATATGTTGAAAGAACGACTAATAGGAAAAAATCTTGGGACGAATGAACGACTAATGTACTATCGTTGAGTATTACAACCACAATATAAAGACTTACAATCACACAACGCAATGACCGACTAGAAACTCTTTCTCACCGCATCCTCTGTGGAGAGCACCAATTGCTGAAGACCACCACACAATTGCGACCAATTTTGGACTTATCCAATACCTCCAGATCTCATGCCAACAAATATTCTTTAAATTGGAAGAATAACTTTGTTCCGATTCAACGGAACCACTGAGTAACCACCAACTACAGCTAAGATGTGTGAGGGTATCCTAAGGTTGAAATGATGTAGTGAAAAGATTTTTCTTTAAAAATTTACAAGCCTGTTTTTCAAGCTTGAAAAAAGACCATATTCAAGAACAAACTAGATTTGGAAAATAATTTACCAATGCTTGCTTGAGTATAAAATCCTTACCTTTAAGGCTTTAAGAATGAATTAAACTTGAAAATCAAACAAAAGAAGAATAAAGAAATATGCTGAAAATATTTTTCTTTTTCAAAAACTCTCTCTTCAAAAATTCATTCAAGAAGGAAGAAAAAGACTTATAATGAGTATGTATAGGACCTGTGTATTAAGGCAAGAGGGTACAAACTCAAGTGAAACTTTCCTATTGGCTAAGAAATCATCTTTATTGGTTACAAACAAAGATTGTGTCTTGACGCAACTTTTCATGAGATATTTAACAAAATATCTCAAAAGTAAAAAAAATCAAGTACAACTCGTGTACCATTTCATTATAACGAAGCCAACTTCGCGGACGAAAGGGGTCACGATGAAGGTCGCAGATACATCCAGTGTATTTTGATCTATAGTTGCTTCAAGTCTCGACCAACGAGATGGAACCTTTATTAACGCGACACCCATTTCACAGATAAGAGCAAAAACGAATGTTGGTCACGATATGATTGAGACTTTTATAGACCGACTTAGTTTCCAAATGGCTATGACTAGATAACCAGGCCTTCATTGACACGAAACCCTATTTTACTGAAACGACCTCTAGTGAATGAGGTAGGAGCTAAAAACAGAAAATTGCTTATTTTATAATATTTACAAAACACATAATTTCAACTTGTTCAACCAAAGGCAAGTAAAATTATAAATACAAAGATATATTAAAATCATAATTTTTGTATCGGAAGACTATTGCATCTTTGGATTTGGCAATTTCAAGTATAAAATAATCTTTAGGTTGAATGAGAAAGATATTTCTATTATGAAAATTAGTTTAACCAAGGGTGAATCTAAGTTCTCTAGACAAATAACTTTATCTTAAATGATTAACTCGAGGAAAACGGAATGCATGATCCGGTATGACTTTGATAAATATTTTCGGATACTTCTTAGAATAGACTCAAATTGTATTTTATACCACGGAATAAGACAATTCATGATGTCGTGGGGCACATGAGTATACTCTACTCTTAAAATATCCATCATAGATGTATGCCTATTTACAAATTCAACCACATACATTGGTTTGTTCTTCCTTCTTTAACTTCTTGAAATACATTGATGTCCTTTATAACTTTTTAATTATTGATAAATCTTTTTAATATATTTTTAACTTCTTGTCATAAAAAAGCATCAACAATAACTTGTCATCATGAGAAAGAAACAACAATGTTTATTAGTCACTTTTTCATCGTTTTCTTTTATTTTGAATTAAGGAGGTCCTCATCCCGATGATCGGGTAACCATCAACTCAAATTTTATTAGTATAGGAGGTGCTTAATGTTTATACGGTGTTCTTTATGATCTATTTGTTTCTACTTTTGTACGCCTAATAGTACATATCTTTTTATTTCTCATAAAGTTTCAGACTTAAAATCGCATATTTAGGGCAAGGTGCAACTCACATCTCGTGCTTCATGGCCTTAGTGCCCTTTTACTAATTTATACATGTTTGTTGATTCTTCATCTCCATATCTAATATCCAAATATAATTTTGGTGTTTCTCAAAGAGGGTTTGCGACGTGGCATCACAATTGAGTTGAAATTATTATTCATCTATCCGAAACCTCCTTTTCCCCATGATTAAAAACTCCCAGCCCCTTCCAATTCCTGTTGTTTTACTTTCACGTCCATCACGAAAGCTCAAATTTCTACTACACCCTTCAAAGATCCATGACTTTTTTACTACCTTTCCAAAGATTAAGAGGAAGAGTCCAAGAGATTCACTGTTTATTTTCTCTCTCTCCCTCTTTTTTTTTCACGATTTCTCCCCTGCTCCCTCCACCACCACACAACACCTCTCTGTCACTGAGATCACGCTGATGTCTTTTCATTGCTCGAATCTTATGAATTTGGTTGAAATAATTGGGATTTGCTTCCCCTTATTCTGTTAATGATTTTGGTTTCGATTTTTAAAACTGTTTTTTTTTTAATTTGATCTCTTATAGTCCCTGAAAGTTGTCGTTATCACTTCAAGTCATACCGATTTATAATTTTATTTTGGTTTTTCCTTTTCCTTTTTGATTTTCTATCTTTTTTTGAATTTCAGTTTTCATTTCAATTTTTTATCTCATTTTTTCAATTTTATTCTCAGTTTTTTTCAATCAATAATATAATTTTACTTTTACCTTTTGGATTTTCAATATGATTTTGATTGCACTTTGATGGATGTGTATTTTGATTATTGCGGATGGTAGTTAATGGCAATGGTCATTTTTTCTAAGATAACTAATAAGGGTTTTTTTAATGAGTGATTTGATTTGTTTTTCTACATTTTTTTTTTTTTTTTTTTACTTTTACTTTTACTTTCCTTTTAGGTTTTAATTTCAGCTAGTCAACCAATTTGTTTATTATAGAAATTTAGGGTGATGAGATTGTGAAAGATGGGTTTATTTTAGGGTGAAACTAGAGAAGATAATGGATATGGAATGAGTTCGTGAGGTTGTAGAAAAGAGGGAGTATGGAAATTAGTTGGTAAGGTAGATGTTTTGTGTATGTGTTGGGTGGAGAGGAGAGGGATAGGTGTTTTTGGAGTTTATTGATCCAAGAAGGATATTATTATTTTTATCCCACCATTTGGTTGTCTAAAAAATAGAGGTGAGAAATATTAAATTTATGTTTTACCTCTTATGTTCCTTTCTAGAAAATGATATTTAATCTCAACCGAGAAATTGTAATAAATGACAAAAAATTATTTTTTGTATATGCGGACAATTAGGGATATTTACAAATTGATTATGTTTGCTAAGTATGTATTTACATGTATCTTACATTTTTTTTAATCAAGCATGTTTCATTAATTTTTTTTTAGTTTTATAAAAAATCAGTCAGTAAGTATTTACTACGTGTAGAAAAATTATTGTGACACTGCTGATGATGAAATGTCTTGAATTAATAAGAATTATTCATTATGCTCATGCAATTTTTTGCCAAATTGAACTAATGTCTTTTAGGGGTGATTTTTTTTATGAAAATATTGTACTCGAGTGATCATTTTTTAATTTTCTAAACATACGATTATTGAACCCAAGATTCAAAACTATATTATATGTCAATTTTGTTTTTAAATTGCGGTTTAATAAATTAGACATTAACTTATGAAACTCGCTCATCCATCGCGCGGGGTTAGAAACTAAAAATATATAAAAATGGTGTCTGTAATCTGTTGCTTGACATGTGGTACTATAATTTGTACGTCTCTCAGTTAAAGCCTCCAACCCCTTCATTTACCCATATCCTACGTACATATAGCTACTACCCTATTATCACAAAAACACCAACAACGTTCGAAGTTGGAACATTATTTTTTCCTTTACTTCCACACATGTTTCTCTCCCCCTTCTCCATTAGCAGTGACTCGTCTTATTCTTTCATGCCTCATTCTTCTAAGAAAGGTAACTCTCCATCCATTCATTTATAAACTTATCTTTTCATCTTTCTTGCAATTAGACATAAATTACTCTGATTTAAGATTGTTTCATGTTTTGAAAATCTAGGTACTCTCATATCCTGCTGAATTACCAAAACTAACTGATGTACAATATATCAATTTATCTAAGACAAAGGATACAAATTCAACACATAAGACTCAAAATATATGTTTAGATAATGCACTATTTAATATTAACAGAAGAAATTGACTTTTGCTTTGGTCAATTACTGAAAAATTAATTTAATAACATTATCATTTGGTTGTGGGTTCATTTTCATATAGATACATCAGTGACCAAAGATCAGAAGAAGGGTGGTGATATTGCGAAAAAAAGAGGGTGATGGTATGTTTATGGTTTTGAGCTATTGGGAAATTTCCCATTCGATGATTACCAAGGTTGATGGCACTGAATGTCCTTGGAATTGTTTCATTATACGTTTTTTTTAATATTTTACAATGTGTGTCATTGAATTATATTACTTCTTTCTTTGTGATTCCTATATAATATAATGATGAAATGTTGGGATATGAATAGGTTGGTAAATATCAAATAAGTTGTTATTAATTGATTTTTCATTTTTTTTATTTTTTTATTAATCCCTTTTTAATCGCTATTAATTGGTAATTACTTAGGAAATATGAATTATTATTAGCATGCATTTTACAACCTTTATCATTTGAAACATCACAAGATGATGCTTTACCATTAAAATCAGATGATGGGTTCAGTGAAGATGTTTATTTATATTGAGTTTTGCCCATATCCCAAAATTTAAATAACAGGATATGGGGAAGCAACTCGATGTATATCATAACGAAAAAATTATGGATTAAAACCTTAAGTCTTAAAAACATGTATACTTCCCTTTCATTTAGTTTTCTTATTCATATGGGTTTGCATAATTAACACACAACAATCCATTTAAAAAAAAATATCATTTAAAATGGGTAAGTTTTATAGTTTCTCTTATCTCACAATGTTTTAATTTTTTTAGGTATATGCTATGCATATGAAGAATTCAAGGTTTGACTTTATTATGTGTTGTGAAATTCTCGATTAATATCGTAATAAATAATTTAGAAAGCGTCCGTGCATCGCATGGGGCTAAAACCTAGTTTACTTATATTATGGACGTCGTGCAGTATGTTGAGATTTTTTTGTATTATTATAACTCTTTACTATCGTCTTGGTCCTTGTTAATTAAATTGAGAAGCCATGGCATTAGATCCACATCTATTTCAATGTGAAAAAATGGTCTGAGTTTTGATCTTGCTCAACTCATTAGATTTTAGAAACTTTGGTGGAGCAAAAAAGAAATGATCAAGGACCAAATGATCTCCCCCGGGATGTGGTGGATAAAAATTAGCCTCTTGACACACCGACTCTAGGTGGGGATAGGGTGAGGCCAATGGAACTCATTGTCCATAATCTATTTTTCCATATTGCATCATATTGTTAGCCAATCCAAAGATCCTGATGGAAGAGCCACCAAATGCCCCTAGGCTTTGCCAATTATGTTTGCTTGTTTAATTCACCTCCATGAGGCTATATTTTTTCTTTTAATGGCATATATAATAGTTTATTTACATGTTCTCTTTGGCATATTTCATTTGGACGCAATGTACATCTTGGCATGTATGAGTTATCAATGAAGATAGTATTTTATACATGTTACTAGAACTGAATTTCATTTATTGTGAAGCGGAACCAAATGTTTAGGGATCACAAAAGCCTAACCCACAATAGGTATAAGCCTAGGGAAAAAGAGATTTTTTGTGAAAAAAGCATCATTTAAAAAGTATTATAAAGTTTATTTTATATTATGGAAGAGAGGTTTGATAAAAATTTTAGTGAGATTTTAAAAAGTGTTAGGGGTAGTATTCTTTTCTAACACTTATTAAAGAAACTTTGTAAAGAGGATAATTTCACTCGTTAAAGAATCCATCCGCGTACTAAAAATTGGTTATTCGTAAACTAAAGATTAGCCTCCATTGTGGCTTGTTCACTTGTTATAGTTTGTCGTGTCACCCTCGAGGATTTTTTATAATTTAGGTGATGATCGTTATAATGAAAACTAGTAAGGAATGCCGCAAAAAAATATTATGTTGGATTCTAAGTTTCTTGCTTCTTGGGGCTCTATGTGATATACAATGTTGTGTATTTTGCATTAAATTTGTGAATTTTAGAACCCTTTTCCATAACTTTTAACTTAAAGAACTCTCCTCTTTATGTTATTTAATTTTTCATGGTTGATGAGATTACCTTTTGATCTTAATATAAAATCCAAATTATTTTCTTTCTCAAGCCCGCATTATTAAATCATTCATGCGGTGAGGGATTTGGTGGATTCCAAATATTTATAAAATCTAGAGATTAAAGGATTTCGTGTAGGTCTATTTATTTTCCCAACATTGATATTTGTGGATAAAGAGACCTACTGTAATAGATCACTTCTTTTGGGTTGTGAGAGGAAGCGATAATATTTCTTGTCACCTGTTTATTTATAGTAAAATTGGGCGTAACCCATATTAGTGGTAAATAGGAAAATATACCGTGCAATGATGATGATAGGTACGCTCAATGCTGAGGGAGAATATGCTCAAGAGAAGAAATTAGCTATAAATAACATGAAAAACAACGTGGTTCACCCAACTTGGGCCACGTTCACAGGAGCTCGAGCTTTATTCTACTTAGAGAATGATAATCAATCCTTCCAATCACTCAATCCCATTCATAAAACATCTCCTATCGAGTGTTTAAAGTTTTTAAACTCTGTCAGAATCTCTTGAAGCCTATTAAAGTCTATCCCAAAATATCTCTCTCTTTTGTGTTGTATATTATGTGTATTCTCTCTTATGTCCCAACTCTTTTGCTTGTTCAGCAGGCATACTGCAGTATATATAGTCTATACTTTAATAACTTGGGACCTTGAGTGTATTTCCCTCTTTTAGAATCTTCTTCCAACAAGCCACCATCAGTCATTTTACGGGGAACATACTTGTTAGCATGTGTTAAAGTTATCTTAAAATATGGACGGAAGTATTTATTTAACTAAAGGATGTAAGTGCACTATAAAATATATAATATAAAGTCTATACACACGGGATCATATGTAAAAGGAATATTCCTTTATGTATGATAGTGATTTCTACGTCAACATATTTTTATAGCTCATTAATACTTTTGGTCGAACAAGTTGTTTGTTGCTCGCAACATGTTCTATCGGTGAGCTTTTTCATAATATGCTTGATCGTATAGATTTGTTTTGATCTTTGTATTCTTGAGAGAAGTTTCCTCTAGAACCTTACCAACCAGGATAATTAATGGTGCATTGAGCTTCCTTGATTTTGGCAAACTTGGTCTCTCGAGTGTCTGATTAACCTGTTTCTTATGCCATTGAATGAACTCCCATTTTCCTTGATGAAGTAACTTATCTTTGAGTAGCGGTTTTACCAATGAGCACCCCTACATTTGCTCCCTCGTAGAGAAAGTTTAATGTGTACACAAGAAGTTTCTATAAGAAACATCTCATTCAAATGATTTGTAACTTGAAATACATTGGTTAAGCAAATCAAAGCATCTCAAACCGTAAAAGCTCATATCTATATGATCAGTTTAATGGGTCTCGAGTCAAGGAACCTTTGTTCGATGAATCTCTAAACCGAAGAACTTTATACCTAAGTACCTCAAATCGAGAATCTTTTCTATATACATGTCTGTCCACCTATATATCAAACGTCCGAACTGATCACTGGTATATCTTTGCATTAAATTCTAAGATAACCGGCTCTGACATCACCGTCACGTTTTGCCACGTGTAGACACGAGATGATTTCCGAGATATTGGGTCACGCAATCATTATTTCTCCCAAATTTCAAACTATCGTTTTGTTTAGTGAACCGTCAAAAGCATTGTTTTTAAATGCCTACTTTAAAAAAGCATATAAAAGATTTTCTCTTTCAATTCTTCTAAATTTTCCAATTCTCCTTTTTACCGCCATGAAAAAAATAAGTTCCTAAACATTTATAGAAAGAGAAATTGTGGTCTTTTTCATAAATACTTCATCTTATCTTTATTACTTAAAGATCGTATTCAGTTCTGATAATTTTTACAACCTTTTTATCACTTTTATTCATGTTATACTCTTCATTGTTCAATAATGTCAACACAATGTAAAGTTACAGAAGTTTATGGTAAGGGCTCAAGTGGATCTCTATCATTTGAGCCATCAAAGAGAGAAGATTTGTTTAACCGTTATCGTCTTCTCCATACTGTGGGGATAAAGACAAGTTTTGGTAAGAGAGTAGGGCTTTTTTTGCACATTTGCAAGGAATAGAAGATCCATTTCTATTAGCTTATCAACCACAAAATCAATCCAAGGGATGTGATATTCCCCCTTATAGTATATTGAGATCTCGATTGGACATGGGAGATTTTCGTTATTCCAATATTGACTTCAAGACACCAGGTGGTTCACCTAAGGGTTTTACTGCTTAGAACACCTATATTTAAAAAAAAATATATGATAAGACTCTTTTCCAAGTTGGACTTTCAAATGCTGCTTATTGGTTTGGGAGTTTTACTCTTTCCAAAAATAAGTCCGCGCTCCACCTATTAGTTTTAGGTGGAATAATTTATCCCACACTTTCATGACATCTTAGGGTGAGTTCACGATCACATTAGAAGATGTGTATGAAGTGATGGGAATAGGGCCATGCGTTTGGATTGACTCCCTTACTTACCCTTTACACTAATTTTTTTATATTTTTGTAGTTTCAAGGGAATTTTGATAGAAAAGAATTGCACAACAACGACAATTACACAAGTGAAGCAATTTTATTCTATCAGTCGACATTAGAGAGCGCGTATTGACCCCTTACTTGCCAATATACATTTTAGTGTGTTTGTAGGTAACAAAAGAGATTTTTGATTGACCGTCTTTACCCCACAACGACATATACGCAATGGGCAAGTTATCAATTGGCGCCGTTGTCGGGGATCGAACCCGGGTCACCCGCGTGACAGGAGGGAATACTTACCACTAATGCACTTTAATAACAATGCTTACTGGGGCTACCCCTTACTCTCTAGTGTACGGCATGGAAGCGATCCTACCTGTTGAGCTGGAAATACCTACCTTCCACATCATCCTCGAGAGCAAGGTTAACGAAGAAGAATGGCATCAGAGCCGCTTTAATGAATTATCACTCTTGGATGAAAAGATGCTGAAGGCTCTATATCATATACAGGGGTACCATTTACCGATAACATGATCATTCAACCGAAAAGTCAAGGACCGCGGTATCCACGAAGGAGACCTCGCCCTCAAAGATATCATAAAATCGTCAGGGACGCCAGAGGGAAATTCAAATCGAATTGGGGCGACCCCTACATCGTGAATAAAATTCTCTCAGGATGCACCACTATGCTCATAGACCTCGATGGTGAAGAGATGGTGCATCGAGTCAACTTAGACCGTCTCAAGAAATTTTACCCTTAGTCCAAAATCTCAGCACGCTACGACTCTTCTCATCCCCCTTCTATTATAAAAAATATCTTCATTTCCCCTACCTAGAATAACGTGGGACCTGATTCTCTCAAAAACCTTTTGTTTTCAAAATGAACCTCATGAAAATTATCTAACGCTCCAGAGGTACGTAGGCATACCATACGCCATACATGGGCCCAATCCCCTTCTTTTTCATAAAATGCTATTCTTTTCAAACATCGAGAACGGCGGCCCATTTTATCATTTATATAAACAAAAGGATTATATATGCCTTAGCAATTTATATAGATGATTCAAATGTAAAACTCATCAAGAGCCACAACAAAATATGATCAAAATCAATATTTATTTTTGAATAAGGAATATATCGATGTTATATGAACTATGAACAAAAGGAGTTAAACAAACCACCCTATTCAACTGACCAAACCCTTCTCAAACAAACCTAACCCTTATCAAGCTACACAAAAAATTATTCCAAACCCCAAAGACACAAAACACTAAAATTACTTTAGATTCATAAAAAATACCCCCCCTTCACAAGACATTTCCTTTAACTACTTGACGGACCCGCTTCATCATCATTTCCAAGCCTCGGAGGTCCCTAAGTCCCCCACTCCTGTTAACACTCCATATGCGCTCCATGGAGAGGTATGCCCAAACAAGCATGGGCAAAACCACAACATTGTTCACTATGGTGTCGAAGGAAAAAAACCACCTCTGACCGGTCTCTTCTGCCATGATTTTCTCTACTACCCACTTCCATAACCATTTCAGGTAGTCCCAAGAAACATGTCAGGCCCCTTCCATAGATTGTGATAGATGGATAGACAGTCTATGGTGCCGCCAGAAAGAGCCCAATATCATTCTCAATCGGGAAAAAGTTTGTTATGTGAGGGGGCACAATTTGTTCCTGCGTGACTTGACACAAAAGCCACCAGGGGAAATAGAAGGAAGTTTGTCGAAGGTCCACCAATCGATATTCTCCAAGCTACAAAATAGGCTGCAAGTCTCTTGACTAGGGCACTAACTAATAAAGATACCGGGCTCTGTTCTCCACAAACCATTTAACCCATTTCTCTACATAAGGGCCAAAACTGAAGAGAGGCGGAATAAAAAAATTGGGCACACCTACCAAAAGTTACTAACGAGAGGCCACTAGACGAAACCTCTCTGCAAGACACATGAATAATATTACCCGAATCCCCCTCAAAAAGTTAGAGAGACCCTCCTTCCAAGCATCTAGACTATTTAGGGTCTCAGTTATCACCACTGTCGTAGGATTATGGTGGTAAGACATCCATGCCGTTATCATAGCCACTTGGGGATCTGCTGTTAAGTCTCCCATCACCAATAATAGCCTCGCAATAAGGCCTAAGGTGACAACCCCAACAAAGATAGCATCCTTAAAACCCCTTAAGCACATTGAATAAATAACCGCCTGAAGAGAAATAGTCACTCCAGTAACTAACGGTTGAGCAACCGAAGGAGAAATGTGAAGCAACTCCTCCAGAAATTCCAGGGGAGAACAAAAAAATCAGGCATAGTCACCGCCACACTGAGGCTAACTCCCAATATGGCTGAGAATTCCTCATAGGTGGGACAGATCTCATCCAGGCCAAAACGGAAGACATGGTCCTCAAGGTACCAAAATTGTATCGTCACCGCTAGCATGTTCCAGTCTATGGCTCGATTACGCCATAGAGAAACTCGATGCAGGTTAAAAGCATCGTAGTCCACATTATATGGGCACATGGCCTCCAGACCATCAAGGTAATAAGAGAATCCCTCACACATGGGAAGAGCCATTTGAAAATAAGAAACATGGAGCAAGAATAGAAATGTGGGTGTTGGTGGAGAAAATATACCCCATACCCCTCTTTTTATACCCAAAATCCTTAGCAAATGACAAGAACTCTAGAAACTCGATTAATTTTAATCCCTACATGAGTACTCTGATGTGTAGAAAAATGCAATCAAAGCCTAGGGATGATTTGAGTTGACACCCATGAGGATAGGCAGGTCAAGGGGTACGCCGATGGGCATCCCGCTTATTTTGAAAAATCCCATCTTTCCTTCTTTTTTTATCAAAATCAATTTTAGAAAAATCCTCATTTTGAAAAATTACCCCTGGATTATTTACTCATTTTCTCTCAAGAAAAGAATCATTTTTATTCTCAAAATATTGCTCAAAAATATTTTCCCTAAGTTAATTAATTTTATTCCTTTTTTCCTACTAATAATAAACATCTTGTCTTCCAATTCTATACTTATCTCTATCTTTGCGTAAAATAAATAAACCTAGTAAAAAATTAAAAGTGCATATAGGATAAGTCACTAAATCAAGAAAAATGCCGAAAAAGAAAATGCATATTTCTTCATATATATATTTTACTTCACTTGGAAATATTTTGTAGATAAATAATAAAACCAGAAAAATACAATTGGGACTTCGCCCGAACCCTCAACTCTTTCTCTGTAGCCTTCAACTCCCACGACGAACGCACTTTCCCCTACGATGAGTGGTGGATCCTTCATTCCCAGAACCTCAACCCTCATCTGAGGTGGTAGACAACACAAAGCATGAAGGAGATGACTTCTTGATATAATGTGACATGAAATTCATCTAATCCTTGATGTCCCTTAGCTAGGTTGTCGACACCCGAACATATAGCAAACAAAGAAGCAACAACAAAAGGCAATTCAATCAGTAAAGAAGAATCAATAGAAAAAAGAAGGAAAAAGGATACACCTCAGGATGAAGGGCCTCATTCATAAGGCCCTTCAACCCACACACCGATGCATTAGGATAGTACGACACACTTAGTGACTCCGCACTACTCGGAAGTAACCTGAATGATCGGAACCTCCTTTACCGTCAGCGCCGCTGACGTGACACCACCTGTGTTGTGGGAAAATCCCACCGGTGAGCTAGTACCCCTGCCCAAAGCTGTGGCAGGTGGATGCATATTCTCCACTTCATGGATATATAAGGTTATCAAACAGCTTCTCACAAATTCTAGATAATCATATCTTGCCAGTGTATCCGTATAGTGCGTATAGGACTTGACGATCATCGCTGCCGCCTGAACATTGTTTAATATCACTCTCACGTGCTCCACGTACATAAGGGGCATCGATGGTGTAACCTCCACCTCCTTCTTCAAGATCTTCCTCACCACTCTCTCCCCTATGTAGTAGATGTACCCACACCCATGCATAATTAACCGACGCATCTATGCATGTAGGTTCGTCGCACCAGTATCCCCCGGAGTCATCCCCCAATGGTACAAGGTCACCTATAATCCCCAACAGAGAATAAGTATCCACTCAATAAATGAAGATGCCAACTAGGGATCAGAAAAGATGAAAGATAACCTGGTCGCTCATCAGGGCATTTTGAGGCCGTTGCACGTCTGCGGAGGATAAGGATTGATTCGACTGCTATTTGGAATTTTGCCACCATAACATCCGACATAAGTCCCCAAAGTCCTCATCCTTCAAGGATATCAATCCTACATTATGAACTATCACCTCATAGAACCATGTCTGCAAAAGACTAGAATCAACAAAAAAGGAACAAAACAAAAATGCAAGGAAATGCATAAAAAAGGAAAACAAATAAAAAATTACCCCCAAAAGATATGTATCTCCTGAAAAAGTATACCAGTAGCCTGAATGAAAGCATCTAAAGAACAATAAAGGGCCGCCAAGGTCAGGCTCCCCCAGTCATAAAACTGGACGTCCGAAATCATCCTCAAATATAGTAAAACCAAAGATGAACGATATCGCCGCTCGTCGCCACTAAAAAGCAACCCAATAAAAGAAAAATAAATAGACGGGTTATCTGTCTCACCTACCTCCCATCGGTCAGGCCCATCCTTCTCTTTAGGAGCGTCGCCTTTAAAGAAAAAATGCAAATAGAATGCCCAGACACGTTGTTACCCATGTCCCCCAACGTCGCCTGCACCGCCTCTAGTGTCACCCTCAATGTGCGGTCCACCACTATCTGAAACCCCTCACAATTGACCCATGTCATCTATTGAACGTCTATGGGTGTGACAATCATCTCCCTGAAGCCAAGATGAAAGGTGTGGGTAGTGTCCTACCACCTCTCCCCCAGTTCACCTAACACCACAGTAGAACGCGGTGTCTTATCCAAACCCTATGCTAAATGGCTAAAACCAGGTTAGGAAACCATCCAGCGCACCATGGCAGGGAGGTTCTCCCAAGCCTCCGTCAGTCCCAACGTCCTTCGAGACCGAATGCCCTAAGGAGCAATCTAAGTCTGCAAAAAAAGATGAAAAACCCTTCATTGGCATAAAAAACAAAGAGAAAACTCAAATGGAATACAAAAGGTCACCAACTTACGTATCCATTAGGGTTCTTCTCCCTAGATGAACGATGGCATGTAGGCTTGCGTAGTAGGATACGATCATCCGCTATAGGCTTGAATAAATCAAAGTCATTTTTGTTTCTCAAAGCAAGGGTCACCCTAGACTGCCACTCTAGGCTAACCCAGTCATCAATGGCCAGCCACTCTATATTGTATTCCTTATTTGAAGAACCATATATTTGAAGTCTTGGAGAAAAAAGGACTTAGGAACACTTTTTAGAGAGAGAAAATAGAAGATTCAAACACTTGAAGACGTGAAAAATGGGGACGGTTCGCCTCCTTTTTTTATATAAGGCTAAGGGGCCTACCGATAGGCAAACCCCCTGACCATACCATTCGGTAGATTGCTTTAACTCTTCCCATTGAAGACCAAGAGTTTGTACCCTTGCCAATTGGCACCCTCCCAATTTTTGTATAAAAATGCCATAAAATTCTAGAAATTTCCTAGAAAATCCCCCCCCCCCCCCCAAACAACTAAAAAATATGAAACATAATTTTCCTTAAGAAAATTATTTTTGCAGAACTAAGCCTCTTAAAAACTCTCAAAATCCCTAGATGGGTTAATCTTACACTTTTATCCTCATCATACTACACAACAAAACTTGTGATGAGCCCGCATCCAAGTGTACTACAATTCCCCAATCGAAACCTCAAATCTAAACATCCCCCATTGGAGTCTCAAGACAACACAATTCCCAATGGAACCACAAATTCACCTACACCCCCAAGGTAATGTAAATTTCCCAGGAGAGAAATTCTTCGCGCTACAACTTTACATCCTCAAAATTGACCTCGGCCTTCAGAATTGGTGGTCACAACTTAAGGTCTTCAGAATTGACCTCGACCTGCAGAATTGATCGTTATAAATTAAGGTCCTCAGAATTGAGCTCGACCCGTATAATTGATCGTTATAATTTTAGGCCCTCAAAATTGACCTCAGACCTCAGAATTGGTTGTCATAACCTTAGGTCCTCAAAATTGACATCAACCCTTAGAGGTCCTCAGAATTGACACCTCAGAATTGGTCAACATAATTTTAGGTCTTGAGAATTGACCTCGCCCCTCAGAATTGGTCGTCCTAACCTTAGGTACTCAGAATTGACCTCGCCCTGTCATTATAACTTTAGATCCTCAAAATTGACCTCGACCCTTAGAAATGGTGTATACAACTTAAGGTCCTAAAAAATGACCTCGGCCCTCATAAATGGTCACTACAACTTGAGGTCTTCAAAATTGACTTCAACCCTTAGAATTGGTCGTCATAATTTTAGGTCCTCAGAACTGACCTCGGCCCTCAGTATTATTCGTACAACTTTAGGTCCTCAGAATTGACTTGACCCTTAGAATTAGTTTCTATAACTTTAGGTCCTCATAATTAACCTCGGACCCCAGAATTGATCGCTATAACTTAAAGTCCTAAAAAATGACTTCGACCCTCAGAATTGGTCATTACAACTAAAGATCCTCAGAATTGAACTTGGCTCGTAGAATTGGTTGTTATAACTTTAGGTCCTCTGAATTAACTTCGGCCCTCGAAATTGGTCATCACAACTTAAGGTCCGCAGTATTGACCTCGTCCCTTAAAGTTGATCGCTATAACTTTAGGTCCTCAGAATTGACCTCGACTCTAAGAATTAGTTGCTACAACTTAAGATCCTTAGAATTGAGCTCGACCCTCAGAATTGGTTTCTATAATTAAAGGTCCTCAAAATTGACCTCGGCCCTCAGAATTGGTCGTCATAACTTAAGATCCTCAGAATTGACCTCGACCCTCAGAATTGGTCACTATAACTAAAGCTCCTCAGAATTAACCTCAACCTTCGAATTAGTCATCCTAACTTTTTTGTCCTCAAAATTGACCTCGGCCCTTAGAATTGGTCATCACAGCTTAAATTGACCTCGACCCTTAGAACTGGTCTTCATAACTTTAGGTCCTCAGAATCAACCTCAAACCATTGAATCAGTCACCCCCAATGTCACTATAGGTCCTTAGAATGGCCCTCGACCCACTGAATTGGTCTCCTTAACTCTTAAGAATCGATCTTAACACATCTTTGACCCGCAACCAGTCATCTTTATCTCCTTAGGTCCTCATAATTGACCTCGACCCATAGAATAGGTCACGTTCATCTCCTTAGGTCCTCAGAGCTGACCTCGACCTTCCGAATTGGTCAAGCTCATCCTCCAGGTCCTCGTATCTTTTATTAGTGCACGCCATATATAGGGAAACCCTATTTACAAGTATGAGAATATAAAAATTGAATAGTTTAATTACCTTACAAATCATGGAGTTGATCTCTCGCAAGCATACCTCTTCGATCTTATTCCATTTTCCTTTCTAGAATATTGCGAAGAGGAAGTAGAGAACATATTTCATGTTCAAAATTCCGACAGAGCACTTACATTAGTGACACTATTAAAAAAGATAGAAAAATATCTATCCATTATGGTTAAAATTCTGTAAAGAGAGTATTCACCCAAATTTTGACGTCTTGGAACATATGCATAATAAAAATGAGTTTGAAAATAAGTTAAATAATAAAGTATTTTGAGTTCACGCCATAGACCTTTATATGTCAATCAAAAATACGCTTACGTCCAGTTATCTGTGTGTAAAATTTCATAAATTTTTGAAAACTAATATTGATTGGATGGAAATTAGACACATTGAGAATGTTTAAAAGCTGTTGAAAAGGTATATACATATATATTGTCATAAATATTACTACCGTACATTCTTCACTAAATTCTATTCACTTATTTGTAGGAAGTTTCAAACAGGGACATAGATAATCAACCAAATAATGGAACACCTCCAACTCAATCCTATCCTACGCCCCAACCTCAATTCTTATCACGTACAGGTTGGCAATACATTATTCTGGCGCAGGTTTGGTTAAACACTCCATCTCCGAGTCATAAAACTCAACAAATCCCTATTAATTCAACACCCTACCACCTACTACCGAGAAATACCAAGTAAATAATAATAAGCACTTTAGGTTCTCCAATTTCGATAATCCTACCTATTAAAAAAATGACGTCCATATTTTTAAATACCAATATTTGTCTCTCGAAAAGATGAATGTGGGCGTAGGGGGATCAAAAAATTGGAAAAAGGTTGATCCTACCCTAAAATATAATGAGTGGGGTCAACTTTGTAAGAGTTTTACATTCCCACCCGGTTCGAAGGCAAGGGTTCTTTTCCAAGTAACCGAAAATATGAAAACCTATTAAAATAATATTCAGAAGAATTTTTTCCCGAAGGAGGCTTGAAATTTTGATATTTTGTGGTTGAAAGACAAAGTAACACAAAATGTTAAAATGCCCGTCAATCAATGGAACAAGTTCTTGGAGAATGAAGTAAAGGTGGAAAAACTGATCAAGAGGGAGAAAAATAAACCAAATAAGGCAACATAATTTGATGCCCACAAACTTGGTACAAAATCATATGGCGATTTGAAGGGTAAATGTGTGGACAGGATCAAGGGGACTTAGAAAGAACATAAATCCTCTAATCGGGTCAATTTGTACTTCCCATAAAATTTGGATCCAACTATAGTGAGTTAGTGTCAGGACGATGCACCCTCTGGCGATCATCCCATTATTCCTCGTACTACCTCAGTTGACCCCACTCTTGATTTAGAGGATCCACCTTCTTGGGTTCGAAAGAGTCATGACCCCTCCTCTATACTTGGTGATCCCGCACTAGGTGTAAAGACTCATGCTCAACTTGAGAATATAGTTAACTACTTTTTCTACACCTCTTTAGTAGAGCCAAGAATGTGAAAGAAGAACTCAAAGAAAAATATTGGATATCCTCTATTTAAGAGGAATTGCTTTAATTTTGCAAGAACGATGTCTAGAAGTTAGTCCCCTGGCCTATCGATACTAATGTGATTGGTAATAAGTGGATTTATAGGAATAATATATAAAATTGGTACCGTAGTTTTCAATAAGGATAGGTTGGACACTTATGGCTACACACAGATTGAGGCTGTAGACTTTAATGAGACATTCACTCATATTGATAGGCTTGAGTCTATTTTCTTACTTATCAATATAGGATGTAATGTATGCTTCCAGTTATATCAAATGGATGTCAAGAGAGCCTTTCTTAATGGCATTCTATAGGAATAATTGTATGTGGAACAACCAAAGGGGTTTTAAGACCCAAAGCATCCGAGATATATCTTTTATCCTAAGAAGGACCTATATGGTTTGAAGTAATCACCCCATGATTGGTGTGAGAGGCTCACTTCTTATCTCTTAGCTTATGGCTTAATGATAAGGGGAGTGGATAAGACATTATTTGCGAGGAGAGAAAGTGGTTTTATATTGGTTGCCCAAGTCTATATGGATGACATAGTATTTAAATCCACGTGCTCCCAACATGCTCACACGTTTGAGGAGGAACTTAAGAGAGAGTTTGAGATGACAATGGTTGGTAAGGTTATGATCTTCTTAGGTCTCTAGGTGCGTCAGCTTTATTATGGGATATTCATATCTCAATCCAAATATGCTATGACCTAGTGAAGAAGTTTGGTTAACCAAATTCAGGTAAGCACTCACGTACCCCTATGAGTACATCGACTAAGATTAGAAAACGAGGCTTTAGACAAGGATGTAGAGCAAACCTTTTGTAAGAGCATGGTTAATAATCTGGTCTACTTGAGTTCTAGTCTCCCAAGATTGCCTTTAGCATTGGAGTTTGTCTATGGAAAGAGTCCAACTTGATCACACTTAAACGTATTATCAAATACGTAAATGGCACTTTTTCCTACGGTATTTGATATTCCTTTTATATCGAAGATCGTTTGTTCGCTTATTTGAATGCTGATTAGGCTGGGAATGTTCATGGTGATAGGAGCACCTCGGGTGCGTGTCTTTACTTTGGGATTGCTCTATCTTAGTTGAGAAAGAAGCAAAACTTTATATCTTTGTAAATGACGGAGGCTGGGAAATAGCCATCGAGAATTGTTGCATGCAACTATTATGGATGAAGCAAATTTTGAAAGATTATGGTATTTATTAAGGCACAATGACTATTTCGTGTGATAATACGAGTGCAAGTAATATCTCTCTAATTCAGTCCAACATTCCCACATAAATCACATTAGGATATGCGAGCATTTCATTCATGATCTTAATGAAGAGAAAGTCGTGTCCTTGAACTTTATGAGCACTGAATTTCGATTAGCTGATATTTTCACAAAATCTCTAGATGTACTTAAATTTAAGAATCTTAGGAAGTCTTTAGGTATTTGTTCTGTTGATTGAGTCCGAGTACTTTTTCTAGTGTAGGATGATTATATTGTTTATATCATTTGTCCCTATTTCTAGATTGTATTTCTATTGTATTATTATGCATTTTCTTTTGATATATTCTAAAAATACAAAAAGATTTTTTATTTTTCAGAAAAAAAATTGAAAAGTTTAAAAAGATTTTATTTTTAATAAATTTTTTTAAGACATAATAAATTGTATATGTGCATTAATATTCATCCGCACAACATCAATAAGTTAAATTTAAGTTCATTTTAATTAAATTAATACTAAAATTACTACGTGTCCCTAAATATGCAACCCCTTTCATAGATTTGTGTTCACCCAAAAAGCAATAACATAAATAAGGGGTAAACACGACCACAACAGTTAACCAAACACATATATGCATTAATATTCATCCGTAGAATATCAACAAGTTCAATTTAAGTTCATTTTAATTAAATTAATCCTAAAATTATTATGAGTCCATCTAATGTCCAAGCTCTTCCACTAAATTTTGTTCACCCAAACTGCAACCACTTAAATAAGGGGTAAACACGGGCACAATAGCTAACCAAAAAGTTATAACAATAAAAAAGAAATGTTACATAAAATAAAATATAAGTTGAATTACCTGAATAAATAAAGTACTTAGAATGAGTTGAGCTTCAATAATTGTTCACTAATTGCATGCGCACATGGAACACGCGGAAAATATTTTAACATATTATTCAATTATATATGTTAACATACATGTGTATATGTGTGAAATTGCGTGTGTATATATGTGTGATTGTGTGTGTGTGTGTGTGTGAGAGAGAGAGAGTATTTGTGCGCGTGTGAGTATATGAAGGACTTTATTTATGTATAGGAATTCATGTGTTTATATATTTATTTTCTCATGAATCATTTCTTTTTTAGTTTCAGTATTGATTTGTGCGAGTATAAGTATGTGTATATATATCCACAATTGTGTGTATATATATATATATATTATACGTGTGCGCATTTGTGCAGATATATGTGCACGTGTTAGTATATGTTTATATATGTGCAAGAATGTGTGTGTATATATGTGTATGAATATGTGTGTATTCTTAATCTTCCAATTCCATCCCCAAAATCTAACATAACTCATCAAGGGTATAATTAATTAAGAAGTTAGAATTATAATGCATATGAAATATCCAAAACATGTGAAACTATGCTAGCTTATCAAATTACACCAATAACATGTGATTATCCCAATCACATATATGGTTTTAGATTTTATTATACCCAATTGGTAATAAATAAAAAATAAATGTATAAAAATTACACAACATTATGCCTTTAAAATTTATAACCAATTTTAATTGTAATTTCATGTTTACACACCATTATACCCAATACAATTTCAATTTCATATTTACACAACAAAAGGGGTCCAATTTTACATTTATACCCATTTCATGTAAACACATACAACACACACGCTCACACACACACAGAGATGAACACTGGTGGGAGGGAGAGAGTGAGTAGAGGTTAAGAGAGAGAAACAGGGGTCACTGAAATGAAATAAAAACCTTAGGGGGTTTATTTATAGCCGATACTTGGTCACAATTATAGACCACAACCCATGTTATAACCAAGTATATTATCACGGGTCCCAATGTATAGTCATGGTTTACATCCGTGACCCACTGTGTCACCTTCACCTAGTCACTGTTTAATACCGTGACTATGCTTCACTATGGTTTGTCACGATTTGGTTATGATCTGAAATCATGATCCTCAACTTGACAAAATTGGCGCCAATATTCCCACCATATGGTTTAGTGTTGGTCTCAGTTTGGAACCGTGACCATTGTTCTGTTCAGGTCACCTTGGAAGGGGTCACAACCTTGGTCACGGTATTTTTGTTTTGATCACGAACCTTGACCCTCATGGTCACAGCTTTGGATCATGACCCACCTCCCGTGACCATTCTAGATATATGTCGTAGTGATGGTATAGTTATACATCAAATAAACTAATTAAAAATAAATCTTACTCTAGGGATTTATTAATAAAACTCTTGTTAAATTAGTTTAAAGTCCAACCATAACCAAAGTATATAAGTTCTAACCCTAACTCACAATGTTACTTATTTCAAGTGTAAATCAGTTACCCTCTTGATTTCTAACATATTTTAATTATCATATTTGTCTTCTAAGTGAAATAATTAAATTAGGCTCCAAGAACAATCTTAAAGAGTTCCCCCTAGGTTTTTTTGCAGAAATATAATCGATTAAGTCCTATCCCGAATCGATTCACCACTGTTGTGAATCGATTTGCTCCCTATGTGAACGCTTTTCAACTGCTCAACAAAGGTGACCAAAACCCAATTCAATCCATTCCTAAAAGCCTCTAAACTCATCAACAACCTATATCCTTTAGATTTAAGTTATAATGCATCATTACTAACCTATAGGTACGTGTTTTAGACAATTATAAGATAAATTAAGGGTTAAGTTTAAATTATGAACATAAGAACCCTAGTTTAAAATATTTAACAATTTAATATCAAATTTACTTTAATTCTTGGATTAAACAATGGGATTTTACTTGATTCAATGTAATTAGTTTGTTTCTAACAATCATAATCATAATCATAATCAGATTCTTAAGATTTAACGCTAAAATCAACTTATATCATTAACATGGGTATTAACTTTAATTTACTCATAAAGTTAATTACAAAATTTAGGGATTTGATTACTAAATCAGATTATCATTAGAATAAATTCAAATCCAAATTAATAACAATCATTTTAACATAAAGCAATCAAATTCATACATTACGTGCACTTTCCATGGTAAATTAAGATCAATTCAAGCCTTTAAATCACCAAATATCTTTATCTATTGAGTTCCTCTTCTTTTTAGCCTTTTATGGTTTCTTCCAATCGTTCTAATGTATTTTAGATTAATTCTACTTACCTCCTAATGTATCTTTCCATGAAATTAATCTTAGGTTCGATAAGCCTCAACCCAACGAGCCCAAATACCACTACAAATGGCCCAAAACTTTACCCAAGTCATGTACTAACCCAATAGGACTAAAATTCACTATTTAGGTAACAAATATACATTCGAACATCCCAAATACCAATCTAAAATATGAAAAAATTTAGGATATAAATATCTCAATAAACATATATGTTAACGGGTACTAGTTCAAACATCCATTATTTAACTATTTATTAGTTTAGTGTGACTTAGAATTATAAGAAATTACTTTATAATTGGTGGAACCCGACACTGAGGGAATAATCAAAACAAGAAAATCCCTGAAACCTAGTCCCTGAAAATTACTTAGTCCCCCATAATATGAAGTTACTTCCAATTGTTTAATTAATGCACTACCAGGTATTAAATCTGATTTCAGTTATGAAATATAATGCATATAAAATATGAATAGTGACACCACATGTCACCGCAAGAAAATATAATAATTTACACAATTAGAAAATGCACAGAAAATATAGGGTATTACATGGACATAAGTTGTATTATTTATAAAATATCCCCCAAGGTTATTTATTTGCAAAATAACCCCTAAAATACGGAAAGGACATTTTAGCCCTTCAAAGTATGAAGTTTACGAAATGATATTAAAAGTCACACTTTTTGCATAATAAAACTCTAACTAAGTGTGATTATAATTGTGGTCCTTGGGACTTAGTGTATTTTGTATAAAAATGGTAAATACAAAGTCTTGAATAGATAAAATGGTATTACATCGGTAAGACTAGGAAAATAAGGGCCTAAAGATATAAAGGGTAAAAAAAGTGTGTACCTTTGGTAAATAAAGGAAATTCGAGGTAAGTTAATGCCTTGAAAATTTTGGCCTCGTCGTCGCTTTAAAGGATATGAAAAAGTGAAAGACGAGATTAAAGAATAAAGAAAAGATGCTTGAAGAAATCGATAAATTTAAGAAGGTCCTGGAGCTCTAAGGTGTGGCTTCGGCCTAGACCCAAGACAACTGGCCAATATCGCAATGACTGGAACATTTATGGAAGATGATAAAAAAACCATAAACATAAATGTAAAAGACCTATGAAGAAATGATAAATGATCATGTAATGGGTCTAGTGCTCATAAAATGATAAGGAAAAAGGTTAATTGAAATGATGAATGAAATACGAAAAAATAAATGATAGGGGCTAATGATAGAGGGGTAAACACTGGACTTTAGAATGAGTCTGTTAAAAAGGTTATGTATGTGTTAGTATATTGCTTAGGGTTACATATCATGAATCGTAATTGCAACTGAAACATGTTAAAATAAAGGAAAATGTTTTCAAAAATATTAAAATCATTGTATATGTATACTTATTTCCTTATACAATTATAGCCTACTGGTATTCTCCCTAATGTGAAATATCTCATATACCTAATTTGTTAACCCCCCCCCCCCCCCCCCCCCCAACTAAGGTACCTTGGGTAAGGATGTGGCTAAGGCTAAAGAAAGTCAGGATCACCCATAAAGATGCTTTGAATTATCGAGCCCTATCATTATGTGGTTGTCGAAGACATTTATCAATCTCTTGTCATTAGTGTTTTATTTGAACAATCATCTTGGTCTGTAATAATTTGGATCATGCTGTATTATGATCCATTTATTTAATTTACAAAACTCTTTTCAACAAAAGTCAATTGAATTCTTAATTCTCCTACAAATGGTCATGTTTTCATTAATAATAATGAATGAATTTAAGATTATAAATTGGTAGTTTTTCATAATTAAACGATTACATGTTTTTATTACTTTGTAAAAATAAACTTTGTCCCTAAGCCTCTGATGCCGGTGCGAGTTAGCTCTCATAAGTGACTATAATTCAGGTTGGGGATTTACAACGAAAGCCTCGAATCTTTAAGTATATGATCCTCCTAAAATAGACTATGTGTGTGAGCACTCTTCGAGTTGAATACTTGGTCTTTTGAGTTACGTATGACCTTATCTCTCTATACTCCTTCATAAAAACATGAAGAGTACTTTTCTTCTCCCTCTCTAACCTTTGATAATTCTTATGTTTCTTAAAATGCTAGCTTAAATCAATTATTTATATATATATATATATATATATATATATATATATATATATATATATATATATATATATATATAGTGGTGGGTTTGGGCTAAATTGGATTTTTAAAGAGTTTAGGACTTGTACTTAGGTAAATGAACTATAATAGGGACCTAAGACTGAATAATCACATATAATTCAACTAAATAATCACGACTTCACTCCCATTTAATTATCTCCAATTAACTCGAATGATGATGTCTTGTTTCCAAAGTTACTATAGTACATAATATAATTCCACATGTTATGTATACAATACCCGTTTAGTTAAATCAATTCATTGCTAATTTATTTTAACCAACTTCTTATTTATTGCTTTATCTAATACTTAACTTATTTGATAATCGAACGAATTATAATATAATACACTGATCAGGTTTACTAGTAGAATCAAAACTTATAAGATTATTAAGGGGGTATCACAATCCATTATCTTTCTTGGACACGAATTCCTCTGAATTAAGATCTCAAATCAAGTCACACTACGATTGCCCAACTTGCGAGGATTTAGATCAAATAAGATCCAATCGCACCCATAATAATCAAACCAATAATTTTTTAAACATTCCAATCCTCATAACCCTCGGGATTAAGATCTTATGAGCCCTTTACAAACTTATGATATTTGTCAAGTCCAATCTACTCAGTACCCAGACTTGAATCTCATCCATGGCCCTATTCAATATATTCTTGAGGTACTAGTCACAATCCTCTTTGAACTATCACACAAGTTCCTGAACCATTAGATGTGTTCCCGTAGTTTAAGATATACTATTAGTATTTCACTCGCAACATTACCGAAAGGATATCATCTCCCTATTTAGGTTGTGTATTTTTCAATTATACTGGAACGAGAATTCTGATGTTCCATGATCAAGCTGAACCCAACTCACTGGAATTTTTATTAAGTCCAATTGACCAATATTGTATACAATATATTTAACAAAAAAATGTAAAGCATTATCACAAACATGATTCTTATTTCAAATGAACCTGACACACTTGTATTGAAAACTAACTATCATACATGGTTTTAAGAATAAAAATCCAATAAAGGCATAAGAGTGGACATATCTTGGAAGGTATTGAACATAGTGTTTTTTCATTCAATAGAAGACTCACTATTGTTGAAGTTAGAGTTACTATTTCTAGGGATGAAATTGAATGCCTTGTTTGACGTACCCTCACACCTTAATTTAGTGAGACACTCAAATGATTTGTCACCAACACCTTGACTTTTATAGTATATCCACAAATACATTTCTTTTTAGTCATCATATATATTTTTCATTCCACAACTTTCTGAGGATTTTCTAACCCTATTGGCAAGAAAATTCTCAATTGTATTGGAATTTGAAAATTTATTTTTCACTTTGAGAAATTCCTTAAATTTTAGGCAAGTAAAATATTATTTATCACTATCTAACTTGTAAGAATTATATATATTATCCTTTTAAGATCAATTCCATTTGCTTTCTTGTGAAAATGACAATTCTCCAGATCAAAGGTTTGTAGAGAACATATTTAATCTTTGGCAGAACAATCATTCTAAACACATTCAAGATTGTAATCTATGGAGGGAAACTATAAGTAATGGACCTAAAAATCTTTGTAACAATGTAGAGTCCAAAATATTCTCCCAAAAATTAAAAGAGGATCTCACAAGATTAGATAATTTTACATAAAATTCACCAAACGTGTCATTCTTTTTCATCGACAACATCTCAAACAAGGTTGAAATTTTTTAGAGCTTGATAACTATATATATTGATGCCTCCCCCGCCTTCTTAGAAGTTTCAGACATCAATTCAATAAGAAATTTATAGTGGGACACCACTAAAAGGTTCTTTGTCCCCCTTGAGTAATAGTTACATAACCCTTGCTTATCCCCAATCCAAGTACCATAGGGTTTATGGTAACTTTTGTCACCCACTTTCACCATGGGATGCGTCCATGCCTTTTAATTACTAACCGCATCCCCTAATCAAGAAACATAAGAGAAATCTTCATTTGGGCCTTCCGATAAGCATATTTTCTGCCACCAACCATAAGTGGATGATACATAGAACTACCATAAATGTAAAACTTCCAAAATGTGTATCAATTAAATTTTGATACCATATTTTTATACAAGTTTAAAAACCTAGGCAGTTTAAAGAGTGGAAAATTAACTAGGTTAATCTTACTTGTCTTGATTAAATTCTATATGTCATACAATTCAGGTTTAATTGAATCTTATTACGCAATAAGTCCAGTTTTTATATTCACCTAATTCAATTAGTTAGATCCAATTTTATGTGGTTAGTGTTATTATGTAATTACATAAATAAACAATGGCCATCACACAACACTATAATTTAAGTGGAAACTTGTGTGGGAAAAAACACTGTGCCCCAACCCCCAAATCCATTAGTGTTAATGAATATTCAGTAATTACAAAAGGCACATATATGAATTACACCATATACATGATTATTATCCATGAATCTTCTCTTCATGTGTTGTCTTTCAATCTAATCTTCTACTGGTCTGAATGATCTCCACCAAAGATTCACATAAAATTGGTTAAAACTTGTAGGTTTAGGAGGGTCTTATTTGTAAAACCCCTTACTCACAGATAACTTATTTCACTAAGGGAAATGTGATTTTATTTGATGGTATAGGGAAGGGGTTAATCAGAACACTCAAAAGACCAAGTCTGGCATAACCAAGGAAGCTCAGTGCACCATTGATTGACCTGGCTGGGAAAGTTCCTAAGGAAACTGCTCCCGAGAATACAAAAATCAAAACAAATGTACATGATAAAGAATGTTGTGAAAAAGGTCACCGATGAAATATGTTGAGATCAACCACCATCTTGCCTGACCAAAAGTATTAATGAGCTTTGAAAAGATACTTGCGTAGAAAGCACTATTTGATAAAGAGTAATATTACTTTTAAACATGATCTCACGTGTACATACTTTATATTATGTATTGGGCAATGAGCTTATCACTTTTAGTTAAAGTAATGCATTTGTCCATGTTTTATGACAACTTCAATCCATAATAATGGGTATGTTTCCCATTAAATGACTGATGGTGGCTTGTCAGCAGAAGATTGTAGAAAGAAGAAATGTTACTCAAGGTCCCACAAGATTAAAGTAGAGACTTTATATACGACAGTATTCCTATTGAACAAGAATAAGAAGGAGACTCAGGACACAAGAGAGGACACGTAAAATATACAACTCGAGAGAGAGAGAGAGAGAGAGAGAGAGAGACTTCAATAGATATGAAAGCATTGTTTTTCATTCTCTAATTGAAATAAAACTAGATCTCCCGTGAATGTAGCCTAAGTTGGGTGAAGCCTATTATTTGTTGTTTTCTTTATATTTAATTTATTCTCGTGTGCTTATTCTCCCTCATAATTGAGCTTACCTATCATCATCCTCGAAAATTATATTTTTCCATTTACCATTAATACGGGTTATGCCTCAGCTTTACTATAAACACCCAAGTGATAAGAATAATTATCTCATCCTCTGACAACCCAGAGAGAAGTGCTCTATTACATTTGACAACTCTATTGGGGAGGTATTCTCTTAGAGATGATGAATGAAAATATAAACCGTGCTCTTTCGTTCGATAATGCTCATCATAAAGAAGAGCAGGCTGTGATTACACCCGCAATAGAGGTTCCTTAAGTCACTACTATAATGAAAAATGTTCTTGGGAGAAAGATTCCACAAGCTATATTTTGGGGGCCAACAAAATGACCAATCTCATCATAAAATTTATGGATTTTATCTGAACCTAACAAGGAATAATGATGTTTGATTCCATGAGGGATTCAAGTTCTTTCGTTTCACTAGCGTCACAATCGACTGATCCTTAAACGAGAATTCTCGCTACACCTCCTAGTTCAACTGTTCCTATTATTATCAATCTTACTCCTGTTTTATCTCCAACCGAGGAAACTCCCCTTGGACCTTTGCCCATGGTCACTCTACCACAAGCTAAGATAGTGGAAGCAACTTTTTACCCTTATCTAACCATTGAAAAGTCCAAGAGGGAAATGATGAAGACGTTGGCTCCTTCATCACATACATTTAGCTAGTTATCATCCATTTATGATTATTTTCATACTCCTTACTCAGAGGAGTACAATGATGAACCTTATACTAAGGGATACATTCCTTCAATCTTAGATAAGTTTAATGTGAGAGGAGGTAACCCGAAAGAACATTTGAAGAGATATTTAGAGCATCTTAGTTCTCATTACAACAATAAAAAGTTTTGTTTAAGGGATTTTTTAAAATCCCCCATTGATATAGTTTACACATGGTTTTCTCATTTAGCCCCAAGAAGTGTGGATATATGGGAAGATATGCATCTATAATTATTTCAAAAATTCTTCCTCGCAAATGATGAGTTTACCCTGGCTCAACTCTCTTAAAAGAATCAAAAGACGGGTGAGGAGTTGATGGCTTATATCAAGAGGTTTATACAAAAATATCTACATGTAAGGGAGGCTATAATGGAGGCCAAGATCCTCAAATTTTTGCAAAATATTTGTTATCTAGTTCATTTATCACTTGATAAATGAGACTAGGGAAGGCACATTCAAAGTCTTCACAAGAATAGACTAAAATATTGCACTATCCATTCGACCTCTTCCTATCATAACCAACATTGAGTGGAAACATCCAGTTGGCTAAGAAGTTAGAGGAGTTCTATTTCCATGATTTAACTATGTTGATGGACGTGAAGAAATAGGCAAAAATAGGAAGATGAAAAATAAAAAAAAGGATGTTTGATCGTGAGGATCCACCTTCATTGCCTTGTAGTATTGAAGAGGAAATGAGTTGTTATAATATGATGTTAGGTAATAGATTTGTTTTTCTTCTTAGAAACTTTCTCCAGGGGAAATCGTTCAAGATGATCCAAATTACTACAGATACATTGGCGCATTGGGCATTCCATATTTTCATGTTTACCTTGAGGAAGATTATCAACAAGCATATGGAAGGTCAAATTCAATAAGAAGATTTACAAGATATTTATGATAGTTGTTTGCATGGAATGGCTAGTGTGGTTCTTGCCTACGATGAATCAAGTAGCATAGAAAGTGAACACACTTATTGGGAAGAGAAATATGAGGTGGATCCAAACCTGGAGTACCAAGTTGTATAATCACCCAAAAAAAATTGGTTCATTGATCAGTTTGGGATGCCACCCGAAAGTAAGTTGGAAATTATTCACGCCATTTTAGACATTGCAAAGAAAAATGTTGTTCCATCATTAAGGTGGAGAGAACCTATGGCTATGTTCATATGTAAGTATATGTCCAAGATTACTTTCTCAGATGCAGATAGATCAATTATGTTTTCTCACAATAAACCTTTGTACATGACAACATGCATCAATGAAACACGTTTATCTAGATATTTTTTAGCTGGAGGTGCTTCGGTGAACATCATGCCTATTATCTCATTATATGATGTTAATATCTCAGAGACAAGTTTGGTTACAATATGCCTTTCAATCTCAGGTCGTGACAACCAAACATCCAAATCCATTGGTTATGTAAACGTTGGAATAACAATGGGCAATCTCACATCAAACATCAAACATTAAATTCCATATGATTTATACCTCATACCATATGTTGATTGGGAGAGTTTGCATGCACAACCATGGTTTGGTTCCTTTAATACACTTCCAACTAAAGGAGGAAGTACATTTGGTGGATGCTTCCTTTTACATTTTGTGGATACTTCCTTCAATAAAGATTGCGATATGAGATACCAAAAGCCTTTTGTAAAGGAGGAAGTACAATTGGTTGATGCTTCCTTTTATACTGAGTTAAATAAGGAAGTATGTATCATCACAATGTGTGTCGAAGGGGTGCAAGTACCCTCTATTAAGGATAGGTTGGGACTTATGAAAGACCAGGAGGGAGAGTTCGAAGAAGCCCTAAAATTTAAACTAGGGACGCAGGTTAATCCTAAAACTCATTCTATCGGTGACCGACTGAAAGATAGAATGAATCTAATTATATACCCAATGGAACAAGAGGTCAAGCGGCAGAGTGAATTGTGTAAAGCTAATAGACCAGTAATGGAGTAGCTGAAAAATTGTAAGAAAAAAAAGGAACCACTAGCATTTGCACGACAATGAAAAAAATGGTGCTCAATAATGGGAGGGTGATATATCACCTTTAAATGTGTGAGCAAGTAGCTGAAGATCCTGAAGAAGCTGACTTAGAGTATAATAATTTTTTTTTATAGATGATCAAGGATAATGTCTTATCATTAATAACTCAAATATCCAAGAGTTTATGGAAGAGAATGAAGATGAGCCTGAATTTCTATAAGATCATCCTAAACCACAATTACAAGAGTTGGAGAAGATTGATTTACCTAAAGATGCCTGAAGATGGAGATGAACCAAGTCAATTTTCATTTCGAAAGACCTGGAAGATGTGAAGAAGCTGAAGTTGATTCATATCATTTAAAAATTCAAAGACTTCTTTTGCATAGAATTACAAAAAAATGCCAGGGTTGGATCAAGAAGTGAGTTGCCACTAGTTTAATATTTTACCTTCAACAATACAAATCAAGTAGTCAACAAGAACATACAAGCCTGAACTGGACCTCAAATCAAGGATGAGATGGAACGGTAATTGCAACTGGATTTATCAATTTAATTCAACATCCAATTTCACATTTCGGTATGGTGCCACTAGGAAGAATAATAAAACATAAATTCACATTTGTGTTGATTTTAAAGATATTAATAGCTTATCCCAAAGATGAGTTCCCTCTACTTCCGATTGAAATCTTGATCGACAAAATTAGGGGTTATGAGATGTATAACTTTATGGATGGTTATGTTTGTTATAACCAGATTAAGATGGGCCCATATGATGCGAAGAAGACAACTTTCATGAAACCTTTAGGCAATTTTATGTACAATGTATTTCATTTTGGTCTAAAAAATGCGGGGGGAACTTACCAAAGGATGATGATGGCTATTTTTTACGACCTTTTCCATAAAATTGTGGAATTTATATGGATGGTATAATTATTAAATCAAAGAAGTAGGATTCTCATTTAGCTGACTTGAGAAGAGTTTTCAACAGATGCATAAAGTATATACTGAAGATGAACCCAATCAAGTGTGCCTTTAGGGTAACAAGTGGAAAATTCTTGGGTTTTGTGGTTGATCAGAAAGGAGTGTCAATGGAACAAAGCAAGAAAAATGCCATTCTTGACATGACTTTATAAAAACTCAAAAATAATTGTTACAAAAGATCACAAAGTTTATCTGAGATAAATGACCCACTAATGTAATTATTACAAAAGACCACAAAGTTCAAATGGTAGGAACCACGCCAGGAGGCTTTTAACAAGCTTAAGAGATTCGCACCTCTCCTCAAACTATGACTCCACTTAAGGCACTGCCTTTTATGATTTATCTAAACTCTACTATAAGGCCCATTGGTACTTTGTTGGTGCAAGAGGTTGATGGACAAGAGAGACCTATGTACTGCTTCAGTAGAATTATCTATGTTCCTAAGGTAAGATATACAAGCATAGAAGATATTATTTGATCTTAGTCTTTATGGCTAGAAAACTTAAACATTATATGTTAGCTTTTACTATCAGAATAATAACAAGATATGATCTAATAATTTTTTTCTTACATGAAAATTTTTATTGGGAGGACAAAAAGGTGATTACTCATTCTTTCAGATTATGATTTGAAGTGTGTGGATCCTCACGCAATCAAAAGTCAAGATTATGCATATTTACTAGATATATTTCCTTCATCTTTATTTGAGCCACCTCATGAAGAGGTACATGGTGATGATTTGCAAGATAATCTTTGTGAGGTATATTTAAAGGAATGGTCCATGGAGTTTGATGGTCATCGACTTAAGTCAAATGAGGAGTTGGAGTAATTTTATCTCGAGGAAAGGAGGAGATTTTTGTGTCCTTCAAGTTAGACTTTGCTTGTTCAAATAAGGGAGCAGAGTATGAAGCTTTGATTCTCGCGTTTCTTGAGGATCTTCAAAGAGGATTTCGTTCACTCTATATGAAAGAATATTCTATCTTTTTAGTCAAACAAGTGAATGGTGTATACGCATTGAGGCACCTATGTCTAGATCTTTGTCGAACAATCATACAAAGGTTGATCGATTAGTTTTATAAAATCAAAGTGGAGATACATCCAAGAATGAGTAACTGACATGCTGATGCCTATGACACAATTGTACAAAATATTGTTATAAGAGGTGACTCCATAGTTGTGGTGATCCATCGCATAACAACTCTATCCTCTATGCTATATCTCTCTCCCACTGATGATGTTTCATACTAGAGAGCAAAGATAAAAAAGTATCTAGAAATAAAGAGATGGTTCGATAAAGCTCGGTGAGTTAGCATAATTTTTCCTTCTTTAAGGAAACGTGTATTAAAAAAATCATGGTGAATGGTTTGTTAGATTCCTTGGCTCCGAAGAATCTTAAAGACGATTAAAGAAAACTCATAAGAAGCATTGTGAGACCACTAATTTTTTTTTCTATAGAAGAATTCATAGAGAAGGTTATTTTTGGACTTTGATGAAGTAAGATGCAATAACCTAACAAAGAGATTATGATAAATTAATCTATTTCCATCCAGATGAATGAAACTTCTTGCAAAATTAAACAGACTGAAAGAAGTTATACATTAATTTTATCAAAGACGAAGTCATTCTGATAGAAAAAAGCATATGTTATAGTACTTATAAGAAGATCCTCGAGGTTTTACTTGCTAAATGAGAAGCTCAATCGGCAAGTATACTTTAATGGACATTTACAATGCATCATCAGAAAAGAAGGAGAAGAAATTCTCAAGCAAGGTCACGATCTTTCTCACATTGCAGGAGCCAAATTGTATGACCAACTTATGAAACTTGGCTAATAATGGAGAAGGATTTTTTTTTAAATGCAAAGCTTGCCAACTTCATGGTAACCTCATTCATGTTCCATTAATTGATCTACACTCACTCGCAACACCTTATTCTTTCCATATTTGAGCATTTGATATTGTGGGGGCAATTAAACCTCCATATAGGGGAAAAATATGGATTCTCATGGAAACCGAGTACTTTATAAAGTTGACAGAAGTAGTACCCTTAAAAATAGCAACAATAGAAGTGGTGTCATAATTCATGAGAGAATATTCCATTTTTCATTTTAGCATTTCTAAGGTTATTCTTTTAGATAATGGAACTCCATTTATCAACAAAGAAGTGACAATATTAACGGAAAAATATTCAATTATTTACTAAACTTTAACAGTGACTTATCCTAAAGGTAATGGTCAAGCGGAAGCAGGGCCATGGCTCGGTGATAGCTTTGAAGGTGAACCATTTCCCTCAAATTTCTTGATGTTTGGAATACTAAACTTCTTTGGCAGTCTCACTTTATGATAGGAAGTCATATGGGTGTATTTCATGTATTTATCATATATCTTGACTTGGTCAAAATTCTGTGACAGCAATTTGAGGTCTTCTTTGACCTTATTCAGTTCCTCCTCTTCGGGATCCATGAGTAGTGGCAGGTTAGCTCTTGGTTGGGTAAGGTTCAAAATAGGTAGTTGAACTAGCGGTGGACCATTAGTAGGTAGGGCACACGAAACATGTTGATACCATTTGGGAACCTAAATAGGCTCGAGAGCGAGTGGACCCGTGGCACGTGTATAGAGAACCTCGAGTTCTTTGGGTATTTGGTCCCGATGATGTTGCATCTCATGGACCTCGATTTGAAGGTTGTCAATTTTGGCATTGAGATAGACTAAGACAGTCATAAGATCAAGGTACACATTCAGCACTTGCTTAGTGTTCACCATGAAGAGCTCGTGAAGGTAAATCCCAAACTTGGTTGAAGTAGTAGAAGAACTGGCATAGTTCCGAGATGATTTGACAGAGGACCAAGGCTAGGAAAAAAATGGGCATGCAATCAACCTGAGAGGGAAAGCAGTTCGAATTTATTTTTGAAAGGAGGAAAAGAATTTTCGGTATTTCAGAATTAGGAGAAAAAATATTTTCAGTATTTTTAGTTTTCGAAAAAGGAGCGAAAAAAGAGAGGAATCTCAGCATGATTGTTATTAATGTTATTATTAAGTTCTTACTTGTATTAGGTTTGCCTAAATTAAAAAAAAATCTGGACTGGACCCGAGCCTGGGAAAATAAGGTTTGAAAATATGTAAGACACGATTGGACTTGTTTCTAGGCTCACGAATGGGGTCCTATTTTAAAAAAGGCGAAATAGCACAAAAATGTAGGTGGTATGCCGACTCAGAATATCAACAGAGTTTCGCATGATAATCGATAAACTAAATATGAGCATCCTAGGTTTGACACCTATATGAGGTTTATGTATTTGTTGGGTTAGTGGAAGTGTTCCCTCCTTTGGCATGACTTTGACGATATACCTCTTGCCTATAAGGGAAATCATACATCGGTACGTGTGAACAATCCACTTGATATACCCGAGTGCATGTGAATTGCCTCACTATATAGCTTGTGGGGACAGTATGTGTGAGAGCAAATTCAATATACTCGACGTACGTGAATGAGTTTCCTGCTCTATACCTCCCGTTATGAGTTCAGTTAAGAAGTACGATGCAGGGGTAACCATTCGATATACATTGAAGGTATGAGGACAATGGAAGGTGAGAGTCATATTGCTTAGGTTAACTACGACCCACAAGACCATCACCCATCATAAAGTGACCCCCCCCCCCCCCCCCCCGTGGTACGGGACAAACTTTTGGTCAATAATTCCATGCTCTTGGTGATATAGTGCGCAAAAATGCATGAGTATTAATTAACATATTATGGAGAGAGTATTTTTTTATCATTTTTTTATTTGCATGATTGGTAAAGGGAGTAATACACTAATGAGGGAGCATATACAAGTAAAAGTAAATCTAGCATGGAGACTATACTACGCATTGATACATGTGAGTGAGTACGTGACATGGGAATAAATACAAGTGAGTGTGTGTGATAGTGAGCCTATACATGGATCAACTACAAGTGATGTGTGATATGTGTAAATGAACATATAAACTAGTGTGGGAAGTGTGGAATGTGCTAGTGAAGCCTAAACATGGATATTCTAAGTGGTGTGTGAAGCATGTGAGTATAAAGTGAAGCTAAGTGTAAGTGTGTGAAGTGTACATGGAGAGTATATACAAGTGTGTAAAGTGTATAAGTGAGTGAAAAGTGATATATACATGATATATATATATATATATATATATACAGAGAGAGAGAGAGAGAGAGAGAAGGAAACATACAGGTTGGTGTATATGCACACATGCAGAAAATAATAACACCCATGAAAAATAGAGTCTAGTCATCTTAAAGCTTCCCCAACAGAGTCTCCATTATGGCCATTTCGAGGTCGGGGGTCTCTCAAGGAGGTTCCACTCCCTTTCCATTTCCTTATCTTCCGGCGTACGCGCAGGATTGCATTCTTTCTTGGGGTGCTCGACCGTCGTCGATGTGGGGTGATATGTAGACGAGAGAGTCGCCAACCTATTTTACACAAACATGCAAAAGAAATGTTGCGTCTTTGAGAACGTATGTGCACGCGTTCAAATGATCAAGTTATATATTAAATACCTTTTAACCCAAATAAACCCTAAACATGCAAGTAGGTGTGGTTGAAATAATATGAAATCATGCAAGAGTTATTCAAACACACATAATTAAGGAAAAATCTCCCACAGGGGCAAAACCATTTATTTTCACTATAATTTGTAAGAAAATGGCTTACAATCGGATTACAATGAAAATACAAGTTGACTAAGAATTACCCTCGGGTATCGGATTCTGTAGTCGCAACTGGAATTATCCTTTTCCAGTAGGGCTGCAATGAAAAAGAAGAACGGTCTTCTCCACAAGGGTTGAACTGCAAAGCTGCGTTCCTGGGTTACCAAAAGGATTCACAAATGTATGGAATTTGTGTGAATCAAAATACCTAGAGTATTGGTACTCAATAGGTGAAGACTTAGGGCTTTCTCTTCTCTGAAAATCGTGTGTAGAAGTCTTGGAAAAACCAATTCCCGTAGTGGGATTAAATAGGAGAACTTGAGCCCTAAAATTCAGAACATGATCTGAACACGATCTGTTTGGAATTATCCTCGTCGGATCGGTCCGGATGAACCAGATCGGTTCTTTTATCTGAAGGCGGATCAATCCGGTTGGCATCGAATCGGTTCGGTATTTTGGCTTCATCGGTTCGCTATGGATCCGGGGTATACTGGCCTCAACTCAGCAGGCGGATTGGTCCGGTCTCTTTAGGCGGATCGGTCCGGAGGAACCGGATCGGTTCTTTTATCTGGGCCGGATTGGTCCGGTCTGTTCCCTGATTCCTTTTCTCCTTTTGATATTCGGATTCCGTTGATGAGCGTATGATTCTTGAATTTTCTCAACGGTGTAACGGCGTACGACATATAAAATGCTAATGGACAAAAATGTCCTTACAAATCTCCCCTATGTCTATGCCGGTACATTCATAAAAATAGACATCCGAATTATCAAAGAAATGAAAATGCCTATACAAATCTACCCTTTCATGAACCCAAAACTGAAAGAGTACAAGTGAATAAGACTGCATCGTTTGATCTTCAAATCTTCAGGAATCTCAACGCTTTTCTCATCAGGGTGTGCAATACAATGATAATCCATGTAGTACCTACACACATGAGAAAGAGAAAAATACCACGTGACATATCGAGTTTGAAGTGAGATAAACATATATACCAATTTATGAACAAACTTAATCTATGAGCAAACTCAAACTTTCAAAACTCCCCCATAATTCATTCTCCCCCTTTTTATGATGTCCCCAAATAGACAAAAGAGAGAAATAAAGCAAATAAGCAAGAGCGTGGTGTCACACGGATAATACAACACCATGAATGAATACAAAGCAACCAAGTCGATGATAGCGTAAATGTAGTGGTGTGATCAGATTCGATAGGAAAATCAATGCATACAAACATGACATATGTGCACGATGAATATTGGATACTCCTAGCGAATGAACTCAAATGCTTCCTTTGGTGTAAAATAATGACAATATAAGATATTGACTCAATCAAATCAACAAATCAAAGCTCAAAATGATTTTCACACCAATAACGTCCAAAATGATTTTATGCTTTTTCAGGACTTTCAAGGAAGTGCAAACCCGTTTATATTCTCCAACCAAACTCCCTCAGATATTATTTTGAATAGAGGCATTCTAAATTCTCAAACTTTGGAGAATTGATGGTGAAACCTAAGTGGCCCATATTTGGCATGAATTGCTTTTTATTGCCTATAAATTTTTCGGGCTCTTTTAACCTCTTTGGACCTCGGATATTAAAATTCCTCCATTTTTTAGGTCCTTTTTAACGGTGGCTTTTGCGCAAAGGAAAGATGATTACCTTTCGCAGCCCCTCCCCGTTATTCAAAAACACACAGTCTCACCAAAACGGTTTTTACATGCATTCCAATCTTGTCAAGTTTTAACGCATTTTATACATTGTATAGACAGGATTGAGTTGGAAACACTCAAGCCAACATGAGATTGACAAGTGCAATAATCAAATATAGCCGTGCATGTGTGCAATAAAGGATATAGGAGTCAAACATGTAGGAAGATATCACTAATTACATCTCAAAGACTCCGACCAATGTAAAGCACATGGATGAAATGATGTAGCCTCTCAAATCTCTATCAAACAGTCATATGGAAAGAAGTTGTGACTTGGCTATCTTAAACGCTCATCCAAAACACAAAAATCTTTTTGGTCTTTTTCAAAAATTTTATCAAAATAAAATCTTTTTGTGCTTTTCTTAAAGGAAAATCTTTTTGTATTTTTTTAAAAGAAATATAAAAAGCAACAAGAATAACACAAAGCTGTACAACTAAGCAATGGTACATATAAAACAGACTAGTAATAGGAAGCATATGATATGAACATGAAAAAGCATCCTATTCTAGACATAGACCAACCCCTTAGTCAACTGTGCAAATCCCCAAAGACTTCCTAAGACTCTCAAATCTAAGGGCATCTAAAGGTTTCGTGAAAATATTGGCTAACTGACGGTCGGTGGGAACAAAACTCAGGGATACAGTGTTCTCCTCAACTAACTGACGAATAAAGTGCTCACGTATCCTGATGTGCTTGGTGCGCGAATGCTGAACTGGATTGCGGGATATGTGTATCGCGCTCGTGTTATCACAGGAAATGGTCATGGTGTCCTATGAAATACCATAATCCTCCAGCATTTGCTTCATCCACAAGAGTTGTGTGCAACAACTCCCGACACCTATGTACTCAGCTTCCGCAGTGGACAAAGAGATGGAATTTTGCTTCTTGCTCAGCCAGGAGACAAGAGCAGAACCAAAATAGAAACACCCACCAGAAGTGCTCCTACATCCATCTACATCCCCAGCCCAATCGGCATTCGAATAGGCGGACAGACGGTCATCAGTATCAAAGGAGTACCAAATCCCGTATGAGAGAGTCCCACTCACGTATTTAATAATACGTTTTAGAGCAAGTAAATGTGACTCTTTTGGGGATGCCTGATATCGCGCACAGACTCCAACACTAAAGGCGATGTCGGGACGACTAGCAGTCAAGTAGAGAAGACTACCTATCATACTCCGATATAAGGTTTGCTCTACGTCCTTGCCTGAAGTGTCCTTACTAAGCTTGGTGGTGGTACTCATAGGTGTACGTGCATTCTTAGCGGAGTCTAAACCAAATTTCTTCACTAGGTCTCTAGCATACTTGGATTGGGAGATGAACATCCCATCCTCTAGCTGACGAACCTGGAGACCAAGGAAGAATGTAAGCTCACCAACCATGCTCATCTCAAATTCACTTTTCATCTCCTCCTCAAAGTGGTGAGCATGCTGGGAGCATGTGGATCCAAAGACTATGTCGTCCACATAGACCTGGGCAACCAAAATAGCACCGTCATCTCTCCTAACGAACAACGTCATATCTACTCCCCCTCTCTTGAAGCCACGAGCTAAGAGATAGGAAGTAAGCCTCTCGTACCAAGCACGGGGTGCTTGCTTCAAACCATACAAGGCTTTTCTCAGATAGTAGACGTACTCCGGGTGCTGAGGGTCTTCAAACCCTTTTGGTTGTTCCACATAAACCTCTTCCTGTAGAATGCCATTCAGAAAGGCACTCTTGACATCCATCTGATATACCTTGAAGTGTAGATGACATGCGATGGCGAGCAGAAGACGGACGGACTCAAGCCTCGCAACAGGAGCAAATGTCTCCCCAAAGTCTACACCCTCTATCTGTGTGTAGCCTTGAGCGACCAACCTAGCCTTATTTCTGATGATGGTACCATATTCATCCATTTTGTTCTTGAAAATCCATCGGGTACCAATCACATTAGTCTCACTAGGTCGGGGGACTAATTCCCAGACATTATTCTTTTTAAACTGAAGCAACTCATCCTGCATAGCAGATATCCAGTGTTCATCCTTGAGTGCTTCTTTATGGTTCTTGGGCTCAACTTTGGACGTGTAGCAAAGATGGCTAACAACGTTCTCTAGCTGAGCACGAGTCTTGACCCCTAGAGTGGGATCGCCAACGATGGCAGATGGGTCATGACTCTTGCGAACCCAAGCAGGTGTGTCCCCTAATACAGGAGTAGGGTCCACAGAGTGTGAGAGAGGAACAGGTAAATCACTGTCAGAACAATCCTCATCCTCACACTGAAGATTAGGATCAATAACCGTCGGAGTTTCGTCATCTTGCACGGTGACGTTTATTGATTCCATAATCTTAGAGCTCTTCAGGTTAAACACCCGGTACGCTCTACTATTCGATGAATATCCTAGAAATATTCCCTCGTCGCTCCGGGAGTCGAACTTTCCTAATTGCTTTCTATCCCGTAGGATGTAGCATTTACTCCCAAACACACGGAAATATGCCAGGTTGGGCTTCTTGCCAGTCCACAACTCATAAGGAGTGTGAAGTGTGTGTGGACGCAGATACACCCTATTCACCGTGTGGCATGCAGTAGACACTGCCTCTGCCCAAAATCTCCTAGAAACTTTACGACCTAGAAGCATAGATCTAGCCATCCCTTGGATCGTTCTATTCTTTCTCTCAACAATACCATTTTGCTGAGGAGTTCTCACAGCAGAAAACTCATGTTTGATCCCGAGGCTATCACAGTAAAGGTCTACCTTTGCTTCTGTGAATTCAGTGCCATTGTCACTACGCATCCTGTTAATAGTGACACCATGTTGATTTTGTAAAACACGGCACTTGGTCGTTAAAAATTCTACAGCATCGGATTTCTCTCTCAGAAAACCTACAATGGAGTACCTGGAGAAATCATCTACCATCACGAGGATGTACCTCTTACCACCTAGACTCTCAGTACGAGTGGGACCCATAAGATCCATGTGAATCAACTCCAGAACACGAGAGGTGGTAATGGAATGTAACTTCCTATGAGGACTACGAATTTGTTTTCCCAACTGACAGGGTCCACAAACGTTCGAAGTTGACTTTCCGAGAGATGGTAAACCACGTACTAGGTCCTTTTTAGCTAAACGATTAAGATCTCTAACGTTCACGTGACCTAGACGTTGGTGCCACAGATCCATAGGAGTGATCGTGGCGCTATTGCAGACAAGTGAGGATGTGGGCTCAGTCCCATAGCAATTATCTTCGGTCCTCACCCCTTGCATCAAAAGTTTACCGGCTTGATTGTAGACTTTACACGCGTCCCGATCAAACTTTACTGCAAAGTCAGTGTCGCACAGCTGGCTAATGCTGAGAAGGTTTGCTTTCAAACCTTTGACATACAAAACATTTTCTAGATTAGGAAAGCCAGGTAACTCGATAGTACCTCGTCCTATAATGCTAGACTTACTCCCATCTCCAAAGGTGACTCTGCCATCTTGATAGTCCTCAAGAGTAGTAAAAAATGAGGCATCACCTGTCATGTGTCTGGAGCACCCACTATCAAAATACCACTGAGAGGTATTATGTGCTTTGAGAGCAACATGAACAACAAAAGCCTTTTTATCTTTCTTAGGAACCCAAGTCGAGATGACTTTTTGTTTGCCTTTGTTGTTGTTGATTTTAGCTGGAATGTGAGAAGCATTCACTAACGGCAAAGAGATCCGTCGGAATTCTTCCATTAAACTCTGAGTCGTGGCAGCTAAGAACTCAACTCGCTCTCTCAGACTAGAAAACTCGTCAGTATGACGTGGTGGAGCAGTAGTACGTCGTGTCCGACCCATGCTATAGCAAGTTTCCCTAAGGTGGCCTTTTCTTTTGCAATAAGTATAAAAGAGCACAGTCAAAGGCGGACCTTGGTTTGCTTTTCTTGGTCGAACTCTCCTACGAGGTTTTTTACGGTGACCATAGGGAGTTGTAGTAAACTTAGGAACTGGTCCAGGTGCAATTTGGGACGTGGAGGCACCATCATATCCAATTCCTTGACGATCACCAAAACCTAAAGCGGGACCGAGGAGCATCTTTCCCATCTTCCCAGATCTGTCCTCGATTTGAACCTTGACTTCCCGAGCTTTCTCAAGATCATGAGTCAGCTGGGCAACAAGGGCTTCAAGTTTCTTCCGAGTCTCCACGGAGGAATGGAGCTGACTCGTAAGACTAGCCACTTGTTTAATCAAGTCCCCTTTCTCTTTCTCTAAAACACTCTCTCTCTCTCTAAACATATTCTCATTCTCAGCACAAGTAGAATCTCTCTCTCTTAGGGCGGTGCAGGTGGAGAACTCTCTTTCTCTCACTTTCCTTAAATCTTCCTCTAAGCAGGTGATCTTAAGAACTAACGCCTTGTTACGCTTTTTAGTTTTAAATGACTCAGAATATAACTCAGCGTAGGCGCGTTGTATATCACTCTCGCTCTCACTTGTGTCATCCTCCCCCTCACACACATCGATCTCACTGTCGAGGTGTCCTTGTGAAGCATCATCCTCAACGTCGTGAGGAGAACTAGGAGTGCTCACTTGACTGGCCATGAATGCGGTGAAGTTACACTCATGCGGTGACTCATCACCTGAATCCACCGTCTCGACCTCACTGTCGTCACTAAGGGTAGCATTAAGGACAGCATTCCCTTTTTCTCTATTCAGACGATTGGCACACTCAAAAGCTCTATGACCCCTACCATCGCACTCAAAACATCTCTCACTTTCTTTCAGAGGAGGATTTTTGGAATCTTTTTCATTTTTCTTTTCAAACTTATTTTTCTCAAATTTCTTTTTATCTTTAAAATTGCTATTGTTCTTAAATTTGAGAATCCTCTTGAAATTTTTTGCGAAAAGAACCAAATCATCTAAGTCAAAATCGCACTCAGAATCTGACGTGTCAGTCTCTCTCTTTCTAGATGACTCTACCCTCTTTATAGCTGACCCCTCACTCTTTCTCTCTTGGGCTTTAAGTGCAATTCCCTTATCTTTAGATTTAGCATTTTTAGGGAACATATCAATTTCATAAGTGTGCAAATCTCCTACAAGTTCTTCCAATTTTAGCGTATTTAAATTACCCATAGAATTTAGCACAGTGACTTTCGGGATAAAACGCTTAGGCAAAGAACGAAGAATCTTTTTAACAACTCTAGCGTTCGGAATATGTTCACCAAGATTAAAACTAGTATTCACAATGTCAGAAAGTCTAGCATAAAATTCATCAAAGCATTCAGAATCATGCATGGTGATTGTTTCAAATTAAGTTTTCAAGTTTTGCAACTTAGATTCTTTCACAGCATTAGTTCCTTCATGGGTAAGTTGTAAAACATCCCATGCCTCTTTTGACGTGGTGCACGTCATTATGCGTTTGAACTCATCAGGTGTGACAGACCCAGAAATAGCACTTAGACCCTTAGAATTAAAAGATAACCATTTAAATTCTTCATCGGTCCAAGAAATGTCAGGTTTCAAGTTGGTCACATTATCAACAGTCACGGTGGGAGGAGTCCACCCTCGTTCAACTAAAATCCAGACACGTTCATCAATGGATTTTAAAGCCGACCTCATACGGGCTTTCCAATAAGCATAATTTGTCCCGTCAAACACAGGCATTTTATAATATGACTTCTCCATTTGAACAAGCACTTTTTCAAAAATCAATTTTTTAGAAATTGATATCTTAGAAAAATTTTGCGGAAAAGGAATACGCGATAGATTAGCGTAACCTGCTCTGATACCAATTTGGGAATGTATGTTCACGCGTTCAAATGATCAAGTTATATATTAAATACCTTTTAACCCAAACAAACCCTAAACATGCAACTAGGTGTGGTTGAAATAATATGAAATCATGCAAGAGTTATTCAAACACACATAATTAAGGAAAAATCCCCCACAGGGGCAAAACCATTTATTTTCACTATAATTTGTAAGAAAACGGCTTACAATCGGATTACAATGAAAATACAAGTTGACTAAGAATTACCCTCGGGTATCGGATTCTGTTGTCGCGGCTGGAATTATCCCTTTCCAGTAGGGCTGCAATAAAAAAGAAGAACGGTCTTCTCCACAAGGGTTGAACTGCAAAGCTGCGTTCCTGGGTTACCAAAAGGATTCACAAATGTATGGAATTTATGTGAATCAAAATACCTAGAGTATTGGTACTCAATAGGTGAAGACTTAGGGCTTTCTCTGCTCTGAAAATTGTGTGTAGAAGTCTTGGAAAAACCAATTCCCGTAGTGGGATTAAATAGGAGAACTTGAGCCCTAAAATTCGGAACATGATCTGAACACGATCTGTTTGGAATTATCCTCGTCGGATCGGTCCGGTCCCTTTAGGCGGATCGGTCTGGATGAACCAGATCGGTTCTTTTATCTGAAGGCGGATCGATCCGGTTGGCATCGGATCGGTTCGGTATTTTGGCTTCATCAGTTCGCTATGGATCCGGGGTATACTGGCCTCAACTCAGCAGGCGGATCGGTCCGGTCTCTTTAGGCGGATCGGTCCGGAGGAACCGGATCGGTTCTTTTATCTGGGCCGGATCGGTCCGGTCTGTTCCCCTGATTACTTTTCTCCTTTTGATATTCGAATTTCGTTGATGAGCGTATGATTCTTGAATTTTCTCAACGGTGTAACGGCGTACGACATATAAAATGCTAATGGACAAAAATGTCCTTACAGTCTTTCAGAGAACGGAATCAAGAGCATTATCGATTCTTGCGAAACCAATAGTTCAAGGGTCCAGGGACTAAGTTACAAAATGGGAAGGTGTTAGGAACCTGCCGTTTCTGTCTCTCATGGGCATGTGTTAATCTTCTACCGTTAAACTCAGTGTTGTGTGTACGAATGTCCATAACATAAATGGATAATGGAGTTGCTCAACTCACGTCATAGACAACGACGAAGTGAGTTCATCATTAGAAGTGTTCCCAAAATAGTAATTCAAAGTATAATGTAAGTGTTTGCTGATTCACAAGTCGTTATAAAAGAACGAATGCATATATCGGACAAGACACAAGCAAGCAAGCATATAAAATATATTAAGGATATATAATAAGAATAAGGTAAAAAATGGATATATGAGGACTCGAGTCTAGGGATTTATCCAAGACGCCTATGTAGCCCAAGGGGGCATCAAAGACCATATAATTCAAAGACAATAATAGGTGGGGTTTAACCCATAAATCTAACCGGGGATTTTTCTTACAGGTGTATGTGTAGAAAAAGGTGTTTTAGTGTGAGGAAATGTAATGATAATTCCCCGTTTGAAATTTACAAGTAAACCCGCTTTTTCTTGTTTATGGGTTTTTATAAAAAAATAGTATGTGCAAAGACTAATAATAAAGGTTTGAAACTAAAGTGTATGATGTAATGAAATAAAGTACTAAAGTGAAATTAAAGTGACTAATGCAAAAATAAGAGAATTTAAAGACAAAGGGGGAGAATTGGACCTCCTTATGAAGACTTGAAATGGATCTTGATTGTAGATGCATCGATCTCAGGATGACATGATGGTGGTATGAGGAGAGGGATGAGATTTTACTCAAAGAAGTATGTAAAGGATAGAGGAAATGGGGGAAATGGGCTTTCGAGGGGGGAGCACCTGTGAATTTGAGAAAATGTTCTCTGAATTTTTGAGGGGGATGTTCAGGGGTTTCTTTCAAAGTGAAGTAATGGCCACTTTTTATAGGTCCAAGGGGGTACCGATCGACATCGTCCTTGACCTGTCTATCGGCATAAAACCCCAGACACATTGCCGATAAGCAGGGTCCTTGGGGTGCGATTTGATATTCTGAGGTAGGTGTTTCGAAAAAATGGTCGTAAAATGAAAATCATAAGTCAAAATCGCGCACGGGGCAGGCCGTTGGAAAGGGTATTCAGAGTCCTTTAAGAATCCATTGATCCATTCCCAATTTCAAGAGTTTTCTGATGTCAAATATGGCTCGAAATCACCCGTTGGTCTGTAGTTAAGATATTCTAGGAGGAAAACGGATCGTTCGTCCGAACCGTAAGGGCAATTCGCCTATGAGATAAACCATTAGAAAGGGTATTCTGAGCATTGTGACATTTCATTTAGTTTCGTTCACTTAGAAGGGTTGACCAAGGTCAAACGGGGCCTAGAAGTACCCGGTGACCCTACAGAGTAAATGGGTCAGTCATCTGTACCGTAAGTCTGATTCACACATGTGGAAGACTGTTGAAAAGGGTATTTTGATCCCTTCTAAGATTCATACACCATCATTCATGCTGAAGAGTTCACCAGGGTCGAACGGGGACGGGAGTGCCCATGGCCTCCAGATCAGTTTTCGGGGTAAAAAGACTCGTTCATCTATATCGTAAGGTCGATTCGCACAGGGGTGGACCATTAAAAAGAGGATTCAGAGCCCTTTGAAGGTTTATTAAGATTCTACTCAAACAAGAAAGTTAATCGGAGTCAAACGTGGCGCAGGAGCGCCTCGTGGCCTCTAGATCAGTTTTTAGTAGTAAAACGGATCGTTCGTTTGAATTATAAGGCTGATTCGTGCACGATTTGAACTGTTTATAAGGGGATTCAGATCCTTTCAAAGATTCATTGAGCTTTCTCTTAGGCAAGAAAGTTGATCAGAGTCAAACGGGGCTTTGGAGCACTCAGTGGCCTTAAATCGGTACTCGGAGTATGACCTACGGTTTGTGGTCAATGAGTGAGTGTTAGGGACCTAAGGAGATACTAAAGGGGGTCCTAAAATAGGCTATCTATGGTCACTATTTCTTTTAATGTTGACTATTGTGTGGTTGCCTCAATTAATGGTTTGTGATGTTCACTAAGACATAATATATCAAAGTTTTATTTTGATGTTAGACGCCCGAATGCGTTGGACCACTTAGACCTCCAAGAAAATATTCAAGGATACTTAGATAAAACTATGGATGCATTATAATATCCTTTATGTTTTACTAGTCCCATAAAGGCTATTTTACATGTTTTAGTGTTCTTATTCCATTTTATGATAATACTACCACTAATCCTACTCTTTTTATTATCGTATGTACATTCAAATCTGCTTTCATAAATTGGAAACCCAAAAAAGAGGGCTTATACCACGATTCCCAATTTAGAATGTTCATGTAATTTTTTATATTTTCAACACATTTGATATTTATTTTCATAAATCAAAATTGACACCCTAGATTCGAATTATGGTTTAGACCTAACCTTGTTCATCGTACAAACTATGTAGATTTTGATGCCATTTTTGGCTATGTAGGTGTTCCGAAGTCATTTTGGGATTCAAATTCTTTCTTATCATTTAAAACTTTTTGAAATATTTGCAGGCCTAAGTTTGAAAAGGAACACTTTGAACAGTTTGCATATGTTTTGTGGAAGGAACGCATTGAAGATTTAAATATTTATTTATGTAAATGTATACAGGTTGTGTTGTATTATTATTTGTGAAAATTTATACAGGCTGTATTGTATTATTATCTGTGTTGAACAAGTGGATGGATTAATAGTTAATTAATTTATGTTGTATTTTTTTTAATTCATGGATTAGTTAGTTCTATCCTGGAAATGTATACAAGTTTGAAAAGATGTACAAGTTTTTTGGAGAGGGAGAAATTTAAAAATATTTTTCTCTAATTAAATTAATTTTTGTCCAAGGCTTAGAATCGTGACCAAGCTCGTGACCATTTAAATTATATTAATATATGTTCATGGTATAAAAATGTGATCATATAATAATACTATTGAAACGGTCATTATTCTATGTCGTTGCCATTTTGGTCACAACTGAGCATCACAGTTGGAGACCACCAACATCAAAATTCCACCAAGGATGGTCACGGTTGGGTACTATGACCATCAAACCAACATGGTCAGTTTATGCGTTTAGGGTCAGAGTTTTGACCCATGACCATTGGATCACGAACAACAACTGTGACCAAGATCATAATGTTAACGTCACCAAAAGGGTCGTGACCACCTACTATGGTCACAGATTCAGACCGAGACCCTCAAAATGGTCACACACCAAAACCATGACCCTAAGCCTTTGTCATGGTTAAAATATGTGACTATCATAGGTATATGGCATAGTGCATGTGTGATTACTCAAGGGGGATGTATGTGAAGGGATGTCTTTATGGGGCGCATACGATATCAACCTCACTAATATCCCAGTTATAGTGACGGTATTACCGCGGTCATCTTATCTCGGGTCTTACTGCTGATGTACGAGTATCCCGAGGGGGAACAAACATATGTGCTTTTCATATAATCTTGGATATCGAGGTCTGTACCAATGAAGGAAAGCGTAGTGACATATCCTTTTACTGATTCTTTGAAGTTGTAGTTATGGGACGAACTATAACTATACATAATATGCATGAGGGATCCCCGAAGGAGATAAAAATATGCCTTCGTATATATATGATGGCTCGTGTATATCCCATTTACTTTTATGTGTCGGTGACCATACTTATGTGGATATTAGACATGAGACCGTCGTCTCTTTATTTATATTATCTTTGAGATGGATACACTGGCATATATTATGGAACCCATTAGTTATATTCAATTGAGAATAATATTAATTGATCATTGGATTCACCGCGACTTGGGATTAGAACACATGATATATTTAGGGTTGTTTGGGTAGGGTTACCTTAAAAATAGATAAAATATGGGAGGAGGATGCGTAGTTAATATTTTAGCCCAAATTCAATTAAATTATTACTTTTCGTAGACTTGTTGTTCACATTGTTGTTAAAATATATTTTTAGGTCCTATGCCATCATTTTAGCCTCAGACCATATTTTCACACTTACATTCTCTTTTATGGAAGATCTTATAAGATGTAGGTGTCGAGCCTACGTGTTGACTCTTTTATTTCTATTTAGATTTTAATTAGGTCGGATTTGTTATAGTAGTTGTTATCTTTTTTGGAAGTTCGATTTATGTTCGAAAGAAATATTACTGGTGAGTATTACAGTATCAAAGTTTTATGTTGTCTCATTGAGATTGTTAGTATTCAATTATTTGTTAGTGCACATTTTTGTTTGGTCAATTATGTTTATAATGATATTCAGTTGTTTAGACTCCTATATTATTTATTTTTGGACCTGGTCAATCTAGCTATAGATTTTATGGAGTATCATAGTCCAATATTTCTAGTTTAACCCCTTAAAGTTACATTATATGCACTTTTATAAACATTCATGGTGTTATAACCCAACCCATTATAAATGTATCACATGCATTTAAATATGTCATTTTTTAAAAATAAATTTTCCATTAAAATATTTAACAATATTTTGTGTAAAACTCTGTCTTTTCAATAGTATAACATTCCTCATAAAACCATTTAAGGTTGGTAAACATTTTTCTCACATAAAATGCCAACTTTTAGCACATATACACGCATATAGGTAGCATGTTTAGTAAACATAAATATGTAATACGTATCTATCAAAACCTGTCTACGATTTAATTTCTAAAAAAATTGGATATATACCCCCTACCTTAATGAATAAATCTACCAATAAAATATAGAAATTAAGCTCCAAGAATGCTCTATAATATATTCTCCAGAAGTGCTAAAATATAACCATCATAACTCCTCCAAAATACACACACACACACACACACACACACACACACACATATATATATATATATATATATATATATATATATATATATATATAGGGAAAGGATCAAGTGAGGTCTCAGTTTGAGAACCCTGAATGATGTCCATTTTTTTAAAATAGTAAAAAAATATTTTTGGGCTGATTTTTTTATGGTTTTTAAACATTTCAATAGGATCATAAAAAAATAATCAACTCAAAATAATTTTTTCTGTTATTTAAAAAAAATCGATCAAACTGTGTCAGTTTTAAAGTTATTTTTAAGGTGTTAAAAACTGACAAAGTTTGATTGATTTTTTTAAAATAGTAAAAAAATTCATTTTAAGTTGTTGTTTTTTATGATCCTACTGAAATGTTTAAAAATCATAGAAAAAAATGAACTCCAAAATATTTTTTCTACTATTTTAAAAAAGTGGACCTCATTCAGGGCCCTCAAACTGGAATCTCTATCTCTCTCTCTCTCTCTCTTTGTGTGTGTGTGTGTGTGTATATATATATATATATATCCGTGTGTGTTTATATATAACTCCCCAAATATTAAGTAAAACTCACTCAAAATAATAGTGTTTAGGGTTGAAAAATACCCAAGGAGAATAGACTGGTGTGGGAGTGGTACTCATGCAAAAATTCTTTAAAGTGGTGTAGAAAGGGTAGTTTTTATCGTGGCCAGAACATGGGTTAGGGCTCGTAAATGTAATACCATGTATTTTCATGCTATATTAATTTGGGGATTTATTAAATTTAACGTGAATGATTTATTTAATAAAAATTCGGAAATTAATTATGTTATAATTATTAACGTGACGAGAGTTAGTAATTATGGGAAACTTGTTGAATATTACTAATGAGCAAAGTAATATATTATATTGGTTATATTAAATGTCATGAGTGAATTAAATGACAATTTTGAAAATTTAAGTCGGGACGTGCTCGTGTCACGTCGGGACTAATTTTGTTAAATAAAAAGTGAATATTTTATAAGTTGCCCGTATGGTCGTTTTGAGTGCGACAACGCGTCCGGTAGGGTCGAGATAGTCAGAAAAGTGTACCCGGGGGTGTAGTTTGGGTCTCGGGGCATTTTTAGGCCTAATTAGTACCCCGGGAGGGCATTTTAGTCATTTTACATAATTGGGTAATTAAACCCACGAAATTCAGCAACCTATATCATCCATTTAGGTTAGCCTTTTAGGGTTAGAATATCCAGAAATCAAGTGACGGCCATTGGAGAAGAGAGGAGAGAGCTCCAAGGCAATTCAAGGCCAAAAAGTCACCGGTTTGCACCGCCGCCGCCACCACCGCGTAGATCGCGAGACGAGGAACGCAGCCAAACCAAAAATCATCCGTGAATCAGAATACCAAAAATCCCAGGCAAGTGTTTAACTTGCTATTTTCGTTGGTGCAATCTTCATATTATTTTAGGAATGATTTGTGATGAAAACTATGGAAGAAAACACAATTTATGATAAGAGAATCCATGTAGTATTGATTTATATGTTGATTCTGGAAACCCTTGCCATGTAGAGGAAAGAAACCACGAAATTTTGATGATCATAAGAAAGAAATTCTGGAGAAAGATTTGTTAGAAAACTGTTTAAGAAAATTCTAGGGTTCTTGATAATTGGATATAATTTTAGGTTGAAAATCCATGTTTAAATGATGAATATGTACATGCCTTACGTTAGAATCATCTGGTATATTGTTATAATGTTAGTAGTAAAATTCTGGGACGATTGGAACTTGAAAATATGGATTTGGTGTAATTTTGGTGATGAAACCCGTAACTGCATTCTGCAGATTATTTTCGCAGACCTGCTTGATCGATCGATCGAGCCTATAGCTTCGATCGATCGAGCCCCAAGCTTCGATCGATCGACCCCTCCTAGCAGACTCCTAATTCCCTCTTTAAATGAGTTAAATTCGAATTGTCGTGAAATAATTCTTGGGCATTCTTGATAAAATGATTTGGGAGACATTGAGGACCAGTAGGGCATATGGATAAATGTTGGGACCTTTAATCTTCAACGAGAATGGTATTTATGGGACATTTACTTTAGGGTTGGTAAATTTATAAATTCAAAGGGTGAGGTGCGTAAGAGAGTTACGTTGAAATCCTAATAAAGACACTTACTGAATTTCAGATTTGTGAGGATATAGTCCACGAGTGTCAGGTAATAAGTGAGAAAACCCTTCGAGTTAAGGTTAGGAATGAAACCTTATACGTAATTCTATAAATGTGAAATTAAGGATAAATGGTATAATTATGGGTGACGAGAAGAACCTATATTAATATGATAAAGTGGTATATTTATATGATTGTGTGTACATATATTATATACTTGTGAAAATCATGCCCACGCTACTTGCTATCCCCGAGGTTACCGTGCTGGGACAAGTCTTATCTCGATGGGACCTTTATGGGGGATATTGACTTGTACCCTAGAAGACAGATATCCTTGGTACAGGCTATCGACGTGATAGTTCAGACGGTCCTAAGAGACGCAGGCATGTGCCATCCTCTTATAGACTTAGAATCTATTCTTCGCCTCAATATTGTTTGTGTATGTATGTTAATACATTTCGAGAGTGATTCCTAATGTATTCCCCTTAATATGAGTGATATGGGGCTTTGGATAGTAGAGTATGTCCGCACCATAATTTAGTTGGGGTGCTGTTATAATATATATTATGCGTATAGTTAATATATATATGAAATTCTGAAATCTAGAACTACCTACCGTGATTTGATATGTAAGACATGGTTGTTGACTAAAATTGTAAATACTTGTTTTGAGAAAGCAGAGTATGCCTACACCATAGTTTGTATGTTGGTGTTGTTAGGATATATATATAAATTAGACGAGTGCTTAATATATATATCTGGATTGAGGAATTTAAACTGTTGCTGTAACGTAGTAAGTGAGGAATAATTCTGGACTAAATTATAAATACTTGTTTTGAGAAAGTATAATATGTCACTGGAAAACTTATTGATTTTATAAAGTTAAAATGGAGAACTTTGGTTACTAATTGGAACATCCTTTTTAAAATGGAATCGTTGAATTGTAAATCTTACGAGTAACCTAAGGTAAGTTAAATCATTTAGGAAGACTAGTGCGATAAATGATAAGACAAACCGTTGGGAAGGTTAGTGCGATAGGTGTGCACATTATAAGAGAGGTGAGATTTTCTCAAGAGAGTGTCGCACTAATATGTTGTTGCATTGGCCTGTATCAATTTAAATACTTGCTAAACGTATTTTAAATCAAACACACTTTCGGGCTCTGACCCGTTTCTCTCTCTCTCTCTCTCTCTTGTATATATATGTATATATTTCAGGTGCCCAGCCACAGGGGCGTCTTGCTTAGGATCTCTTGACAGGAACGCGCTGCAGCTTAGGTGGGAGTTGCAGGTCACTTGCGTAGACGGCTTCCTTTATTGACTCCACTGCTAGCATTCTCATTTATTGGGCACGTGTCGCCATTTCCATTATTTCCTTGTTATTGGAACATTTGTATTTCAGTTATTTTTTTTAGTATTGTCACTATGGGATTTATTCAGTTTGAATTGTGTTACTTTATGTTTCGCATGTTGACATTCGATTGACGAATGTTTTAGATTAATTGGATTATGTTTCAGGTTTATTGTGGTGTGATTCTTATTTTCTGTGATGTTGTTAATAAATAAAATAAATGATTTTTCTTTAAATTAAATTTGGAAAGTTATGCATAAAAATGGTTTTGACACTTAGCTTAATTAATTAGGGTGTTAAATTGGAAAATTTATTTTTATCGACAGTGATGCTGAGAATGAACCAACTGTTCACCTTGATTTAATTTAATAAAGGAGTGATCGCCCGGTATTTAATTAGGCAGGGTGTCACAGGTGGTATCAGAGCATCAGGTTCTAGTGTCCTTTAGGATCTGTGCAGCTTATTATGCTTTCAACGCTGCTTTCTTTGATATAGAGCCCTAATACTAGGAATGTTGTGTTCATCTCTATACAATTGGGAATTCGTGCTTCTACGATTTGTTTATTTGAATGATGAACTCATCCAAATCCATTTAAATTTTCAGATGGACCGTCGAGAAGAACTACCTAAAACGGTTGAGGGAGTCAATGAGCAAGATCGACTCACACCTCAGGTACCCCCAGAGAGAATATCAACCGCCGAGTTAGCAGGTATCGTGGCACAAGCAGTTACCACTGCAGTTTTACAATACCAAGAACGCAGCATGCAACTTAAAGAAGGCAAAAGACCTAGAGAGGTTAGCCAAATGCATGTGACTAAAGCTGACAAATGTGCGAAGACTCCGAAATTGCGACAACAAACTACCCAAGACCGGGTCAGTTCTAGTCAACAACGTGGTAAAATGAAGCAGTTTCGAAAGAGGAATAAAGTCCCAAGTCAGCAAGGCCGACACCGACAGCAGCAGGGTCGGAGGGGGAGTAACTTCGGAGGCCGATGTTTTGGGTGTGGTAAGCATGGCCATAGGCGCCAAGATTGTCCGGAGAGAGATAGGGCCCCACAACAGCGGGGTGCCCGTAATGAGCCACAGGGGCCACTTTTTCCAGTCGCTCTCCCAGCACCAGCTCAGGTATCAGACCTACCAACCTTTCCAGTAGCACCAGTGCAGTAGGGGCAGTTACAGTACAGACATATCTATAATGTCCACCAGGCAGCATCCCCACAGGCACCACCCGTGATTTGGGGTATGTTTTCTATCCATGGAACTTTGGGTCGAATTCTATTGGTTACTGGGGCAACGCATTGTTTTATAGCTATATATTATGTGAAGACCTTAGGGTTATTAACCACAGTAGAGAGCACTGTAGCGTACACAGACTCACCACTGGGGAGTGGGTCACTTATTTTCTTTATATGTCGGGGAGTGGGGGTAGAGATTGGTAGCTTGGTAATACCTGCAGACATGTTAGTATTAGACATGCACGAGCATGATGTGATTATTGGTATGGATTGGTTCGCAGCTTATAGAGCCATGATTGATTGCTTCGGTGGGAGCATTGTTTTTGCCATTCCGGGGCAAGAGATGTTTGTAGTGGCGATGCCTCGCCCAGAGGGAGGTTCGACCGCTCATTTATATTACATAGAGGAGGATACCTTTAAGGAGGTTGTGATTCCCTTGGATTCGATCCCAGTTGTTAGGGAGTATTCCGATGTGTTTCAGGAGATACCAGGCCTACCCCCTAGTCGAGAGATAGACTTTGTCATAGATTTATTGCCAGATACGAGACCTATAGCACGCGCACCGTACCGTATGGCTCCGGCAGAGATGCGAGAGCTACAAGATCAGATAGAGCAGCTGTTAGGTCAGGGCTTCATTCGTAGGAGTACCTCACCTTGGGGCGCTCCAGTCTTGTTTGTGAAGAAGAGAGATGGTTCAATGAGATTGTGTGTGTACTACCGGGAGTTGAACAAGGTCACGATACGGAATAAGTATCCGTTGCCTCAAATCGATGATCTATTCGACTAGTTGAGGGGAGAAACTTTCTTTTCAAAGATAGATCTGAGGTCGGGGTACCATCAGTTACATATTAGAGAGCAGGATGTTTCGAAGACTGCTTTCTTGACGAGATATGGGTCCTATGAGTTTAGGGTGATGCCGTTCGGACTCACAAATGCTCCAGCCATTTTCATGGACTTAATGAATCGAGTGTTCAGAGATTTCTTGGATCAGTTTGTCATCGTCTTCATAGATGACATCTTGATATATTCACACTCCGAGGAGGAGCATGCCGAGCACTTGAGGCAGGTTCTTCAGACTCTACGAGAGCATCAGTTGTATGCTAAGTACCAGAAATGCGGATTCTAGTTGCGAGAGGTACAGTTCTTGGGGCATGTTGTTTCTGAGCAGGGGATTGCAGTTGACCCGAGTAAAGTGTCAGCGGTGAGGGAATGGGGACAGCCCACGACACCGACGGAAGTACGTAGTTTCTTGGGGTTAGCTGGTTACTACAGGAGATTAATTCGGGGATTCTCCAAAATAGCGGGTCCATTGACGAATCTGACTCGCAAGGGAATACCATATGTTTGGGATGATGCTTGCCAATTAACTTTTGATGAGCTGGAAGACAAGCTTACTTCAGCGCCAGTCCTTGCGGTACCGAAGCCTGGTGTAGAGTACCTGGTTTACACCGATGTGTCCTTACGGGGACTTGGGGGAGTACTTCAGCAGGAAGAGAAGGCTATAGCTTTTGCTTCCCGCAAGCTTAAGGGGCATGAGAAGAATTACCCCACCCACAACCTGGAGTTAGCAGCGGTCGTCTTCGCATTGAGGATATGGAGGCACTACTTATTTGGTGAGAAATTCCGTTTGTTCGCAGACCACAAGTCATTGCAATACCTGTTCACTCAGCGAGAGCTGAATATGCATCAGCGCAGATGGCTAGAGTTTGTGAAGGACTACCAGTTCGATATACAGTATCATTTGGGGAAGGCCAACGTAGTTGCTGATGCGTTGAGCCGTAGACCGGTAGACGATGTAGCGGACGTCTGGAAAGCAAAGTGGAAGGAGTTGGGTCACCAGGACGTAGTAGCCCGTTCTTTCATATCCGTATGTCAGTCACACCCGAGATTATTACGAGGGTGATACAGGCACAAACCACAGACCCGTTTTGCCAGGAGCAGATTGTGTGACTTCTAGCCGAGGGTGCTGAGTCCTATTCTGTTAGTTCTGATGGGGGTTTGCGGTTTAAAGGGAGATTGGTGGTTCCAGAAGGAGCAGAGTTACGTCTTGAAGTGAGGACTCATTCTCATGGGTCCCGATTTGCAGTACATCCGGGAGGCGATAAGATGTACCAGGATATGAGGAGACAGTACTGGTGGAGTGGAATGAAGAAGGACATCGCCGAGCTTGTGTCCAAGTGTTCTACCTGCCAACTGTTAAAAGTGGACCACCAGAAACCGTCAGGATTGCTCCATCAATTTGAAGTACCCGCGTGGAAGTGGGAGAGTATTTCCAGGGATTTTATTACAAGGTTGTCTACATCACAGCGGGGCCACGATTCTATCTGGGTGATTGTAGACCGTTTGACCAAGGTGGCTCATTTTCTGCCGGTGCGGACAGATTATACCACGGGTTAGTATGCTCAGTTGTTCATCGCTGAGATTGTCAGATTTCATGGGGTGCCCCTGAATATTGTGTCAGATAGAGACAAGATTTTTGTGTCACGTTTCTGGGAAAGCTTTCAGGAGGCTATGGGTACTTAGTTGAGGTTAAGTTCATCTTACCACCCACAGACAGATGGACAAACAGAGCGTACTAATCAGATGTTAGAGGATATGCTACGCATGTGTGTTCTCGATTTTGGAGGAGGTTGGGAGCCACATCTTCCACTGGTAGAGTTTGCTTATAATAACTCTTATCGGTTTACGATTGGTATGGCTCCATTTGAGGCTTTGTATGGAAGGCCTTGTCGTTCTCCAACTTTTTGGCTCGAGGTGGGGGGCAAAAAGTTGCTAGGACCAGAAGTGATTCAGGAGACCTCCGTGAGGATTGAGATAATCATGAGTCGTATTCGGTTAGCCCAGGACAGGCAGAAGAGCTACGCCGATGCGAAACAGTTCTTCTGGGAGTTTAATGTGGGAGATCAAGTGTTATTGCGTGTATCTCCTATGAAGGGAGTGATGAGGATCGGGAAGAAGGGGAAGTTGGCTCTGAGGTACGTGGGACCATTTCCCATCATCGAGAGGATTGGGTCGGTTGCATACAGGTTGGGATTTCCAGAACATTTACATCGCATCCACGATGTATTCCACATCTCATCGTTGAGATGATATCTTCGGGATGATATGGCCCATACTCACATTGCGATAGATGAGATAGACTTACAGTCTGATAGCTCTTATGAGGAGAAACCAGTGGCTATTCTAGACTATAGTGAGAGGAGATTAAAGTCGAAAATAGTTCCACTTGTGCGAGTCCAGTGGGAGCATCATAATGTGGAGGAATCCACTCGGGAGCGTGAGACAGATATGCGCGAGAGATATCCAGAGTTGTTTTTACCAGGTATGCCTTATTTTTTGAATTTCGGGATGAAATTCCGTTATTAGGGGGGAAATATGTAATACCCCGTATTTTCATGCTATATTAATTTGGGGATTTATTAAATTTAACGTGAATGATTTATTTAATAAAAATCCGGAAATTAATTATGTTATAATTATTAACGTGACGAGAGTTAGTAATTATGGGAAACTTGTTGAATATTACTAATGAGCAAAGTAATATATTATATTGGTTATATTAAATGTCATGAGTGAATTAAATGACAATTTTGGAAATTTAAGTCGGGACGTGCTCGTGTCACGTCGGAACTAATTTTGTTAAATAAAAAGTGAATATTTTATAAGTTGCCCGTATGGTCGTTTTGAGTGCTCCAACGCGTCCGGTAGGGTCGAGATAGTCAGAAAAGTGTACCCGGGGGTGTAGTTTGGGTCTCGGGGCATTTTTAGGCCTAATTAGTACCCCGGGAGGGCATTTTAGTCATTTTACATAATTGGGTAATTAAACCCACGAAATTCAGCAACCTATATCATCCATTTAGGTTAGCCTTTTAGGGTTAGAATATCCAGAAATCAAGTGACGGCCATTGGAGAAGAGAGGAGAGAGCTCCAAGGCAATTCAAGGCCAAAAAGTCACCGGTTTGCACCGCCGCCGCCACCACCACCGCGTAGATCGCGAGACGAGGAACGCAGCCATACCAAAAATAAGCCGTGAATCAGAATACCAAAAATCCCAGGCAAGTGTTTAACTTGCTATTTTTTTTGGTGCAATCTTCATATTAGTTTAGGAATGATTTGTGATGAAAACTATGGAAGAAAACCCAATTTATGATAGGAGAATCCATGTAGTATTGATTTATATGTTGATTCTGGAAACCCTTGCCATATAGAGGAAAGAAACCACGAAATTTTGATGATCATAAGAAAGAAATTATGGAGAAAGATTTGTTAGAAAACTGTTTAAGAAAATTCTATGGTTCTTGATAATTGGATATAATTTTAGGTTGAAAATCCATGTTTAAATGATGAATATGTACATGCCTTACGTTAGAATGATCTGGTATATTGTTATAATGTTAATAGTAAAATTATGGGACGATTGGAACTTGAAAATATGGATTTGGTGTAATTTTGGTGATGAAACCCGTAACTGCATTCTGCAGATTATTTTCGCAGACCTTCTTGATCGATCGATCGAGCCTAGAGCTTCGATCGATCGAAGGTTCGATCAATCGAGCCCCAAGCTTCGATCGATCGACCCCTCCTGGCAGACTCCTAATTCCCTCTTTAAATGAGTTAAATTCAAATTGTCGTGAAATAATTCTTGGGCATTCTTGATAAAATGATTTGGGAGACATTGAGGACCAGTAGGGCATATGGATAAATGTTGGGACCTTTAATCTTCAACGAGAATGGTATTTATGGGACATTTACTTTCGGGTTGGTAAATTTATAAATTCAAAAGGTGAGGTGCATAAGAGAGTTACGTTGGAATCCTAATAAAGACACTTACTGAATTTCAGATTTGTGAGGATATAGTCCACGAGTGTCAGGTAATAAGTGAGAAAACCCTTCGAGTTAAGGTTAGGAATGAAACCTTATATGTAATTCTATAAATGTGAAATTAAGGATAAATGGTATAATTATGGGTGACGAGAAGAACCTATATTAATATGATAAAGTGGTATATTTATATGATTGTGTGTACATATATTATATACTTGTGAAAATCATGCCCACGCTACTTGCTATCCCTGAGGTTACCGCGCTGGGACAAGTCTTATCTCGATGGGACTTTTATGGGGGATATTGACTTGTACCCTAGAAGATAGATATCCTTGGTACAGGCTATCGACGTGATAGTTCAGACGGTCCTAAGAGACGCAGGCATGTGCCATCCTCTTAGAGACTTGGAATCTATTCTTCGCCTCAATATTGTTTGTGTATGTATGTTAATACATTTCGAGAGTGATTCCGAATGTATTCCCCTTAATATGAGTGATATGGGGCTTTGGATAGTAGAGTATGCCCGCACCATAATTTAGTTGGGGTGCTGTTATAATATATATTATGCGTATAGTTAATATATATATGAAATTCTGAAATCTAGAACTACCTACCGTGATTTGATATGTAGGACATGGTTGTTGACTAAAATTGTAAATACTTGTTTTCAGAAAGCAGAGTATGCCTACACCATAGTTTGTATGTTGGTGTTGTTAGGATATATATATAAATTAGACGAGTGCTTAATATATATATCTGGATTGAGGAATTTAAACTGTTGCTGTAACGTAGTAAGTGAGGAATAATTCTGGACTAAATTATAAATACTTGTTTTGAGAAAGTATAATATGTCACTGGAAAACTTATTGATTTTATAAAGTTAAAATGGAGAACTTTGGTTACTAATTGGAACATCCTTTTTAAAATGGAATCGTTGAATTGTAAATCTTACGAGTAACCTAAGATAAGTTAAATCATTTAGGAAGACTAGTGCGATAAATGATAAGACAAACCGTTGGGAAGGTTAGTGCGATAGGTGTGCACATTAGAAGAGAGGTGAGATTTTCTCAAGAGAGTGTCGCACTAATATGTTATTTCATTGGCCTATATCAATTTAAATACTTGCTAAACGCATTTTAAATCAAACACACTTTCGGGCTCTGACCCGTTTTTGTCTCTCTCTCTCTTGTATATATATGTACATATTTCAGGTGCCCAGCCACATGGGCGTCTTGCTTAGGATCTCTTGGCAGGAACGCGCTGCAGCTTAGGTGGGAGTTGCAGGTCACTTGCGTAGACGGCTTCCTTTATTGACTCCACTCCTAGCATTCTCATTTATTGGGCACGTGTCGCCTTTTCCATTATTTCCTTGTTATTGGGACATTTGTATTTCAGTTATTTTTTTTAGTATTGTCATTATGGGATTTATTCAGTTTGAATTGTGTTACTTTATGTTTCGCATGTTGACATTCGATTGACGAATGTTTTAGATTAATTGGATTATGTTCCAGGTTTATTGTGGTGTGATTCTTATTTTACTGTGATGTTGTTAATAAATAAAATAAATGATTTTTCTTTAAATAAAATTTGGAAAGTTATGCATAAAAATGGTTTTGACACTTAGCTTAATTAATTAGGGTGTTAAATTGGAAAATTTATTTTTATCGAAAGTGATGCTGAGAATGAACCAACTGTTCACCTTGATTTAATTTAATAAAGGAGTGATCGCCCGGTATTTAATTAGGCGGGGTGTCACAGTAAAGAGGAGACAAAGAGAGTTGAATTTTTTAGGGTTGAAAGATACACAAGGCGAATAGGCTGGTGTGGGAGTGGTAGTCATGAAAAACTTCTTTAAAGTGGTGTAGAAATGGTAGTTTTTATCTTGGGCAGAACGTGGTTTAGGCTATTAAAGTGGACACGAAGAGAGTTGCGTTTTTTGTGGTTTTCCATTTGGCATCAAATCTTGTTTTATATAGGTTAATAAACATGAGATAATTATATTTAAGTCCCATTTGTCGGGTCTTCATTCATATAAGTCCTATTGACTTTTCAATAATCATATAGGTCCTATTCCAACTTTTTAGGGAATTTTTTCACAATTTTATTCTTTAATAACTAATCATTTGTAACTTCCTATAGGAAGTTACATAAGTGGTTGGACTTTTTTTTTAAATCTTTAAATGATCATAACTTTTGATTCAAAAATCCATTTTTCGCAAAATTACTATTTTTGAAATCTGCTTGACGAGATCTATCAAACAAGATTCATGAAGGCTTTAAAATTCCAAAGAAATTTTTTTTACACAAACAGTAAACTTTTCTGTATACACTAGAATATGAAATTGTTTTATATATGTGACATTTTCTCAAACAGACAATAACATTTACTGTGGTAATATTACACAGTATATATATATCCGGTGGATCCAAACCCTTTTTTTTCAAAATTATCTTATATTTAAAGGTCCTCGCTAGCGGCACCCAATAGTTACTCCCATTGTTGGGGATTCAACGACCTTCGTTAGAGCTCCGATTTGGGGTGGGTAAGGGTGGCATATGGTGCCGCTAGCACGTACCGTTGAAACTAAGATTGGATAAATGGGGTCTGGATCCTCTTGAGCGTCGGTTTGGGGTGAGTAGGGGTGGCATTAGGTGCCGTTGGCGCAGAGCTTTAAAAATATGAGCATATTGGATATATATATATATATATATATATATATATATATATATATATATATATATATATATATATATATATATATATATATATATATATATATATATAATGTGATAACACAGTAAATGTTATTGTTTGTAAAAATGTCATAGATATTACACAATATATATATATATATTGTAAAAATGTCATAGATATTACACAATATATATATATATATATATATATATATTACACAATATATATATATATATATATAGCATTTTCACAAATAATAACATTTACTGAGTTAATATTACACAATATATATATACACACACACACACACACACACACACACACACGGTAGATTCAAACCTCTTTTTTTTTTCAAAATTATCATATTTTTAAAGGATTATGCTAGCGACATTCAATCCCCACCACTACCCACCCCCATTGTCGGAGCTTCAACGACTTTCATCAGAGCTATGATTTGGGTGGGTAGTAGTGGCATAGGGTGCCGCTGGCGCGAATCTCTGAAATTAAGAGAATATTAGATAAATGGGATTTGGATCCACCGGAGCTCCGATTTGGAATGAGTAGGGGTGGCATTGGGTTAGGTTTATATCTATAACATTTTCACAAACATTAACATTTACTGTGTTCATATAACACATTATATATTTATATATATATATATATCGAAACCTCTTTTTTCTGATATTATCTTGTTTTTAACGGTCCGTGCCAGCAGCATCCAATCCCCACCACCACCCACCCCCTTTATCGGAGCTCCAACAACCTTCATCAGAGCTCTGATTTGAGGTGGCATGGGATGCCGATGTAACATTTTCACAAACAGTAACATTTATTATTTGTGAAAATATTACAGATATAAACCAAACCCAATGCTACCCCTAATCACCCCAAATTGGAGCTCCGGTGGATCCAAATCCCATTTATCCAATATTCTCTTATTTTCTAAGGTCCGCGCCAGCGGCACTCCATGTTCTGATGAAGGTTGTTGGAGCTCTGACAATTGGGGTTAGTGGCGGTCGGGATTAGATACCGCTAGCGCGGGCCGTTAAAAATAAGACAATATAAAAAAAAGAGGTTAGGATCCACCGTTATATATATATATACTGTCTTATAACACAGTAAATATTAGCGTTTGTGAAAATATTATAGATATTAACCTAACCCAATGCCACCCCTACTCACCCCAAATCGGAGCTCCGGTGGATCCAAACCCCATTTATTTAATATTCTCTTAATTTCAGAGGTCCGCGCCAGCGGCACCCTATTCCACTACTACCCACCCAAATCATAGCTCTGATGAAAGTCGTTGAAGCTTCGACAATGGGGGTGGGTAGTGGTGGGGATTGAATGTCGCTAGCGTAAACCTTTAAAAATACGGTAATTTTGAAAAAAAAAATGAGGTTTGGATCTACCGGGTATATATATATATATATATATATATATATATATATATATATATATATATATATATATATATATATATATATATATATATATATATATATATATATATATATATATATATATTGTGTAATATTAACTCAGTAAATGTTACTGTTTGTGAAAATGTTATATATATATTGTGTAATATCAACTCAGTAAATGTTACTGTTTGTGAAAATGTTATATATATAAAACTATTTCCTAAATATATTAACACAGTAAGTGTTATTGTTTGTGAAAATGTCACAGATATAAAACAGTTTCATTTCTAGGTGTATACAATAAAGTTTAATATCTATGACATTTTTACAAACAATAGCATTTGTTGTATTATCATATATATATATATCCAATATGCTCATATTTTTAAAGTTCTGCGCCACCGGCACATAATGCCACCCCTACTCACCCCAAACCGTAGCTCTAGAGGATCTCGATCCCATTTATCCATTCTTATTTTCAAAGGTCTGCGCCAGCGGCACCCCATGATACTCCGGTGGATCCAAAACTCATTTATTCAAAAGTCTCTTATTTTCAAAGGGTCGTGCGGGCGGCACCACATTCCACCCTTACCCACCCCAAATCGGAGCTCTGGCGAAGGTCGTTGAAGCCCCAACAATGGTGGTAAGGATTGGATACCGCTAGCGCGAATCTTTAAATATAAGGTAATTTTGAAAAAAGAGGGTTTGGATCCACCTATATATATATATTTTGTAATATTACCACAGTAAATGTTACTGTCTGTTTGTGAAAATGTCACATATATAAAACTATTTGATATTCTAGTGCATAAAGTAAAGTTTACTATTTGTGTAAATTTTTTTCTTTGGAAATTTATAGCCTTCATGGATCTTGTTTGATAGACCTCGTCGAGCAGATTTCAAAATAGTAATTTTGTGAAAAACGGATTTGTGAATCAAAAGTTATGATCATTTCAAGATTAAAAAAAAAGTTCAACCACTTATGTAACTTCCTCAAGGAAGTTACAGATGGTTGGTTTTAAAAGGGTAAAATTGTGAAAAAAGTTCCAAAAAATTAGGAGTAGGACTTATATGTAAGGGGAAAACATAGTGGGACTAGAATGTCTAAAAGAAAGTCTAATAGGATCTAGATGTGAATGCCCCAATAAACATTTGTTTTATCATGGAACCGTTGAGATTTTGACATCACATTTGGTCCCACCGTTCAAAGCTTGACATAAAAAGAAAAAGGACTATGGTGTAGTTGGCTAGCCACAATAGCGGGTGTGACCACATACTATAGCGGTGATAGGTGGTAGGGTAATGATAGAGGGTAGCAGGAGGGTTGAGGTTGTTTTCTTGGATTTAATCCATGTTTTTCTTAGGTTTTCAACCAAATTTCCTTCCCTCAAAATACCTATAGTAATTACTCAATTATTTCTTTATGAAAAATATAATTTATTAAAATAATATTTGCGCCCTAAACGTAAAAGAACCTTTTTATTAAAAAATTATTCGTTGTCTAAAATAACCCTTTTATTTATAAAACTTGTCCATTAATTAGTACACACTAATTAATACTTTGTATATAATGTTTGGTGAAAAACTTAACGTAAAGTATTATCAACTCTTGTATGCAAACCCATAAAAAAACCATGTAAACGCCATATAATGTCGTGCATACCCATGCAACATGCCTTCAATGTTCATATTACTCATGAAAATCCATGCATTAATATTTTGTCTCATAAAATCACACACATACAACGTTACAATACAAACAGTGGCATCCATGTTCATTCCCGAGTATATATAGTATTTTTTCCAAAATATATAGACCTTAGTGTAATTTTTAAAAGTTAATTGTGTCTTAGAAAGTGTTTCTTACACTTGAGGGGCTGATTTCGAAATAACTTAAAAAATCACACTTTCACTTATTCAAAACACATGCTTCTTCAATTTATTCCCAAATACCCATCACACAACCCATCACACAAGTTAACAAAACACTGCCAACCAAACCCTAAAGAAACTCCCATTTCAAAACGGTTTGTCCTTGCTTCAAAACGGAACAAAACAGAACGGGCTCTTGTTCTTCTTCTTCTTCTTCTTCTTTTGGCTCTCCTGCAGACTGCTATTCAAGATTCTTACATGTAAGTTTTTTTTTTCTTATTTATTTCAGCTTAGTATTTTATTGGTAGAAATTAGTTGGTATTTGTATGCTGTTTGGGTATTTATTGGTATAAATTAGTTGGTATTTATTGCTAGAAATTAGATGGTTGTCCTGTTGTTGCTGTTTGGGTATTTCTTTCAGCTTTACTATTTTTTTTATTTAATTAGTTGTTGAAATTGGTAGAATATGTTGAAGTAATTGGTATGTGTGTGCTGTTTGGGTATGTTTTTCAAAGAGTGAGTGGGTAATTTTTTTTTTTACAGAATGCTTGGGTCTTCTGAGTAGTTTTTTTTTTTTACAGAATGTTTGGGTTTGAGTTTGAGTATTCTTTTTGCATAATTTTTTTTACAAAATGTTTGTGTAATTTATTTGGATTTGAAGTTGATAGTATCCATTTGTTGTAATTAATGTAATATTCTATTTTTTTATTATTTCAGAGGTGATCAATATGTTGAAGTATTTTAAAAGAGCTAAAGAGTCAAGTTCCAATGTTCCACCACCTCCTCCCCCGCCCTCGCTACCTCCGCCTTTGCCCCCGATTGTTGAGCCCAATTTAGACGAATATCCATTTGATCCTGGGTTAAGGAAAAGCATTCATGAATATAATGCTAATGAGAAAAAAATATCCGGATGTACTACTTGCGAAAATGCCCTTGTCAACCTAAGAATCATAAATTCCCTTGGCATTTATGCGAAAGTGAGAGACGTAGATTTATTCCATCATGGTTTAACGATCACCCTAGTTGGTTAGAGTATAGCATAAAAAAAGATGCTGCATTTTGTTTGTGTTGCTATCTTTTCAAATGTGATAATGGTGACGAAGGTGGTCGTGATGCTTTTGTTGTTGAGGGGTTTAGAAAATGGACAAAGGAATATAGGTTAAATTTGCACGTTGGAGAACCTACTAGTGTTCACAATCAATGTTTGAGGGCATGCCAAGACCTTATGAACCAAAAACAACACATATACATTGCTTTGTCTAACCAATCTACTCAAACTCGAGTGGACTATCGTGTTCGTTTAACTGCATCGATTGATTGTATTAGATTCCTTTTGCGCCAAGGGATAGCTTTGTGTGATCATGATGAATCTAAAGAATCATTTAATCAAGGAAATTTTCTCAAACTTTAATAATTTCTTGCTAGCCACAATGAGGAGGTCAAGAGAGTTTCATTGTAAAATGATCCCGAAAATCATACACTAACATCACCAAGAATTCAACAAGACATTATTAGTGCCCTTGCAAATGTGACTACAAAGTCTATCCTTAGCGAACTTGGTGATGGTTTATTTTTTATCTTAGTTGATGAGGCTCGTGATGTATCCGTGAAAGAACAAATGGTTGTTGCTTTACGTTTTGTGGATTCAAGGGCGTATGTTGTTGAGCTTTCTTGGTATTGTACATGTTAGAGATACGACTGCCTTGTCACTAAAGGCAGCCACTGAATCTAATTTTTTCTCGGCATGGTTTAAGCATTTTAAGTTTACGGGGGCATGGCTATGATGGAGCTAGCAATATGAGAGGAGAATTTAATGGCTTAAAAAGTTTAATAATGATGGAGAATGAATCAACTTTTTATGTCCATTATTTCGCTCATCAGCTTCAATTAACTCTTATAGTTGTCGCGGAGAATCATGGTACGATTTCTACATTCTTTGATATCATTGCTCTCTTATCAAATATTGTTGGATCTTCATGTAAGCGGAGAGAAATTCTTTCGAGAGAAACAGTTTGAGAAAGTTATTGAAGGAATTTGCAATGGTGATATATTAACTAGGCGTGGCATGAATCAAGAAATGGCAATGACACGAGCATCAAACACGTTGGGGGTCTCATTACCGTACACTTTTAAGTTTGATTTATTTTTTCTCGTCAGTGATTGATGTTGTTTTAGTTGTTGAAGAGGAGGGGAAAGATCTTAAGCAAAGAGGTCACTCAAAAGAACTTTTGAAGAATGTGCAATGTTTTGACTTTGCATTTCTATTACATTTGATGAAAAACATCTTGGGAATTACAAATGACTTGTCACAAGCTTTACAAAGAAAAGATCAAGACATTGTAAATGCCATGACTCTTGTGCAACTTACCAAGCAACGATTGCAAGACATGCGGGATAATGGGTGGGAAACATTGTTAAATGAAATTTCTTTATTTTGTGTTAAGATTAAAATGGATATCCCACAAATGGATGATTTGTATATATTTCATGGAAGGTCGCGTCGTAATGTTGAAGGAAAGTCAAATCTCCATCATGATTGGTTTGAAACGTTCTACGAAGTGATAGATTTACAACATCAAGAGTTGAATAATCGCTTTAATGATGTGAACACGGATTTGTTGTTGTGTATGGCTTGTCTTGATCCAGTTAATTCATTTATTGCATATGATGTGGGAAAATTGCTTCGATTTGCTGAATTTTACCCCTCCGAGTTTTCTATTATTGATTTAATGCATCTCGATCATCAACTTCATACCTACATATGGATGTGCGCTCCGATGACTGATTTGATGAAGTTGTGGGGATTGGTGGGCTTGTTAGATTACTTGTTCAGTCAAAGAAGCACATTCTCTATTCATTAGTATATTCACTCGTGAAGTTGTCATTACTTTTGCCCGTTGCAACTGCGACGGTTGAAAGAGTATTTTTCGCGATGAAGATCAATAAGACTTCACTCCGAAATCGACTGGGGAATAAGATGATGAATGACTGTTTGGTGGCATTTATTGAAAGAGATGTATTGGATTCCATTGACACTGAAGATATCATTCAATTTTTTCAGAATATGAAGTCTAGGAGAGTTATATTGTAATAAATATCATGTTATTTTGATGATTGTGGTGTTAAGATCGAATATTAATGCAATGTATTTTTTATTCAAATATTTTTACTTCTAGCTTAAATTTTATTTTTTCGTCATTTGTGTCGCACCCACTATTTGAAATTCCTGGGTACGCCACTGAATACGAATCATACTAATATATACATCCAGGGTATTACATCCCCCCTTGGGAAATTTTGTTCCCAGATTACACTATGACCATACTTTTAAACGAATAACTCAGGAAACTACTTTCCCATCGCTTATTGTAGTTCCCAAGTTTACCCATCAACACCGTTACTGTCCCAGATAATCTTGAAGAGAGGTATCATCGTCATTCGAAGTACCAATTGATTATAATCACTCCTACTAGTCTGGTATCATAGGATCCATCCTCCTGTAGATCAGTATATTTCCAATTGATTGTATGATAAAGATCATGGATATACTTCCTAATCATATAAATGTAGAACACGTTGTGGACATAAGACAAACGTGGAGGTAACGCCAAACAGTAAGACACCGTACCAACCCTCTCCTAGATCTTAAAGGGTCCAGCGTATCAAAGTGCCAACTTACCTTTCTTTTTTAAATGACTCACTCCTAGCCTGGGCTTAATCTTGAGGAAAACATAATCACCAAGGTCAAACTTTAGGGGCCTTCTACCCTTATCCACATAAGTCTTTTGTAACCTTAGAGTCATCTCAACCCATTATCGAATGACCCCGATATGTTCTATAGTCTCCTGAATAAGTTTAGATCCTATAATGTGCTTCTCGTAGACCTCATCCAAGAAAACTGGAAAATGATAAGGTCTCTCATACAAAGCTTCGGAAGGTGCCTTGCCAATTCCACTGTGATAGTTATTATTGTAAGTAAACTCTACTAATCGTAGTATAACACTTCGCGCATTCTGGCGTCACTCATCGCCAAATTATGTCGAGCGTTATTAAATAAAATACCATTCTCAGCATATGACAGGATTATGAGACAATAAAACTTTTATTCCACAAGATAATGAGCAATTAAATCCAATGAATATATAAAAAAATCCAACCAATAATATACATCACCATACTAATCTCCAAAATAAATCGAATTCTAATTTAAATATAAAACCACAATGAAATAATCCAACTATAACTGACTGCAACCATAAATAATTGTGGAACCGATTGGCCCACAAAATCCATAAATGAAAGTCTCATAATATATACGACGAAATGGAAAGTATATCTAAAATACTAAAGAAAATAAAATAAAACTCAAGATTCACTCCAAAGATATCCAATCCATCCTATTCATCTACTCCGACAACGATACTTGAAATGTTAGTAAACGCAATGGGTCACTATATGAATACTAGTTACTCCTCCCAATTAGGGTTCGTGAATACAGACAATAGCATTATATATGATAAACATCACAATAGAGTATTTTAAATTAAACGAATTATATTAACATGCGAGTAAAAATAAACTACCAATGTCTACCCAAATAACTAATCGACCCTAATTGTTTAAGTCCAATTATTTCATTTAGACTATAATTTAAATATTACCTCTTGTTCTCACTTAATTTAATTATCCAATTATATTTTTATTTGTGAGACACCATTGTGGCTAGTCAACCCCTTATCGATCATGCACACACTCTTAGCACACTTAAGTTCCAACACAATACATCCATTCCCCTCACCATAGCCAGTCAGTCCGTTTTCTGTCAGCTCTGCACATACTAGCGAGGTTCCATGCATGATACATCACTATAACCAGTCAACCCATATTCTGTCAGTTCTGCAAATAATCATGACGCAAACACACATCCGCATCACTATAGGTAGTCGACCCGATATCTGTCATCCCTGCACATACTCGTGATACAAATTTATTTTAATACATGTTCCAAGTATTAGGCATTAATTATCAATTTGTAACACCTCGAATAATTTTGGCATCGACCGTCACCAAAACTACTCCGGGCGTCACTAAATAAATTATCATTCTTAGCATGTGACAGATATTAGACATACAGATTCATTCCACAAGATAATAATTAAATTGATCCCAATAAAAAATAACATTCAAGTAATAAATAAATCCATCACCATGCTAATCTCAAAAAATAAATCCACTCTCCAATAATGATGAAATCGAAAAAAATGATCTAATTACAAATATTTGAATAAAACCGTAAGCAACTGTGGAACCGATTGGCCCACCAAATCCATAATAAGAGTCTCATAATAAAATTCTACGGAAAGGAAATCAATCTAAATACTAAAGCATCTAAAATGAATCACTCCAACTGCACCTTCAAGATGTATCTCCAAACACTCCTATGCCGCTACTCCAACCCTAATACCTGAAAAATGTTAGTCAACGCACAGGGTCAGATCCCCAAGCATGAATACACACTACTCAATTAGGGTCCGTGAGGCCAGACAGTAGCATTATACATGATAAATATCACAATAGAATATATTAAATTTAAACGAGATAATTAATAATAATGCGAGTAAATCAAGGACATATGCTAAAATATGCAACTATACTACGCCAAAGTCTAAGTCCAATTATTTAATTTATAGAAAGCAATCCATCTAATTTAATTCAATTCATCTGATTAGTTATTTTCACCATTAATATCAGTTGCGGCACTCCTTCCTAAAGTTTTACTCCATTTTCTTCATGGGACTCTTACTTAAAGCTTCATCTCATATTATTTGTTTGGTTGCGGTACTCCTGCTGTTCTACACCACACCCATTCCCCTCACTATTGCCAATGAGCTCTCTATATTGTCAGCTCTGAACACACTCATGAGGTTCCACGCACGACATGTCACTATAGGTCGTCAACCCTTTTAACTCTCAGCCCGCACAAACTCGTGATGCCAACACACACCGACGACGATATAGCCAGCCAGCCCTGCACATACTCTAGCCGCAAATATATTTTAATACCCGTTTTATTATCTTGGGTATTAGTTATCAATTTCTCATTTTCTCATATCATATTTTTATTTATCCCACCTTTATTATCGATGTGAGATCCTCAAAACACTCTTAGTCCCATAACTAAGGTATCCAAAACACAAATACACCCTACCCTATGATATTAGATGAATCTCAATCAATAATCTCTCCCTAGTTTTAAGCCTAGGCCAACGAATTGACGTAACGACGTAAAAATCAGCCCCGTCCCAGAATATTCCATCCGTAAAAATCTACACTAACTAGTCTCATACTTAGAAAGTGTTAACCGTGACTAAGGTCAATCCACTAGTCCCATACCTAGAGAGCATCCTAAAATACAGGTGAGAGTATACGACCCAACAACCCCATCGTCGGCGTGATGAAAAATATGAAAAATCAATCACATAATCCAAGTATAACAATATTGCAATTTCCTCATACGATCACAATTTAATTTTAAATCTCATTAGTAACACTGACATCGTTCTTACCATGATTATTATCATCTACTAATTTTAGATTAATCAACATGCGAGTTTATGAAACACACAATAATAATCCACCTTTATTATAACTACATAATTTATGAGTTTGTACGTGCCCCGCTTTCATTTAAATAAACTCTATAAAATTCTACATGCGATTCTACACCTATAACGACAAAGTTTCGTTCTTGGATCAACTTGAGAAACCCCGATTTATGTTAACAAATCTTGAGTTGAAAGTTGTGTAAAGTGAGGCTAGGGTTTGTAGGGGGAAGAAGATGAAAATTATAAGGGTCTACTGCTTTTAGAGGTTGGTAAAATATGTTTGGAAATTCCTAACCCCGTATTAATTTAAGTCGAGAAAGATTAGAGAATTTAAGTGGCATTAGAATCCTATTAAAACTAAAATAGTTCACCTGTTAGTCACGCTCCAGAACCATGATAAACAGTTAGTCACGGTTTAAGGCCGTGACAAATCTATGAAGCGGGATTTTTATTTTGGCCCTATTTTTTTATCTAGAGAGTATTATGTTTTGAGGACACTTCTAAACGACCCAAGACATATATTTACTCATATTAGGAGTTTTTTAAACTATTTTTCCGAATTTAATTAATTAATGGATAAAATTACGGGTTGTTACACAATTTTTTCAAGTTCTCATTATTTTCTATTATCCCCACCCTTTCATCGAGCATGGATTCTCAAACTATTCCTAGTCCCATAACTAGATGTCTCCAAAACGCAAGTGTATCCTAACCAACCATTTAGTAAGAATACCTACAAATAGCTATTACCTATCCGCCCACCTAGGCTAACTATCTAACGAAAACTAAGTACAATTCAGCCTCACCCTGAAATCATCCATCCATAAAGTCCCACATGATCTAGTCCCATACCTAGAATGCGTTACCAACAATTAAGACGTACCTGCTAGTCCCATACCTTGGAAGAAACCTAAAAATTAAGATTAGAGCAAGAACTACCCTAAAAAGCCCGTCGTCCCCGTGGTGTCAATTATTAATAACATTAACAAACCACATACTACATATTTTCAACTTATCACAACAATTCTTGAAATTTATCGCAAGATCTCTATTTACCCAAATTATGTCCATTTAATTATAGCATTCATTAAAACAATTCATTTTTTCATCACTTTATAGAATTTCTATTCACATGCATATCTTTCGGATCATAAAACAATAAATCTCTACTCTACAAGATGCACATAATTAACGTGATTTTACATGTCGAAATCAATTTATAGCATCCCTAAGATCTATTCTACATGCGAACGTAAAAAAATTTAACAGAATCAAAACCTCTAATCTAAGCATGCAAGGATTTTGAGTTTAATTCGTATTAAATATTTGAATAAAAAAAGTCTCAAATTTAGTTTCACTTTTCCTAATTTGTCTCTCTAATTTATTTTAGGAAAATAATGATTATTAGTGTTTAGGCAACATTTAAAACGCATAATACTAAAGGAGAACAATAGAAGTATTCATGCATGTAAAAATCATTTGAAGACTCTGAATTGATGGTCGCATTCCTCTCGAGACAATAATGAAAACGTGTTCTTGGACGATCATGAGAAATCTTGGTTAAGTTCTTCGAATCTTGAGTTGAAAATTGAGTTTAAAAGGTTTAGGTTTGGAAGAAAAGAGAGGATGGAAGTTATGGGAGGTTCTTGATTTTGGAGAAAGCTAAAATATTTTTCAAAAACCTTAAACTAGCCACTTTATCTTTTTATATCAAAAAGAATTTGAGTCCTACACAACTCTAAAAGTAAAGAAATCTAATTTCCCAAAATTGTACGAGCAAACCGATTTGCCTCGCCTTGCGAACCGTTTTGGAGGCCATGAGATCCAAAATTTCCCCCCTTTTTATACATATGCAAAAATCTCCTACTAAAAATTTGGTTTCAATTTCGATAAAAAAATACCTTTTTATATAAATCAAGATCAACATTTTTAAATATGAAAATAATTAATTTCCAAAAAATTATTTTTACCCGAAATTTTAAATTCCCCAAAATTTTATGTTTTAAAAACACGAGGAGTTACATACTTCCTCACTAGCATAGGAAAATCATCCTCAAAATTCAACGAAGCATAAATGCGCAAAATAAAATCGGGCTCGTATATGCATACCCACAGAATGCCCCGATTGGGTTCCCATATACTCAATCCTACACGCATCTACCCTGCGAACAAAATACAACATATATCTTAACTATATATATAAACATATATATGAAAATAACGACGTAGTACGCTCTCCCAAAATCACCACTCGATTCTCTCTCCAAAAGTCACCGCAACACTCAAGTCCTCAAATTAAATCACATCACCAAATTGATACTTACGATACCTAACATCTGCACTAACAATTTTCAAAATTATAATCATCTCCAAAGTCAATTCCAAGTATTCTCAAATAAAGATTACTAGTTCTAACCTTAATGCCTACAAGGTCCTTAACACAAAACTCCTTATCTCCAAGAAACATCGCTAACACATATGTTAAACCCGATACCTTAAGGAGTACAAATCAACAAAGGGAATCAAATTTTGATAACGCGGACGCTAAACGGACTCACAACCTACAAGATCTAAGACCATGCTCTGATACCATCTGTAACACCCCGCACATTCTAGCATCGGTCGCCGCCAACTATGCCAGGGATTACTAAATAAAATACCATTCTCAGCATATGACATAATTACAAGACAATAAAACTTTTATTCCACACGATAATGTGCAACTAAATCCAACTAATATTTAAAAAAATCCAACAATTAATATACATCACCATACTAATCTCGTAAATAAGTCCAACTTCAATTTAAATATAAAATCCAAACGAAATAATCCAACTATCAGTATCTGACTACAACTATAAACAACAGTGGAACCGATTGACCCACAAAATCTATAAATGATAGCCTCATAATATAATCAATGGAATGGAAAGTATATATAAACTACTAAACAAGATAAAATAAAACTCGAGTTGCACTCCAATGATCTCCAATGCATCCTATGCAACTACTCCAAGAACTATACCTGAAATATTATTCAACGCAATGATCAGAGTTCACCACATGAATACTAGCTACTCCTCCCAGTTAGGGATTGTGAACCCAAACAATAGTATTATTCATGATGAACATCTAACTATAGTTCTTTAAACTAAACGAGATATACTAACATGCGAGTAAAAATAAACTACCATTATCTACCCACATTACTAAGCCAACCTAATTGTTTAAGTCCAATGATTCCATTTCAACTATAATTAAAACATTACCTCTTATTCTTACTCAATTTAATTATCCAATTATATTTTTATCCATGTGGCACCATTCTGGCCCGTCGGCCCCTTATTGGTCCTACACGCACTCTTGGCGTGCTTAAGTTTGAACACATCACACCCATTCCCCTCACTATAGATAGTCAGTCCATATTCTGTCAGGTTTGCACATACTCATAAGGTTCCATGCACGATACGTCACTAAAGTCAGTCAACCGTATTCTGTCAGCCCTGCATATACTCATGGCGCCAACACATGCCCACGCCAATATAGCAAGTCGACCCGATATCTATCAGCCCTGCATATACTCGCGATAAAAATTCATTTTAATACCCATTCTAAGTCTTAGGCATTAATTATCAATTTTTTCAAGTTATCATTATCCCCACCCTTTCATCGAGCATAAATTCTCAAACTATCCCTAGTCCCAAACCTAGATGTCTCCAAAACGCAAGTATATCCTAGCCTATCATTTAGAAAGAATGCCTACCAATAAATACTACCTAGCCTCCCACTTAGGCTAACTATCCAACGAAAATGATGTACAATTCAGCCCCACCCCAGAATCATCCACCCGTAAAAATTCACACTATCTAGTAACATACCTAAAATGTGTTACCAATAACTAAGGCCTACATATTACTTCCATATCTAGCAAGAAACCTAAAAAATAAGGTGAGAGAAAGAATTACCCCAAATATCACGTCATCCCCGCGGTGTCAATTATTATTAACATTAACAAATCATGTATGACATGTTTTCAACTTATCACAATAATTTTTTAAATTAATCGCAAGATCACTATTTACCCAAATTATATCCATTTAATTATATCATTAATTAAAACAATTAGTTTTCTCATCACTTTATAGAATTTTTATTCACATGCATATCTTTGGGAGCTTACAACACTAAATCTCTACTCTACAAGATGCATATATTAAGGTGATTTTACATGTTGAAATTAATTTATGACATCCTTACGATTTATTCTACACGTGGACGTCATAAATTCTGATGGAATCTTAACCTCTAATCTAAGCATTCAAGGGTTTTGAGTCTTAATTCATATTAAAAATTTGATTAAAAATAGTCCCAAATTTAGTTTCACTTTTTCTCATTAGTCTCTCTAATTTCTTTTAGGAAAACAATGATTATTAGTGTTTAGGAAACATTTGAAATGCATAATAATAAAGGGGAACAATACAAGTATCCATGCCTGTAAAAATCATTTGAAGACTCTGATTTAATGGTTGCGTTTCTCTAAAAAAAATAATGAAAGTACATTCTTGGACGATCTTGAGAATTCTTGGTTAAGTTCTTCGAATCTGGGGTTGAAAGTTGAGTTTAAAAGGTTTAGATTTGGAAGAAAATAAACGATGAAAATTATGGGAGGTTGTTGCTTTTGGAGAAGGCTAAAAATATGTTTAAGAACCTTAAACCCGTCACTTTGTGTTTTTAGATCAAAAAGGATTTGAGTCCTACACAACTCTAAAAGTAAAGATTTTTAATTTCCCAAAACTGTATGAGCGAACCGATTCACCCCTCCCTGGGAACCGGTTCGGATGCCCTGAGATCCAAAATTTCCCTTTTTTTATATATAAATGCAAAACTCAACGATTATAAGTTCGATTTCAATTCCGATATAAAATACCTTTTTATATAAGTTAAGATCAACATTTTTAAATATGAAAATACCTAATTTCCAAAAATTTATTTCTACTCGAAATTTTAAATTCCCAACAGATTTTATGTTTAAAAAAATGGGGTGGTACATACTTCCCCACTAGCATAGTAATTTCATCCTCGAAATTTGACAAAGTAAAAATGCGTAAAATAAAATAAGGCTCATATATGCCTACCCATAGAATACCACGATTGGGTTTCCATACTCCCAATCCTACATGCACATACCTCGTGAACAAAATACAACATATATCTTAACTATATGTATACACATATCAATAAAAAATAACGACGCCCCACGCTCTCCCATGAATCACCTCTCGATTTCCTCTCCAAAAGTCATCGTGACACTTAAGTCCTCAAATAAAATCATATCATTAAATTGATACTTATGATACCTAACATTTGCATTAATGGTTTCCAAAATAAATCTCGTCTTCGAAATCAATTCCATGTATTCTCATAATAAGATTACTAGTTCTAACCTCAATGCCTACAACATCCTTAATACAAAATTCCCTATCTCCAAGAAGCACTGCTAACACATATGTTAAACCCAATACCTTAAGGATTATGGATCACCATAGGGAATTAATGACGCTAAGTAGTCATCATTTGAATTTGTATCAGCAGCTATAGCTCAAGCACACACAACAATGGAGATGCATATAATAGTACAATAATGTAAATATGAGAAGGGGATGAGGATAAGAGGAAAGATGACAGAATGTAAGTGGTTCAACTATGTCAGCCTACTCCACTGTGCATATGAGTATGGTTTTTGACTATAAATGAGGCTCTAATGGCCTGAAATACACAACTATTAAGCTTTCTCCCTCTACAGTGAATGAGACAGAGTTTTGCTAGGATTTTTCCATGTCTGGGTCCTTTCTTCTTGGGAAGAATATGGGTTTATATAGTGCTTGGGGTGCACAATTTCCCCCCAAGCATGGATAGAGCATGCACTTATTGAAGCATCCAATGAGGAGTAGACACATGTCCTGAGCATGGGCATGTAATGATGATACAAATATTCCCCTCATGTGATCCTGTGATTTTGTTATAACTGCCTGCCCCCGTGGGATGGTCACGTCAGAAGCCTATATCACACGTGGATATGTTTCTCCTTATGAGGTCTCAGCCCGACTGAGGATGATACTTCTAATTTCTAGTTCGATCAACTGATGATCAAACCAGAAGTGTGGTCTTGGTTGTTTGGAGATACGGGGACAAGACGTGACTGATGCAGGGCCATTGGGCCCATTTAGAGGTCTCGATTGTTGGGGGTGCAAGGACGAGATGAGACTTGTGAAAAGCTAATGAGATAATTGATAGGTCTCGGCCTAAGTGACTGGATGAAGCCGATACTACTAGTACAAGACATCTGTATGAGGGCATAAAATGTTAGTCATGGCGGTTTGTATGGTCGACCTTATTCGAGTGGGTCCTAGACTAGGACAAGGTTATACTTGGGTATATCAATCACCCCTAGCCCTTAGCCTTGGATGTGAATAGAAGGCTAAGGGTTAAAAATGTTTGAGGGGAGAAGTTAATGAGACATCTTTGACTAATATTTGAGATGTCCTTTCAGTACCAGGTCAGAAACCATGAATGAGAGTTTTTGAGTCACACTAGGCACTTTTCTTATAGTTTAGAATGTTGTTCAAGCATGTGATGGTTGCAGGTCTACTTGGGGAGTTATTCCCTAATGATGAAAGCCTTGGGAATCACGCTCAATCATTATCACTAATTAAATACATTTGAACCCTCTTTTTTCTATTTCTTCTCCGTCCAACTTGCTTGCTAACTCTCTCTCCTTCAATAACAATCCACTTTTCTCCCTTCTCTCTCATCCAATCAAAACTTTTTCGATAGGTTTTAGAGCTTATTCTTGGTCCTCCAAGCATCCAATTCTTTTAGGTAACCCCCACCGTCCATATTTCTCAAGCTTTCTTAATTTTTCTATTAGTTTTAAGCTTTTAAAAGTTTTTTTGGTGTGTTTGACCATTTTTCGACATCCTTGGTTGGTGGTTCTAGGACTTTTTAGGGTCTCATAGTGGTGGTTTTGAGGCTAGGATAGTGTTTATATCTCTCCCCCACTTTTCCTATCTTCCTTTCCCACTGTGAGTGTCATTATAACTACTCCGATCGATTTCATTGGTGACCTTCAAGCCACTATTCTGAGGTGTTCTTGGACAAAACTGTTCAGCTTCTAATTTTGATCTTTAGGATAACTCTAGTAAAACCCTTTGACTGTTTAAGACTTTGTATGGATTGATTGATCAATTTGCCCATTTGAGGGTCGTATTCTTCGAGAAATATGTAAGGGCGAGGCCGAGGCTAGAATAAAAGTTGGCTCCGACCTCACATGTCCTATATATCCCATCCCTCTAGTTGTAATTCTTCCTCCTATAGTTGAAATAACTGAGTATTTAATGAGTTCAATCTCGTCTCAAAGCCAGGGCACCATTGGCATTTCTTCCTCCGAGGACTGTAGCCCTTCTGCCTCTAGGTCTCTAGTGAGGCTGATTCATATGAGCAAGACATGAGGGTCCCTACCTTTCGTTTGGCCGACTCTGGGGACACTGGGTCTAATGAGGCTGATTAACCTTCTCAGACTTCGATTCCTAAGGGGCCGAGAGTTACCATTGCCCAACCCCTAATCTAATCAGCCGTACCCATCTCATCCATGATCGGGGGGAATTTTGAAATAGGTTTCCTAGGGAAGCACCATCCGTTGAAGTCGTAAGCTTTGAAGACGAGGCTGAAAAAATTCTTGACACATCCTATGTCTAAACTTTTCAGAGCATCGTGATCGATGTCGACCTCTTGTACTAGAGGCACCTATATAATATCAATTTTGACATTACGATAAGGGTCCGTGAAGAAGCCGAGAGGGCATTTAATGACCGACCTGGTGAGATTGTTGTATATGAATATATGTTTATGGTCAGCTTTTGCCTTCCTGTCCATCTTAATGTGAGGGCGATCCTTTCTAGTTGGGTCTAGCCCCAGCCCAGATTTCCCCCAACGTTTAGAGAATTATTTTTGGCTTTATATCACTTTAAAAAATTTATCAATGCGTTGACCTTCCAATCAGTGTCTTTAAGGCATGTTATAATGTCTCATGCACCAAAGTTTAACGTGACTATTATTGCTTTTTAACTCGCAAGCCGACAAAAAATGTTGTTTTTGTTAATTAAACGTCCAACCACCATTGGAGGACAATATACTTTTTCATCTCCGACGCGTGGGAGTTTCCACCAAATTTCACCTGCTCTGCCTCAGACTTGAGGGCCCTCAGAAGTGGGAAAAAACTTCAATGGATGCTAAAATTGACCCCGACCTGAGTTTGGACGATCAGGAAAATATCAAATTGATTACAGAACAAGGGGATAATGGTGGGCTCGCTGAATTTGAGCAATTAATAATCCCTAAAATCTTGGCCGAGGTGGGGTTAGGTATTGACACTTGACCGAAATGCGTAAGTTTTTATCTCAAGTTAGTGTCAAGTTTAACTACTTTGATTGTGAGGTGTTTAGACCTCTAATTCTGAATTGTGATGTTGTTTGTTGCTATATTATTTCTCACATTCTCCAAACTATTTTGTAGATTGGTCGAACAATACTCCTAAAGCAATTTGAAATATGGCATCCCCTAATACTTTAGCGATAATTAACAAAATCGGTAATAAATCTAGCCTCGGTCCCCCATCAAAGAAAATAATGGTAAGCAACCCTGGTAATCCCGAGGATGGGAAGAAAAGAAATGAGGAGGTGGACGACACGCAGTTACTACCACCAAAAGAAAAATAGGAAGGATGTCCCATCAAATGGAGGATCTGACAAGGTGATTTCGATATCGCCAAACGATGCTCTTATCGCACGTCTGGCCCAGTTAGAGCTCAGTGAGAATCCTTTTATGGGTGATTCCTGAAAGACATGTAGTGTTGTTTCCTCTATGGCACCCAACGTCTACATGCGCTTTTTGGAGGCAATGAATGCCTCTTGTCTCATCAAATTCAGTGTCCATAGGACCAATAAGGTAATCAATTGCAACCTTTGTTTTTTTTAGAAGTGTTGTCTCATAGAGACCCATTCTCTTCAAATTTTTGCACTCTCTTTTTACCCTTTCACGTCTTGGTGATTGGATTGAGAATAGGCTTCCCTTAATCCAAAAAGGGAAGGATGCGGAGAAAACAAATAAAAATTTAAGGGATGAATTGACTGCTAAAGACGTTGACAACTAGAATGCTATGGGTACAGAGAAGAAAATACATCAGGATGAGATGTAGAAGTTGAAGAATGATCATGCTCACTATCTGAAGGAGTTGGTCGATAAGAGACAGGTCGACATTAACGCAGTGATTAAAAAGGTATTGGAACAGGTTAAGGCTCAGGTTATGGAAGAGTTCAAGGCCTCTGAGGACTTTTGGGGTTATTCTTTTAAATACCTCAAGAGAGGCACGAAGACGGTGTGCCGTCGTACCATCCTTAAACACACTGAGGTTGGAACACTGACCCCTGAACACTTTGAGGGACTTGATTTTTTGAACCCTTTACTTGGTACTGCCCTGACCAGTTTCGAGGACATTGTGAGACAACTGATCAATTAACAGTTGAAACAACTGAGCTAGATGGAGCTGCTACTACTGAAGAGGAAGTCAATGATGATGGGGTCGGCACTGTGCTCACTACTGATAATGTTTCCACCACCAAGGATGATGCTCCTCAAGAAGAGACTATCTAATTTTTCTTTTTGTTACTCCTTGGGCTGCCTCCTGTGGCCTAATTTGCCCTTTTTCTCATGTGTAACCTCAAAATAATATTTTTGAGAAGTATTTGAATACTCTTGAACAATATCTGTATCATTGTCTGGACATCATGTTCATTAATTCTTTCTAAATAGTGAATGAAACTTTGAGGATCCTTTATTGTCAGCTCTTATGTGTTATTATCTTTTTTCTCATTATATCATATATGCTTGCTTTGAATGTTTATAACCGTTAATGGAACTGTGATCATTAATGAGATATTTGTTATCGTCCTTGGTCGTGGCTGAGATAAATAAATGAAAAAAACATTAATTTTCAAACCACCAAATTAATGATGTTGAATTTTTTTTAATCAAATAGGGAAATTATCCCCAGTCATATTATTAAATGGGGAGAAAAAGCCCCTCCCAGATGGCAAAGGTAGCTTATAAGCAAAAGAAGAAAATAATAAATATGGGGCTTAATAATAAAGGATAGCTAATAGCAATTCTAAGATCTCAAGTAATAACAACCTAGCTTGTCCAACTTAATAGAACCTCTAGCCAAAGCCAGAAGATCCCAAAGATTATTAAAAATGAGATCTGATTGAGAATTCAAGCCAAAATTTGCGAGAGTGGCAGCCACCATGTTTGATTCCCTGAAGCAGTGAGTGAGGGGGAAGTTCAGATTGCTAAGACCGATTTTAATGTCTTGAACACAGTTAATGAGATTCCAAGGAGGTTTCCAGTTCTAATAAATCAAGTTCACCACATATGAGGAGTCTGATTCAATCTGCACATCTTTTATCCCAAATTCCAAGCATAGCTTAAGGCCCATCCATAGACTTTTAATTTCCACGGCTAAATTTGATGCTATACCTTCATTACATGTTAAAGCAAATATTAAATCACCTTTTTTGTTGCGCAATATACCCCCTGAACCACTTTGTCCTGGATTTCCTATTAAGGCACCATCAATATTCAATTTGAAACAATAGGAAGGAGGATGAATCCATTTAATAGGAGACGGCAGCCTGTAGTTCCTTTGAATGGAAATATTGAAAGTTTTTAAAATACCACTATCAAAACTTGAACAACTAGATTTGAAAGAGGTTTCTTTACAAATATTAGTTATCAAGATAATGGAGTGGTATATCACTGCTTTTCCATCAAATTCTGAATTTTCAAAGAATGATGTGTTTATAGATTTCCAAATTTCCCAACATACTATGTTAGGAATGCATTTGCCAAGAAACTTTGCATAGTCCTGAGGACCACTTTTAATCCACCAACTATGAAGTATGGTAGAAAAAGATGAAAAAGACATGTTTATTCCCATAAGATTGGAAAAGAAATTCCAAAAAGGGGTGATTTAAGGATAATGAAGGAACAAGTGGTCAAAAGATTCAATATCTTTTTTGCAGGCATGATGTCTCGAATAAAGCTTGATTCCTAGAGATTGAATGGCAACCTCAATAGGCAAAAAGTTAAGAAGATTTTCCAGAGGTTGATTGAACATTTTTTGGAATGAGAGGGTCCCAAATGAAGGTTTGGATAGGGGAGAGAGCGACATGATTTTGGGAGAGGGCATAGGCAGAAGGTAAAGAGAAATATCCAGAAGAGTTTGGGGTCCAGTACCATGAATCTTCAAGAAGCACCATATTAGCTAGACATAAATCTTTGATTTTCATCAAATTTTTCCAAGTGGGAGAAGCCCCAATAGATTTGATACTACTATTTTTATATCTGTTCGACATGTAAGAAGACCAAAGAGAATATCATGTTCTCATTTTCCAGTAAAGCTTCATAGTTGATGCTTTTGAGAGGCTAAAAAGATCAACCATTCCCAGACCACCTTCTTTGAAATATTTAAAGATGATACCCCATTTCACCCATTGATGTTTCCAACCTTCTACTTCACTTCCACCCCAAAAGAACTTATTGAAGATTTTATGAATTTTGATAAGGACTACTTTGGGAGGAGAGATAGAGGACAACAAGTATGAAAGAATAGAAGATAAAACATGCTTTAAAAGAATCATTTTACCTCCAGAAGAAATAGTTTTTGAATGCCATCCAGAAATTTTAGATCTCAACGCAGAAATGAGGCTGTCATAATACTTGATTTTGTTTCTTCCCTTGAAAAGATGACAACCCAAATATTTGAGAGGCAAGTATTTGTAAGATAAACCTGATAAGAGAGCCACTTTTGATCTAAATGCAGGTCTACAATGTGAAGCCACTGTAAAGCTACTTTTACTACTGTTGATCAATTGCCCTGACAAGCAGCAATAGTAGTGGAAGAAATTCTTAAGGTTTATTATGATGCTTTTGTTTCCTCTACTGAAAATAATGATGTCATCAGCAAAAGCCAGGTGAGAGATCAATGGAGAACCACTTTGATGGTAATAAGGAGAAATGGTTCCCGAATTTATTAAGTTATTGAGGCCTATACTCAAAAAATTAGCAGCAAGGATAAATAGGCTAGGGGACAAAGGGTCCCCTTGTCTCAAACCTATAGAAGACTTGAAAAACCCACAAGATTGGCCATTTATTAACACAGAGAACCAATTATTGGAAATACTCCTCCAAATAAGGTCAATCCACCTCTCTCCAAAGCCAAAATCTCTAAGAACTTGCAGCAAGAATCCCTAGTGAACCCTATCATATGCCTTCTACATATAAAATTTGAATATGGCATTTCCTCCATAGCATTTTCCCCTAAATTATGCACCATCTCTTTTGCAAGAAGCACATTTTCTTAAATAGATCTGCCTTTAATAAAACCACTTTGGTTAGAAGAGATGATAAATGGTAGCACTGAGGGGTAACTAGAGGCCAGAATCTTGGTGATAATATTGAAAGAAAAATTGCATATGATAATCTTGTCCCCGAATTAATCTTGAAAGAAAAATTGCATATGATAATCTTGAAAGAAAAATTTAGAATCCCCGAATTAATGATGTTTACTCTTGTCCTTAGCCGAGAGGTAAATAACAAAGTTAATGATTTCGCAATTTGAAATCACCGAAATAATGATGTTTAAGGTAGTAGATCATCAAATCAATGGTGTTAGTCTAATCTCATCCTTAGATGAGACAATTTAACCAACATAGTGATTTTGAAATTAGAAACCACGAAATTAATGATGTTTAAGGTAGTAGATCACCAAATCAATGGTGTTAGTCTAATCTTGTCCTTAGATGAGACGATTTAACCAACTTCGTGATTTTGAAATTAGAAACCACAAATTTAATCATGTTTAAGGCAGTAGATCACCAAATCAATCGTGTTAGTCTAATCTCGTCCTTAGATGAGACGATTTAACCAACTTAATGATTTTTAATAGGTAGTGTTTTTTCACCACCTAAGTGATGTTATCACCCCATTTCCCCCCTCTTAGTGTTATTAAGAACCCATGGACGAGACGAGTCTTACATGGTTTCTCGTATCACCGAGAGTGAGTTAATGCTAATTATCGAAACGAATGATGTTGTTTATCCCAAGATAATTCAAACCATGAATTTATATAACTCGTATAAGAAAGATATAAGGGAGCAGAGAACTATTTTCATTCATCACTTTGAATCTTTCTAACATAAAGAACTACATAAACTGTATACAGAAGACTACTGGTAATTTTTTTCAGATGGTCGGCATTCCATGGATTGGAGAATGGCTCTCATTTTAAATTTTCCAGTCAATATGTCCATGGGATGACCTCTTTCGTGAACCTATAGGGTCCATGCCAATTTAGCTTTAACTTGTTCAGCTTCTGCCAAACCTTCTTCATAACTAAGTCTCCCACAGCTATCGCCCTAGCTCTGATACCTTTGTTGTAGAATTTGGCCATTGTCTATTGGTATACTGTTTGCCTTACCACAACATCCTCCCTTCTTTATTCTATCAAATCTAGGTTTAGCCTTCTCTCTTCATTATTTATCTTTGGTTCATAAGTCTAAACTCTATGGCTGGGCAGGTCGAGTTCGGTAGGTATCACAACTTCTGAGCCATAGGCTAATATAAAGGGGGTATCCCCTGTCGACATCCTTTCGGTTGTCTTGTAGGCCCATAGGATAACATGTATCTCTTATGTCCATAAGCCTTTGGAAACTTATAGCTTCTTCTTGATCCTATCTAAGATTGTTCTGTTTGTGACTTCTGTCATGCCATTTTCTTAAGGTCGGCCTGGCGTTGAGAAAAATTATTTGATGTCGACCCTTCCACAGTAAGCCTCCAGGAATTTATTTTTTAACTACTTTCCATTTCCTAAGATCAATGTATGAGGCAGGCCACATCTACAAATGATATTCCTTCAAATAAATTTGAAGGTCTTTATCTCTGTGATTGAGACCATAACCTCAGCCTCTACCCACTTGGAAAAGTAATCGATCGCCATAATCAAATACATGTAGTTACATGTAGCTCTAGGCAGAGATCTCACCAAGTCGATCCCCTAGACTGCAAATGGTTAAGATGTTGTGTTGGATGATAGAGGTTGATGGGGCTGATGGGGGATACAGGCATATCTTTGGCATTTATTACATTTTATTACACGATCGGCCGCATCTTTAGAAAGGGTCAGCCACCAATAACCCTGCGTTACTATTTGTTTTGCTAAAGATCGTCCCCCAATATGACTGGAGCATGATCCCTCATGCGCATGTTTCAAAACATACTCTACCTCTGAGAGGTGGACACATTATAGTAAGGGGAGAAGAAAACCCTTCTTATATATGACATCTCCTATGATTTTGAACTTTGTTTCCCTGTATCTTAATTTCCTTTTGTTGTCCTTTAATTCTGGAAGCTCCCCATCTCTGATATATCTGATGAGAGGGTCCATCCAAAAAGCTCTAAGATTCAAATTTAAACAAAACTCAAGTTTCCCATCGTCTTCTTCATTGCTCAGTGTATGCAGTATCTCTACTGGGATTTTTCTCTTGATTTTTATTCTAGTAGTCGATACTAACCTCGCCAATGCATCAGCTCGGTTTTTCAAGCCGAGGGACTCTTTTTACTTTCACCTCTTTGAAGTATGCCAAGACCCTTTTCACCATGACCAAGTATTTGTACATCTTTTCATCTTTTGCTTCAGAAATTCCCAAATCCGGTTCACCACTAATTAGGCATCATTATGAACTATTACTTGGTCGACATTCAACACCTTGGCGAGGGATAAGCCTGCCAATAGAGCTCCGTACTCAGATTACTTGTTAGATTTTTTAAAGATGAACTCAGATAATCCTTAAGCTCTTGAAAGGCTCTTTCGCACTCTTCATTTCACTCAAATGCTTTCCTTAAAATTTTAAAGAAGGGGATACATTTGTCTGTGGCCCTCGAGACGAACCTGTTAAGTGCAATGAACCTTCCTATCAGCCTTTACACATCTTTGATGGTCTTTGGAGTTTTTATTGCAATCAGTGGTTTGATTTTTTTTAGGTTTGCCTCTATACCCCTTTGATTGATGATGAAGCTAAGAAACTTTCATACACTCACGCTGAATACACACTTAGCTGGGTTTAGCTTCATCTGATAAAGATCCATCATATCAAAGGTCCTCTTAAGGTCGACCACATGGTCCTCGATCCTAAGGCTCTGCGTCATCATATCGTCCATATAGACCTCCATCGTCTTGCTAATCTTTTCTTCAAACATCTTATTGACCAACCTTTGATAGGTTGCCTCTGCATTCATAAGGTCAAAAGGCATGACCTTATAGCAATAGGTTCCTTTATCAATGATAAATGAAGTCTTCTTTAATTCGGCCTAAAGTATGAATATTTTATTATATCTAGAGTACGCGTCCATAAAACTCATCAATTCATATCCTGCTATAGCATCAACCATATGATCTATATAAGGAAGAGTAAAGTTGTCCTTAGGATAAGCTTTATTTAGATTAGTGAAGTCGATGTCCATAGGCCACTTTTCGTTATCCTTCAAGACTATCACAATGTTGGATAACCAGTCTGGATAGTGAACCTCTCTGATGAACTATGCTGACTAGAGTTTCTTAACCTCCTCTTGGATGACCCCATACTTTTATCATGCATAGGCCCTCCTCTTTTATTTCATAGGCTTTGCCTTCTCTTCAATGTTCAATTTATTGCAGATGATATTTGGGTCTATTCCTGGCATATCTCTATGGCTCCATGAAAATACTCTTTGCCTTTTCTTTAATAGCTTCATCAGTTTCTCTTTGATCTCCTTTTTCAGTGAAGAGCTGATTTTGACATTATTTTTGCTCATCCTCATTGAGGATGATGGATTATATGTCCTCAATGGTTTTGTCTTTCTTTATCTTCCTATCATCCTTTGAGTCAAGATTATCAATGTTATATGAGGTGGTAAATTTTTTATAGCCCTTCCTCTGCTCGGCCGAGCTGAAGTAGCATTCTCTGGCCTCCACTTGATCACCCTGGACTTCTCTTACTCCATAAGGAGTCGGGAATATTACAATATGGTGTACAGTAGAGGGAAATAGTTAAAACTCTTTAAGAGCCACATGGCTAAGGATGATGTTATAGGTCAAAAACACATTTTCATCCATTATAAAAAAGTTTATCTTGTTCATTAGGCACCTCGACCAGGTACCCATGCAGACATCCATTGCATATATTCCTAGAGGATGCACTTTCTTTCCACTAAACCCTATCAAGGGTTAGTGATATGGGATCAGCCTCTTCTTGCTTAGCTTTATGCCTTTGAAAGACTCCCAAATCATAACGTCGGTCGAGCTACTATCATCTACCAAAATCCTGGATACATTATACCCACGAACCCTGGTGTTAATGACCATAGGGTCCTCATAGGGGGAACAAGATGCCCTTGAAGTCCAACCTGGAGAATCCCATAACTAGAGTATCCATATACACCATTTTTTATCTTTCCCAGCTTCAGCTCAGAGGCAGTCGAGTTGACTTCCATCCACTTCGGGGTTGATTTAGCCTATACTACATGTGCCTTGTGATTGGCGAGCTCTGACCCTCCACCGGCCATTCCCCCACTAATCATCTTTACATCAAACGAGACCATACACATTCATCCCTTGGGCTCAGGTATTATTAGTCAGAGGTCAGGGTCGTCTTCACCATCATCATCAGATTGTTCATCCTTCTTGTCGGCCTGAAGTTGTTATCTCGGTGATTAGGCAAAAATTCTTCACATTTATCCTTTTAATTTCGCTATTTTTATGATCCCGTGCATTGTAAATAGCTTAGATTTGTCTTATATTTATGATAGTAACCAGTTTTGGCAAGTATTTCATATTTTGTGTATCTCTTATGTATTTTACAGGCATTTCATGCAAATTAGTGCGAAAGAGAACGCAAAATAGTGAAAGAAAGCAAGAAATGGGGAGTTCAAGGGCATTTTTGAAATTTTATATCCATATTCCAGAGGTGGGGAAAACTAGAAAGTTGAAGATCTCTAAATTACAAGAATACTATAAAAAAACGAAACCCCAATCCGATCTACGGTGATGAAGTTATTCACATTCAAAGTTGAAGAAATAAAGTCAAAGTTGAAATTAATTCTGGAAGCTGAAGAGTTTCAACTCTTGAAATTTCTTGTATAATTCCTTTTTATTAGTTGTAAAATGTTAGGAGGCAAGGTAAGAGTCATATTTAGGTATTATAAAAGGCCAAGCCCTAGGGAGGAAGAGAGAGAGTTCCTTTTGGCATATAATTTCATATTTTCTTAGGATTTAGAAACCCTAGTTTGTAAGTTGAACAGAGCTATTCAAGATTCAAGTTCAGATTTCCTTCTTCTATTCAAGTATTGCAAATTTCTACTTTCCATTTCTTCCATATTGTAAGTTTAAATTGCTCTTGTAGTTTAATTTTGTTTCGCAATTCAAGTTTCTTTTCAATGCATAATAGACCTATGATTTCTTACACGTTTAGAATTTTGTTCTCATTTAATAAAATCATGTCGAGCTAAGTTTTTTTAGGGTTGGAATGCATGAACCCATCCCAATGTAAATTACATATGTAGAAAACATAATTTAACTTAAAATTTTGAAAGTGTCGTGCAAGATAATTCCACAATCATTATAGGTCTTTTAATCTCTCTTGCCCTAGGTACTTGGGATGTTTAAGAATATAATGTGCGTAAAATTATTTAGCACCGCTTTATATTTCCCAATGATTTCATATGATGCGGCATTGAATATCATATATGTAATGCTTAGGATCTAGAAAGACTGAATTCATTCAAACTTCTAATTTGTAATTTTAGTATTCTGCTAAGTAATTACTAAGGATTGGGGGATTGTATTCCCAACCTGTTTTCCCTTCATTCTTATTAAGTCATTCTTAGTTAGTTAATTTTGCTCACATAGTTAATTCAGTAGTTTAATTTAGTGTGCATTTAGTTAATTAGTTATTTCCCATCTCAATCATCTTTTTATTTCTTTTTAGAGTCAAGTTAGGGTTAACAGTCTTACCTTTGTCGTCGCGTTCACTCGTCCTAGTTCCCTCAGGATTCGATACCCAAACTAGCCACTATACTCCGAAAGAATGTAGTTAAAGTTTTAGTTTTGTATTGCGGTTGGAAGCCGATAACAACCACTAGCTTATTTACATAGACACTTGATTTTTCCACTCAATCAAAAATAGCGCCGTTGCTGGGGAATTAGGTAGACTTTAGGATAGGTTGGTTAATCTCGAATTTGACCTTAATTTTTTTTTTTTAAAATCCAAAAATATGTGTGTCACATTTTTGAATTGCCCAATTTGAAATGTCTTACTTTAACTCTTTCGGTGGATTTAATTTTTATGATAATACTGAGGAGGAGGCACTCAAGACTTAGGAACATTGGATCAATATCACTAAAGATGAGTCTCATAAATACAAGCCCAGTGCTAAGGCCATCCAAATTTATCAAAATGAATTGCTTGAAGAAGAAATACTTGAGAAAGAATATCGAGAAAAAAAATTATTATTTGGAGCAAGAGTTAGATGCATTATTTGAACCCAATGAGGATTATTCTTTCGATATTTTTGAAGATGAAGTCAAACAAATGAGGAATCCGAGGTGCTAGAACCAAGGAATCCTACTTTGTAAGAACTCTTGATTATTAGCAAAAAGCTATTTGATTACCTTGCTGCTACAGAGTTGAAAATTAGAGAAACTAATAAGGAGATTGCTTGCATATCTGGAAAGCTTAAAGTAGGGGGAGACTTGCGCTTCACCTAACACTTTTGAGGACGAAATCATTAAGAGTGATCCAACTACTTTTGAATCTTAACCTCTTATAAATATTTCAAAATCTATTGAGGTTGAAGATCCTTCGTTTCCTTGTGTCCCCAATATTATCGAATCGTTAACTCCATCACAAGAATCGGATGAAAGTCTTGAGGATGTTGACCCGATTCTTGAACGAGAATGTTTATTTGAGATGCCTCATCTTATGGGTTATTCACTTACACGTGCACTACCTCCCGTTCTGACAGGAAAAAATTTAGGAGATGAATTGAGTTTTAATTCCCATGAGTTGGTTGTAATATTTGAAACAGTTAAAACTTTTACCGATGTGGAATCTTTGCTTGAATTGGTTTTCAAGATAGATTCTTCCTTTTTGTGTTCCCCTCTTCCCATACTACTTGAAAAATCTTTGGGAGGGAATTCTATTTTTCTTGGATCCCAATTGTATTTTTCACCCATCATCACTTTAAAAATAGTAATTGGTGATGGTCCATTTTTTTCGCCTTACACATACCTTCCATTGTTCAAATGGAATTCTTATTTTTTGGGAGGCATGCATCCTAATGAGGGTACACTGATTACCCCTCAAAGTCAAATTGTATTTTAGGTGGACCCTCAAATTTTTTGACTTCTAGTGTATAACTTATTAGAATTTCAAATCGTAGGTTGTACATAATTAGCTTCTTATTTTTCCTTTTATTTTTTTTATAGTTTAGAGTAATTAGTTAAAGTTTTTATTATTCTTTTTGTTATGCTTGGTTTTAACATGTTTTGTAGATTCAGTGGACTTGCACTCATCGGGGATTGCTCCATTTGGGTAATATCTTTCTTTTCCTCTCTTTATGTTATGTTCTTGATTCACATTGAGGGCAATGCAATATTTAAGTTAGGGTGTGTGGGATATTCTTCCTGTTTATTGTTTAGATTCATTGATTCGATCACATGTTCTTTCCAAGTGTGTTTTTTTTAGAAAATTTCAAAAATTGATTTTTTTTGAAAAAAGCTAAAAATATTTTTGTTCAATGATATGCCCTATATATACCCAACAACTTAGAGACAATAACCTCGGCCACGAGGATGTCCGAGGTTAGAACAACCTTAGATTGGAATGCAAGGGTCTCGTCCCAAGCCAGGTCGGCCATGGCAGACGTTACTAGTCGCCTCTTAGTCAGACAACAGTTGAAGTCTTCATGATCTATGGGGGCAGTTATTCAACAGGTCATCCAGGGCTGGCGACCATGGCTGGGTGCAAGACGAGGTTGCAAGGACTACTCCATCATCATAACCGACCTCGGCTGAGAATCATCCGGTGTTCCAAACCTATTCCTACAAAACCTCGGCCCAGGCCGACATTATGAGTCCACTTATCTTACCTCGGCTTTTCATGAGACGAGGCCATCATGAATGATCTCGGATTGGGCAATAGCCAGACTTCACCAACCTCGTACCCTTTCAGGCTGAGGTTAGTACCAGTCACAGATAGCCGAGCCTTTATTCACATATGTGTGGCTAGGAACACGTGTACACAATCAGTTATAACAAATCAATCCCCTCACGTGAGGGAATATTTCATCATCATTCTCTACATGTGACAGTGATAGACGGCTTCATCATATTGGCTAGATCAACACACACATGCTCATTGCATGCATAGGGGGTACATTACACCCCACAAGCACTATATATGGAGGTCATCATCTACCTTGTAAAGGGATCCGAAATTATAACCCTAACTGAAACTCTGTCAAATTATACGATAGAGAGAGAAAACCTTGAGAGATTGTATCCATGGCCATTAGTGCCCTATTTTAGTGACCTGATTCACTCATTTGCATAGTGGACATAGGCCTAATTGGCTGAACCACTTACATTCAAGGGTTCATCCTCTTCTCCTCATCTCCTTCTACATATATACATACATTCTCATGTGCTGCCATTATTATCACTTGCTAGAGCTTGTCAACACCTTAACTAGTGGTGCTATTTCCTACATCATCATTTTTGGTGCCGTATGTGGGAACGAGAAGCTATCTCTTCCTCACTTTATGCTTAACCTCACCGGAGACTCTGGTGGTGAACCAGGCCTCACCCCTTGTCTAGAGTTGTTTCACCATTAAAAGAGGTCCATTAAGGTACATAGCTCCATTACTCTACAAGCTTTTTAGTGTTAACACATGATGCTGGAATTACCGCCACCCCTTCCGCCGTCTGGTGCTGGAGGGCCTAGTTCCATCCAGGCACCACCTCAATCCGAAATATCAGAAGTGGCAGTAGCCTTGAAGTCTTTGGCTGCCACATAATAAGCAATGAAGGAGAAATTTTCACAACTCAGTCAGAACATGATGAGACCACCTGGGCTCTCACCGGAGATGATCACTCCCGCAACTGTTCAGCCTCATCCTGATGCCATGGGACCACCCCAGGCACCGCAAAAAGACCAACCTGTGCCACAACATAGGAGGGACGTTGCTGACCCTAGACGTTTGCATCTGGGGAGGCAAGGAAACCCTTGCCTTGAGGATAGGTATGATAATTTGGAGGCAGAAGACGATCCAAAAGATTATTGGGAGCCGTATGAGGTTTCAAATAACACAGTACATCCTATCCAGTAGAGTCGAGGTTGTGGAGGCCGAAGATGTGAAGAAGCCCAACAAAGAGGGTCAGCTTTTGATCGACTAAGCAGAGGGTCGGCCTTCGAAAGGCTCGGCCCAGTAAATGACCTACGAAAGAGGTTATCCAGGTCAAGAAGTGTAGCAGGATCATAAAGTGAAGAAGGGAAACGTCGTCCTCATCAAGGCAGACCTAACACAAGACGAGGTAAGGACCAGGAAGAGGTCAACAACCGACATTGTGCTGCGGCTGGGGAACCCTCTGTCCACCCCTTGGAGGTGGCTGGGGATAACCTCGGCCAGGACGACATTGTAAGACCGTGGAATGACTCCATCCAATATCTTAAGGACAAGATAGGAGATCTCATCAAAAGCAGGGACCCATTGTAAAGAGGTTTCTTAGAAGGCTTTTCGTTCGTGGCTAAGATAGTGAGTTTTCCTACCCCTGCCAAGTTCAAGCCACCCATGGTGTCTCCTAATTATGACGATAGCACCAACCCTGTACATCATATTGAGATGTACCAGTCTGCGACTGACATTTACTCAATACCAGATGAGATAAAGTGTCGAGCCTTCTCTGGGACTTTGACGGGAGATGCACACATCTGGTTTACCTCTCTTACGAAGAACTCAATAGGGAATTTTAAGGGTTTGGCTGAACGATTCATTCACAACTTCTGTTTTGGGGTACGACCTCAAAAGAAGACTACCCATCTGTTGTATGTCAAACAAGGTAAGAACGAGAGCCTAAGAGACTATATTTCCAGATTCAACAAAGAGAAACTTGAGGTTGAAGACTAATAAGAGAATATAGCCATGATCGCCCTCATAGGAGGTCTTCAGAAAGGGAAGTTATTGTGGAAACTTGCGGAAGACACTCCCAAGTCCATGGCAGAGCTGTTGGCAACTGCGTGTAGGGTCATAAACGCTGAGGAGGTCATGGATGAAAAATACGAGGATGAGAATGGCGGTAGCAGCGAAAAGTTCCAAAGAAAGAAGGATTGAAAGAAGAGGTCAGCCGACGATAAGTTCGCACGCTATACCCCTCTAATTGTGAGCTGCGAACACATCCTCAATGAGATCAAGAATGACCAGTCGCTGAGATGGCCAGAGAAGCTAAAGGCTCCTCCACATAAGAGGAACAAGAACTTGTGGTGCGAGTTCCACTAAGACTATGGCCATGTTATAGAAAAGTGCTTCCCCTTAAAGGATGAGATTGAGAAGATGCTGAAATCCGGTAAGTTGAGGAAGTACGTTAATGGCAAGGCTCCTAAGAGGGGAAGAGATTACCCTAAAAATAAGAGAAATGAAAGATGTCGTGACGATACCCCAGCAAGAAGAGATGATGACTCGGATGGCGATGATGAAGATGATCCGGACCTTCCACCGAAAGATGACAACACCCTAATAAAGAGGGTTGGTATGATCTCCTTTGATGTTAACACCATATGTGGAGGATTTGCAGGGGGTGGTTCTGAAGTGGCTGATCGAAGAGATCATGTGGCGGAGGCCAAGCCAGAAGTGGTAAATCTAACGTCTTTCGAAGCTAAGCAGAAGAGAAAGAAGGTGGATATGGACAATCTTATAATTGGGTTCTCCTGACTTGAATTCAAAGGCATCTTATCTCCGCATGATGACCATTTAGTAATCACAATAAGGGTGCATGGGTGAGAGGTACAGAGAATCCTCGTAGATGGAGGAAGTTCAGCGGATGTGATGTTCTGGCATGCTTCAAGAGCCTTGGCCTCAGCAAAGCAAGGTTGGTACCCTATCATCCTCCGTTAATGCGCTTCAGCGATGAAAAAGTTCATCCGTTGGGTATGCATGAGATGGACGTGTGAATGGGCGATGAGTGGCCTAAAAGGTTAACCCGAAAGATCAATTTTTTTATTATGGATAAAAATGTCTTTTCGGCTTATAACCTCATCATAGGAAGAGTAGCCCTTAAGGAGTTTGAGGCCGTACCGTCGACGGTCCACCAGATGCTAAAATTTCCGACCCCTTATGGGGTAGGGGAAGTGCAGGGTGACCAGAACATAGCGCGAGAATGCTACTTCAACTCAGCCGAAGAGAGAGAGGCCCATAAGAGAGCAAATACCACATATAACATTGATACACTTGACCCCAAAGATGAAAAGAAGTTGAAGAAAGGAGAGGCCGTAGAAGAGGTAGAATCCATCGTCCTCAATGAGGACGAATCGAAAAAAATCGTCCAGGTCAGAAAATCCTTAAAAGCGAAGATCAAGGAAGAGCTAATAAGTTTCTTGAGGAAGAGACAGAGTGTCTTCGCTTGGATCCACGCGGACATGCCTAGCATCGACCCTGAGGTTATATATCATAAACTCAACGTTACTAAGGATGCTAAGCCCATCAAACAGAGATAAAGAGTTTACTCCAGGGAGAAGTACAACATCATCCGGGAAGAAGTCAGAAAGTTAGAAGAGGTTGAGTTTATAAGGGAAGTCATATATCCGGTGTGGTTGTCAAACACGGTCATAGTGCCCAAAGCCAATGGGAAATGGAGGATGTGCGTAGACTTCACCGACCTGAATAATTCTTGCCCAAAAGACAGTTATCCCTTACCTTGGATCGACCAGATGGTAGATGCCACTGCAGGGCATGAGCTCATGAGCTTCATGACGCGTATTCAAGCTACAACCAGATCTTCATGAATGCCAAAGATTCGGAGAAGACAGCCTTCATCAAGGACAAAGGGACATATTGCTAAAAAATTATGCCCTTCGGATTGAAAAATGCGGGGGCAACATACCAACGTCTTGTGAATAAGATGTTTGAGGCTCAAATAGGCAAGAATCTGGAGGTGTACGTAGACGATATGTTGACGAAGATCTTGAAGGCCTGTACTCACGTGGAAGACCTAGAAAAGACCTTCGATACCATGGACTTGTACAAAATGAAACTCAACCCTGCGAAGTGTGTCTTCGGGGTAGGTGCTGGCAAGTTCCTTGGATTCATTGTTAATCAGAGAGGAATAAAAGCGAACCCCGAGAAAATTAAAGCTTTGCTCGACATGAAGACACTAAGAAGCATCAAGGACGTTCAGAGACTAACTGGAAGAGTAGCTGCACTCAACAGATTTATTTCCAGAGCGACAGACAAGTGTCTTCTGTTCTTTAAGGTGATTAGAAAGGCCTTCGAGTGGGACAAAGAGTGTGATGAGGCTTTTAATCAGCTCAAGTCCTACCTTGGATCTCCCATGCTCTTATCTCGGCCCATAGAGAGAGAGAAGTTATATGTTTATCTAGCAGTCTCTGAATCAGCTATAAGTACAGACATAGTACGGGAAGACATCGAGATCCAAAGGCTTGTGTACTTCAACAGTAAGGCCCTACAAGGGTCTGAACAGAATTATCCTTGGATGGAAAAGTTAGCTTACGCCTTGATACATGCTTCTAGGAAAATGAAGCCCTACTTCCAGGCCCATTCCATTGTCATCCTCACCGACACCCCACTAAGAAAGGTCCTCCATAAACCTGAGAAGTCAGGTAAATTGATGGCATGGGCCATTGAGTTGGGAGAATATGACCTTACTTATCTGCCCAAGTTGGCTATCAAAGGGCAGGCACTTACGGATTTTATCATCGAGTTCACATGGGAAGAGTTTGAGGTTGAGAATGACCTAGAGACTATAGAGAAGTTAAACAGCAACATCTTCTGAGATCCTGAAGAGGTTGTATCCAAGAGAATCAGAAACAAAATAGTCGAGAATGAGGAAGATCGATACCTCTTTAGTCATGGAGTCATGCCAGAATGGAGCTTCCCATCAGATAAAGACATCTGGAACCTCTTTGTTGATGGGTCTTCTTGCGAAAGCGAAAGTGGTGCATGGCTAATACTTTCAGCTCCGAATGGTGCTAATGCCGAATATGCCCTAAGGTTTAACCTCAAGGCATCAAACAACAGGTCAGAATATGAGGCCATGATAGTAGGCCTCTCATTGGTAAAGACCCTTAGGGTAAGATGAATCCTGGTTCATAGTGACTCAAGGTTAGTTGTTAATCAAGTATTGGGGGTTTATGAGGCCAAGGATGAAAGGATGGCCAAATACCTGAAGAGGGTGAGAACGATACTCAAAGGTTTAAAAGAGGTAAAGATGAAGAGAATACCTTGGCAAAACAATAGCCACGTAGATGCATTAGCAAGGTTAGCTTAGATGATAAGGACAGATATCAGAAGGACAGTCACAGTTGAGATCTTGCCCAAGGAGACCATTAAAGAAGAAGAGGTTAGTAACCCTTACCTCAATTTGAACCTAGGGGACCCATGGATGGATCCCCTTATCAGATATATCAGAGAGGGAGAGCTACCATAATCAAAGTTAGAGAGGAGGAAACTGAAGAGATGCAAAGTTCTCAATAGTAGGAGACGTCCTATATAAGAAGGGATTCCTATTACCTATCCTCATGTGCGTTCATCCCACATAAGTTCCCCGTGTCCTACAGGAGGTACGCGAGGGTTCTTGCTCCAGTCATATAGGAGGAAGACCTTTGGCTAAGAGGATTATTATGCATGGATATTGGTGGCCAACCTTAACTAATGATGCTGCAGCCTACGTAAAAAGGTGCGATAAATGTCAGAGATTCTCCACTATCCCCCACCAACCTCATTAGCCTATGACGTCAATTAGTTCCCCTTGGCCATTAACAGTATGGGGAATTGATTTAGTGGGTCCCCTGCCAAGGGCTGTAAATAACTACCGATTTCTGATAATCGCCATTGATTACTTATCTAAATGGGTAGAGGCTGAACCGATGATCACGATTACAGAGCAGAAGAACTTCCAATTTATTTGGAAGAACATCATATGTAGACATGGCCTCCCGAACACCCTCATCTCGGACAACGGGACCCAGTTCAAGAATTTTTCCTTTGGAAAAATATTGCGAAAGAGTTGGGATAAAGTAATTTTTCTCTTCTCCTGGCCGACCTCAGGCAAACGGTCAGACCAAAGTCACAAACAGAACAATCCTTGACGGGATCAAGAAGAGGTTAGAAGAATCTAAGGGTAGATGGACTAAAGAGGTTTATGCTGTGCTATGGGCCTACGGAACAACGACTAGGACACTAACGGGGGAAACCCCATTTATGTTAGCACATGGGTTGGAGACCATCATACCAACAGAAGTAGGGCTTCCTACTCATAGGGTTCAGACCTATGAGCATGAGAGGAATGGTGAGGAGAGAAGACTTGACCTCGATTTGATCGAAGAGAAAAGGGAAGACGCAAAAATTAGGCAGGCAGCTTACCAGTAGAGAACGACAAAATTCTACAATCAAAGGGTAAAATCAAGACCCATAGCTTAGGAGACCTGGTATTAAAGAAGACATTGCATAAAGCAAACAAGCTTCACCCGAATTGGCATGGCCCTTACAAAGTGGTTGAGGAAGTTATACCCGGGACCTACAGGCTAGAAAACCTTGAAGGGGAGCCTTTTTCTAATCCTTGGAATGCCGATCATCTAAAGAAGTATTACATATGATGTTTAAAGAGTTTCCATGTAAAATGTATCATCTTATGAAAAGACTATTAATGAGAAGATCGATTCCCGCGTCAATTCTTGGTTTATTATGCTCAAGTGGTAAAATTTATGGCGATAACATCTTAAATGATGACCTCGGACCTTTAACATCATTAATTTGGTGAAGAATTTATGAGGGTAACATCTTAGTTGATGACCTCAGACCTTAACATCATTAACTTGGTGAATATGTTATGAGGGTAACGTCTTAAATGATGACCTCAAACCTTTAACATCATTAATTTGGTGAAGAATTTATGAGGGTAACATCTTAGTTGATGACCTCAGACCTTAACATCATTAACTTGGTGAATATTTATGAGGGTAACATCTTAGTTGATGACCTCAGACCTTGACATTATTTGGTGATAAGATCTGAGGTGAACATCATGCTTTGACGACCTCAGACCTTGGACATCATTAATATGGTGAAAATTAATTATAGGGCTAACATCTTAGTTGATGACCTCAGACTTTAACATCATTAACTTAGTGAATATTTATGAGGGTAACATCTTAGTTGATGACCTCAGACCTTAACATCATTAACTTGGTAAATATTTTATGAAGGTAATGTCTTAAATGATGACCTTAGACCTTTAACATCATTAATTTGGTGAAGAATTTATGAGGGTAACATCTTAGTTGATGACCTCAGACCTTAACATCATTAACTTGGTGAATATTTATGAGGGTAACATCTTAATTGATGACCTCAGACCTTGACATTATTTGGTGATAAGGTCTGAGGTGAACATCATACTTTGACGACCTCAGACCTTGGACATCATTAATCCGGTGAAAATTAATTATAGGGATAACATCTTAGTTATGAACTCGGACCTTATAACATCATAATTTGGTGACAAGTTCTGAGGTGAGACATTATACTTTCATGACCTCAGTCCTTAAACATAATACGGTGAAAAATTATGTTAGGACTTCAGACCTGAACACACATTGTATGACAAAGAAAATCATTCAAAAAACATCCAGCAAATAAAGAAGTAAATCCATCCTCAGAGGTTGATATAGACAAAGAGTTACAAGTTACGAAGTAACTGGGCTTGCAATCAGAGGCTACAGTTTGAAATGCATAATAAAAAGTTACAAAAAGCTTCATAAAAATGGCCTAAGGGTCTGCAACTACATTGTGGGCATCCTCGACCTCATTCCCTTGGCTGATGTTGGTCACCTCGGCCCCATCATTTCGGAGGTTGGGACCCTCAATCTCTATAGCATCCAGTGGCGTAGTCTTTGCAGGGGCAGCATCTTCCTCCTCAACCTCTTGAAGGGCCTGGGAAAATTGAGGGTTGGTAAAGCCCAGATCAATGAAGTCATAGGATATTAAGCTCCTTGACTCCTTCTCTTTAGTAGCTGCCCATTTGCCAATTGCCTTAATACCTCTTTCGAGGTATTCAAAGCCAAAGCTAATAAATTCGTCAGAGACTTTGTAATCATCCAGGATCCCCTCAGAAGCATCCTCAAGGGCAGCTTTCACTGCAGCATCAACCTTCTACTGAAGAACGTCATCCTTGGCCTTCAGGGCAGAGGTGTGTTCCTTCTTAAGCTTGGAGATCTCTTTCTCCAACTACTTGACCTTCTTATCAGACCCTTCAAAGGCAGACTTTAGACGATCCACCTCTGCATTCAGAGAGTCTTGCACCTTCTCGGCCTCTTTGCCTTTCTCGATGAGGGGCAACTTCTTCAGAGTCCAGTTGGCAAGATGGTGCATAGCAACGATGCCCTGCAAATCAAGAATTAAATGTGTAAGTTCAAATTCAAAGCAGAGGTTACACTTCAAATATAAATTGAAATTCAAATCTTACCTGGATAGACCTATGAAGGAAAAACTCAACCAGCAGGGGAGTATCCATAAAGCGATAAAAGCATTTGCCAACATCGGTCATAGCAGAGCCGATGGCATCCAACGCCTGCACACTGTGGCCTATCATACTGTCATTAATTTTTAGCTTCTTTAGACGAGCAGCCAATGCATCATCAGAGGATATGGGGATGGCCTTTTGGGCTTTACTTTGCCTCTTATCCTCAGGGCTAGAGGTTGTAGTTTTCCTCTTCCTTGTAGCGTGGCCTTAGACGTGCCGACACTCTGCTTTGGTGGGGGGGGGGGGGGGGGGGGAGGAGGTGCATTCAGGCCTTCCTTCTTTACCAAATTTTTTAGACTTGGGGCAGACATCTCCCAGATATCGTCTAAGATGCCTTCGGGGCCTTTTGCAAAAGTAAAGGTCTGAGTTGGCATATCAGACGTATTACATAATCAAAGGTGCAACTTGTGGGAAAATAAACACTTACGGAGTTCAGTCAGAGGACTCCCCCCATGTCCAGTCTCAGAGAGATAGTATAGGGTCATTAGATGTTCGAACTTAACCAACAGACCATGCTCCCCCTGATCTTAAAGGTCTTTCACTTTTTGAAGATTGTTTTGACTCAACTCAGGGTCGGCCCTGGCAGCCATTGACACCTTTCCCCATCTCAAGGGTATCCTCGGCTCTAAGTTCGAAGAGGGGACACAGGGGCCAAATTCCCATGCCCTTAAAATGAAGAAATATCGCGGTTTCAAATTATGATTTGAAGTTTGGGTAACCTACAACATCTTCTTAGTTGACTTCTGAGCTAAAAAGTGGTAATAGCTCAGATGATTCCTAGCCGAGGAAGAGATATAACATCCATAGAAGACTTGGACAGGAAGGTGTGAATGGTGGACTTCCCTCCATAAAATTATTTCTCTAATTATCACCCTCTAGGCGTTAAGGGATAACTGGGAAGGAGCTAAGTTTATATAAGACAGTATGGCCCTGATAATTGGGTGGATGGGAAGACAGAACCCTAACTTGAACATCTACTCGTACAAGCAGATCTCGCCATCTCGGCCACCGAAAGCCCTCTCTTCCCTTAGAGGCCTCCTAAGTTTTATAGAGGGGCCTATGGAATACGGATGTATGAAGGCAAGAAGGTCGATCTCGCTGACAGTGGTTTCAATGTCAGTTGCCTCCGAGGTGTCAACATCGCTCTCACACTCATCATCCTCGTCTCGGTCAACGTCGATTGGAGCGGACGAGGGATTACCTCCAAGGAACCTTTGAGCAAACTCAGCCCCTATAGCAGCCGATAGGGGGATAGCATTAATGATAGGAGGAAAGGCTACGTTTGGTTTGACAACTTTAATGTATACAGACGTTCGGGATGTGCTAGACTCATTATGGGATGGGACATGGCTCGAAACCTCATCTTGATCAGGGACCTGATCATGTCAAATGGAAAAGTCCATGGCCTCTTAAAAAGAATCCACAGACATAGGGTCTGATGTGGACGACTCAGACTCAGACATGGGAGCAGGTTCAACTGGGACCTCTGCTAACTTAACTGGTTCGATTGGCTTAGGGTATATGACTTTCAGAGGGGGTGGAAAGATAGGTCTGAAGGGGAAGGCCTCAGCCCTATGAGCTTCATCTTGGGCTCGCTCTATTTGCCTAATCTTTTCTAAAGTCTTCTCTCTGAGAGAGGGGAACTCTTCTAAAAGCTGATAAAGACGTCTGAGCATATAGGGATGACCCTACACTTGTGGACTTAAGTTAAAAACAAACAACTAGACTGGAACTCCCTAAGGATCAAACTGGGTTTTTTTTAAAGAAGAACGATCAAGAACAGTTCATCGGAAAATGCATAAACTTGCCAGAAAACTCATGAACTCACCGGAAAATGTAAAAAATAGGAATTGAAGGCTGAAAAAAAAGAGAAGAAGAGTTAATAGACGATACCTAATGGAATGCAAGGAGAGGAAGGGAAAGGTTGGCAAGAAAATCCACCAAATGCACCCTTAACCGAGCTCTTGTAGAGAGAGAGAAAACAAAGAAAGCTCAGGCGAGAAAATTAGGAAATGAAGAAGGGAAGGAAAAAGGGTTTTAACCCTTGATATTCTCTTGCACGCATCCTAAGGCCCATCATGTCTTGGGAGCCCAAAAGACTGTAATCATTGAGCTTGCCAGGAACGCTATCTACTTCAGCAGTTGGCACTTATCAAGAAAGCATTGGCACCAACAGAAATCCAACCTCGGACATGAATACCCCTTTGTCACCTCTTCACATAGGCAACTGGGGGCTAGGGTGATTGATATGCCCTATATGTACCCAACAACTCATAGACAATAACCTCGGCCAAGGGGATGGCCGAGGTTAGAAGAGCCTTAGATTGGAATATAAGGGTCACATCCCAAGCCAGGTCGGCCATGGCCGACGTTACTAGTCGCCTCTCTGTCAGACAACAGTTGAAGTCTTCATGATCTATGGGGGCAGTTATTCAACAGGTCATCCAGGGCTGGAGACCTCGACTATTTGAAAGTCGAGGTTACAAGGACTACGCCATCATCATAACCGAACTTGGATGAGAATCATTCGGTGTTCCAAACCTATTCCTACATAACCTCGGCCCAGGCCGACATTATGACTCCATTTGTCTTACCTCAGCTTTGCATGAGCCGAGGCCATCATGAATGATCTCGGATTGGCTAATAGCCAGACTTCACCAACCTCGTACCCTTCCAGGCCGAGGTTGGTACCAGTCACAGATATCCAAGCCTTTATTCGCATATGTGTGGCTGGGAACACGTGTACATAATCAGTTATAACAAATCAATCCCCTCACGTGGGGGAATATTTCATCATCATTCTCTACATGTGACAGTGACAGATGTCTTCATCATATTGGCTAGATCAACACACACATGCTCATTTCATGCATAGGGGGTACATTACACCCCATAAGCACTATATATAGAGGTCATCCTCTACCTTGGGAAGGGGATCCGAAATTACAACCCTAACTGAAACTCTGTCAAATTATACTATAGAGAGAGAAAACCTTGAGAGATTGTATCCATGGCCATTAGTGCCCTATTTTAGTGACCTGATTCACTCATTTGCACAGTGGACGTAGGCCTAATTGGCTGAACCACTTACATTCAAGCGTTCATCCTCTTCTCCTCATCTCCTTCTACATATATACATATATTCTCCTGTGCTTCCATTATTATCACTTGCTTGAGCTTGTCAACACCTTAGCTGGTGGTGTTGTTTCCTGCATCATCATTCAAAATGAATAAAAAATAGAATTTAAATTTTTCAAAAATATCACCTTCATTCTATTTAAAGTCTCAAATTGTTAACAATCAAAATGCACTAAGCCAAAATTGACCGAAGATGGAAATTGAAAGAAAATTGACGACTTAACGAATAAGTGTGGAGATTAATAAAACCCGGTGAGATTTCGAGCCTTTCAATTTTTTTATGAGTTTTTAAATAAATTCGAGTTTATGATTAACTCAAAGTTCTTTTCATCATTTTAATAAGTCGTTGATGATCTCAATCCTTTATTTTGATCGGTTATGGGAAATGTATGAAATGTTTTCTCGAAACTCATGCTAAATGTATCTTTAAACTTAATTAATCTCGAGATGCATATGGTAATGTGATTAGCAATTTGGACAATGATGTAGGATCTCTTTTGTTTAATCTAAAAATATTAAGCATAATTAAGTTGTGAAAAATTATCCCTTTGCAACCCACTTTGAGCCTAATAAAATATTTCCCTTTCGTTTGATAACCCGAAAAATCCCAATAGCCCAGAATTGTGAAAAACTGGAAATTCAACAAGTAAGTCCAAATTGTGCAATAAAAAGGGGCAAAAGAAAAACAGAAAAAAAAAATGCTCAAAAAAAAATAGCAAGAAAAAAAAAGAGAAAAAAAAGAAAATAGAAAAAGAAAGAGAAAAATGAGCAAATTCCCGAAAAAGCACTAATGGACGTCACAAGGACATTTTTTTAATTCCGAACATTCCATCCATTCCCATTTTTACCCTTTACACTTTTTAACTCGATAAAGTCCTAACCGGGTCCGAATGACTAAATTAAGTACTGGATGGAGAGCTAAGGCATGAAAAGATAATAAAAGAGATTAAAATGGTGTGATTAAGAGATGGTGTTTCCCGTTTCCTAATAACTGTATTCCGATGATGAGATCTTTTCACCATATATTTCCTTCTTTTCAATTTTGTATGCGTGAATTTTTGTCCATTATATTTACTCTTTATATCATGCATACCGAGAGAAAACAACCATAATCCGAGTGATTCGTTTGTGAGTTCAATTGTAAGAATTTGAATCAAAGAGAATTTTTTGAAAGTAACGTAATGCTCAATAGGTGGAAATTTGACGTTTAATTTCTGGCTTTGCACACACACTATGGTTTGAGACATTTGAATATGAATTTATGGTGATTATTTTTTGAAAAGTTTAAATTGTACAATTTTTAAGTATTTTGATATTTATTTGAGTCAATAAAGAATTTTGTGGGTGTATTCACTACAAACCCTCACGAGACAAAACTCGTCCTACTAGGGTAACATAAGGGTTTAAAGGCTTATTGCATATGCTCAATGCAATCGCTTGCCTGTGAAAGTGAAATTTTATTTCAATATAAGGAATTTTAAAAGTCAACTCGTTTCTCTTACATTGCTCGAGACGCCCAAAGTTCTAAGTCAGGGGAATTTGATTAGGCATAAATTCTTCACATTTATCCCCTTAATTTCGGTATTTTTATGATCCCGTGCACTGTAAATAGCTTGGATTTTTCTTATATTTATGCTACTAACCCTTTTTGTCAAGTATTTTGTATTTGGGGTAGCTCTTATGTATTTTACAGGTATTTCATGCAAATTAGTGCGAAAGAGAATGCAAAACAATGAAAGAAAGCAAGAAATGGGGAGTTCAAGGGCTTTTTCATAATTTTACAGACATATTCTGGAGGTGGGGAAAACTATAAAGTTGAATGTCTCTAAATTACAAGAATACTGGAAAAAACGGCACCCCAATCCGAGCTACGGTGAAGAAGTTATGCCCATTCAAAGTTGGAGAAAGTCAACGTTGAAAATAATTCTGGAAGCTGAAGAGTTTCAACTCTTGAAATTTCTTGTATAATTCCTTTTTATTAGTTGTAAAACGTGAGGAGGCAAGAGGAGAGTCATATTTAGGTATTATAAAAGGCCAAGCCCTAAGGAGGAAGCGAGAGAGTTCCTTTTGGCATATAATTTCATATTTTCTTACGATTTAGAAACCCTAGTTTGTAAGTTGAACAAGAGTTATTCAAGATTCAAGTTCATATTTCCTTCTTCTATTAAAGTATTGTTAATTTCTACTTTCCATTTCTTTCATATTGTAAGTTTAAATTGCTCTTGTAGTTTAATTTTGTTTTTCAATTCAAGTTTCTTTTCAATGCATAATAGACCTATGATTTCTTGCACATTTAGAATTTTGTTCTCAGTTAATAAAATCACGTCCAGCTAAGTTTTTTTAGGGTTGGGATGCATGAACCAATCCCAATGTAAATTACATATGTAGAAAATATAATTTAAATTAAAATTTTAAAAGAGTCGTTCAAGATAATTCCATAATCATTATAGGTCTTTTAACCTCTCTTGCCCTAGGTACTTGGGATGTTTAAGAATATAATGTGCATAAAATTATTTAGCGCCGCTTTATATTTCCCTTTGATTTCACATGATGCGGGATTGAACCTCATATATGTAATGCTTAGGATCTATAAAAACTATATTCATTCAAACTTCTAATTTATAATTTTGGTATTCTGCTAAGTAAAACTAAGGATTGGGGGATTGTAATCCCAACCTGTTTTTCCTTCATTCTTATTAAGTCATTCTTAGTTAGTTAATTTTGCCTACATAGTTAATGCAGTAGTTTAATTTAGTGTGCATTTAGTTTTTTAGTTATTTCACATCTCAATCATCTTTTTATTTCTTTTTAGAGTCAAGTTAGGGTTAACAGTCTTACCTTTGTCGTCACATTCACTCGTCCAAGTTCCCTGAGGATTCGATACCCAGACTAGCCACTATACTCCGCAGCAATGTAGTTAAAGTTTAGGTTTTTATATTACGGTTGGAAGCCGATAACAATGACTAGCGTATTTACATGGACGCTCAGTTTTACCACTCGATCACTCGACTTATGATCTCGAGACTCGCCATGTCTTTTTGGGTCATCGTCCTTGGAACCATTTCGATCAATGTATTTCCAAAGCTTCCCTTGTTTCAGTATTTTCTCAATCTCATCTTGTAATGCAAAGTATTTATCGGTGGTATGGCCGTGATCTTAGTGAAAGTCACACCGTTTGATTTTATCTCTCTTATGAAGAGGAGACCTTAGCTTTGCAAGCCATCTCAAAGCTCTATCATCCTTAATTTCATCCAAAATCAAATTGGGACTTACTGTGAGCGAAGTGTATTCATCAAACTTGTTGTCAACTGACATCTTTTTCCCATTCTTTCCATTAGCTTTGTGAAATTTACTTCCATAAGCTTCTTTTTCATCCTCTCCTTTGACCGTCATGGTCTCCTCCACATTCATGACTTTCCTGGTCGTAGCCAGGAGTTCTTCCATGGATTTTGGAGGATCCTCGGATAGCTTCAAAAGTAATTTTCCTTTTTGCAATCCCCCCGTGAGGGTGGTCATGGCAATGTTTTCCTCTTAGTCTTCAACCTCCAGCTTCTCATTGTTAAATTGTGCAATATAGTCTGTAAGAGACTCGTTATTCCCTTGTTTTATGTATAACATAGGGGTAGCCTTTTTTTAAGGCTTCATGCCATAGAAGAAGTTGTGAATGAACTTATCGGTCATATGTTTAAAGTTCTCTATGGAGTTCTTTGGGAGGTAAGTATACCATATATGAGTTGCGCCAGTGAGAATACTGGAGAATTTTTGACAACTCATCTCACCAGAAAATGAGTAGATATTGGTCGTATATTGGTAAATCTCGATGTGATGAGTGGGGTTTCTGCTTCTATTATACTTCGGTGTGACAGTCGGCGGCTTAAATTGGATGGAATTGGGTAGCTCACTATCCTCTCTACAAATGGAGACCCCTCTATATACCCCCTTTAAATGGGGTCTCAACTCTTCAGGAGATTATCAATTTTTTCCTCGATCCTCTGAATGGTTCTATTCCATGGTTTCTCGGCCGCTGGTGCATTATCTCCCTCAGCTGCCATAACATTATCCCTGGCTCATTCTTTGTCGGTTGGTCATTCCACAGGCTCTCTGCTAGCTATCCTGTTACGGATATTGACTTCTCCTTGCTATCCTTCTCGACCACATGAAGATCATCGATCGGCGTAACCTTAATTCCCCTTAGAGGCCGCAATACTGCGTGATCTGGAGAGTTGGTCTCGTAGGTCACCAACTAGGCCGAGTCAGTCAAATGCCGACCCTTTGCTCAATCTATTAAATGATAAATCTCGGGGTTATCCATATCGGCTCGACTAACCTCTGTTTCCTCTACTAGATGGGACTGGGTGCACTTTAGTTCTAGAAATCTCATAGGGCTCCCAGTAGTCGTCCTCATCATAACACTAGTCATCTGGGTTTTCTTGACCTTGCCTTTCTAGGTGTAATCACCTATGGTCGGCCACGTATCTGCATCTTTACTATTATGGAACTTCTTTGCTTGGGGCAGGGGGTGGACCCCCCACCGCTGGAGCCATTTCCCAAGAAACTGGAGTTATCATCTCCGATACAGCGCCGATTGGTCTAACCATCATGTTTTGGATAAAAATAACCATTTGTTCTTATATTTTTTTCTAGCTAGCCACCAGTGAATGCATCACCGCCATAACCTCAGCCATATCTGAATGAGAAGGCATCTGGCTAAAGTTGGGCCAGTGCCCCGAGGCAAATCGGAGTCCATTCTCTTTGGTGACTGAAGAGAATAAGGGGATTGTTGATACCAAATTTAATCTGCTGACGTGGACCAATCATACGAAGACACCTGGCTATCTACATGGCAACAACAGACCTCTCCGAGGAACTCATAGTCTCCGAGGAACATACCTCTCCGAGGAACTCACAGGCTCCGAGGAACATACCTCTCCGAGGAACTCATAGGCTCCGAGGAACATACCTCTCCGAGGAACATACCTCTCCGAGGAACTCTTGAATACCAGGAAGATCAACATACCCGAGTTACTCAGACGGTCCGAGCTGCATCTCGGCCACAGCATTGATTGCCAGATAACGAACAGTCCAACTGGTTCATTAAATGATTATCCTTGACGCACAAGTCTAAGGGCATTAAATGTATTACCCTTTCATATGTATATCATTTAATGTATCGACCCTTTCATGTACAGCCTCAAGGCTATAAATACCTTGTATCACCCTCATTCAAGGGGACCGGAATTTCTTGAGAGAACTTGTAATCAAGAATTCCACAAACACTCAGCAATAACATAACAGTGGACGTAGGCTTTATTCCTAGCCGAACCACTTTAAAAATCTTTATCTTATTTATTTATCTGTGATCGAATAATTAGAGCAATCTAGTTTTTTGCATCAACAGATTGGCGCCGTCTGTGGGAACGTGTTACAAGCGTTGTTCTCCACCAAAAGCTAAGTTTTTATTTTCTCTACGTATAATCAATTATACATAAATCTTTTGATTCAATCATGATTTTTATGTTTATATGCATAAATTAATTGCCCAATTTTTATCTGCAAAATGTTGCATATCATGATTTTTAATCATAACTGTTAGATTAATTCTTATTTAGAAACTGAAAAATAGTAGATTTCATAAATCATAATTCTTTGCTTGATTCTCAAGTTTTAATTTTATATCATGAAATAAATATGTTAAATGATTACATATGCCAATATATACGACGGTGATAAAATTTGATCATTTTCATTGTTGATTTTGAAATAAATTTGGTAAGATCTTTGAGGTCTATTCAAATTCCCATCATATTTTTAATAAAAGAATGGGAAAAGGTTAAAGACAATGAAAAGTCTTCTCATGGAAATCATGACACATATATATTCTCTCTCTTCAAGTTTGGGTCTCTTTGCATTCACTTTTATGAATTATATACTTAATTTGGTTCATCTTCCATCTATGTCAATAAAGTCAAATTGTTTGATTTTTTATATAATTTTGGTAATAATTTCGATCATTCACCATATTTTTATCTCTCCAAATTGGGAATAGGAAGGGATCAATATAAAAAAAATAATTTTCTCTCACCTGAAAAATCATTACCCACCTCTTGTAAAAGAGGATCAGTAAAATAATCATGATCATATCAAGACTGGGAACAAATTTGATATTTTGGCCCCTCGTTCATCACATCACAAGGTTTCTTTGACGAAATCACACGATCTAGTGGGTTATATATTTATTCATTTAATTAACATTCTTAAGGCTTAAATTTTGCATTGAATGTTATTTTTTGATCTAAAGATTCGAGATATTCTAGTCATCCAACCATATATTTTATAATTTGAGATATCCTTAAATGTTGGTCGGCAACATCCATGTTGTTTGTCGGCAGGACTAGAATCTTGGGGTATTAAGAAATGCTTAGCACCCCTGATATTTTGAAATTAATATTTTTATTTCTCAAGCATATACATATCATATATTGATTGGATGAGTAAATCATTCTCATGACTAATCAATTCAGCCTACACAAATGGTAGAGCAAGATATTAATTTTTACAAGTACAAGATTCAACTCCGACGAATGCTCGGAAATAATCTTACTCTTCTGAAAAATATTATCATAGCTCGGCAGTATGAAAATTCACCTCAGCGAGGAATTATTGATTTTATTATTGCCCAGATATCTACTCCAGCACAAATTATTCTATATATCTATTGGGATTCATATTCTATATTCATCTCAACATGGAGCTCGGCGAGATACTTATTATCATATTCAGTTTTGAGGAGAACTGTAACATTTATTATATTTCACCCCCAACGAATAGTTGGTCGGGGTGATTCTTATTTATATGCAGGCCCAGCAAAGTTCTCGGCCATATTCTTATATTCTGGAAAATATTATTCTTACTCGGCATTCTGCAATTATGCCTCGACAGGATACTTATTCAGCTTTAAGGAGAATTACAACATTCGTTCGGATAATTCTTATTTATATTCAGGCCTGACAACATTCTCGGCCATATTATTATGTTCTGAAAAATCTTATTCTTGTTCGGCATTATATGATTCTACCTCGACTGATCGGCGAGGCACTTTATTATTTTTAATTATTCTTTATATCTATTTGGATGCATATTCTATTCTCATTTCAGCATGGAGCTCGACAAATATTTATTATATCTTATTCAGCTCCAAGGATGTCTCCAACATTTATTATATCTTATTCAGCTCCAAGGATGTCTTCATCATTTATATTATCTTATTCCCAACGAATCTGTTGGTCATCGCTGAGGAGATTTCCAGCATTTATATTATCTTATTCCCAACGAATCTGTTGGTTAGCGCCGAGGAGGTCTTCAGCATTTATATTATCTTATTCCCAACGAATCTGTTGGTCAGCGCCGAGGAGATCTCTAGCATTTGTATTATCTTATTCCCAACAAATCTGTCGGTCAGCGCTGAGGAGGTCTCCAGTATTTATATTATCTTATTCCCAACAATCTGTTGGTCAGCTCCGAGGAAGTCTTCATCATTTATTATCAATTACCACCAACTCTGATCGGTAGATAAAATCCAACTCCGGTTGGTAGATAAAATCCAACTCCGGTTGGTAGACAAAATCCAACTCCGGTTGGTAGATAAAATCCAACTTCGGTTGGTAGAAAAAATCCAACTCCGGTTGGTAGACAAAATCCAACTTCGGTTGGTAGAAAAAATCCAACTTCGGTTGGTAGAAAAAATCCAACTCCGGTTGGTAGATAAAATCCAACTCCGGTTGGTATTGGTCGATAAATCTCATTCAAAGTTCACATTCCACCGTTGGGGGCTTATATTACAGATATATTTGTTCATTTGGTGGCACATTCTTATATCATCATGCAGTCGAGCATCAAATTCAACCCCGACTAATCATCATTCAGGAGTTATTTTTCTCAAGAATTACTTTTGATATTGAAGTTCAGGAGGAATATTGAAGTTCAGGAGATATATTGAAGTTCAGGAGATATATTGAAGTTCAGGAGATATATTGAAGTTCAGGAGATATATTGAAGTTCAGGAGGAATATTGAAGTTCAGGAGATATAGTGAAGTTCAGGAGATATATTGAAGTTCAGGAGGAATATTGAAGTTCAGGAGGTATATTGAAATTCAAGAGGTGTATTCAGAAGTATCACGACATGATGAAAGAAAGCGACAAGTATTCCCCCGAGGAACTCTGTCAGACCAGAAATTTGAAGACGAGGTACCTACATGGAGATTATATGTAGATGGATCATCTTGCACAGCTGGTTGTGGAGCAGGGATTGTTTTAAACACCCCAGATGATATTGACATGGAGTATGCCTTGAGATTCCAATTCAAAGCTCCCAATAATGAGGCTGAGTATGATGCTATGATAGCAGGTTTTCATTTGGCGAAAGTCATGGAGGCACGGCAAGTAATTGTTTTCAGTGATTCTCAATTAATTGAATCAAATGATGGGAATATATGCAGTGAATGGAGAGTCGATGGTCAAGTACCATGCAAAGGTGATGGAGTTATTGACAGAATTTGATGCTATTCAATTGGTGAGGACACCGAGGATGGAGAATGCTAGAGCAGACGCATTGGCCCGATTAGCATCAGCTACTTGTACCGAGCTGCGAAGAACGATACCAATTGAAGTATTAGAAAGTCGGAGCATATATTGAGGAGGAACAATTACCGGAGGATAATCTCGCTGCCTAGAAATGGAAGTTTTAAAGCTGCTCGGTATGTATTAATTAATGGTATTTTGTATAGACGAGGAATTATGGCAGGTTTGCAAAGATGTGTACATTCCTCCGAGGTGAAAGAATTGGTTAAAGAAATCCATGAAGGGTCTTGTGGAGCCCATGTAGCAGGTCGGACACTTTTGCAAAAGGTGATGACGCAGAGATACTACTGGCCGACGATGAGAGCTAACTATATAAGCCTATGCCAAGAAATGTGACAAGTGCCAACGCTTTTCCTCCATCCGAAGAATTCCACAAGCATTGTTGACACCCATAACTCCCTTTGGCCATTTGCCATATGGGATTTGATTTGGTTGGACCATTGCCGACGACTCGAGGAAGATTCAAATACCTCGTCATCACAGTAGATTATTTTACTAAGTGGATAGAAGCTGAGCCACTTATTGACATGACATACGAGAAGAAGAGCATCCAGCCCCGAGAAGAATCAAGCTACACAAGAGGAAATGAAGACCGAGCCAGAGAGAGATCTAGATCTCCTTGCCGGGTAGAAGAAAAACAATAAATGGAGAATGTGTGTTGATTTCACCGATCTCAACAAAGCAGTGGATGCTACCTCGGGACACGAGTTGCTCATGGATATTTACTCTGGCTACAACTAGATTAAAATGAAACCTGAAGACATAACAACGGCTGATGAACAAGGTTTTTGCCGAGAAAATCAGTTGCAGTATGGAAGTCTATGTTGATGACATGCAAGAAAGCTGCTGATCATTTGGTTGACTTGAGTCAAACTTTTGATCAACTGGATAATTATCAAATGAAACTCAACCCGACGAAGTGCACATTTGGAGTACGAGAAGGAATGTTCCTCGGGTACATCATCAACCAGCGAGACGTTGAAGCAAATCCAGACAAGATCAAAGCCCTGTTAGGGTTGCGATCCCCAAAAACGAAAGAAGAGGTGCAAAGATCAGATACCCAAAGCGGGAAAAATTGGCAGTGGCATTAATTAAAGCAAGTAGAAGAAGGAGGCTGTGTTTCCAGGCCCATACCATGCATGCCGACATGCCATTAATACAAGCTATAGCGGAGTTTACTGATCTTAATACTCCCGAGGAACAAAAGTTGCTTGCTGATCAACCTGTGGACGTTACAGGATGCAATGCAGAAATGGTTGGGAGGATTCCTAATACTCTCAAGGAACAAAAGTTGCTTGCTGATCAACCTGTGGATGTTACAGGATGCAATGCAAAAATGGTTAGGAGGATTCCTAATACTCCCGAGAAACAAACATTGCTCGCTGATCAACCTGTGGATGTTACAGGATCAACCAAGAAGACTGCTCTACGGAGTCATGCTCTACGGAGCCATGCTCTACGGAGTCAAGCTCTCCGGAGCGCTCTACGGAGCAAAAGTGCTATAAGTAGCCAACCTCCTTTGGTTAGGAGGATAAGCTCTCCGGAGCGCTCTACGGAGCAAAAGTGCTATAAGTAGCCAACCTCCTTTGGTTAGGAGGATAAGCTCTCCGGAGCGCTCTACGGAGCAAAAGTGCTATAAGTAGCCAACCTCCTTTGGTTAGGAGGATAATCTCTCCGGAGCGCTCTACGGAGCAAAAGTGCTATAAGTAGCCAACCTCCTTTGGTTAGGAGGATAAGCTCTCCGGAGCGCTCTACGGAGCAAAAGTGCTATAAGTAGCCAACCTCCTTTGGTTAGGAGGACATGCTCTAAGGAGCCAAAAGCTTTAAGGAGCCAAAAAGTGTACACCAGCATGATCAATTACGGTTGGCAAGATAAAAATATACTCTCATATTACAACTTATGTTGGTCAGGAGGTAACATTATTTCAAAAAGTTCTTTAAAGAACAAAATATTCCAAACTATACCAAGTATGGTTGGTCGGGGATAAAAACCCATCAACTGTAGTTGGTCGACAAACATTATTTATCCACCTTGGTTGGTTGGAAACACTTTGAATAAATTATACTCATTACTTTATTATTAAGTGATCGAGCAACATTACTAATACTTGTAACTTTTTTGGTCGATGAACCATACAATATTGTTATGCAAGCACAAATAATAATGTGTTTGATATTTACAAAATAATAGCAAATTCAAATTTGTGAACAAAAATGAAATTCTTTCACTGAATTCAAAATGAATTATGCAAATTTATTACATTGATATTAAATTGTGTACTAACTATTACATTGAGATTCCTACTCTATTGGTTTCTCTCCCTCTGATTTTGAAACAGGTTCCTCGCCAGCAGGAAGATCATCCAAAGCATAATGGAAATTTTATGAAATTAAGATATTTCAGCATTCTGATCTTCATCACAGATGGTCTGTCCGAGCAATTCTTGTTCGTCCCCGAGCAGCTCTTGCTCATCCCCGAAAACCTCTTGCTCGCCCCCGAGTAGAGGTAGAAGTTAAAATCAGCATCTACATCACTGAGATCTTTGCTACTACTGTCTCGACCAACATCGAAGAAGAAGTTGCAAGAAAATGTTTCAAAGTCCACCACTAGCTCACAGAATGCAGTAGGTCGGCTAGCAAACCAATCAACATACTTGAAGATTATGATAAGCTACAAGCGGCATCACATGTCGTCCAGGAGATAATGCCCTTTATGTTCAACAAATCAAGAAGGTAGATCAAGAATTTCACGAGCACCGAGCAACACTGCAAAATAAAATACTCCATCCTTTCAAGTAAACCATCAAGCATGAAGCATTGGGGGCTTCTGTTGATACCAAATTTAATCTGCTGACGTGGACCAATCATACGAAGACACCTGGCTATCTACATGGCAACAACAGACCTCTCCGAGGAACTCATAGTCTCCGAGGAACATACCTCTCCGAGGAACTCACAGGCTCCGAGGAACATACCTCTCCGAGGAACTCATAGGCTCCGAGGAACATACCTCTCCGAGGAACATACCTCTCCGAGGAACTCTTGAATACCAGGAAGATCAACATACCCGAGTTACTCAGACGGTCCGAGCTGCATCTCGGCCACAGCATTGATTGCCAGATAACGAACAGTCCAACTGGTTCATTAAATGATTATCCTTGACGCACAAGTCTAAGGGCATTAAATGTATTACCCTTTCATATGTATATCATTTAATGTATCGACCCTTTCATGTACAGCCTCAAGGCTATAAATACCTTGTATCACCCTCATTCAAGGGGACCGGAATTTCTTGAGAGAACTTGTAATCAAGAATTCCACAAACACTCAGCAATAACATAACAGTGGACGTAGGCTTTATTCCTAGCCGAACCACTTTAAAAATCTTTATCTTATTTATTTATCTGTGATCGAATAATTAGAGCAATCTAGTTTTTTGCATCAACAGGGATGATATGGATGAGCTAAGTGAGATGGAAAAAAGCTTGAAAAACCCAACAAGATCTCTTTCAATGGTGATACAGATCTAACCAAGTGTGGAACTAGATCACCACTAGAGAATCATGTGAGAAATAAGAGGAAGAGGAAGAATATGAAGAACCTCTGTTCCTATAGATAGATCCCAAATCATGACGCTAAGAAGTCATCATTTGAATTCGTATCGGCAGCTATGGCTCAAGCACACACAATAATAGAAATCCATATAATAATATAGTAATGTAAATATGAGAAAGGGATGAGGATAAGAGTAAAGACAATAGAATTTAAGTGGTTCGGTTATGTCAGCCTACTCCACTGTGCAGATGAGTATGGTTTTTCGCTATAAAAGAGGCTTTGATGTCCTGAAATACATAACTCTCAATCTTTCTCTCACTACTGTGAATGAGACATAGTTTTGATAGGGTTTTTCCATTTTTAGATCCTTTCTTCTGGGGAAGAAGATGTGTTTATATAGTTCTTAGGGTGAACAATGTAGCCCTAAGCATGCATGGAGCGTGCACTTGCTGAAGCATCCAATGAGGAGTAGACACATATCCTGAGCATGCGTATATAATGATGATGCAAATATTCCCCTCTCGTGCCAGAAACCTGTATCACATTTAGCTATGTGTCACCTTGTGAGGTCTTGGACCAACGGAGGGTGATACGTTTAATTTCCTGTTCGAGTAACTAATGAGAAAAGCAAAAGTGTGGTCTCGGCTATCTAAAGATACCGGGATAGGACGAGACTGTTGTAGGGCCATTGGGCGCTTTAAGAGGTCTCGACTGTTGGGGTACCAGGACGAGAGGAGACTTATGAAGAGCTAACGAACCAATTGATAGATCTCGGCCCAAGTGACTGAACAAAGTCGAGGCTGCTAGTATAAGACATCTATAGGAGGGAAAATAATGTTGGTCATAACGGTTTGTATGGTGGGCCTTGGCCGAGTGGATCCTAGGCTGGGACGAGGTTATACTTGGGTATATCAGGAATCAAAGATCGGTAACGCGGAAGGTAAACAGACTCACAACACATGAGACCTAAGATCATGCTCTAATATCATCTATAACACCCCGCGCATTCTGGCGTCGACCGCCGCCAAACTACGTCGGGCATTACTAAATAAAATACCCTTCTCAGCAACAGAATTAGGAGACAATAATTTTTTTATTCCACAAGATAATGTCCAATTAAATCCAAAAAATATATAAAAAAAATCCAACCAATAATATCCATCACCATACTAATCTTTAAAATAAATCCAACTCATATTTAAATATAAAATCCAAATAAAATAATCCAACTATAAGTATCTGACTGGAACCATAAATAACTGTGGAATCGATTAGCCCACCAAATCCATAAATTAAAGTCTCATAATATATACGAAGAAATGAAAAGTATATCTAAACTACTAAACCAGATAAAATAAAACTCCAGCTGCACTCCAAAGATCTCTAATGCATCCTATGCAGCTACTCTAATAATTATACTTGAAATATTAGTCAACGAAATGGGTCAGCGCCCACCGCATGAATACTAGCTACTCCTTACAATTAAGGTCCGTGAACCCAAATAATAACATTATACATGATAAGCATCACAATAGATTATTCTAAATTAAACGAGATATATTAACATGCGAGTAAAAATAAACTACCATTATGCACCCATATAACTAAGTCATCCTAATTGTTTAAGTCCAAATATTCCATTTCAACTATAATTTAAACATTAGCTCTTATTCTTACTTAATTTTATTATCCAATTATATTTTTACTCGTGCGACATTATTATGGTCAGTCCCCCTTAACGATCTTGCACACACTTTTGGTGCACTTAAGTTCCAATACATCACACCCATTCTTCTCGCTATAGCCAGTCAACCCGTATTCTGTCATCCTTGCACATACTCATGATGCCAACAAACACCCACATCGCTATAGGAAATCGACCCGATATTTGTCACCACTGCACATACTCCCAACGCATATTTACTTTAATACTCATTCTAAGTCTTAGGCATTAATTATCAATTTTCTCAAATTCTGATTATTTTCTATTATCCCCACCCTTTCATCGAGCATAAATTCTCAAACCATCCCGAGTTCCATACCTGGAGGTCCCCAAAAAGCAAATGTATTCTAGCTTGTCATTTAGAAAGAATACCTACCAATAGCTACTACCTAGCCTCCCACCTAGGCTAACTATCTAACGAAAATGACTTACAATTCAGCCCCACCCCATAATCATCCATTCGTAAAAATCCACACTATCTAGTTCCATACCTATAATGCGTTACCAAGAACTAAGGCCTACCTACTACTCCCGTACCTAGCAAGCAACTTAAAAAATAAGATGAGAGCAAGAACTATCCCAACAATCCCGTTGTCCCCGCGGTGTCAATTATTAATAACATTAGCAAATCACATATGGTATGTTTTCAACTTATCATAACAATTCTTTAAATTGATCGCAAGATCACTATTTACCCAAATTATGTCCATTTAATTATAACATTAATTAAAACAATTCATTTTCTCATCACTTTATAGAATTTCTATTCACATGCATATCTTTGAGAGCATACAACAATAAATCTCTACTATACAAGATGCACATAATTAACGTGATTTTACATGTCGAAATCAATTTATAACATCCCTACAATTTATTCTACATGCGGGCATCATAAATTTCAACGGAATCTCAGCCTCTAATCTAAGCATGCAAGGGTTTTGAGTCTTAATTCATATGAAAGATTTGAATCAAAACAGTCCCAAATTTAGTTTCAGTTTTCCCAATTAGTCTATCTAATTTATTTTAGGAAAACAATGATTATTAGTATTTAGGTAACATTTAAAACGCATAATACTAAAGGAAAATAATAAAAGTATTCATGCCTATAAAAATCATTTGAAGACTTTGATTTGATAGTTGCATTCTTATCAAGAAAATAATGAAAACACGTTCTTGGATGATCTTGAGAAATGTTGGCTAAGTTCTTCAAATCTTGAGTTGAGAGTTGAGTTTAAAAGGTTTAGGTTTGGAAGAAAAAAGTGGATGAAAATTATGGGAGGTTTATGTTTCTAGAGACAGATAAAATATGTTTCAAAAACCTTAAACCCGTCATTTTATATTTTTATATCAAAAATAATTTGAGTCCTACACAACTCTAAAATTAAAGAGTTTTAATTTCCCAAAACTATACGAGCGAACTGGTTTGCCCCTCCCTGTGAACCGATATTGATGCCCTGAGATCTGAAATTTCCCTCCTTTTATATAAATGCAAAACTACCCTTTTTATATAAATCAAGATCAACATATTTAAATATGAAAATAATTAATTTCCAAAAATTTATTTTACTCGAAATTATAAATTCCCAACAGATTTTATGTTTTAGAAACACGGGGTGTTACATGTTGATGCTATACCCAACTTATCAGGAAGTCTAAGGCACAAGCTCGCAACATATCCTCAGTAATTTGAATGGTCCGCTTAGACTTGTTCATTTAGGAATAATACGAGGTACTGAGGTTGAAATTGGTGCCAAGCTACTATTCTAGCCAATTCCATAATCTTGACAAAAATTTGGGGTCCCTGTCCAAAACGTTGGACAATGGTGCACCATCTAACCTAATGAACTCTCGAATATAAATCTTAGCAATTCAGGCCACATAGTTAGTGACCTTGATCGTAAATAAGCGCGCTAACTTCGAAGATAATTAATAATAACCCAACCGCATCATGCCATGCTTGTGTCCGTGGCAAGGTTTTGACAAAGTCCATGGTGATGTCCTCCCATTTCCATTCTATGCTTGTAACGTGTGTAACAAACCTTCTGAATTTTTGATGCCCTGCCTTACCTACTGGCATGTGTGGCACTTGGCCATAAAAAGAGCTACATCGTTTTCATCCCCGGCCACTAGTAGTCATAGTACAAGTCTATATACTTTTTAGTGTTTTCGGGGTGTATATTAAACCAATTGGTGTGCCTCATCCATGATCTCCTTCTAAAGCTCCTCAATCCTAGGGACTATCAATCTCTTGTTGTACCGCATCCCGTTATCCTTATCCAAGGAGAAATCATCAAATGGTTCACTGTTTTGAAGACAGTTTTGAAAGTTCATGACATCATCATCATATAAATGTGCTTCCAAGACCATTTAATATACTAAATGACTCACCGCCATGTTATATATATAGTCATACTCTATACCCCTCTTGACCCTCAGCTCGAAACCCCGTAGGTCCCTGAACATCTAGAGGGCAAGGGGTGATGAGGTTATTTTTCTTGGATTTAATCAATATTATTTTAGGTTTTTAACTGAATTTCATTCCCTCTAAAATACCTATAGTAAGTACCCCCAATCCATATAAAATTGACTCAATTATAATTTTCTCCCCAAACGTAAAATCACAGTTCTTATTAAAAAATTATCATTTTTCTAAAACATCCATTTTATTTATAAAAGTTATTCATTAATTAGTACATACTAATTAATACTTTGAAAAATCATGTTCGGTGCCAAACTTAACATAAAGTATTATAAAGTTAATTCCTTTTAATACATCTAAGAAAAAATAAAATAACTAGAAAGTGATCAATTAATGTAAAGAGAAACAATGAGCATTGAATTAAGAATGCATGCAGAACAAGTGGTATGCTTAACACCGCCCCCACTCGTAACTCGATTCCCAAACGCTCACAATAAGAATCTCTAGGCCAACTGGAGACTTCAAAACCTACCTTAGGATTAGTCCGAAGGGGTTAGATCAAAACTTTTTGTTTGTTTGCATATAAAACAAACTAGAGACTATGGAGACCATATGAAACCCCCTTTTTTCGCATGAAATCCACACTAACCAAAATTGAGTGGACTAAACCTGGACATGGTATCAAAATACATATTGAACTGATAACTCGACCTTGGGGGATCAGAGGAATGATGGATAAGCACTCACGCATCTACCATAACATGAATACCCTTCCCCCTCGAGCGCGTCACCTGTTCGAGGCCCATAATGCCATAATAGGTCCTGGAAAGAGGTCTCGGGAATCGTGTGTACCATTAGATAAGAAGGATTTACTTCCTCGTCATCAAAGCCAAATATGAGTTTTCACAGGAAACCAGAGGCAAGTAATTCCTCTTTATACTTATTGGTTTAAAGCTTTAAAGAGTTGGAAAAATCCATGATGAGGGTAGTTCATTTGGAGATAGATCTTCTAGTGTAGAAAAAAAGGAAGAAATGATGGTAGTCGATGCGATAATACCTGTTCAGGATGTTGAGCGGTAGCAGTTCATCAAATTTCAATCTCTGCCTCAGCAAATACTAGTCAACATGGTTATGATCCTCCCAAATAGTTTCAAAGATGAAAAAGGAAAGGAGGTCCTTACGGTGGAGGTATAAGAATAAGAAAAGTCATAGGTAGACTACTTTGACTTATTTATATCTGCTCTAGATATAAAACATGGGTTTGAAGTGCCTACTAAAATATAATTACTCATATCAAAACTTTGTTTATAAAAACATAGATAACGACGCAACTGTTAATATAATGTCATATTCCATGCTTTCTAAATAAACAAACAAAACACCAAATTAATCCAAACACAAATAAATATCTCAAATTTTATTGGGGATAAAAAGTCGACCAAAGTTGTATTTTGTATTGATATTAAAGTAGGCATAAGAAAATCCAAAATTGCCTTATTCATTATTGAAGCAAAACCAATATTTAATGCATTACTTGGTAGGGACTTTATTCACTCTAACAAATGTACTCTTTCTTCTATACATCAGAAACTTATTTTGATAAAAGAGGACATGATTGTAGAAGAGGTGGAAGCTGATTCATTACCTTTTCACACTAGCTCTAACTGTGTGGAGGAAGGGTTGCACTAAGATATTGTGGGAAAAGTGAAGGCAAATGATTTGGTTATAGAAGCATTAGAGGGATAAGTCTCAGATGAGGCTTGGGATGAGTTCCTTTTTGGTCAGATAAGACCAACTATAGAAAACAAAACAGTTGTTTAACAAATAGTATGTCCATTCGTATTGACTTGGCTAATGAAAGTTTGGTCATGGTTTTCTATAATTTATAAGTTTGGAATTGAGCACAGTAATTGGTGAGGAGAATGCCAATAATTAGGATGATTATGTCTTCAAAGAAGACATGTAGGATTAAAGTTCTAAAGATAGTTGTGATTTAACAAATTCACCAATAGAGTATGAAGAGATTATGGTGAATCAATTGGATCCCTTGATAGAAGTCAGTTTGGGAATAAAAGAAATATGATATCCCCCTATATAAGTTCAACCCTAAGCAAAGAAGACTAGTAGTTTGTTGTAAACCTTTACATCAGTGCAAGGACTATTTTTCTTGGGAATATGATGAGATATTTGGATTAGATAGGAGATTGGTAGAGATATTTGGATTAGATAGGAGATTGGTAGATCACAGGAAGCCAATCAAATAAGGTTATAAATATGTCAAGTAATTACCAAGATAAATGACTCCAAAAGACACAACGAGAATAAAAGAAGAAATATAGGCTATTAAAGGTCGGGTTTATTTAAACTACCAGGTATGCCAAATGGCTCTCTAATATAGTGCTAGTAATTAAGAAAATGGCAAGTTGGGAGTGTGAATTGATTTTAGAAATTTAAATGCATCCACTCCAAAGGATGAATATCTAATGCCACTACTAGATTTATTAGTTGATAAATCAGTTGGTCATGTTATCAAGTCTATAATAGATGGTACTTTTGGTTACAATAAAATATGCATAGCTGAAGAAAATGTGCATAAAACTACATTTAGGTGTCTTGGTAATCTGGGAGCCTCCGAATGGATGAAAATGTTATTTGGTTTGATAAATGCAGGGGCTACATACTAAAAGGAAATGATTACCATTTTTCATGACATGGGTTACACCTTTCTATGGTGTTATATTGATGATATAATTGTTAAATAAAAAGTAGTAACTGGTTATCTAATGATCTTAAAAAAAAACCTTGAAAGGATGAGAATTTATCAACTTAAAATGAATCCTGTAAAATGTGACGTTGTAGTTTCTATAGGAAATTTCCTAGGTTATTTGGTACACCAAAAGGGTATCTAAGTTTAATATAACAAAGCCGAGATCATTATTGAAAGAACACCTCCCAAAAACAAGAAAAGGGTTAAAAAGGATTTTAGTTCAATCAATTTCTTTCATAGATTTATATCTAATAAAAAACACTAAAGCGTTTTCTCCTTTTCTTAATCGTAAAAGACCAAGAGGAGTTATATTGGAAATAGGATCATGAGTAAGCTTTCCAAGCACTCAAGAGAAACCTGATTGAGCCACTTGTTTTGGCACGTCCAAGGGAAGACAAGCCATTGGAGTTGTACCTTTCAACCTCTGATGCATCAATTAGAGTACTATTGGCTCAAGACTATGAAAATCGTAAAGATTAAGTTTTTTATTACCTTATTAGGCTTCTAAAGTTCTTTGAATGTCAATACTTTATAATGGAAAAGTTGTGTTTAACTTGGTACTCTGATACTATGAAATTAAGATATTAATTATATCCAAAAGAAACATTTGTCATTTCAAAGTATGTTTTAATCAAATATATGTTGACCAGGCCTATTTTGTGCAATAAAATTGGTAAATGGGTGTTATCTATATCTGAGTTGTGCTTACATTATCTACATTAAAGGTAAATGAAAGGTGAGTCAATGTTTGATTTCTTAGCAGATCATCCATATGAGGAAGAGCCAGAAGGGGAATATATGATATATATCTCTAATTCCATAAAAGTTATGGTTTGTTAGTTTGAAGATTAAGATAATGTCAGGAATAGGGGAAAATTTTGAATTCCTTGGGCATATCAAAACCAAGCATGGATGCAAATTAGAAGAGAATACATGTTCCAAAAATCATGTGGAATATAAGGTTGTGATAACGGGCGTAGAATTCATTCGAAGATGTAATGGTTCAATAATATAAACTTTTGGTGATTCTCATCTGATTATAAGACAGCTTACTGGGGAATACAGATGTTCTCATGATGGATTACCTTATATAACTAAGTGGCATTAAATTTTTTGTCTAAATTTGAAGAATTCACGCTAAACTATGTTCCTAGATTTCTAAATGAAGAAGCCAATAAAATGGCTCAAAAGGCTTTAGGTTTTAAGTTTGATAATAACTTCGAACCCAAGTTAAAACTTAGTGACATTGATGGTTTATTTCCATTACTGCATAACAGATGTCCCTTGATTTAGATTTAGAATATTAATATTCTAGAAGACTAGAGAAAACCATTAACTAAATATCTCACTGACCCAAATATCAAGAGTGATAGGAATGTCAGATTAATAGAAAATAATTATGTTATATACGCTATAAAGTTATTCAAAAGAGGTTCTAATGGTATAATCCTAGAGTGCCTAAGTAAGGGTGATGTCTTAACAACCATAACATATGTCCATGAGGATCTTTGTGGGGGTCATCAGGCTGATCCTAAGATAGGGTGATTGTTAAGACGACATTGATTTTATTATCTATCCATTTTAAAATACTACATTGCGTTTGCAAAAGGATGCAAAAAAATGTAGGAAACATAGTCCTTTAATATATGTGCCTGTAATAGATCTACAATATGTAGTGAATCCTTGGACATTTAAAGGATGGAATATTGATGTCATTGGTAAACTTAATCCCCCATCCTCCAAATTGCACAACTTTGTGTTGGTAGCAATAAACTAATTTACCAAATGGCTAAAAAAAAGGGCTTCAAATTCAGTTACCCAAATTGAGTTAGTAGATTTCTTGCAAGACATTGTGTACATGTTTGGGACCCCAGAAATGATAACCTCAGACAAGGAAAGCATCTTTAAATCAGAAATGGTGTTGGAATATAATTCAAAGTTATGAATAACTTTGATAAATTTTTCCCCTTATTATGCTTAATTAAATGGTCAGGCAGAGGCCACTAACAAGGTAATTAAGAATAACTTGAGCAAAGTGATTCAGAAAAATCCATGGGATTGGCATAATTTTTTTCTAGAAGTTTCATTAGCTTATAGGACCTCTAGAATGTCAAGTACAGAGGTAAATCCATATGCCTTAACATATGGGCATAATGTTGTTTTTCCAGTTGAAATAACTCTTAACTTATTACAAGTAATATTACAAAATGAATTAACAGTAGAAGTTTATAACCAAGCTATGCATGTGGAATTGGAAAACATATATAATGATAGGGTCATAGCCTTAAATAATATCTTCGTCTAAAAGAATAAAGTAGTCGATAACTATAATAAGAAGTGAAGAAAATGACCTTTAAGGAAGGAAACTTGGTTTGGAAAACCATCTTGCCTTTAGAGTCAAAAGATTCAGCTTATAAAAAATGGTCCCCAAAGTGGGAAGGACCATTCGAAGTCTATAAAGCATTCAAGGGTGGATAATAAAATCTAAGAGACATAAATGGTTACATTCACATGAGAAAAATAAATGTAAGATTTCCAAAGTCATCTTACCCAAGTATTTGGGAAGTAAGGTAACAAGAACAAAATGTATAATTTCACTAAATATTGGGAAATTTACATGCTAACGAAAATGTTTGAATATAAAAGACCTAAAATTGGTCCAAAAGTTTTCATAAGAAAGCTTCTTGGTTGCAATTTTAACCTCTCTCATCAAACTGAGAATTTGGTCAAAATCTGTATCTCACTAACCAATTAGCCTATTCTCTATTGGAGGTCTTTCTCTTTCATCATAGTCACCTCCAATGCAACATTGACTCTGGATACATACCATTCTACTTCCTCTTTTTCAAATAGGAAGGTCATCTTTTAGCTTTGAATGGCCCCGAGGTCCTGAAAACCCATGGCATCTTCAACTATTTGGCTTAAAAAATGAGCTTATCTATAGATAAGGCATTCTCATCATCCTATACTTGAGTTATGGTTGTGAAGTGATATGGAAGTGAGTGACCCTTAGTGTTTAATACGTTAAAACACTCTCTTTCAAGCCTTCAAATTTTGATACATAGGAATAAGTTACCTTAAGCCCATTGGCAAAGGTAAAGTCTGCTAATTATTTAAGTGTCAATCTGACAAAGCGTCAAAGCAGCTCTAAGGCTTATAGATCTTCCAATTGCTAATATAAAGGAGTTGGTTGCACTTGAATGATATCTTTCAGTTATTATTCTGCATTGTTGGCAATAATTTCCCAAGCTTAAACTAAGGCCTTACATAATCTCCTAAGTTATCCACCAAAGTATATGACTTGAGTTGGTGTCATTAACCTAGGAACATCCTCAGCTGGAGGATTAATCCATGCCTTAGGATATGCTTGTCCGAATGATGATGAAGCCTTTGAAACTGGAACATCTTCAGGAATTGATGAGAGAATAGGTGATTTTGAAGGATTGCCAGTAATATTTGGATCCTCAATGGGCTCTTTTCTCGCCCAAATTGGGTATCCAACTATCTCATCTTGGGAGGTAGGATTAAGGATGAATGTATCAACACCTATGGGGTTGTCTCTTCATTAGTAGATGGATTCAAAGTGAGAGTAGTTGATGAAGCATAAACATTAATTAGCTCACTTATTGGTTCATTGATTGAGAATGTTGAAGGATGTGTTCCATGATCTCCAATTGGGATTGATTTATCCACATTAGTTGAAGCACGCACTGAACCTATAAAAAGTAAAAGGCAATTCGAAGTTAAATTTATTGGTGTAGTAATGCCAAAGTGACGAATTGCTTCAAAACAAAAGGCATTTTATACCTTCTAATTTAATTTGGTGCACATGTTTTATTGTTATTGTTTTTATACGCCTCTTCTTGTGAATGATGAATATAATAAAAATGAGAGGCTCAGCAGACCCAGTAGTACCTGATCAAGTTTAAGTTGGATCATCAGAGGAAGTCCTTGGCCTAGCTAATAGAATAAGAGGAGATTTGTATTCTTCCTCTCTGAACTTTCTCAAAAGTTCATCTGCTAAAGCCACTTTTTATTTAGGAGTTAATTTCCTCTTACGCAAAGACTCATTATCTTTAGGAGGTGGAGCTTCAAGAAGAAAATCAAATGTCTTAGTTAAGGCAAATATAAATAACGATAAAATTATAAGAAATAACTAAATCCTTGCCATAGGAATAGGGATTCAAAGGCTTTGTAGACGTTTGTAATGGTTTTAAGAAGACTTGGATGTATTTGGACCACCTATCCTTGAAAACTTTGATCACCCCCGCATTAGACTCAAATCTGGCAATACTAAAGGTGTTTCGAATCTTTTGGTTCTCAGTTATGCCTTGTAAAATAACTAGATATAAATGCTGAGAGGACCTAGGGAATACATGAGGATTGGCTTAGCTCCTCATTGGAACTGGAATAGATTGATAAAAAATTTATTACCTTAAAAATTAGTCAAGCATGTATATCTCCCCAAAGGACATAAATTATGAAAAGCGGGAAGTGATGCTCCACGATACAAATCCCTAGGAATAAAAAAAATTCCCAACAAGGATCAGTCTATGTGGCAGTGTAAGGATCCCCCAACATTAGTACTAGCTAAAGTGGTGTCCTTACGAGAGCCAACAAGGGCTGCAAATATATCCATGACCTATTATTTGGCAGACTTCTAAACATGGTGATGCAAGCTTTAATTTTATCCCCAGTTTAGAGAACTAATAAGCATAGCACGGCTAAAATGAGAATTATTTTTAATACGGACTGTAGACACCCCATTTTGTCATGCCCTAACTCTCCTTAGGTCCCTAGTACCTCCTTTCATCACCACAAACCCAGGTCATGTCCTGAGTACTGACCTACAAGCCATCGGGCACTCCCCGACTCTGTTTGACCAAAAAGTAAAACTCTTTATCTCGACCGAGACTGAATGAATCTTATAAGGGAACTGAATACGCTTTCCAACGGTCCATTCTGTGCGCGATTCTGACTTACCATGTGGACGAACGATCCGTTTGCGTCTGAAACAGGACCTAGAGGCCAACGGGCTCTCCCGGGCTCTGTTTGACCTAAGTCAACTCTTCAGATAAACCGAGTCTGAATGAATCTTCAAAGGGCACTGAATACCCTCTCCAACGGTCCATCCCGTGCACGATTTCAACTTACCATGCGGACGAACGATTCATTTGACTCCAAGAGGTCACCGAATGCTTCCAGGGCCCGGTTGACCAAAGTCAACTCCCCAAACTGGGTCAAATTCTTTGTAATGTCGAAGTACATCTCCTAACCTTTCCAACAGTCCGCCCCGTGCATGATTTGGACTTACCATACGGACGAACGATTCGTTTGCATCCGAACGATTCCCTGTCCAATGGACCGACAAACGCTTCCGAGCCATATTTCACAGAAAGTTAACTCCCGAACCCGGGAGAGGCCCAAAGGACTTTCGAAGGTATCTGAATTAACTTTCCAACGGTATACCCCGTGTATGATTATGATCAACGGTTTGCCCTCGGCAGTCAATTTCTCAAAAAGTCCGGAAACACACTACCAAATGGCAAGTTCAAGACCCTGCCTATCGGCAGGTGCCGATAGGTAGGATCAGGTCTATGCCGATCGGCAGTGACCTGAGCCTATAAAAGTATGGCTTCACCTTATTTACAAGGGGAGCCCAGATCTGATAAAATTCACTCTCAACGAATCCCAGAATCCTCTCTCGAAGGCAGCGTGATTTCATCCTCCAAATCCCTTTTTTACTTCCACTTTTCATCATCCTTTTCATCAAACTTGGTGAATTAGCCACTCTCCATCATCATCCAAGTGCAAGGGATGCTATCCAACATTCAAGATCAAGCTCAAGATCTTCAAGAAGGTCCAACTTTCTCAAACTCTCTCTTAAATTCTCTTAAATTCTCAATAACTTGTTTTATTACTTAGCACTCTTATTATCTCATCTCACACATCCTAATATAATTTTTATTTAGTATTATTGCACATCTCTTATTTTCATATAAATAAAACCCAAAAAACAAGAAAAAGATGGTTTGCTCATAAATTCCAAATAGGGATTCTCATACTTTTCTCACACTTTTCTCATAACTAAAACACTTTTTCTACACACACACACCCATAAATAAGATACCCCCATTTGGATTTATGGGATAAACCCCACCCCTCGTTTTGTATGCGAACTACGTGGACTTTGATGCCTTTATAGGCTATGTAGGCGTCTCAGGGTAAAACCCAAGACTCGAGTCCTTTTCTTACTTTTTCTCTTACTTTCTATTTTCTCTAAATCTAATCTTCTTATATTCTATATACTTGACCTTAGTGACGTATTACTCCATATGCGTTATCGTTCCATTATAATGATCAACGTAGGGGTAATCGCATAAATCTTATTTTTCTAATATTATTTTTATACCTTCCTACGGATGACTCGCTTTATCTCTTCCATGATACAAGATGAGGAATCCTATCTCCACCATATATATACACATGCACACATATCACGGGGGAAATATAAAGGAAAATAGAAGATATTCATGAGAGATCGAAAGGGCGGAATGGGTGCCTAACACCTTCCCATTTCGTAATTAAGCCTCTAAACCCTTCTTGAATCATTTTGATTTCGCATGCACCAGTATGTCTTTGGATGCCATCCTTCGGGATGGCTTCCCCTTTTTTCTTTTGTCTGTTTTGAGTAAAATAGACTGGCGACTCTGAATCTCTCTATATTTTTACACCTCATCTCAAATGACGCCGACCGAAGCGCTCCCGAGAGGGATGCGCGAGACCCAAAGGATCATCTCCCTTCGCGCGCCTGCCCGCGCGGCGAGAATCGGGGATGGCCACAGTGGCGAATTTGCTGGGGACTATGTGTATTTTGAGGGCTTGACTCTATTTGCATGGATGTTATATCTGTTTATGTCCCCCCCCCCCCCCCATATCTGCATGTTCCCCCTTTCTCATGTGTATCCCATGCTTATTCTTATGTTCACACACTTGTAGAAAATTCTCCATGTACACTTCACACCACGTGCACCTAGGATCACATATATCCAAATGTTGCACGCATCACCTATCCATACTTGGTGTACCTTGGCTACTCGTACTTTGCTCCCTGTTTGGCATAATCAAGAAATGCATTCTCATCATAAGACACTAATAAGAGAATCATGCATGATTCACACGACATCCCCAAAGAGCATTGTTATTGACCAAAATTTTACCCAGTATCTGGAGGGTCACTTCTTGATGGGCACTGGTCCGGCAGGTCGCAGTTAGCCTTAGCGATATGACTCTCACCTTCCATTGGCCAAGTACCTTCGACGTATATCGAACGGTTCCCCCGCATTGTACCTCTTGACCGAAGTCATGATGGGAGGTATATCGCAGGGAATTCATTCACGTACGCCGAGTATATCAAATTTGATCTCACACGTACCGTCCCCACGAGGTATATGGTGAGGCAATTCACGTACACTCAGGTATATTAAATGGCTTATCAACATGTACCGATTTCCCGCAAGAGCAAGACGATCGTGGAAGCCACGCCAAAGGGGGGAACACATGCCGATTCACCCAACTAACTGCATACCCGCATATAGGTGTCAAACCTAAGACACGCACTTTAGATTGTCGGTTTTAACCCGAAACTCTGCCAAAATTCCGAGTCGATCTGTCGCCCAAATTTTCGCGCATTTTTAAAATGGGACCCTGTCCGTGAGCCTGGTTACAAGTCCAACCGTATCTTTACATATATTAAAAACCCCACTTTTCCAGGCTCGGGTCCCGCCCGGCATTGCGTTTATTAGAATTAAATACGAGTAAGAACATAATAATCATGCTGAGTTCCGTCTCTAAAAACATTTTCTCCCTTCTTTATCAAAAATCCAAAAACATTTCTCCCTTCTTTATCAAAAATCCAAAAACATTTCTCCTTTCTTTATAAAAAAAATCAAAAAAACAAGAAGAAAAATAGTTTCTTCCCTTTTTCTCAAAAATAAATCTCATCCTATACCTTCTCAGGTCGATTGCAAGCCCAAGGCTTGGCTCCCTATTGGCTTCGGTCTTCACTCGAATCACCCCGGAGTTTAGTCCGTTCCTCAACTACTTCTTTCGAGTCCAAAGTTCATTCACTTTCCATGGAGAATACAGATCAAGCACCAATCATACAGCCGGATCTGACGACAGTCCTAGCTCAGCTAGTGTCTAAGATTGACAACATCCAAACCGAGGTCCGAGAGATGCAACGAAACCAGGTTCTAATTCCTCAAGAGCCCGAGGCCCTACTCCCTCGTGCTATGGATCCACCCGAGCCTATCTAGGTTTCGAAAGAATATCAGCACGCTCCACGTATGCCTCCTGTCAATGGGCCGTTGCCTGCCCAACTGCCAATGATAAACATTGCCTAGCCTATGGCTAACCTGCCTGTGGTCGTTGATCCAAAGGAGGAGGAGTTGAATAAAGTCAAGGAGGATCTCAAGATGCCCACCAAGAAGTTTGACCAAGTCAGGATCTCTGGGAATTAGATGGACTACACCCACACGTCTCCTTATCCTAAAGCGGGATTTCCTGAAAAGTTCAAGATGCCAAATATCGAGAAGTTTAGAGGGAGTGGACCCCTGATTATTCATCTTCGCAATTATCACCGTTCCATGACTCTACTAGGGGCTTTTGAAGAAGTGATGGACAAATTATTTCAGCAAACTTTGAAGGATAGTACCCTCCGATGGTTTTTATCTCTTGAGGAATCCAGAATCCGTAGCTGGGAGGATGTATTCCAAGAATTCATATCGCAATATAAATACAACGAAGAGCTTGAGGTCACCCGTCGAGATTTAGAGTTGCTCAAACAGAATCCTTTAGAATTAGTCAGTAACTTCAGAACCCAGTGGAGGGAGCAAGCAACTATCATTTCCAATCGGTCATCCAAAAAAGAACAGGTCAATATAGTGAAGAACTTCTTGCCCCATGTCCGAGCGACGATGGAGGACAATACTATCCTCACTTCCGAGCTCTCAAAGAGGCTGGAGTAGAAATCGAGTAAAGCCTTGTTAAAACAGAGGTTGAACCAAAAAAGGTGTCCGGACAGTTCACCCCTAGAAAGTATGACAAGCCTGCCAGTGCTACAGTCTCAACCATCAATAACATCTCTCAACCAACCACATCATGGGAACCAGAAAGTCTCCCTGCCCCCATCCGAAGGGAATACACTGAGCTCCATGCTCCCCTCTCCATAGTTTACCAAGCCCTGTTAGGCCGAAACCTCATCAAACCCTTGGATCCCCATCCATTGCCAAATCCACTCCCAAGAAACTTCAAGGCCGATGCTTATTGCGCCTTTCACCAAACTGTCGGCTATACCACTGACCAATGCTTTCACCTTCGAAACATAATCCAAGATCTCATTGACCGGGGTACCATCGCCCCACCAGCCAATCCTAAGCCAAACACTACTCACAATCCACTTGCGAATCATACCAATGCCATCTTCTTAGAAGAAAACCCAGATTTTGATCCATCAACTCAAATTACACCCATATACTCTCCTAAACCTCTTCAAATTTGCCCATATTTCCTCCTACACCCTACTAGCCTCGCTGATCAGGCACTGTCACTCCTTACCATAGCATGCATCGTTGTCCGTACCCGTTCTAAAAATATAAATATGGAATTGTCAGAGGTGTTGAACCAACTCGTAGAGTTTGGGCTGAAATTTCCCTCACAGATGATCATGGATTGCCAGAGGTTCAGCACACTGTTCTTGGAAGCACGAAAGTGGGCTCGAGATTCAGACAGGTGGGTGGTACCAACCAACGAAGTCAACCTAGATGATGTTGTCCAGATTATGGACAAATTATTCGGGCAAACCAACAACATTTGTAGTATCATCGAGTTACTTGACACTTTGAAGTTATAAGGACGCTTGGTCCCTTCAATCACACATATCCCCACAGAATGTGAGGACCTGTATGAAGAAGCTGTTGAAGTTGTGGAATGCATTGACTTTACATGGAAAGATAGAATTGTTGCCACCGGATGGGAGGAAGAATTCAAAGATTCGAGCGAAGAACAAGCTTCAGAAAGAACTGGCCCAGTAACCGACATATGTGGGATGATATCATTTGAATAACTCCTCGGAGAAATAAACAGGGTGGCAGAACAACCTGATATCGACGAGGAAACGGGATTCATGTTCTTTCCTTCTTCAGTAAATCACATGACCAGAGTAGGGAGACATTACCAGGTTCCAAGCTCACTACCAGCAAATGACAAAGGGAAGGGCGTTGAAAACCTTCCTATGCCAGAGATGACCATTGAGGAGAGCAAGATCCTCGATCAATTGAAAAAACTCAAGCTAACATCACTCTATGGGGACTTTGCATGTCTTCCCAGCTACATAGAAATGTTTTAATCAAATTTCTCACTGGACCCACAATTCCTCCCTCTACCTCACCAGAAGAAGAGATAAATTTGGTCGGATCCTTGACCTCTACCCGAATGCTGTCATTTTCTGAAGAAGAAATCCTTAGAATTGGGCCAAATCACAATCATGCACTCAACATCTCCTTCGAAGTTATGGGGAAGGCCGTGCCACTCTCCCTTGTCGATAATGGATCCGCCTTGAATGTTTGCCCTCTGAGAACCTTCAAGTGTTTAGGCCTGAAAGAAAGCGACCTCGCTCCAACCTTCTCCGCTGTACGTGCCTACGATAATACCCGTCGTGAGGTGATGGGATCTATAAAAATTGTAATAGGGGTTGGCCCTATAAACCCTGTCATTGAATTCCAAGTCATATAGACATCCCAGTTTGTTTCAACCTGTTGCTCGGATGACCCTGGCTCCACAATATCAAGGGTGTGTCTTCCTCACTCCATCATAAATTGAAGTTCTTCACCGACGGGCGAGTCAGCACCATTTTAGGCGATAAAGAAAATGTCGAGGGTGCAAGCACCAGCAGTCAAATCCTTGAGATACAGCACGGGTCAAATGATATGCTCCTATCAGGATTCCAAGTTGAGCCACTCCTCCTCCCGGCAGGGGACGGTTTCAAAGAAAGGGTTTGTCCAGAATATGACCCTCATGGAAATGTCAATGTGATTCAGATGTACAAAAACATGCACTTCATGCTCGAACTGGGACTAGGGCAAAGGCAGCAAGGGATACTTGAGCCCATCAAACTGAAGAAAGCTTTCCCTCCTTGTGGCTTAGGGTACCAACCATTATATTAAGAGCTTAGAATGATCCACCAGTCTCGACCAAAGAGAATATTAGACTACATCCCAACTATCTCAGGAGACTCCTTGAATGGACGATTCATCAAAGAAGGCGAAGATTTCCCCTTTTACGATTTTTCAAAACTGTGGTACGACCACACAGACAAGAAGATGAAGCCTAGAATGGAAATCTTTTTCCAAGATAGCTAACCATGGACTAAAAATTTCCAACACCGCGTATAACCGCTCATCAAAGATAGCAAAGAGACTGAGGAAAGTGATTCCTAAGATTCCTTCAACTTAGGCTGACACTTTGCATGGTTCATTCAGGTACTACATCAATGGATCCATCCCATCTGATTAAAGCTGCTGATACACCTATCCTCAACTGGCATGCTGCGCCAATTCTACCTCTTGAAATCTCCCCTAACCCCAATGTTTACCCTATTTCTTCTTCTGTTGTCTATCCTTGTTCAAATGTAATCGAGACCTCTTTTGATAAGGTTATCAATGCTGTTTTTCCTATCAATGAAATAAATGAAGATTTTGAGTATCTTGTTGTGCCTTACATTAACTGCTTGGATTCTAATCAACTTTTGATGATGATGATTTTGCAAATGAACAATTCTTAACTAATCTAAATAATGTTAATAATAAACAACATAATCGCGTTCAAGTTAATGAAAAAGTGACTCTTATTATTAATCTCGGTTCTAGTAGCCAATTGCACGAGATTAAGATAGGGGCCACCCTTAACAAGCATGAGCGTGCACAACTCGAAGAATTACTGAAGGAGTTCGTGGATGTCTTCGCATGGTCCTATGATGATCTGCCCGACATTGATCCTGAAATAGCTCAGCACAAGATTCCCACTCTCCCAGATTACAAGCCGGTTAAACAAAAATTGAGAAAACTCTGCATCGAATGGTCGCTCAAGGTTAAAGAAGAGGTGGTCAAACAGTTAAATGTGGGATTCATTCGTGTGATCGAATATCCCACGTGGCTGGCCAATATAGTACCTGTACCGAAATCAGGAGGGAAGGTTCAAATGTGTGTAGACTATCAAGATTTAAACAAAGCTTCTCCAAATGATGATTATCCGCTACCCAATATCGACATGATCATGGATAACACAACCAGTCATGCTCTCAAGTCATTCGTCAACGGGTTTTTCGGATACAACCACATCAAGATGCACCCCGACCACCAAGAAAAAATCGCATTCATCACCCCATGGGGAACCTTTTACTATACCGTTATGCCATTTGGTCTCAAGAATGCTAGGGCGACCTACCAAAGAGCTGCCACAACCATCCTGCACGATCTGATTCACAAAGAAGTCGAGGTTTATGTGGATGATATGATTATCAAGTCCAAAAATAGAGAAGGTCATGTTCCCGCTCTCCGAAAGTTCTTCGAACGACTGCGACAGTATCAGATGCGACTTAATCCACAGAAGTGTGTCTTTGGCGTTATAAAGGGAAAACTCTTGGGATTCATGGTCAGCAAAAAAGGGGATAGAAGTAGATCCTGCAAAGCTAAAGGCTATACTTGAGATGCCACCACCCCGAACAGAGAAAGAAGTCCGAGGTTTTCTTAGGAAATTACAATATATCAGTCGGTTCATCAGCTAGCTAACCTCCATATGTGAATCGATCTTCAAGCTCCTCCGAAAGGATTCAACCAAGGTTTGGAACAAGGCCTGCCAAGAAGCTTTTGACCGAATCAAACAATATCTGACCCAACCTCCAGTGCTCATGCCACCACAGCCTGGCCTCCCTTTGCTCATATACCTAACCATAACCGACACTCCAGCTGGGGCTTTACTAGCCCAATACCTTGAGGACTCCCGTAAATAAAGAGCCATCTATTACGCCAATCATAAATTGGTCGGGTACGAGGTCAACTACACTGCTTTGGAGAAGGTGTGTGTCGCACTTGTCTGGGTCACCCAAAAGTTGCGACACTACAAGCTCGCCTTCCCCATAAAATTTGTATCCCAAATGGACCCCATCAAAAACCTGCTTGAGAAACTCGCCTTATCCAGTCGAATGGACCGATGGTTGATGCTCCTAACTGAATTCGATATCTTGTACGTCATGAAGAAAGCCATGAAAGGAAGAGCCATCTCTGACTACCACGTTGATTACCCTGTAGAAGAAGCAGATGTCCAGATCTCTAAATTCCCATATAAAAATATCCTCTACATCGCTCAAGACCGCCTTCGGTGGAAAATGTTATTTGACGGTGCTGCCAATAAAAAAGGGATATGGCATTGGGATACTTCTAATCGCCCCAGATGACTCCCACACTCCCATCACCGTTAAATTATATTTCCCTTGCACCAATAACATGATGGAATACGAGGCATGCACAGTAGGCCTCAAAGTTGCTCTCAAGAAAGGTATTCAATACCTTTATGTCTACGGGGATACTACCCATATCATCGGTCAAGTGCTCAGAAAGTCGAAAGTCAAGGACAAAAAACTCCAACCCATTCATGCCCAATTAGAAGAGTTAGCCTCCCGATTCCGAGATATCACCTTCCATTACCTACCTTGAGCAAAGAATAACCTAGCCGATGATCTCGCTACCTTGGCCTCTATGGTTAACATACCCAAGGGAATAAAAATAACCCCTTCCTAGTTTAAAAGCAAGACAAATTGACCCATTGCTACCATCTCCACCGAAGATACCGAGCTAACCGATTGCTGGCATTATGATATCTGGTGCCTCTTCAAACATGGTATGTATCCTGAGGGTTCCAACAAGAAAGATCGAGCAACCCTCCAAAGACTGGCCTCCCAGTACATCATATATCATAAAGCTCTACTCAAGTGGAACTTCGATGGAACTCATCTACACTGTATCGCAGGGGCTGAGATTGAGAAGATAATGTAGAAAATCCACAATGGGGAATGCAGACCCCACATGAATGGTTATATGATTTCCATGAAGATCATCCGACAGGGCTACTACTGGACCACCATGACCCAGGATTGCACCGCCTATGTTCAGAGATGCCTCAAATGCCAACAATTCTCCAATCTTCAGCACCTACCTCCACGAGAATTATACAACATGACCTCTCCCTGGCCGTTCTCAACTTGGGTTATCGACATCATAGGGAATGTTACACCAAAGGTTTCAAACGGACATGAGTTCATCCTAGTCGCCATTGATTACTTCACCAAATGGGTCAAAGTTGAGTCATACACAATATTAAACGCCAAGAAAGTGGCCAAATTCCTTAAGAAGAATATCATCTGCCGATATGGGGTCCCGCACGAGCTGGTGTCAGATAACGGGTTACATTTTGAAGCAGAAGTCACAGAAGTAATCAACGAGTACGAGATTCAGAGACATAAATCTTCTCCCTACCGACCTCAGACCAATGGTGCAGTTGAAACCGCTAATAAGAACCTCAAAGCTATCATCAGCAAGATGACCAAAAGTTGTAGGGATTGGGCCGACTGGATCACGTACGCCCTCTGGCGCTATCAAACCTCAATTCGAACCTCTAATGGGGCTACCCCTTACTCCCTGGTCTACGGCATGGAAACGGTCCTACCGGTGGAGTTGGAAGTACCCTCGCTACGCGTCATGCTCAAAAGCAAAGTTAGTGAAGAAGACTGGTGCCAAAGTCGTCTTGAAGAGCTACCCCTCCTAGATGAAACAAGATTAAAAGCTCTTTACCACATACAGGAGTCCCATCACCGAATAGTGCGATCATTCAACAAGAGAGTCAAGGACCGCGGTGTCCGGGAGGGCGATTTAACCCTCAAAGAGATAATAGAACCCATCTGGGACCCCAGGGGGAAATTCAAACCTAATTGGAGCGACCCCTACATTATAAAGAAAATATTATCCGGCGGTGCCGCCATGCTCACTAAGCTAGGTGGGGAAGAGATGACTCATCCAGTCAATCTGGACCGTCTCAAGAAATTCTACCCCTAGTCCGAAATCTCGACGCGCTACGACTCTTCTCATCCCCCTTCTATTCTAAAAAAATAAACTACTTTCAAACAGATGAAAAGCCTTTTCAAAAATGCCAGAGGTATGTAGGCATCTCATACACCTCACATGAGTGCGTCCCTTTCTTTTTCACAAAATACCATTCTTTTCTTACCTCCGAGAACGGTGGTTCATTCTAAGGAATACTTGAACGAAAGGATTATGTATGCCTTAGCGATTAGTATAGATGATTCAAAATACAAAACTCATCGAAAGGCAAAGCTCTATGATCAGAAATTTGCTTATTTAATTAATAAGAAGTTACAGTACGGATTACATAAGAAAAGTAACGGATAACTCCCTTCCCCCCTACTACCATAAAAGCTAAATAAAATACCCACATCTATCACACAAATAAACTCCCCAAGAGTCCTACCCACAGCTACCAGAGGAGCCTATACCCTCATCATCTACATCCTGAGGTCCCTAAGTTTCCCCTGCCTGAATAGAGTGCTGTAAACACTCCATGGACCAATGAGCCCGAACCATCTTTGAAAAGACCACAACACCCCCTTCCATGGTGTTAAATAAAACAAGACATCTTTGTCCAGTATCCACTTCCAACATCTTGCTGACTACTTTCCTCCATAACCACTTTATATAATCTTCGAGAATATACCAAACTTTCCCGACAGATTGGGAAGGACGGGTCGACGGGCGCCAATTTTTCCATAGAGATCCAAGCAATAGACGAAGGCGCTCAGTCAAATCTTCTACCCGAAAGAAAGTTTAGATCCGAGGTGGCACGAGCTGGAACCATCCAAATTAGCGCAGAAGCCTCCAAGGGAAATAAAAGGAGGTCTTCCTGAGACCAACCAGCCGCACGTATGAATACTATCCTAGCTCCAGAACAGGCTGCAACTGCCCCCACCAAGGCACTGACCAATACAGACCACGAGCCCCATGCTCCACAAGACAATGCTACCAATTCTCAACATACAGACCAACACTGATGAAGTAGCATGAAAAGAAGTTGGGTACGGCCGACAAGGGATATTCTGGAGGGGTCGCTAAGCGGAATCTTTCAGATAACCACATGAACAGCATTACGGGGCTACCCCTTAAAAAGTCAGAACGACCTTCTCTCCAGGCGCCCATGCCATTCAGGGTCTTCGCTATTATCACCGCCGCGGGATTACGACAGTAAGACAACAATGAAGTAATGGCTGTAAGTTTACGGGTCCACCTGCAGTTCTCCAGTCACCAGCAATAATTTTGAAACCAGACCCAGAACAACGGCTCCAGCATAGCCAGCATCACCTACTTCCCACAAATGCACAGATCGCAGCACCATCGGGAGGGAGATCATTCCTCCAACAACCAATGATTTGTCCGTCGAAGGCGAAATATGAAGAAGCCTGGCCAACAAGCCCCTGGGAGAATGAGAAAATTCGAGCAAAGCCGCAATAACACTAGGATTTACACCCAGTATGGCAGAAAATTCCTCGTAGCTAGGACAAACTTCATCCAACCCAAAGCGGAATATATGGTCTTCGGGGTACTAGAATTGTACCGTCGCCATCAGCACGTTCCACTCAAGAGGCCGATTGCACCACAGGGAGACTCGACAAATGTTGAAAGCATCATAGTCGAAATTATAAGAGCACATATCTTCCAAGGCTTTGAGGTAATTGGCAAACTTAATGCTACCAGGGAGAGTCATATTGCAGGGCTAAGAGATAGTGGGCAAGTAGGTGAAAATGCAAAGGTGTGATGAAAACACTCCACCCTTACCCCTTTTTATACTTGAGAACCCTAACAAGAGACATAATCCCTGCAGAAATCGGAGGGAATACTACCCCACAAGGTACCAAAAGCTGAAGAGGGTACCATTCAAAACTTTGAATTGATGGGACTGAACTGAACTACCGAGAGGCAGGTCAGGGTGCTTGCCGATCGGCAACCCCCCCATTTTAGAAATTTCTTCTTTTGTCAAATCAGAAAACTCAATAAAAATAAATTGATATTCTCAACAGAATTTCAAAATCCCTTTAATAAAAAAAAAATTCCTTCAAAAAAAATTCCAAAAATATTCCTTTTTACGGTCTCAGCTGCAAAGTAAAAAGCACATGTGCATGCATTCATTCATCATTAATAAAAGATAATCAAAAAAATTCATTGCATTGCATATATCAGTTTTCTGTGTTACATCATTTTTATAGAAAATAAAAAGAAAAAGCAAAAACAACGGGACTCAACCCGAACCCACGTTCTATTTCTCTCTCTCAAGAGCTTCCACCCTTGCGACGTGCTCTCTTTCCCCTACGGCAAGACGATGCGCCACCACTACCTGAGCCAGAGTCCTCTCCAGAAGAAGCAGAAGGCACCAAGCAAGAAGGAACAGGAACCGCATACCGAATATGGGTAGTCGCCAAAAATATCTAGTCTCTAATGTCCCTTAACCAAGTGGTCAACACCCGGACTTGCTACAAGAAAAGGCAAAATCAGTATCAAAACAGAGATGACCAAAACATAAAAGAAATAAAGAGAGGAACAGAAAGGTATACCGCAGGTCGGAGGACCTCCTCTGTCAAACCCAACTCCTCCGGATCCATCGCATGAGGATGGTGCAACATAGGCACCATCCCTCCATCAGCCCGCCGAATGTTGTATGAAGGGGTATGCAATTGCACAAAAGGAACCTCTGAAGTCGCTTCCGCCGCAGATGCCGATGGACCACCGCCACTGTGGGAAGATCCCACCGCCCGAGTAGAACCCACGGGAGGGAAAGGCAGGGCATCATGTATGTTGGGCGCCATCAACCAGCTCATCACAAAGTCCATATAGTCATACGGTGCAGCCATATCGGTGTACAACAAGTAGGACTCGCCAATCATCATAGCGATCCTCTCATCCTCCGACAGCAGTCGCTCCCGCCTCATAGACGTAGGAGGCTGTACAGGTGGCACCACCACCTCCTCCTTGATAATCTGATGAACCACCCGCTCCTCGAGGTATAAGGAATGGATGAACTCATGCGCCAGCAAATGCCTTACCCGTGCGTTCACCCCGGTCGCCCCCACATCCTGAATGGTTGTCCCCCAGGGATAAAAGGTCACCTAAAAATCTCCAAGCAGGTGTAAATCAATACAAGATCAGAAGGTGCAAAAACAAAAACTGAAATGGAAAGAGCCTTACCCTACCACTGGTCAGGTCATTCAAAACCTGACGCACCGCCTCTAGAGAGAGAGATCACTTCGACAGCCGATTAGCCTTACGCCATCGATACAATTAACAAAAGTCCCCAATAGTGTCATCCTTCAAATCGATCAGTGGGGTATTGCACCCAATCATCTCGTAGAACCACGTCTGAATTCACAAAACAAAAAGAGACGCATAAGGAAAATGCGAATGCATGAAAGGAAAATGCGGATGCATGAAAGGAAAATGCGGATGCATGAAAAGAAATGCACAAACCAAAGAATACCTCAAAAAGGTACGTGGCCCCAGCAAATGTCTGCCGGCAGCACCAGCTGAATGCATCCTGAGAAGAGTAAAGGGTCGCCAAAGTCAGACTCCCCCAATCATATAAAGGGATATTTAAAAACATCCTCAGGTACGGCAAGAACCACAGATGGACGACGTCGCCACTTGAAGCCACCATGAAACCTCCCAATAGTAGCAAAATGAATAACTGGGCCATCTGCCTCACTTTCAGCCCGTCCTCCACATAAATCACCCTGCTCAGCAGAACATCCTTCAACAGGGACAGCCGGATATAATCCCCAGAGAATATCCTCCCTACGTCACCAAGTGACGCACGCACTGCCTCCGGTCTCACCCATAAAGAGCAATCCACCTCTATGCGCTCTCCAACACAATCCAACCCCAGCAGCTACTGCACATCTATGGGAGTCACAGTCATCTCCCCGAAGCCGAAATGGAAGGTGTGGGTAGTATCCCCCCACCTCTCTCCCAAAGCGCACAAGACCGATGTCGAGCGAGGCGTCTCATCCAGCACCGATGCCAACCACCCAAAACCCACTGATGATATAATCCAACACACCACATGTGGGAGATGCTCCCAGACATCCCTGAGCCCCGTTGTCCCACGAGCGCGCATGTTATTCAAAGAAATATCAGACTGGCAAAAAGGAAAAGTCTCATCAAAAGTCAAGAAATAAAGAAAATCACAAAAAAGAAAGGAATGCCAAAGGTCAGGTTACTTACATAACTGCCCGGAACCACTTTCAAAGAGCGATGATGCGATGGCTCCCGCAGCAAGGTCTGCTCATCCGCAAAGGAGTTCTCACTCCCCAAAGCAAGAGGCGCCCTAGCCCTCCACTCCACGTTCGCCCAGTCATCAACGGTCAACCACTCTCAGTGGACTGTAGTGCTTATAAAAGCGGCCATTTCTTGAAGATCGAAATGCTAGAACGATATACAGAGGAATCGCAGAGAGAGAAGGCAAAGAAGCTGTGAAAAAATTGAAAGGATTCGCCCCCTTTATATAGGATGACAAGCGCCATGCCGATCGGCACTTCCCCCCACCATACCGATCGACACTGACTCCTTACCTTCCCGAGGTATCCCAAAAGTTCGTGACACTACCGAATGGCACCCTTCATACTATGCCGACCGGCACCCTCCCTTAAATTTCGTACAAAAATTCCCAAAAAAATACCAAAAAGCCCAGAAAAATCCTTGGAAAATTCCTAAAAATCCGAGGAAGGATTTAGAGCCTTTTCACCAGAAAAATCTTCGCATTCCCTCTTGCGGAGCCCCTCTTTCCCAGCGGAATCCTCAAAAACCAAGTGATTCTCCTCCCGGCAGAGCACAGGAGGATCCCTAAGGATCGCCTGATCACTTCCCCAGCGGAGTTTCTTACAGCACCAAAATAGGTTGTCCCTCCCCCCCCCCCCCCCCGCGAGGTCTCCTAAAGAAACAAAAGCTTCCCCAGCTATCAGCTCCCCAGATCAAATCAAAAGGCATTTTCTCCAGCGAAATCAAACCCAATCTTCATCCACTCTTAGGTCAGAATTGACCTCGGTCTTGGATCGTCACCTGAGTTGGGCCAGAATTGGCCCCGGTCCCGGTCGTCACCACTCTTAGGTTAGAATTGACCTCGGTCCTGAATCGTCACCTGAGTTGGGTCAGAATTGACCTCGATCTTGGATCGTCACCTGAGTTGGGTCGGAATTGACCCCGGTCCTCGGTCGTCACCACTCTTAGGTCAAAATTGGCCTCGGTTTTGGATCATCACCTGAGTTGGGTCAGAATTGGCCCCGGTCCTCGGTCGTCACCACTCTTAGGTCAGAATTGGCCTCGGTCTTGGATCGTCGCCTGAGTTGGGTCAGAATTGACCCCGATCCTCGATCGTCACCACTCTTAGGTCAAAATTGACCTCGATATTGGATCGTCACCTGAGTTGGGTTAGAATTGACCCCGGTCCTCAATCATCACCACTCTTAGGTCAGAATTGACCTCGGTCTTGGATCGTCACCTGAGTTGGGTCAGAATTGACCTCGGTCCTCGGTCGTCACCACTCTTCGATCAGAATTGACCTCGGTCTTGGATCGTCACCTGAGTTGGGTCAGAATTAACCCCGGTCCTCGGTCGTCACCACTCTTAGGTCAGAATTGACCTCGGTTATTAGATCTTCACCCTAATCCTACAGATTCGGCCTTAACCCGCAGAACTGGTCATCCCCCAACACCACTTCAGGTCCTCATAATCGACATAAACCTTTGATCGTCATTCCACCCCCAGCACACTCCTTAGGTCCTCAGAATCGGCCTCGACCCTCGGAATCGGTCATACTCCCTCAAAAGCATCATATGGTGTCTATTCGACGGTTATCATTTGTTCCAAACTCCCCCATCGAGGGGCTCTGTAGACACCCCATTCTGTTACCCCCTAACTCTCCTTAGGTCCCTAGTACCTCCCTTCATCACCACAAACCCAGGTTATGTCCCAAGTACTGACCTAGAAGCCATCGGGCACTCCCCGGCTCAGTTTGACCAATAAGTCAAACTCTTTATCTTGATTGAGACTGAATGAATCTTCAAAGGGCACTGAATACCCTTTCTGACGGTCCATTTCGTGCGTGATTCCGACTTACCATGTGGACGAACAATCCGTTTGGGTATGAAACCTGACCCAGAGGCCATCGGGCGCTCCCCATCTCTGTTTGACCTAAGTCAACTCTTCATCTCAACTGAGGATGAATGTATCTTCAAAGGTAACTAATTACCCTTTCCAACGGTCTATCCCGTGCGCGATTCCGACTTACCATGCGGACGAACGATCCGTTTAACTCTAAGAGGTCACCGAATGCTTCCAGGGCCCGGTTGACCAAAGTCAACTCCCCAACCGGGTTAAACTCTTTGTAATTCTAAGTACATCTCCTAACCTTTCCAATGGTCCGCCCTGTGAGCGATTTGGACTTACCATGCGGACGAACGATCTGTTTGCGTCCAAACGATTCCCCATCCAATGGACCGACAAACGCTTATGAGCCATATTTGACCCAATGTCATCTCTCGAACCCTGGAATGGTCCAAAGGAATTTCGAAGGTCTCTGAATTACCTTCCCAACGGTATGCCCCGTGCTCAATTCTGATCAATGGTTTGCCCTCAGCAGCCAATTTCTTGAAAAGGCCTGAAACACACTACTAAATGGCAGGTTCCAGACCCTGCCTATCGGCTGGTGCCGATAGGCAAGATCAGGTCTATGACGATCGGCAGTGACCTAAGACTATAAAAGGAGGGCTTCACCTCATTTGCAAGGGGATCCCAGATCTGATAAAATTCACTCTCAACGAATCCCAGAAACCTTTCTTGAAGGCAGCGTGATTTCAACCTCAAAATCCCTTTTTTACTTCCACTTTTCATCATCCTTTTCATCAAACTTGGTGAATTAGCCACTCTCCATCATCATCCATGTGCAAGGGTTGCTATCCAACATTTAAGATCAAGCTCAAGATCTTTAAGAAGGTCCAACTTTCTCAAACTCTCTCTTAAATTCTCAATAACTTGCTTTATTACTTAACACTCTTATTATCTCATCTCACACGTCCTAATATACTTTTTATTTAGTATTATTGCATATCTCTTATTTTCATATAAATAAAACCCAAAAAACAAGAAAAATAGGGTTTGCTCATAAATTCCAAATAGGGATTCTCATACTTTTCTCATACTTTTCTCACAACTAAAACACTTTTTCTACACACACACACACATAAGAGATCCCCCATTTGGATTTATGGGATAAACCCCACCCCTCATTTTTATGTGAACTACGTGGACTTTGATACCTTTATAGGCTACGTATGAGTCTCGAGGTAAAACCCAAGACTCGAGTCCTTTTCTTACTTTTTCTCTTGCTTTCTATTTTCTCTAAATCTAATCTTCTTATATTTTATATACTTTCCCTTAGTGATGTATTACTCCATATGCATTATCGTTCCATTATAACGATCAACGTAGGGGTAATCGCGTAAATCTTATTTTTCTAATATTATTTTTATACCTTCCTATGGATGACTCGCTTTATCTCTTCCATGATACAAGTTTAGTAATCCTATCTCCACCATATATATACACATGCACACATATCACGAGGGAAATATAAAGGAAAATAACAAATATCCATGAGAGACCGAAAGGGTTGAATGGGTGCCTAACACCTTCCCATTTCGTAACTAAGCCTCCGAACCCTTCTTGAATCATTTTGGTTTCGCATGCACCAGTATGTCTTTGGATGCCATCCTTTGGGATGGCTTCCCCTTTTTTCTTTTGTCTGTTTTGAGTAAAATAGACTGGCGACTCTGAATCTCTCTACATTTTTATAGCGCTCCCGAGAGGGATGTGCGGGACTCGAAGGATCCTCTCCCTTCGCGCGCCCACCCGCGCGGCGAGGATCGGGGATGGCCACATGGACGATTTATTAAAAATAGGCATAAAACCACATTTGAAGGATACATATTGGCTCATCTTAATTAGCATTAAAATGGTCCTTAAGAAGTTCAGCACATCTCTAGTAAATATATTCCAAAATATAGGGAGCAAGGGCAACTTTCTTAATGTTAATAAGATTGGCTACTGACTGAGCGGAAAAACCGAGCGTCCGTGTAATACGCTAGTCGTTGTTATCGGCTTCCAACTTCAATACAAAAAAAAACTAAACTTGCAAATACACTTCTTAAGAAGTATAGTAGTGAGTCTGGGTATCGAATCCACAGGGAATGGTTGATAGAATTTAATTGATTTATTACTTCTAAAGAAAAAGTGAAAAAGATGATGATGGTTGAAAAGGAAAAAAAAATACGTAAATAAAGAAATTAAATTAATTAAGATGAGTGATAAAGTAGGTTGGAATACAATCCCCCTAACCCTAGTAATTTACCGTATATAATACTAGAATTGTAAATTATAAATCGGAATGAATCCAGTCTTTATAGATCCTAAGCATTACGTATATGAGGTTCAAGCCCGCACCATTCGAAATCAAAGGTAAATATAAAGCGGTGTTAAATAATTATACGCACATCGTATTCTTAAACATCCCAAGTACCTAGGGCAAGAGAGATTAAAAGATCTACAATGGTTGTAAAATTGTCTCGCACGACTCTTTCAAATTTTTAATTTAAATTCTATTTTCTACATAAATAATTTACATTGGGATGGGTTCATGCATCCCAACCTTTAAAAACTTAGCTAGGCATGATTTTATTAAATGAAAATAAATTCATAACAATGCATGTAATTGTGGATCTAAGAAACATTGTAAAAACAAAAATTGCAAAACAAGTGATAATTGAATTGAAAATAAAATTGAGATAAATTAAGAGAAAGGAAAATTGATACTTGAAATCTGCACTAAGGAAGAGAGATGATTGAATCCAGAAATATTTCTTGTTCTTACAAACTATGGCTTTTCTAAAAATTAGAAATTTGTCTACTACAAACTCTCTAAAATCTGATTCTCTCTCTAAAATTTTATTCTACTCTCTAGAATTCGACTCCCCTTGAAATGAGGTAGGGCTTGGTCCTTTATAGCACCAAGTAGCACGAATTTGACACCTAGATAGCTTGTTGCGCAAGTTTTCATCAGCTAATCACCTCAAAATCTGCATAATTAATGCCAGCAATTCGCACCGCCGGACCGGTTCGGACCCGGATCGATTTGGTACCGGATTGGTTCTTTTTTTTCTAACCGGATCGGTCCTGTTCCATCCGGATCGGTTTGGTTTCTGGTCCATTTCTCTTCATTATCGCGCAACTTCAAAATATCATAACTTCTTCACCGTAGCTCGGATTGAGGTGCCATTTTTTCCAGTGTTCTTGTAATTTAGAGCTCTTCAACTTTCTAGTTGGCCCCACCTCCGGACTAAGGCTACAAAATTATGAAAATTCCCTTCAACTCTCCATTTCTTGGTTTCTTTCACTGTTTTGTGTTTTCCTTCGCATTAACTTGCATGAAATACCTATAAAGCACATGAGAAATACACAAAACACGAAATACTTGCCAAAAGAGGTTAGTAGCATAAATACGAGATAAATACAAGCTATTTACTCTGCACGGGATCATAAAAATACCGAAATTAAGGGGATAAATATGAAGAATATATGCCTAATCACACCCCCTAACATAGAACTTTGCGCGTCCCGAGCAATGTAAAAGAAATTAGTTTAAAGTTCAACTCTTGAAAATTATTTTATTGGGATAGAATACCTTTTTCGCGGGCAAGCGATTGCATTTAGCGTATGCAATAAGCCTTTAAACCCCTAGGTTACCCTAGTAGGACGAGTTTTGTCTCGTGAGGGTTTGCAGTGAATACACCTACAAAATTCTTTATTGACTAAAATAAATATCAAAATACTTAAAAATTGTTCAATTTAAACTTTTTGAAAAATAATCACCATAAATTCATATTCAAATGTCTCAAACCATAGTGTGTGTGTGCAAAGCCAGAAATTAAACCTCAAATTTCCACCGATTGAGCATTACGTTACTTTCCGAAAATTCGTTTTGATTCCAATTCTTACGGATGCACTCACAAATGAATCACTCGGATTGTGGTTATTTTCTCTCGGTATGCATGATATAAAGAGTAAATATAACGGTCACAAATTCACACATACAAAATTGAAAAGAAGAAAATATATGGTGAAAAGATCTCATCATCGGAGTACGGTTATTAGGAAACGGGAACATCACCTCTAATTCACACCATTTAATCTCTCATATTATCTTTTCATGTCTTAGCTCTCCACGCGGTAATTAATTTCGCCATTCGGACTCAGTTAGGACTTTTCGGGTTAAAAAGTGTAAAGGGTAAAAATGGGAATGGACGGAATGTTCGAAATTGGAAAATGTCTTTATGATGTCCATTAGTGCTTTTTCCGGCACTTGCTCAATTTTCTCTTTCTTTTTCAATTTTCATTTTTTTCTCACTATTTTTTTGTTAGCATTTTTTTTCTATTTTTCTCTTGCCCCTTTTTATTGCACAATTTGGACTTACTTGATGAATTTTCTCAATTTTCACAATTCCGGGCTATTTCGGTTTTTTCGGGTTATCAAACGAAAGGAAAATATTATATTAGGCTCAAAGTGGGTTGCAAAGGGATAATTTTTCACATATTTTTATGGCCAATATTTTTGGGTAACAAATGAGGGCCTACTTCATTGTCCAAATTGCTAATCACATTACCATATGCATCTCGAGATTAGTTAAGTTTAGAGATATATTTAGCACGAATTTCGAGACAACATTTCACACATTTCCCATAACCGATCAAAACAAAGGATTGAGATCATCAATGACTTATTAAAATGCTGAAAAGAACTTTGAGTTAATCATAAACTCGGATTGATTTAAAAACTCATAAAAAAATTAAAGGCTCGAAATCTCACCGGGTTTGATCAATCTCCACACTTATTCGTTAAGTCGTCAATTTTCTTTCAATTTCCATCTTCGGTCAATATTGGCTTAGTGCATTTTGATTGTTAACAATTTAAGACTTTAAATAGAATAAAGGTGATATTTTTGAAAAATTTAAATTCCAATTCTTATTTATTTTGAAGAAAAATATTTTTGTTTTTTTTCAACTTTTTTTTTTTTAAATTTGTGAAATTTTCTAAAAAAAACACACTTGGAAAGAACATGTGATCGAATCAATGAATCTAAACGATAAACGGGAAGAATATCCCACAGCCCCTAACTTAAATGTTGCATTGTCCTCAATGCGAATCAAGAACACAACATAAAGAGAGGAAAATAAAGATATTACCTAAATGGAGCGATCCCCGATGAGTGCGAGTCCATTGAATCTACAAAACACGTTAGAACCAAGCATAGAAAAAAAATAACTAAAACTCTAACTATCGAAACTAGACTATAATAAAAAAAAAAAATAGTTATAAAAAACTAACTATTTACAACCTAAAATTTGAACGGCTAATAAATCATACATTAGAAGTCGAAAAATTTGAGGGCCCACCCAAAATACAATTTGACTTTGAGGGATTAATGGTGTACCCTCACTAGAAAGCATGCCTCCCGAAAAATAAGAATTTCGTTTGAACAACGAAAGGCATGTGCAAAGAGGAAGAAATGAACCATCACCAATTAAAATTTTTAGCGGGATAATGAGGGATTTGAGTGTATAGGGGGACAAGTACCATTGGGATCCAAGAAAAATATAATCACGTCCCAAAGATTTTTCAAGAATTATGGGAAGTGGAGAACACAAACTAAAAGAGTCCATCTTGGAAAACAATTCAAGCATTGAGTCCTTGTCCTCAAAATCTTCTCCCCCAAAATTTTTAGTTGGATCTGGTGGAGTGACACGTCTAAGTGTATGGCCCGTAAGATGAAGCATCTCAAAATAATATTCCCATACAAGAATCGGATCAACATCCTCAAGACATTCATCCAGTTCTTGTGATGGATTAATGGTTCGAGAATAGTGAATGAAAATGGTGAGGACATAAATTCAAGCTCAAGTGATTCTTTAATGGATTCCTCATTTGGTTGAAAACATTCTTTAGTCTCAAAAATATCAGAAGAAAAATCGTCATTGGATTCGAATAATGCATCCAACTCTTGCTCCCAAAAACGATTTTTTTCCCTATATTTTTTTTCACGCCTTTCTTCTTCAAGCCTTTCATTTTCATAAATTTGGATGGCCTTAGCACTGGGCTTGTATTTATGAGACTCATATTTAGTGATTTTGATCCAATGTTCATAAATCGTGAGTTCATTCTCCTCCTCACTATTAGCATAACAATTAAAGCCACCAAAAGAGTTAAAATAAGACATTTCAAATTGGGCAATTAAAAAACGTGACACACATTTTTCTTTATTATTTATTTATTTATTTATTTACTTTTTTTTTCGAAGTAGTAAGTCAATTATAATCTATAACAAACACTCCCCGGCAACGGCGCCATTTTGATCGAGTGGAAAAATCGAGCGTCCGTGTAATACGCTAGTCGTTGTTATCGGCTTTCAACCTCAATACAAAAAAAAAAACTAAACTTGCAAATACACTTATTAAGAAGTATAGTGGTGAGTCTGGGTATCTAATCCACAGGGAATGGTTGATAGAATTTAATTGATTTATTACTTCTAAAGAAAAAGTGAAAAAGATGATGATGGTTGAAAAGGAAAAAAAAAATACGTAAATAAAGAAATTGAATTAATTAAGATGAATGATAAAGTAGGTTGGAATACAATCCCCCTAACCCTAGTAATTTACCGTATAGAATACTAGAATTGTAAATTATAAATTTGAATGAATCGAGTCTTTATAGATCCTAAGCATTACGTATATGAGGTTCAAGCCCGTACCATTCGAAATCAAAGGTAAATATAAAGCGGTGTTAAATAATTATACGCACATCGTATTCTTAAACATCCCAAGTACCTAGGGCAAGAGAGATTAAAAGATCTACAATGGTTGTAGAATTGTCTCGCACGACTCTTTCAAATTTTTAATTTAAATTCTATTTTCTACATAAGTAATTTACATTGGGATGGTTTCATGCATCCCAACCTTTAAAAACTTAGCTAGGCATGATTTTATTAAATGAAAATAAATTCATAACAATGCATGTAATTGTGGATCTAAGAAACATTGTAAAAACAAAAATTGCAAAACAAGTGATAATTGAATTGAAAATAGAATTGAGATAAAATAAGAGAAAGGGAAATTGATACTTGAAATATGCACTATGGAAGAGAGATGATTGAATCCAGAAATACTTCTTGTTCTTACAAACTATGGCTTTTCTAAAAATTAGAAATTTGTCTACTACAAACTCTCTAAAATCTGATTCTCTCTCTAAAATTCTATTCTACTCTCTAGAATTTGGCTCCCCTTGAAATGAGGTAGGGCTTGGTCTTTTATAGCACCAAGTAGCACGAATTTGACAGCTAGAATCGCTTGTTACGCAAGTTTTCACCAGCTAATCACCTCAAAATCTGCATAATTAATGCCAGCAATTCGTACCGTCGGACCGGTTCTTTTTTTCTGACCGGAACGGTCCTGTTCCATCCGGATCGGTTTGGTTTCTGGTCCATTTCTCTTCATTATCGCGTAACTTCAAAATATCATAACTTCTTCACCGTAGCTCGGATTGAGGTGCCGTCTTTTCCAGTGTTCTTGTAATTTAGAGCTCTTCAACTTTCTAGTTGGCCCCACCTCCGGACTAAGGCTGAAAAATTATGAAAATGCCCTTTAACTCTCCATTTCTTGGTTTCTTTCACTGTTTTGTGTTTTCCTTCACACTAACTTGCATGAAATACCTATAAAGCACATGAGAAATACACAAAACACGAAATACTTGCCAAAAGAGGTTAGTAGCATAAATACGAGATAAATACAAGCTATTTACTCTGCACGGGATCATAAAAATATCGAAATTAAGGGGATAAATATGAAGAATATGTGCCTAATCAGCTGCTAAGAAAGAGTACTCTTGCATCACTTTGAGACTAAGAATAAAAGACATGTATTGACATCCAGAGCATAAGGAAGTACAAATATTCCTTATCAGTTACACTTGGAGTATTTTCATATGTGCATGCATGAATGTGGAATATGACAAATGGATGTTTGCAGTTTTTAATTTCCATGGAATCTCAACTTATGACATATGTAGGTGAACTTCCTTTCCTAAAGATTTGAGTCTAGTCAGTTGACAAACATCTAATACAGTGGGTCCTACCACCCCAAAATTGAATTTGAAGCAATTAAATGTTGAATTCCAAAAACAAGTGGCACTCGGTATAACAAACTGATCAAGTTCATTTTCCTTTAAACTGAGTTTAACGGCATAAAAAATATTGGACTTCTCCATATCTGCTACTTTGAGGGCCATTATCCAATGCACTAATTTTTAGGCCAAACCCTAAACTTGAATGTGGGAGGTGTATAGAGTTTAATAGAGTTTTTAACAAAGATATTGTGGTTCTTAAACCTAGTGTAGTAAGGAGACATGGGAAGCTAAAGCTCTTTTGTGATATAATGACCAACAGTGGTAAATGATTCTCCACATAAAGATTGGGTGGGACAAACAATGTTTTGAATAACAATAGAAGTATTAGTTGTAATCCTAATGACAATTGCATCAAACAAAAGATATTCATTGACCTCTGAAAATCTAGACACCATCTATGGTGAAATCTTGGAGAAAAAACAAGTATGCTTGAGGGACACAATGTGGTTGGAGAGAGAAGACAAACAGTGAAAATAGGGAATCTGCATTAAAATCAACATAAATAGCTGAAGGAGAACCACTTTAAAGGGAAAAAACCATAAACAAAAGTTAACATGTGTCTTCGATTACGTCCCCTTCAAACGGCAGAGTCATAAGGGAGTGGGGAGATAAATGACAGTTTTGGTGGCTATATGATTATATTTGTGGTTTAATAATGATCCAGAAAATGAATATAAAATGGTGAGAGTTCCAAGACAACCAAGTACATTGGTTGAAGAATATTGCAAAAAGGTTTTCCATATTTTGAATTAATTAATCTCAAGAGATAACTAAAAGTCATCATTTGGATGCTTCCACACGTGCTGTGAGATTTGATGGGACCACTGTCAATAGAAAGACATGCATGCCAAAAGGCTCTAAAATTTGAACATTTAAGGGCTAAAAAGTAAAAAATTGTTACGAGTACATTTAAAAATACCAAATTTTGCTATAATTCAATTATATACCCAATGATTGATTTAAATTACATGCCATAGTAATAAAATTGGTTAATGTGAAAATTAAGTACCAAAACAAATTCAAAAACAAACATTCAACACATAATTGGTTTAATCCCAAACCATCAACAATCATACAAAACATCTTTCTTCCATTAATGACGTGTGATGGGAATTACAAAAATTAGAGAGAAACATAACATTACACTCCTGGAAATGTGTACACCGAGGGAAGAAATAAGTTACAAAATATTGAAAACAATTCCCTAAATAGTTAAGATACTTTTCCTTTAAATCAAGGCATAATTTAGACCATCCATTTCAAGAAATAAGGTCTCATAAGATTTAAAATTCACTATGATCTCTTGATATTTGCGCTTATTCCTTGGACCTAAAGAGAATCATATCCGATGAAAAAGTATTGAAGCCTAAGGTAGTTGAATTTATCGGTCCATTCATATAAACTCTCTCAAAAAAATTCCATTCTTACAAAACTCTGTTGGAAAAAGAGTAAAGTTCATTATGAGTATTAACTCATCTCCTATAAGCTTCGAAGCCAACAAATAGTCTCTTGATCATTTTAACAAAGAAAGGATAAAAAGGAAGAAAATAAAAAGTATAGGCCTTGGGTGTGGTAGGGTAGTTGGGAAGATTTCCAAGGATCATGCAAGCCCAAGAAAATTTATTTTTTTCATAACGCTTCAATATAATAAAATGAGGAAAATGGGAAGATGAGTGAAAGACCTCCAGAGCCTTGCCAGTATCGCTAGCTGGGGATGGATACTCTAAATGAGGATGGCCAGTGGGAAATCCATTATCGATGCAGTTTTCCAAATTCTTGAAAGGATCATCCTCCAAGTTATGGGGATAGAATGTAAGGTCATAAATAAGATCAATAGATAAAATAGTCTCAGTAACCAAGCATTCGAAGGCACCCGGTCAAAGCTATCCTCGAAAAAAAAAAGAATTTAACATACCATTCGAGACAAACTGGCATGATGGTTGAACAAAGGTGTGAGAAGGAAGGCTAACTTTTCCATACATAAAAGAATAATAAGTGGCATAATGCTAAGAAGTTAAGAGGTTAATATATTCTTTCATTAGCAGTGACCAAGCATAATCCTCTTTAAGCCTGTGATTGAATGAGGGGTATGCCACTTGAGGCAGATACTGAAGGGAAAGCGAGGGCGTATAACATCACGATGAACACTCTGCTCATCTAGAGGGTGAGCTGGTAGAAAGTCACATTTAACCAAAATAGGATGTCTGCTCTCGTCAATGGGTCTCTTAGGACCCTTTTTGGTTTCCCCAACCTTAATTACCTAAGGATTTTTGTAATACCCGTGTTTAAGATTTTATTCCTTTTCCCGTGTAATTTGTATTGTATGAAGAACTCTTGGGATTTGGATCAATATATATATGGATAGTCGTTGGTAATTGCACGTTCTTATGGCCCTCGTGAGATTTGCTAGAAATATATGGGAAATTTTGGAATTTATAGATGTTCTTGTCATTCTAACGAAGTTAAGGGTCATTCGAATGAGATCCTTATCTTGTTCGAATAACTTCCCTTTTGGTTCGAATGAGAAGGCCCTCTCGTTTGAACGAGCTTCCAATGAAGATCTAACGTCCACCTCTATATAGGATTTTTCACCTCCTTAGTATGTCGTTCGAACGTCGTTAGAACGAGATCCGTATTCTCATTCAAACGAGATATAATCTCGTTCGAAGGACTGCTTTAGATATTTAATATTTCAAGTTGCCCTTTTATGTTGTCAAGTTTTGAACCCTTGGATTGATGAGGTATCGATCTCTGAAGGCATCAAATTACCAAAACGTGTTTTTAGTGTTGGGTTTTGGTTTTTAAATCATTTTATGTTGGTTTTAGGGGTTATAAAGAGCTAGACATGGTGGGTTCTCTCCCTACCATTTTATATCAGTCATGCTCTCTCTCTCTCTCTCTCTCTCTCAATGTTTCAAGAGTTCATCTTCTTCCCCAAGTATTTCCTACTAAATTTACATCTTTCCACCACCATTATACACCATTTCCAAGCCTTGTTCTTCATCTTAAAGCTTTATCAAGGGTAGAAATGGGTAAAGTCAAGAAAGTGGGATAAATCTTTGGAGTAGTTTAGAGAGATTTTTGGAGTATTTGGAGATAGCAACTTTCATCTTCATCCTCTTATTTGTCTCCTCTTCAAACCATATGATAGGGTTTTCCTCTTTCTAAGATTTCAAGGTCTTTAACTATGAAAATGTGTAGGATGTATTCTAGATAATACTAAATACCAAGAATGAAGCTATGTGCCAATATATTAAAGCCTTGCAAAAAAGGATTTTTAAAGAAAATAAATCCTAAATGGGTCTCTTATGCATAAATGGTATTTTTACCTTGAAATATGGAAAGAAGGCACAAAAAATGTAAACCCGTGATTTATATATTGTTTAGTTCACTTAAGGAATTTCTAGGCTTAAAATCTTCCTTGACATGTGTAAAATCATCTAGTATGGTAGAAAATGGCATTTTAGACTTAATAAATCATGTTGAAATGGGTTTTATGGAAAAATGATTAAATGTAAAAAAACTGTGTTATGAATATTATTAGAATGAAGAAAATTGATATTTGAAGTCACATGAAATAATTGGGCTAAGTAGTGGACATTTGGTTAAAATGGTCTTTAAATAGTTGAATGTATTTTATATAGTTAGACATAAGATAATGAAGTATAATTTTTGGACATAAAATCATAAAAATGATGTTTTGAAAGAAAAATTTAGCGCCATAATAAAATAAATATGTTTTTCACAAAGTTATGATGAAAAAAGGGCAAAATAGTAATTTTGACAAATTGGGGGTCCTAATGGTTGGATTTTCTCATCAGACCTTATAGGTTGGTTTTTGGTTAAATACAAATAAAATGGCACCTTGATAAGATGAAATAGTGATATAAACCATAGAAATGATGAAGACAATAAAAGGGTTGGAATAATGTGACATTAACAAAAATGTTAAAACACATTAATATGGACTCGGATGACAACATGAATAATTAAGAAGGGCCCGGAGCCCTAGGGTAAAAGATTCCAAGTCACTAGCCAGCGCATATGGTAGTGTTGCTGATGATGTGGAGCCCGTTAAAATATGTGGATATTGAAAGATTTCGAGAAAATATAATTAAAAAAAGAAATGATAATGGTTGTGCTAAAAAATGTTTAAGTAAGACAACCTAAGGAAATGTGATAAAAAGGATACTAATGAATAAAATATAATTAATAGTCTTTAGACTAGATAAAGGGTGGTATGAAATGGTTAAGTGTGAGTATGAGCTCACTGCTCGGGTGCATTTCATAATAGTTGCATTAATACAAGCTAAATTGTTAAACATTTTCGGAATTGAATAAAATACATGTTATATGTATAGTACTTTTGTAGAAAATGTATAGCTTAGTATTACCCACACTGCTGAGCATTCGCTCACCCTTATTTTTTATGTTAAAACCCCACCCCACCCCAGGTACGTCGAGTAAGGACGTTGTAAAGGACGCTGGTAAGGCCCCAAGGGGTAATCACTGTCATTAGTGGGTATGTAATTTTAAAGAAATTATGTTTTTGGAATATTGATAATTTGGGATTTAAACATTTTAAATAGGCATTTAGCTATGGTTTATAATAATATAAGGATGATTATGGTTTATTTCTTAGTTAATTAGTAATGGGGATTAAATCGGATTTTTCATAAATGAATCTTGTAAATTGATTTAATTACTTAAAGTGGCCACCCCTTTTTCCCACTTAAAAACGGTAAATTAATCTTTAATAAATGGTACAATTAAAAGGGTTTTTCTTAAGTAATAAAATTAGACTTTCCCCTACCTCTTTAACTCCTTAAATTGGTGAGGGTTGACCTAGCAGTGACCCAAACTAGGGTCGGGGCATTATAAATGGTATCAGAGCAATAGGATCCTTGGGTGTGGCAGAGTGTTTACACTTTCTTAGTATGTTTTCCTTATATGTTTCTGCTTAGTTAATGATTGAGTTACTATTTAGTAAATCACTTTAGCTATCTCTTTGCATTCATATCATTATGTATTGAACTCTATTCCCCTGTGTATATGCCTTCATATCATAGGTTTCACATATATGGCCTAAAAATCCATTATGCTTTATAGGGTCCAACTATAATTATTGTCCACATTCTTATACAATTAAATTTATTTTTAATCAAGCCCGGGTAGTTATTTATATATGTCCTTTCATATATTTGACACACAAAGGCATCTGCCATTGGTGTCTAATTCGTACGCCAATGGCAACTCCAGAGGAATCTCTTAACCTAAGTGGACATCACAAAACACACATAAATTGGGGATGGTCCCAACGCAGGATACTTCTTCACGGTCGATACCTAGCGATGACACAAGTTGGGTCAGCGACACACCCACCTCTCATAGATGGCACCTCCACGTAGTGCCTATATGACCTATACAATGTCAATCCCGCATGTGCCGATGTGTGTGTAGACACCCCATTATGTTACCCCTAAAACTCTCCTTAGGTCTCTAGCACCTCCCTTCATCACTACAAACCCAGTTCATGCCTCGAGTACTAACTTAGAAGCCATCAGGCACTCCTAACCTCCATTTTACTAAAATTCAAAGTCTCCAGCTCAATCGAGACTGAATGAATCTTCAAAGGGCACTAAAACCCCTTTCCAATGGTCCGTCCCGTGCACAATTTCGACTTACCATGTGGACGAATGACCCATTTCCCCAAGACTCAATCAGGAGGTGTTTGACCTAGGTCAACTCTTCTGCTCGACTGAGATTGAATGAATCTTCAAAGGGCACTGAATCCTCTTGACAATGGTCCATCCCATGCGTGAATCTCACTTACGGTATGGACGAACGATCAGTTTTACTCCAAAAGGTCACGGAATGCTTCCAGGGCCCGATTGACCAAAATCAACTCCTCAAACCGGATCAAACTCTTTGTAATGTCGAAGTACATCTCCTAACCATTCCAACAGTCCACCCCGTGCACGATTCGGACTTACCATGCGGATGAACGATCCGTTTGAGTCCGAAGTATACCGTCTAATGGACTGATGAATGTTTCCAAGCCATATTTGAACCAAAGTCAGCTCTCGGACCTGGGAGCAGTCCAAAGGACTTTCGAATGTATCTAAATTACCTTTCCATCGGTCCACCCCATATGCGATTCTGATCAACGGTTTGCATTCTACGGCTAATTTTCCAAAAAGGCCTGAAAGACACTGCCAAAGAGCAGGTCCCAGACCTTGCCTATCGGTAGTGTGCCTAAACGTACCTGCTGAATGGTAGGAATAGGTCTATGTCGATCGGCAATGCCCTGGGCCTATAAAAAGGAGGCCCTGACCTCACTTGCAAGGAGAGCCCAGATCTGATAGAAATCACTCTCAGCAAATCCCAAAAACCTCTCTCGAAGTCAGCGTGATTTCTATACCCAAATCCCTTTTCAACCTTCACTTTTCATCATCCTTTTCATCAAACTCGGTGAATTCACTACCCTCCATCATCATCCAATTCTAAGGGATTCTCTCCAACATTCAAGATCAAGCTCGAGATCTTCAAGAAGGTCAAATCTTCTTAACTCTCACTTTAAATTCTCATAAATTCGCAATATCTTGTTTTATTACTTAGCACTCTTATTATCTCATCTCATACATCCTAATATACTTTTTATTTAGTATTATTGCACATCCCTTACTTTCAAATAAATAAAAAAACCAAAAAACAAGAAAAATAGGGTTTACTCATAAATTCCTAACAAGAATTCTCACACTTTTCTCACAACTAAAACACTTTTTCTACACACATATACACACACACAAATAAGAGAATCTCTGGTTAGATTTATGGGATAAACCCCACCCCTCGTTTTGTATGTGAACTACGTGGACTTTGATGCCTCTATAGGCTACGTAGGCGTTTCGGGGTAAAACTCGAGACTTGAGTCCTATTTTTTACCTTTTCTCACCTTTTCTCTCATTTTCTATTTTCGCTAAACTCCATTCTCTCACTATATATATATATATATATATATATATATATATATATATATATATATATATATATTGTTCTTAGGGGCGCATCATTCCGTGTGCATTATCGTTCCCTCATAACGATTAACGTAAGGATGATCACCTAAATCCTATTTTCTAATACTTTATACCTTCCTACGGATGACTCGCTTTACCTCTTCCATGGTACAAGTCGAAGATTCTTATCTCCACTATATATACACATGCACACACATCACGGGGAAAATAAAAGGAAAATAACAAAATCCATGAGATACCAAAAGGGCGGAATGGGTGCCTAACACCTTCCTATTTCGTAACTTAGCCTCCGGACCCTTCTCGAATCATTTTTGTTTCGTATGCACTAGTATGTCTTTGGATGCTGTCGTTCGGGATGGCTTCCCCTTTTCTTTTTTCTGTTTTGAGTAAAATAGACTGGCGACTCTAATATCTCTACATCTTTCACCTCACCTCAAATGACGCTGGTCGAAGTGCTCCTGAGAGGGACGCGCGGGACCTGAGGATCCTACGTCGTGCAGCAAGGATCGGGGATGGGCACAGTGGCGACTCCGCTGGGGAAATTTATATATTTATTTTGAGGGCTAGACTCTATTTAAATGGATGTTATGTTTGCTTATATTGTCCCCCTATTTGAATGTTCCCCCTTTATTACTCATGTGTATCCCATGCTTATGCTTCTATTCACACACTTGTAGAAAATTCTCCATGTACACTTCGCACCACGTTCACCTAGGGTCACATATATCCACATGTTGCACGCCCCATCCATACTTGGTTTACCATTGGTACTTGCACTTTGCTCCCTGCTTGGCATAATCAAGAAATACATTCTCATAAGATACTAATAAGAGGGTCATGCATGATTCACACGACATCACTAAAGAGCATTGATGTTGACCAAATTTTACCCAGTAACTGGAGGCTCACTTTGTGATGGCTACTGGTCTGGCAGGTCGTAGTTAGCCTAAGCGATATGACTCTTACCTTCCATTGGCCAAGTACCTTCGACGTATATCAAACGGTTCCCCCGCATCGTACTGCTTGACCGAAGTCATGACGGGAGGTATATCGCAGGAAATTCGTTCACGTACGCTGAGTATATTGAATTCGCTCTCACACGTACCGTCCCCATGAGGTATATAGTGAGGCAATTCACGTACACTCAGGTATATCAAATGGCTTGTCCACACGTGCCGATTGCCCGTAAGAGCAAGACGTATATCGTGGAAGTCATGCAAAGGGGGGAACCCATTCTTATTCACCCAACTAACTGCATACCCGCATATAGGTGTCAACCCTAGAATGCACATGTTAGATCGCTGGTTTCAACCCGAAACTCTGTCGAAATTCCGGGTTGACCTGCCGCCTGAATTTTCGCGCATTTTTAAAACAGGAACCTGTCCGTGAGCCTGGTCACAAGTCCAGCCATAGCTTTGCATATATTACAAACCCAATTTTTCCAAGCTCGGGTCCCGTCTGGCATTTCAATTTGCATTTAGGAGAATTAATACAAGTGAAAACAGAATAATTATAATAAGCATGCTGAGGCCATCCCCAAAGGGGGAAATTCCCTTATTCTTGATCCAAAATCCAAAAACATTTTTTTCCTTTCCTTATCAAAAATCCAAAAACATTTTTCCTCTCTTGATCAAAAATCCAAAAAAAATTCATCCCTTTTTCTCAAAAATAAATCCCATTTTACGCCTTCTCAGGTCGATCGCAAACCCTTGGCCTGGCGCTCCCTATTGGCTTAGGTCTTTAGTCAAGTCACCCCGGAGTTCCGTCCATTCCCCTATTACTCCTTCCAAGTTCGGAATCCATCCGATTTCCATGGAGAACACAGATCAAGTACCCATTGCACAGCCGGATCTGACGATAGTTCTAGCTCGGCGTGTGTCCAAGATTGACAACCTCCAAACCGAGGTCCGAGAGATGCAACGAAACTAGGTTCCCATTCCTCAAGAGCTCGAGGATCTATTTCCTCGTGCTATGGATCCACCCGAGCCTATCTGGCTTCTCAAAGAGTATCATCACGCTCCACATGCCCCTCCTGCTAATAGGCTGCTACTTGCCCAGCTTTTGATGCTGAATCTTGCCCAGCATGGGGATAACTTGACTATAGTCATTAACCCAAAAGAAGAAGAATTGAACAAAGTCAAACAAGAACTCAAGATGCTCACCAAGAAGTTTGACCAAGTCAGAATCTCAGGAAATTACATGGACTACACCCACATGTCTCCTTATCCTAAAGCGAGGTTGCCTGAGAAGTTTAAGATGCCAAATATCAAGAAATTCAGAGGAAGTGGACTCCCGATTGTTCATCTCCGAAGTTATCACCGTTCCATGACTCTACTAGGGGCTTCAAAAGAAGTGATGGCCCAATTGTTTCAACAAACTCTGAAGGATAGCGCCCTCCGATGGTTTTTGTCTCTCGAAGAATCCAAAATTTATAGCTAAGAGGATGTAGCCTGGGAATTCATGTCGCAGTACAAATATAACGAAGAGCTTGAGGTCACCCGCCGTGATTTAGAGCTGCTCAAACGAAACCTTGGAGAATCAATCAGTAACTTCATCGCCCGATGGAGGGAAAAAGTAACAACCATGACCAATTGGCCTTCCAAGGAAGAACAAGTCAGCATAGTGAAGAAGAACTTCTTACCCCATGTCTGAGCAACGATGGGAGGACAATACTATCCCCATTTTTGAGCTCTCAGAGAAGCATGAGTTGAAATCGAGGAAGGTCCTGCAAAAACAGAAGTTAACCCAAAGAAGGTGTTCGAACAGTTCACCCCTAGAAAATATGACAAGCCTGCCAGTGTCGTTGTCTCAACCATCAACAATATCTCACAACCAACCAAATCATAGGCACCAAAAAGTGGCCCTTTCCCAGTCCGAAAGGAATACACTGAGCTTCATGCTCCCCTCTCCAAAGTCAATCAAGCCCTGCTAAGCCGAAACCTCATCAAACCCTTGGATCCCCATCCATTGCCAAATCCACTCCCAAGAAACTTCAAGGTAGATTCCTATTGCGCCTTTCACCAAACTGCTAGCCATACCACTGACCAATGCTTTCACCTCAGAAATGTAATCCAAGGTTTAATTAATCAAGGTACCATCGCCCCACCAGCCAATCCTAAGCCAAACATTACTCATAACCCACTTCCAAATCATACCAATGCTATCTTCTTAGAAGAGAACCCGAAATTTGATCCCTCAAGCCAAATCACACCCACATACTCTCCTAAACCTCTCCAAATTTGCCCATATTTCCTTCTACACCCTACTAGCCTCACTGATCAGGCACTGTCACTCCTTACCAGAGCATGCATCGCTATCTGTACCCGTTCTGAAAATAGATGTATGGAATTGTCAGAAGTGTTAAACCAACTCCTAGAGTTCGGGATAAAATTTCCTTCACAGATGCACATTGATTGCCAAAGGTTCAGTACGCTGTTCTTGGAAGCATGAAAATGGGACCGAGAGTCAGATAGATGGATAGTACCAACCGAGGAAGTCATCTTAGATGATGCCATCCGGATCATAGCAGAATTATTCAGGCAAATCAATAACATTTACAGTATGACTGAGTTACATGATACTCTGAAGCTACAAGGGTGCCTAGTCCCTTCACCATTACACATCCCCACAAAATTGGATGACTTGTATGAAGAAGTCGTTGAAGTTATGGAATGCATTGACTTTACGTGGAAAGACAAAATTATTACCACCGGATGGGGGGAAGAATTCGAAGATTCGAATGAAGAGCAAGCCTCAGAGAAAACTATCCCGGTAGCCGACATGTGTGGAATGATATCATTTGAAGAACTCCTCGAAGAAATAAATAAGGTAGCAGAATAACCCGAGATCGACGAGGAAACAGGGTTCATGTTCTTCCCTTCTTCAGTAAATCACATAACCAGATCAGGGAGGCATTACTAGATCCGAAACTCACTACCAGCCAATGACAAAGGGAAGGGCGTGGAAAACCTTCCTATGCCAGAGATAACCCTCGAGGAGAGCAAGATCCTCGATCAATTAAAGAAAACTCAAGCTAACATCACTCTATGGGGGCTTTTCATGTATTCTCAGCTAAACAGAAATGCTTTGATCAAGTTCCTCACTAGACCCACAGTTCGTCCTTCTACCACACCAGAAGAAGCTAATAAATTTGGTCAGATCCTTGACCTCTACCCGAATGCTATCCTTTTTCGAGGAGGAAATCCCCAAGATTGGGCCAAACCACAATTATGCACTCAACATCTCCGTCGAAGTTATGGGGAAGGTTGTACCACTCTCTCTTATCGATAATGGATCCGCCCTGAATGTTTAGGACTGAAAGAAAGCGACCTCGCTCCAGCTTTTGTCGCTGTGCGTGCCTACGATAATACCGGTCGGGAGGTGATGGGATCCATAAATCTTGTAATAGGGGCTGGCCCTATAAACCCTATCATTAAATTCCAAGTTATTAACATCCCATCTTGTTTCAACCTATTGCTAGGACGGCCTTGGCTCCACAGTATCAAGGGTGTGTCTTCCTCACTCCATCAAAAATTAAAGTTCTTCATCGACAGACGGGTCATCACCATCTTGGGCGACGACGACAATGCCGAGGGTGCAAGTACCAACATTCCAATCCTTGAGATACAGTATGGGTCAAATGATATGCTCCTATCAGGATTCCGAGTTGAACCACCTCTCCTCCTGGAAGGGGATACCTTCAAAGAAAGGGTTTGTCCATAATACGACCCTCATGGCAATGTTAATGTGATTCAGATGTTCATAAACATGCAGTTTATGCCCGAACTAGAGCTAGGACAAAGACAGTAAGGGATACTCGAACCGATTGAACTGAAGAAGGCTTTCCCTCCTTGTGGTTTGGGGTATCAACCATCAGAACAAGAGCTCAGAATGATCCGCCTGTCTTGACCAAAGAGAAGACTAGACTGCGTCCAGACTATCCCAGGTGATTCCTTGAATGGACGATTCATCAAAGAGGGTGATAACTTCCCCTTTTGCGGCTTTCCTGAACCATGGTATGACCATACAAACAAGAAGATAAATCCTGGAATGGAGATCTTCTTCCAAGACAGCTACCCATGGGCCGAGAGTTCCCAACACCATGAACAACCACTCATCAAAGATACTGAAGAGACTGAGGAAAGTGACTCCGAAGATTCCGTCAACTTACAAACACTAGGGCTAACACTTTTCATGGTTCATTCAGGCACTACATCGCTGGATCCATCCCACCTGATTAAAGCTGCTGATACACCTCTCCTCAACTGGCATGCTGCGCCAGTTCTACCTGATAAAATCTCCCCTATTCCTAATGTAACCCTATTTCTTCTTCTGTTGTCTATCCTTGCTCAAATGTAATCGAGTCCTCTTTTGACGAGGTTTTCAATGCTATTTTTCCTATTAATGAAATAAACGAAGATTTTGAGTATCTTGCTCTGCCTTACATTAACTGTTTGGATTCTAATCAAACTTGTGATGATGATGATTTTGCAAATGAACAATTCTTAACTGATCTAAATAAGGTTAATAATAAATAACATAACCGCGTTCAAGTTAATAAAGAAGATATTATTATTATGAACCTCGGTTCTAGTAGACAATTGCGTGAGATTAAGATAGGGGCTACCCTTGACGAGCATGAGTGTGCACAACTTAAAGAATTGCTAAAGGAATTCGTAGATGTCTTCGTATGGTCCTACGATGATATGCCCAGCATTGATCTTGAAATAGCTCAGCACGAGATTCCTACTCTCTCAGATTACAAGTCGGTCAAATAAAAGTTGAGAAAGCTCCGCACCGAATGGTCTCTCAAAGTCAAAGAAGAGGTGGTCAAATAGTTGAACATAGGCTTCATTCATGTGATCGAATATCCCACATGGCTAGCCAACATAGTGCCCGTGCCGAAATCAGGAGGAAAAGTTCGGGTGTGTGTAGACTATTGGGATTTGAACAAAGCCTCTCCAAATGATGATTATTCGCTACCCAATATCGTATTGATCGTGGACAACACAACCAGTCATGCTCTCAAGTCATTCATTGACGGGTTTGCCGGATACAACCAAATCAAAATGCACCCAGACCATCAAGAAAAAATGGCATTCATCACCCCATGGGGAACCTTTTGCTACACTGTTATGCCATTTGGTCTCAAGAACGCTGGGGCTACCTACCAGAGGGCTGCTACAACCATCCTATATGATCTGATTCACAAAGAAGTTGAGGTCTATGTGGATGATATGATTATCAAGTCCAAAACTATAGAGGGTCATGTTCCTGCTCTCTGAAAGTTCTTCGAGCGACTGCGACGGTATCAGATGAGACTCAATCCATAGAAATGCATCTTCGGCGTTATAAAGGGAAAACTCTTAGGATTCATGGTCAGTGAGAAGGGGATAGAAGCAGATCCCGCCAATCTAAAAGCCATACTTGAGATTCCACCTCCCCAAACAGAGAAGGAAGTCCAAGGTTTCCTTTGAAAAATACAATACATCAGTCGGTTCATCAGCCAGTTAACCTCCATTTGCAAACCTATCTTTAAACTCCTCCGAAAGGATTCAACTAAAGCTTGGAACGAGGCATGCCAAGAAGCCTTTGACCAATTTAAACAATATTTGACCCAACCCCCGGTACTCATACCACCACAGCCTGGTCTCCCCTTGCTCCTATACCTAACCATAACCGACACTTCAGTCGGGGCTTTGCTATCCCAGTACTTTGAAGATTCTCGTAAAGAAAGAGCCATCTATTATGCTAGTTGCAAATTGGCCAGATACGAGGTCAACTACACTACATTAGAAAAGGTATGTGTTTCACTTGTCTGGGTCACCCAAAAGTTGCGGCACTACATGGTCACCTTCCCCATCAAACTTGTATCCCGAATGGACCCCATCAAACCTGCTCGAGAAACTCTCTTTATCCAGCCGAATGGCCCGATAGTTGATGCTCCTAGCCGAATTTGATATCGTGTACATCACGCAGAAAGCCATGAAAGGAAGAGCCATCTCTGACTACCTCGCTGATCACCCCGTAGAAGAGGCCGATGTCTAGATCTCTAAATTCCCAGATGAAAACATCCTTTGCACTGCTTAAGACAACCTTATACGGAAAATTTTCTTTGACGGCGTTGCCAATAAAAAGGGATATGGCATTAGGATACTCCTAATCGCCTCGGATGACTCCCACACTCCCATCGCCATAAAATTGGATTTCCCTTGCACCAATAACATGGTTGAATACGAGGCATGCATGGTAGGCCTCAATATTGCTCTCTAGAAAGGTATTCAACGCCTAGATGTCTACGGGGATTCCTCCTTTATCATCGGTCAAGTACTCAGAAAGTGGAAAGTCTAGGACGAGAAACTCCAACCCTTCCATGACCTTTGAGAAGAACTAGCCTCCCAATTCCAAGATATCACCTTTCATAACCTACCTCGAGCAAAGAATAACCTAGTCGATGCCCTTGCTACCCTGGCCTCCATGGTCGACATGCCCGAAGGAATCACAATGACCCCCTTCCTTATTCAAAAGCAAAACAAACCAACCCACTGCTACCACATTGAGCTCGTCACCACAGAAAATCCTGAGATAGCCAATTATTGGTACTATGATATCTGGAGCCTCCTCAAGCATAGTAGGTATACGGAGGGTTCCAATAAGAAAGATCGAGCAAATCTTCGAAGATTGGTTGCCCAGTACATCATCTGTCATAAAGCACTGATCAAACGAAACTTTGATGGAACTCATCCGCACTGCATCGCAGGGACTGACATTGAAAAGATAATGCAGAAAATCCATAACGGGGACTGTGGTCCCCACATGAACAGCCACATGCTTACTAAGAACATCATACGCAAGGCTACTATTGAACCACTATGACCCAGGATTTTACCGCCTATGTTCGGAGATGCCCCAAATGCCAATAATTCTCCAACCTACAACATCTGCCTCCGCATGAATTATACAACATGATCTCTCCCTGGCTGTTCTCCACCTGGGGCATTGACATCATAGGTAAGGTTACACTGAAGACTTCCAATGGGCATGAGTTCATCCTAGTTGCCATCGATTACTTCACCAAATGGGTTGAAGCTGAGTCATACGCAGTACTGAATGCTAAGAAAGTGGCCAAATTCATCAAGAAAAACATCATCTGTCGGTATGGGGTCCCGTATGAGTTAGTATCAGATAACGGGTTGCATTTCGAGGCAGAAGTAACATAAGTGGTCAATAAGTATGGGATTCCGAGACACAAATCTTCCCCTTACCGACCTAAGACCAATGGTGTAGTTGAAGACGCCAATAAGAACCTCAAAGACATCATCAGCAAGATGACCAAAAGTTATCGGGCTTGGGCCGACCGGATCCCGTACGCCCCCTGGGGCTACCGAACCTCAATTCAAACCTCAACTGGGGCTCTCTAGTCTTCGACATGGAAGCAGTCCTACCCGTGGAGCTGGAAATACCCTCGCTACGCATCATGCTTGAAAGAAAGGTCGGCGAAAAATACTGGTGCCAAAGCCGTCTTAACGAGCTGACCCTCCTAAATGAAAGGAGATTAAAATCACTATACCATAAACAAGGGTACTATCGCTGAATAACGCGTTCATTCAATAATAGAGTCAAGGATCGCGGTGTTCGAGAAGGGGACCTAGCCCTCAAAGAAATCATGGAACCCATCTGGGACCCCAGAGGGAAATTCAAGCCCAATTGGAGTGGACCCTATATTGTAAAGAAGATCTTGTCTGTCGGTGCTTCCATGCTCACCGACTTAGATGGGGAAGAGATGGACCGTCCAGTCAACCTGGACCATCTCAAGAAGTTCTACCCCTAGTCCAAAATCTCGGTGTGCTACGACTCTTCTCATCTCCCTCCTATTCTAAAAAAACCTCTTCATTTCCCCCTTACCCAGAACTACGTGGGCTTGATCCTTTGCAAAAAAACATTTTCAAATAAAATTAAAACTTTTCAAAAACCCCAGAGGTACGTAGGCAGCTCATACACCTTACATGAGCACGACTCATTTCTTTTTCACAAAATACTATTCTTTTCTTTCCTCCGAGAATGACAGTCAATTCCAACATATATTTGAACAAAAGGATTATGTATGCCTTAACGATCGGTATAGATAATTCAAACAACACAAACTTATCAAAGGCACAACTGGATGATCAGAAACTTGTTTATTTCCTTAATAAGAAATTACAGTACAAATTACATAAGAAAAGGAACGGATAACTCCCTTCCCCCCACCTTCCTAGAAAGCCATAATAAAATCCCCACATTTATCCCCCATTACATAATAAACTCTCCATCAGTCCTACCCACAGCTACCAGAGGAGCCTACTCCATCATCATCATCTGCATCCTGGGGTCCCCAAGTTTCCCCTTCCTGAACAGAGTGTCATAGACACTCCATGGACCGATAGGCTCGAACCATCTTTGAAAAGATCACAACACCTCCTTCCATGGTGTCAAAAGAAACGAACCACTTCTGTCCAGTCTCCATTGCCAACATCTTGCTAACTACTTTTCTCCATAACCACTTTATATAATCCCCAGGGATACGCCAAACTCTTCCAACAGACTGAGAGGTACGGGTCAACGGACGTCGATTCTCCCACAGAGAGCCAAGCAGCAGATGCAGGCACTTGATCAAATCCTCTACCGGAAAGAAATTTAGTGTCCGAGGTGGCACGACATGTGCCCATCCAAATTGGTGCAGAAGACACCAAGGGAAATAGAAAGAGGTCTGTCTGAGACCAACCAGTCGCACATATGGGTATTCTCCTAGCTCCAGAATAGGTAGTCCCCACCAAGGCACTGACAAGTACAAATTTCGAGCCCCGTGCACCACAAACCAATTCTCCCAGCTCGTAATATCCAGGCCAACATAGAAAAAGTGACGTGAAAAAAAGTTGGTTACAACCGACGAAGAATATTCTGGAAGAGTCACCAGACGGAGTCTTTCAGACAACCACATGAATAGTATCACGGGGCTACCCTGCAGGAAGTCAGAACGACCTTCTCTCCAGACATCTAGACCATTCAGGGTCTCCGCCAGTATCACCGCCGCAAGATTACGACGGTATGACATCCATGAAGTAATGGCTGCAAGTTGCGGATCCACCAACAGTTCCCCAGTCACCAGCAGTAATTTTGAAACCAAGCCCAGAGCAACGGCTCCAGCGTATCCATCATCGCCAGCTTCCTACAAATGCACGGACTGCAACACCGCTGGGAGGGAAATCGTTCCTCCAGCAACCAGTGATCTAGACGTCGAAGGCGAAATGTGAAGAAGACGAGCCAGTAAATCCCTGGGAGAACAAAAAAATTCGGGTAAAGCCGCAGCAACACTGGAATTTATCCCCAGCATGACAAAAAATTTCTCGTAGGCAGGACAAACTTCATCCAACCCAAAGCGAAAGACATGGTCTTCGGGGTACCAAAATTGTACCGCCGCCATCAGCATGTCCCACTCAATGGGACGATTGTGCCATAAAGAAACTCGACGCATGTTGAAAGCATCATAGTCAACGTTATAAGAGCACATCGCTTCCAAGGCTTCGAGGTAATTTGCAAACTCAATGCTACCAGGGATATCCATTTTGCAAGACTAAGAGATAGTAGGCAAGTAAGTAAGAAAGTGAAGGTGTGAGGGAAACACTCCAACCCTACCCTTTTTATACGTGAGAACCCTCATAAGAGACATAATCCCTGTAGTAATCGGAGGGAATCCTACCCCACAAAAGTACCGAAGGCTGAAGAGGGCACTAATCAAAGCTTTGAATTGATGGGACTGGACTTGACTGATGATAGGCATGACAAGGTGCTTGTCGATCGGCAACCCCCTACTCTTGGAAACTTCCCTTTTTCTTCTTTTGTCAAAATTCAGAAAACTCAAAATAAATTGATATTCTGAATAGAATTTCAAAAATACCCTTTTTATCTTAATAAAATCTCTTTTAAAATCCCCAAAATATCTCTTTTTACGGTCTCAACCGCAAAGTAAAAAGTGCATGTGCATGCATTCACTCATTCATCATTAACAAAAGATAATAAAGAAATCCCATATCATTGCATATATATTTGTTCTCCGTTTTACATCAATTTTGCAGGAAATAAAAGAAAAGAAAAAAACTACGGAACTCAGCCCGAGACCACATTCTCTCTCTCTCTCTCACGTACCCTCTCTCTAAGAGCTTCCACCCCTGCGATGCTCTCTATTTCCCCTACGGCAAGACGATGCACCACCGCTAACCGAGCTCAAGTCCTCCCCAGACAAAGCATACGGCACCAATCAAAAAGGAACCGGGACCGCATCCCGAATATGGGCAGTCGCCGAAGATATCTAGTCTCTAATATCCCTCAGCCAAGTGGTCAACACCCAACTTGCTGCAGAGAAAAAGGCCAAAATCAGTATCAAAGAGGAATCAAAATAGAAAAAGAACCAAAAAAGAGCAAGAAGGTATACCTCAGGACGAAGAACCTCCTCTGTCAAACCCAACTCCTCTGAATCCATTGCATGAGGATGGTGCAATATAGGCACTATCCCTCCATCAACTCATCGAATGTTGTACGAAGGAGTGTGCAATCGCATGAAAGGAACCTATGAAGCCGTCGCCGAACCACCGCCGTTGTGGGAGGACCCCACTACCTGACTCAAAATCGCAGGAGGGAAAGGCAAGGCATCATATATGCTGGGGGCCATCAACCAGCTTATCACAAAGTCCATATAGTCATACGGCGTGGTCGTATCAGTATACAACAGGTAGGACTCGCCAATCATCGCCACGATCCTCGCATCCTCTGGCATTAACTGCTCCCGCCTCATGGAGATAGGAGGCTGTGCAGGTGGCGCCACCACCTCCTCCTCAGCAATCTGTCGAACCACCCGCTCCCCGAGATACTAGGAATGGCCAAACTCATGTGTCAGTAAGCATCACATCTGCGCATTCACCCCGGTCACCCCCATATCCTAAATGGCTGTCCCCCAAGGATAAAAGGTCACCTGAAAATCCTCGAGCAAGCATAAGTCAATACAAAATCAGAACGTGCCAAAACTAAGACTGAAAAGGAAAGAGTCTTACCCTACCACTAGTCAGGCCATTCAAGACCTAGCACACTGCCTCTAGAGAGAGAGATCCCTTCGACTGTCGATTGGCCTTCCGCCATCGATACAATCGACAGAAGTCCCCAACAGTCTCGTCCTTTAGAGCGATCAGTTGGGTATTGCACCCAATCACCTCATAGAACCACGTCTTCCAAAGAGAGGAATTCACAATAAAAAAGAGATGCATAATCAAAATGCAAATGCATGAAATGAAAATGCGCAAAATTAAAGAAATACCTGGAGGAGATACGTGGCTCCAGTAAAAGTTTGCCGACAGCACCGGCTGAATGCATCCAAAGAAAAATAGAGGGTCGCCAAAGTCAGGCTCCCCCAATCATAGAAAGGGATGTTCGGAAACATCCTCAAGTACAGCAAGAACCACAAATGGATGACGTCGCCACTCGACGCCACCATGAAGCCTCCCAGCACAAGCAAAATGAACATCTGGGCCATCTACCTCACTTGCAGCCCGTCTTCCACATCGATCACCCTACTCAGTAAGACATCCTTCAGTAAAGACAGCCGGATGGAATCCCCAGAGACTATCCTCCCTACGTCACCAAGTGCCGCACGTACTGCCTCCGGCCTCACCCTCAGAGAATAATCCACCTATCTGCTCTCCGTCACAATCCATCCCCAATAGATGCTGCACATCTATGGGAGTCACCTTCATCTCCCCAAAGCCTAAATGGAAGGTGTGGGTAGTATCCCACCATCTCTCCCCCAAAGCGCACAAGACCGCTGTCGATCGAAGCGTCTCATCTAACGCAGACGCCAACCTCCCAAAACCTGTTGATGATATCACCCAATGCACCACGGGTGGAAGATGCTCCCAGACATCCTTAAGCCCCGTCGTCCCACGGACATGCATATTCTTCAAAGAGATATCAGACTGTCAAAAGGAGAAACCTTGTCAAAATTCAAGAAAGGAAAAATCATAAAAAAAGTGAAGAATTCTAAAAGTCAGGTTACTTACATAACCACCAGGGCTCACCACCCTTGAGGAGAGATGACACGACGGCTCTCGTAGCAAGGTCCACTCATCCTCAACCGGCTCGAATGAGTCAAAGGAGTTCTCACTCCCCAAAATAAGAGGCGCCCTAGCCCTCCACTCCACATTCTCCCAGTCATCGACAGTTAACCATTCCCTATGCACTACAGTGCTCATAAAGGCGGCCATTTCTTAGAGATCGGAATGCTAGAACGATTTGCAGAGGAAAATCGCTGAGAGAAAGAAAGCAAAGAGCTGTGAAAAATGAAGGGAATTCACCCCCTTTATATAGGATGCCAAGCATCATATCTATCGGCATCGACCCCCTACCCACCGATCGGCACTGTCTCCTTACCTTCCCGAGGCAGTCCAAAAGTCTGTGCCACTGCTGAACGGCACACCCTGCACCATGCCGATCGGCACCCTCTTGAAATTTTGTACAAAAATTCCCAGAAAATCCTGAAAAATCCTCAGAAAATTCCTAAAATCCCAGGAAGGATTTAGAACATTTTCACTAAGAAAATTTCCCACTCCCTCAAGTGAAACCCCCATTTCCTGTAACAACCCGCCTAATGGGATACCGGGCGATCACTCCTATATCAAATTATAACAGGAGTTACATATGGATCATTCTTAGCATCACTGTCGAAAATCCATTTAATTACTAATATCCTATTAGGCGAGCGTTAAAAACTTTAACTTAACTACTCTTTTCATCAATTAAAATAAAACATCAACAATTTAGTGCGTAAATAAAACTGAAATGAAAATGAAATAAATTAAAATAACCGAACACTCGGTTCAAATTATACAACCATATCGAATATCGTGCAAAGAATAAATAAAATCAGTTGGACCATTGGCCCGAATGTTAATACAATACCTCCTATCTAGAGTACAAGGAAAGAAGCGTCTACCGAGAACCTGCAAGCATCCACAGCTGCTGCAGCAGACGTCTGACTCGAAAGAATTTCCATCCAGGCATCCATGTGTCTGGACACCTATATATATATATATATATATATATAATATAGAAAGAAAGGAGAGTAGATAGACGGGTCAGAGCCCGAATTTTGAAAATATTTTGCAAGTGCATAAATGCTTTATTTTTAGAAAAATAGTTTTATCTCATATTTAAATTGGTATCGCTCTCCCATGAGATACCCCTCACCTCTCCTCTAGTAGTGCACACCTAACGCACCCTAACACATACCTTAGTCAAGCTATCCCTGCCTAACTAGTCTATCACCCAACTACTATCTACCCCAGATAGTCCCAGTGTTAAGGGCTAAACTTCCCTCCATTCTCAACACTGCACTAAGTTCGTGCGTGGGGTGTCTCCCAAAGCGAAATCCAAACAAGGAACCCCCCCAATAGACTACTACTTGGCAGGGTTAATGGTAGAGATCCATTAGGCCCGTAGCACACACAAATGTATAAATATATATATATACATCAACAATATGCGTCCGGATAATATCTCCTGGACTGAGGTTTAGGTAATAAACTATATAATACACATCCGGATCTACCTCCCGGACTGAGGTGTATTCTATACTCATATCAAAACCTTCCATTTCCCTTCTTATATCCAGGAAATGTATTTAAAAGCCAATTCATTAGCATGAATTGCTTTACCATATCATGTATCTTTTTAAAAGCCAATTTTTATTAACATAAAAATGCTTTTCCATTATATATCATCCCATTTCCCTTTTTATACTCAGGAAATGTACCCAAAGTCATTTTCATTATCATGAAAATGCTTTGATCATATCATATGCTTCCACATCCCTTCTTCCATCCGGGAGTGTTACCGAAGCCAAACCTTTATCCCATTTCCCTTTTTATACTCAGGAAATGTACATTAAAGCCAATCCATTATCATGAATTTCTTTAATAAATCTAAGACCGCCCCTCCGGATTTCCCCACTGGACGCGCCCCTAAATGGCTATCATCTTCCAGGGCCTATCTATACAAGACAACCTGGGAACCTACCAACGTCGGGAAGCGGCCATATTGCCTGCGGGAAAGTCAGGACCACACCTAGAATCCCCTAACCAACGCAGTAAACAAATAAACGCCCATACGGCCTAGGGACTATATCCAACCTGCTCAACAGCCAGGAAGGCTTCACCACAACGCGCGCAACTTCCCTTATGATAGCGATTTAGGGAGGTGTGTAACATCCATATTTTATCAATTATGAAAAACATTTATCTTTCCATTTTGAAAATATTCATTTTTATATTTTCAAAATCATTTCCATCATATCATATATATATATATACTTAAATCACACAGTATATACATATCCTATATATTCCCCCTAGAATATATATATCCGGCCATAATGGCCTATATCATCTAGCGATGACCAAAATCCCAAAGATTCCCTCCAGGAATCATAATCATGCATTCATATTAGCATGATTCTAAATCCAAAGTATTTCTTACTTTGATGACTAATAATTACCTTAATCAACTCTTAAAGATTTATGGGATATCTCCAAATATAATAATTCACTCTAAGTGAATATACATATATATATATATTCCCCAATCCACAAGTCCCTTAGGACATAACCCTCTAATATACTTTAATTTAGAAGGCCCTTAAACTTTATTTTCAAAGAGGAGAAATAATAAAAATCTCCAAACTCTTGAGCTGAAAACAGAGTACCGGTCGACCGGTCCTGGACCCCCGATCAACCGCGGGTTGCAATTAAGCCTACGAAACAAAGCAGTAGGCCTTATTTCCTTGATGCGGTCGACCGGCCATAGGGGCGCAGTCGACCGGTCACACCAGGTCCTCAAAACTTTAATTCCTTAAATCCTTAATCCAGCAACCCAAATTCCTTTTCGGGGTTTCAAAGCTACCCCAAAAATTATCCCGAACATCTACGACATTAATTCTAGCCGTAATTTTTCCGATTCCCGATTTGATTTCCGAGTTGATGATTTCAACCCGGAGCTGTCATCTTGTAAAAATAATATCAAATCGTAGAAAAATCAGAAAAATACGCAGTTGGCGCCCACGTGACTGTATCGAAAAGATATACAACTTCCGTGTTTTGTCCGAAAGCTAAATCATTTATCTTCTTGGCCGAAAATGACCCCAAAGGCTGCGGGTTACTATTCATTATCTCTCCCAACATCCCAAACTCCATTTTTCTCCATTTTTGTTGTTTCTAACCTCACCTAACAACTCAATAAACATCTAATCTATGTTTTACAACTAACACATCAATTATTTTGGGGTATTGAATCATTTCTCTTAGATTTAAACCCTAAAGCCATAAAAGCCCCAACTTATGATTTTAACCCATTTCAATCCAATTCTTCACTCCATTTACATGATTCAACACTAGAAATCATTAAGAGTTTACATTACATCAATATGTAAACTCGTATCTAAGTTTTCCCAATTTTATTTTAAGGGTTCTAACCCAAAATCATATTTTTACCAACTATGATATGAGATTAATGCACAAAAGTAAATAAAGAAAGTAAACACTTGCCTGGAGGATGAAATCCGACGACCTCGAGCTGAATCCCGCGGAGTTTGTCCGGAGTTCCTCCCTTTTCTCTCTTTTCTTCCCTCTCTCTCTCTCTTCCCTCTCTTCTTTCTCTTTTCTTTTCTCTTTTCTCCCTATCTCCCTCCTTTTATAAGGAGAAAAGGGTTTAACCCCTTTAAAACCCAAAAACGACTCGTTTACCCAATTACGAGCTTATATAACTCCAAAATTACCCGGAACTTAATTTTGACAATCGGACACTCTTTTCCGACTATCTCGGACATTTTGAGACTCATGGCGCAGTCGAAATTTCCATCCGAGGTACTTGACCACAAATCACTATTCTAACCCAAAATAATTAAATGCGGGTTTTCAACTCAAAATCTTACATCTTTTGTCGCTATACTCCACGGAGACATAGAATTAAATTATTTCGACCTATATAGTCCCAAAATAATTTATAACACCCTTCGAAAATCATTAAATCCTTGAAAATCCCAAAATTTACTATTTCGAGAAATTCTCCAAATTCCAAATTATACTTAATTATGGAATTTAATTGTCCCCAAAAGGGCGGGTTGTCACATACTCCCCCCCCTTACAATGGAATTTCGTCCTCGAAATTCAGATACGGCTTACACCCTCTAACTAGGATTACTACGAATCCTAAAACCTCAAGGGAAAGATACTAACCTAACGGTTCTTAACCATACACTATGCGGCTACCGCAATCATAAAGTGACTCTAATACGTCACTTAATACCCATCATCTATAATGCCTATCGGCATGAATTTCAACCTTATATACTACACACATTCTACTTCGGGCGGTATATAAACCAACTTACCAAGGTGCCCATACACCTTTCTAACTTGTGCATATCTGCACAAACATTACGAACGTCTGACACGTAACACTCTCTCCCAATAAGGGTCTCCTTTCCTCGGTGTAATACTCACCTATGGGTCCTTCCAACCCGCGTAATTTCAATCCTCCTAACCTCGACGCCTGCTAATTCTAGCGAACCTACATCCTACTATGCTACTATCTATGCGTTACCCTACCTAATCGAAATTAGTATCCTAATTATATCCCTAGTGCCCAAGGCCTCTCTCAACTCCCGACATTTGCTTGGTTTCGTGCGTGGGACGTCTCGCCATGGCGAAATCCAAACAAGGAACCCTCCCGTTACACTACTCCCTCGCGTTGTCGGTTATCGAGATATAACGACCTAAGGCACACCAGCGGGACGTCCTTATCTTGCCTATGCTAACCTACGAACGCATTTCGATTATCTTATCCTTCCGCCCATACGGAAGGAAACCTAACCAATCAAAGTGCCTACTCTCTGTAGGAACACTTCTTATATCATACCAATAAAAGATTTCCCCCCAACTTTCCTTCTTATTAAGGCATGGGTATCATTCTCAAATCCATTTCTCTAAGTCCTACTCCACCCAACTACTTGTGGTGAGAGGACCACTTTAGTGCTTTTCGATAGCACAATATTTCCATAAGCGTACCATCCTCACAGGGCTCATAGTCTATAGTGGTTCATCCACACTATAAGACTAACCCCCATCCTCGCATCCCATAACAGCTCTCCACGCCCAGCGCCGTTAAGAGTCATGTGTGGAGTGTCTCGCAAAGCGAAATCCAAACAAGGAACCCCTCCACACATTAACACTTGACTTCGTCGGTCACGGAGTCCCGTTATTTCAGACATGCAACCGGGACAATCCTATCCCTTAACAACAAAAGGTGGTCTGAACTCCTATCTCTAACTAAGAGTCACACCACCCAACACTCGCACCATTTCTAAGTCCTTGCGCAAACCAGTACTGAGCTAAATCTTACAGCTCAACAATGATCATGTGGGCCTTAAATTTTATCTATAAGGTTGCCACATATACCAACCAAAATAAGGAAGCCTCTACTCATCGAGGTTCCATAAATTCATAACAATAAAGGTGGACTCAACCATTATCAAGGTGAGACACCACAATAACAACCTGTCCCCTCCAGGAACTGCGGACACGATAGTCTTGCCATCATTAGCCTGCTATCGCTCCGATCAACCAAATACATTATACGTATATATACAAAATATAATCACCCGCCTCTATGGCGAGTGAAAGAAAACAAAATCCCGCTATCGCGGAAAACACACAAGCCTACATTATTATGTTATCGAGACCAAATATAGAGCTCGAAATACACACACGAGTCTAGGGCTATCGGACACCACAACTTCATCTAGCCACACCTCTTACTAGAATTTCTTAACTCTAGGCCCCATCAAGGAACCCTAATCTTGTCCTTTATTCCTATCGGAAAAGACTATCCGTGTGGCTTCGCATTCCATATCATTATTTTCACCACTGGCCTTCCTGACCATGATAAAGTTGTCAACGCCATCGGGCTCTATAACCTCACTCCTTACAATCACCTTACTAATCCTCTTAACCCCTTCGTTAAAAGGAAACTCAACCACCGGTTCCAATAATCCTCCTTGCAGAATCATGGGGACTCACGGTTAAAACTATTCGTAAAATCTCTTTAGAACCCTTATCTCCACGGGGTAATTCAATCTTGAGTACCACTTTCTACCACAGTAGTACTTGGTTGTTCGTAACTACTATACTTTAGTAGTCGCTGCAACAATCCTTAGCATTCTACCACAAGGAGAGTGGCCTCTACTAAGGTCCTTGTCCCCATCTTCTACCAACTTCCCTAGCTAAGCTCCAACTCCTGCTGCCCTCCGAGCTCCGCACATGATTCTCAATGAGCGCGCAAAAGATTACTATAATCTTCTAACATAGAAGGAGAACGAAATCTCACAGAAAAACCAACAATCCTAATCCTGGGGCTCTATAACAAATCGAGAGCAACGCTGAAAGCGTAGTACGTCCGCACATATTCCTAAGGACACTAGAACCTGATGCTCTGATACCATCTGTAACAACCCGCCTAATGGGATACCGGGCGATCACTCCTATATCAAATTATAACAGGAGTTACATATGGATCATTCTTAGCATCACTGCCGAAAATCCATTTAATTACTAATATCCTATTAGGCGAGCGTTAAAAACTTTAACTTAACTACTCTTTTCATCAATTAAAATAAAACATCCACAATTTAGTGCGTAAATAAAACTGAAATGAAAATGAAATAAATTAAAATAACCGAACACTCGGTTCAAATTATACAACCATATCGAATATCGTGCAAAGAATAAATAAAATCAGTTGGACCATTGGCCCGAATGTTTATACAATACCTCCTATATAGAGTACAAGGAAAGAAGCGTCTACCAAGAACCTGCAAGCATCCACAGCTGCTGCAGCAGACGTCTGACTCGAAAGAATTTCCATCCAGGCATCCCTGTGTCTGGACACCTATATATATATATATATATATATATATATATATATATATATATAATATATATAAATAAAGGAGAGTAGATACACGGGTCAGAGCCCGAATTTTGAAAATATTTTGCAAGTGCATAAATGCTTTATTTTTAGAAAAATAGTTTTATCTCATATTTAAATTGGTATCGCTCTCCCATGAGATACTCCTCACCTCTCCTCTAGTAGTGCACACCTAACGCACCCTAACACATACCCTAGTCAAGCTATCCCTGCCTAACTAGTCTATCACCCAACTACTATCTACCCCAGATAGTCCCAGTGCTAAGGGCTAAACTTCCCTCCATTCTCAACACTGCACTAAGTTCGTGCGTGGGGTGTCTCCCAAAGCGAAATCCAAACAAGGAACCCCCCCGATACACTACTACTTGGCAGGGTTAATGGTAGAGATCCATTAGGCCCGTAGCACGCACAAATGTATAAATATATATATATATACATCAACAATATGCGTCCGGATAATATCTCCCGGACTGAGGTTTAGGTAATAAACTATATAATACACATCCGGATCTACCTCCCGGACTGAGGTGTATTCTATACTCATATCAAAACCTTCCATTTCCCTTCTCATATCCAGGAAATGTATTTAAAAGCCAATTCATTAGCATGAATTTCTTTACCATATCATGTATCTTTTTAAAAGCCAATTTTTATTAACATAAAAATGCTTTTCCATTATATATCATCCCATTTCCCTTTTTATACTCAGGAAATGTACCCAAAGCCATTTTCATTATCATGAAAATGCTTTGATCATATCATATGCTTCCACATCCCTTCTTCCATCCGGGAGTGTTACCGAAGCCAAACCTTTATCCCATTTCCCTTTTTATACTCAGGAAATGTACATTAAAGCCAATCCATTATCATGAATTGCTTTAATAAATCTAAGACCGCCCCTCCGGATTTCCCCACTGGACGCGCCCCTAAATGGCTATCATCTTCCAGGGCCTATCTATACAAGACAGCCTGGGAACCTACCAACGTCGGGAAGCGGCCATATTCCCTGCGGCAAAGTCAGGACCACACCCAGAATCCCCTAACCAGCGCAGTAAACAAATAAACGCCCATATGGCCTAGGGACTATATCCAACCTGCTCAACAGCCAGGAAGGCTTCACCACAACGCGCGCAAATTCCCTTATGATAGCGATTTAGGGAGGTGTGTAACATCCATATTTTATCAATTATGAAAAACATTTATCTTTCCATTTTGAAAATATTCATTTTTATATTTTCAAAATCATTTCCATCATATCATATATATATATACTTAAATCACACAGTATATACATATCCTATATATTCCCCCTAGAATATATATATCCGGCCATAATGGCCTATATCATCTAGCGATGACCAAAATCCCAAAGATTCCCTCCAGGAATCATAATCATGCATTCATATTAGCATGATTCTAAATCCAAAGTATTTCTTACTTTGATGACTAATAATTACCTTAATCAACTCTTAAAGATTTATGGGATATCTCCAAATATAATAATTCACTCTAAGTGAATATACATATATATATATATATTCCCCAATTCGCAAGTCCCTTAGGACATAACCCTCTAATATATTTTAATTTAGAAGGCCCTTAAACTTTATTTTCAAAGATGAGAAATAATAAAAATCTCCAAAATCTTGAGCTGAAAACAGAGTACCGGTCGACCGGTCTTGGACCCCCGATCGACCGCGGGTTGCAATTAAGCCTACGAAACAAAGCAGTAGGCCTTATTTCCTTGACGCGGTCGACCGGCCATAGGGGCGCGGTCGACCGGTCACACCAGGTCCTTAAAACTTTAATTCCTTAAATCCTTAATCCAGCAACCCAAATTCCTTTTCGGGGTTTCTAAGCTACCCCAAAAATTATACCGAACATCTACGACATTAATTCTAGCCGTAATTTTTCCGATTCCCGATTTGATTTCCGAGTTGATGATTTCAACCCGGAGCTGTCATCTTGTAAAAATAATATCAAATCATAGCAAAATCAGAAAAATACGCAGTCGGCGCCCACGCGACTGTATCGAAAAGATCTACAACTTTCGTGTTTTGGACGAAAGCTAAATCATTTATCTTCTTGGCCGAAAATGACCCCAAAGGCTGCGGGTTACTATTCATTATCTCTCCCAACATCCCAAACTCCATTTTTCTCCATTTTTGTTGTTTCTAACCTCACCCAACAACTCAATAAACATCTAATCTATGTTTTACAACTAACACATCAATTATTTTGGGGTATTGAATCATTTCTCTTATATTTAAACCCTAAAGCCATAAAAGCCCCAACTTATGATTTTAACCCATTTCAATCCAATTCTTCACTCCATTTACATGATTTAACACTAGAAATCATTAAGAGTTTACATTACATCAATATGTAAACTCATATCTAAGTTTTTCCAATTTTATTTTAAGGGTTCTAACCCAAAATCATATTTTTACCAACTATGATATGAGATTAATGCACAAAAGTAAATAAAGCAAGTAAACACTTGCCTGGAGGATGAAATCCGACGACCTCGAGCTGAATCCCGCGGAGTTTGGCCGGAGTTCCTCCCTTTTCTCTCTTTTCTTACCTCTCTCTCTCTCTCTTCCCTCTCTTCTTTCTCTTTTCTTTTCTCTTTTCTCCCTCTCTCCCTCCTTTTATAAGGAGAAAAGGGTTTAACCCCTTTAAAACCCAAAAACGACTCGTTTACCCAATTACGAGCTTATATAACTCCAAAATTACCCGGAACTTAATTTCGACAATCGGACACTCTTTTTCGACTATCTCGGACATTCTGAGACTCATGGCGCAGTCGAAATTTCCATCCGAGGTACTTGACTGCAAATCACTATTCTAACCCAAAATAATTAAATGCGGGTTTTCAACTCAAAATCTTACATCTTTTGTCGGTATACTCCACGGAGACATAGAATTAAATTATTTCGACCTATATAGTCCCAAAATAATTTATAACACCCTTCGAAAATCATTAAATCCTCGAAAATCCCAAAATTTACTATTTCGAGAAATTCTCCAAATTCCAAATTATACTTAATTATGGAATTTAATTGTCCCCAAAAGGGCGGGTTGTCACATACTCCCCCCCTTACAATGGAATTTCGTCCTCGAAATTCAGATACGGCTTACACCCTCTAACTAGGATTACTACGAATCCTAAAACCTCAAGGGAAAGATACTAACCTAACGGTTCTTAACCATACACTATGCGGCTACCGCAATCATAAAGTGACTCTAATACGTCACTTAATACCCATCATCTATAATGCCTATCGGCATGAATTTCAACCTTATATACTACACACATTCTACTTCGGGCGGTATATAAACCAACTTACCAAGGTGCCCATACACCTTTATAACTTGTGCATATCTGCACAAACATTACGAACGTCTGACACGTAACACTCTCTCCCAATAAGGGTCTCCTTTCCTCGGTGTAATACTCACCTATGGGTCCTTCCAACCCGCGTAATTTCAATCCTCCTAACCTCGGCGCCTGCTATTTCTAGCGAACCTACATCCTACTATGCTACTATCTATGCGTTACCCTACCTAATCGAAATGAGTATCCTAATTATATCCCTAGTGCCCAAGGCCTCTCTCAACTTCCGACATTTGCTTGGTTTCGTGCGTGGGACGTCTCACCAAGGCGAAATCCAAACAAGGAACCCTCCCGTTACACTACTCCCTCGCGTTGTCGGTTATCGAGATATAACGACCTAAGGCACACCAGCGGGACGTCCTTATCTTGCCTATGCTAACCTACGAACGCATTTCGATTATCTTATCCTTCCGCCCATACGGAAGGAAACCTAACCAATCAAAGTGCCTACTCTCTGTAGGAACACTTCTTATATCATACCAATAAAAGATTTCCCCCCAATTTTCCTTCTTATTAAGGCATGGGTATCATTCTCAAATCCATTTCTCTAAGTCCTACTCCACCCAACTACTTGTGGTGAGAGGACCACTTTAGTGCTTTTCCATAGCACAATATTTCCATAAGCGTACCATCCTCACAGGGCTCATAGTCTATAGTGGTTCATCCACACTATAAGACTAACCCCCATCCTCGCATCCCATAACAGCTCTCCACGCCCGGCGCCGTTAAGAGTCATGTGTGGAGTGTCTCGCAGAGCGAAATCCAAACAAGGAACCCCTCCACACATTAACACTTGACTTCGTCGGTCACGGAGTCCCGTTATTTCAGACATGCAACCGGGACAATCCTATCCCTTAACAACAAAAGGTGGTCTGAACTCCTATCTCTAACTAAGAGTCACACCACCCAGCGCTCGCACCATTTCTAGGTCCTTGCGAAAACCAGTACTGAGCTAAATCTTACAGCTCAACAATGATCATGTGGGCCTTAAATTTTATCTATACGGTTGCCACATATACCAACCAAAATAAGGAAGCCTCTACTCATCGAGGTTCCATAAATTCATAACAATAAAGGTGGACTCAACCATTATCAAGGTGAGACACCACAATAACAACCTGTCCCCTCCAGGAACTGCGGACACGATAGTCTTGCCATCATTAGCCTGCTATCGCTCCGATCAACCAAATACATTATACGTATATATACAAAATATAATCACCCGCCTCTATGGCGAGTGAAAGAAAACAAAATCCCGCTATCGCGGAAAACACACAAGCCTACATTATTATGTTATCGAGACCAAATATAGAGCTCGAAATACACACACGAGTCTAGGGCTATCGGACACCACAACTTCATCTAGCCACACCTCTTACTAGAATTTCTTAACTCTAGGCCCCATCTAGGAACCCTAATCTTGTCCTTTATTCCTATCGGAAAAGACTATCCGTGTGGCTTCGCATTCCACATCATTATTTTCACCACTGGCCTTCCTGACCATGATAAAGTTGTCAACGCCAACGGGCTCTATAACCTCACTCCTTACAATCACCTTACTAATACTCTTAACTCCTTCGTTAAAAGGAAACTCCACCACCGGTTCCAATAATCCTCCTTGCAGAATCATGGGGACTCACGGTTAAAACTATCCGTAAAATCCCTTTAGAACCCTTATCTCCACGGGGTAATTCAATCTTGAGTACCACTTTCTACCACAGTAGTACTTGGTTGTTCATAACTACTATACTTTAGTAGTCGCTGCAACAATCCTTAGCATTCTGCCACAAGGAGAGTGGCCTCTACTAAGGTCCTTGTCCCCATCTTCTACCAGCTTCCCTAGCTAAGCTCCAACTCCTGCTGCCCTCCGAGCTCCGCACACGATTCTCAATGAGCGCGCAAAAGATTACTATAATCTTCTAACATAGCAGGAGAACGAAATCTCACAGAGAAACCAACAATCCTAATCCTGGGGATCTATAACAAATCGAGAGCAACGCTGAAAGCGTAGTACGTCCGCACAGATTCCTAAGGACACTAGAACCTGATGCTCTGATACCATCTGTAACAACCCGCCTAATGGGATACCGGGCGATCACTCCTATATCAAATTATAACAGGAGTTACATATGGATCATTCTTAGCATCACTGTCGAAAATCCATTTAATTACTAATATCCTATTAGGCGAGCGTTAAAAACTTTAACTCAACTACTCTTTTCATCAATTAAAATAAAACATCCACAATTTAGTGCGTATATAAAACTGAAATGAAAATGAAATAAATTAAAATAACCGAACACTCGGTTCAAATTATACAACCATATCGAATATCGTGCAAAGAATAAATAAAATCAGTTGGACCATTGGCCCGAATGTTTATACAATACCTCCTATATAGAGTACAAGGAAAGAAGCGTCTACCAAGAACCTGCAAGCATCCACAGCTGCTGCAGCAGACGTCTGACTCGAAAGAATTTCCATCCAGGCATCCCTGTGTCTGGACACCTATATATATATATATATAATATATAGAAAGAAAGGAGAGTAGATAGACGGGTCAGAGCCCGAATTTTGAAAATATTTTGCAAGTGCATAAATGCTTTATTTTTAGAAAAATAGTTTTATCTCATATTTAAATTGGTATCGCTCTCCCATGAGATACCCCTCACCTCTCCTCTAGTAGTGCACACCTAACGCACCCTAACACATACCCTAGTCAAGCTATCCCTGCCTAACTAGTCTATCACCCAACTACTATCTACCCCAGATAGTCCCAGTGCTAAGGGCTAAACTTCCCTCCATTCTCAACACTGCACTAAGTTCGTGCGTGGGGTGTCTCCCAAAGCGAAATCCAAACAAGGAACCCCCCCGATACACTACTACTTGGCAGGGTTAATGGTAGAGATCCATTAGGCCCGTAGCACGCACAAATGTATAAATATATATTTATACATCAACAATATGCGTCTAGATAATATCTCCTGGACTGAGGTTTAGGTAATAAACTATATAATACACATCCGGATCTACCTCCCGGACTGAGGTGTATTCTATATTCATATCAAAACCTTCCATTTCCCTTCTCATATCCAGGAAATGTATTTAAAAGCCAATTCATTAGCATGAATTGCTTTACCATATCATGTATCTTTTTAAAAACCAATTTTTATTAACATAAAAATGCTTTTCCATTATATATCATCCCATTTCCCTTTTTATACTCAGGAAATGTACCCAAAGCCATTTTCATTATCATGAAAATGCTTTGATCATATCATATGCTTCCACATCCCTTCTTCCATCCGGGAGTGTTACCGAAGCCAAACCTTTATCCCATTTCCCTTTTTATACTCAGGAAATGTACATTAAAGCCAATCCATTATCATGAATTGCTTTAATAAATCTAAGACCGCCCCTCCGGATTTCCCCACTGGACGCGCCCATAAATGGCTATCATCTTCCAGGGCCTATCTATACAAGACAACCTGGGAACCTACCAACGTCGGGAAGCGGCCATATTGCCTGCGGGAAAGTCAGGACCACACCCAGAATCCCCTAACCAGCGCAGTAAACAAATAAACGCCCATATGGCCTAGGGACTATATCCAACCTGCTCAACAGCCAGGAAGGCTTCACCACAACGCTCGCAACTTCCCTTATGATAGCGATTTAGGGAGGTGTGTAACATCCATATTTTATCAATTATGAAAAACATTTATCTTTCCATTTTGAAAATATTCATTTTTATATTTTCAAAATCATTTCCATCATATCATATATATATATATATACTTAAATCACACAGTATATACATATCCTATATATTCCCCCTAGAATATATATATCCGGCCATAATGGCCTATATCATCTTGCTATGACCAAAATTCCAAAGATTCCCTCCAGGAATCATAATCATGCATTCATATTAGCATGATTCTAAATCCAAAGTATTTCTTACTTTGATGACTAATAATTACCTTAATCAACTCTTAAAGATTTATGGGATATCTCCAAATATAATAATTCACTCTAAGTGAATATACATATATATATATATTCCCCAATCCACAAGTCCCTTAGGACATAACCCTCTAATATACTTTAATTTAGAAGGCCCTTAAACTTTATTTTCAAAGAGGAGAAATAATAAAAATCTCCAAAATCTTGGGCTGAAAACAGAGTACCGATCGACCGCGGGTTGCAATTAAGCCTACGAAACAAAGCAGTAGGCCTTATTTCCTTGACGCGGTCGACCGGCCATAGGGGCGCGGTCGACCGGTCACACCAGGTCCTCAAAACTTTAATTCCTTAAATCCTTAATCCAGCAACCCAAATTCCTTTTCGGGGTTTCTAAGCTACCCCAAAAATTATCCCGAACATCTACAACATTAATTCTAGCCGTAATTTTTCCGATTCCCGATTTGATTTCCGAGTTGATGATTTCAACCCGGAGCTGTCATCTTGTAAAAATAATATCAAATCGTTGAAAAATCAGAAAAATACGCAGTCGGCGCCCACGCAACTGTATCGAAAAGATCTACAACTTTCGTATTTTGGCTGAAAGCTAAATCATTTATCTTCTTGGCCGAAAATGACCCCAAAGGCTGCGGGTTACTATTTATTATCTCTCCCAACATCCCAAACTCCATTTTTCTCCATTTTTGTTGTTTCTAACCTCACCCAACAACTCAATAAACATCTAATCTATGTTTTACAACTAACACATCAATTATTTTGGGGTATTGAATCATTTCTCTTAGATTTAAACCCTAAAGCCATAAAAGCCCCAACTTATGATTTTAACCCATTTCAATCCAATTCTTCACTCCATTTACATGATTTAACACTAGAAATCATTAAGAGTTTACATTACATCAATATGTAAACTCATATCTAAGTTTTCCCAATTTTATTTTAAGGGTTCTAACCCAAAATCATATTTTTACCAACTATGATATGAGATTAATGCACAAAAGTAAATAAAGCAAGTAAACACTTGCCTGGAGGATGAAATCCGACGACCTCGAGCTGAATCCCGCGGAGTTTGGCCGGAGTTCCTCCCTTTTCTCTCTTTTCTTCCCTCTCTCTCTCTCTTCCCTCTCTTCTTTCTCTTTTCTTTTCTCTTTTCTCCCTCTATCCCTCCTTTTATAAGGAGAAAAGGGTTTAACCCCTTTAAAACTCAAAAACGACTCGTTTACCCAATTACGAGCTTATATAACTCCAAAATTACCCGGAACTTAATTTCGACAATCGGACACTCTTTTCCGAATATCTCGAACATTCCGAGACTCATGGCGCAGTCAAAATTTCCATCCGAGGTACTTGACCGCAAATCACTATTCTAACCCAAAATAATTAAATGCGGGTTTTCAACTCAAAATCTTACATCTTTTGTCGCTATACTCCACGGCGACATAGAATTAAATTATTTCGACCTATATAGTCCCAAAATAATTTATAACACCCTTCGAAAATCATTAAATCCTCGAAAATCCCAAAATTTACTATTTCGAGAAATTCTCCAAATTCCAAATTATACTTAATTATGGAATTTAATTGTCCCCAAAAGGGCGGGTTGTCACATACTCCCCCCCTTACAATGGAATTTAGTCCTCGAAATTCAGATACGGCTTACACCCTCTAACTAGGATTACTACGAATCCTAAAACCTCAAGGGAAAGATACTAACCTAACGGTTCTTAACCATACACTATGCGGCTACCGCAATCAAAAAGTGACTCTAATACGTCACTTAATACCCATCATCTATAATGCCTATCGGCATGAATTTCAACCTTATATACTACACACATTCTACTTCGGGCGGTATATAAACCAACTTACCAAGGTGCCCATACACCTTTCTAACTTGTGCATATCTGCACAAACATTACGAACGTCTGACACGTAACACTCTCTCCCAATAAGGGTCTCCTTTCCTCGGTGTAATACTCACCTATGGGTCCTTCCAACCCGCGTCATTTCAATCCTCCTAACCTCGGCGCCTGCTAATTCTAGCGAACCTACATCTTACTATGCTACTATCTATGCGTTACCCTACCTAATCGAAATGAGTATCCTAATTATATCCCTAGTGCCCAAGGCCTCTCTCAACTCCCGACATTTTCTTGGTTTCGTGCGTGGGACGTCTCACCAAGGCGAAATCCAAATAAGGAACCCTCCCGTTACACTACTCCCTCGCGTTGTCGGTTATCGAGATATAACGACCTAAGGCACACCAGCGGGACGTCCTTATCTTGCCTATGCTAACCTACGAACGCATTTCGATTATCTTATCCTTCCGCCCATACGGAAGGAAACCTAACCAATCAAAGTGCCTACTCTCTGTAGGAACACTTCTTATATCATACCAATCAAAGATTTCCCCCCAATTTTCCTTCTTATTAAGGCATGGGTATCATTCTCAAATCAATTTCTCTAAGTCCTACTCCACCCAACTACTTGTGGTGAGAGGACCACTTTAGTGCTTTTCCATAGCACAATATTTCCATAAGCGTACCATCCTCACAGGGCTCATAGTCTATAGTGGTTCATCCACACTATAAGACTAACCCCCATCCTCGCATCCCATAACAACTCTCCACGCCCGGCGCCGTTAAGAGTCATGTGTGGAGTGTCTCGCAAAGCGAAATCCAAATAAGGAACCCCTCCACACAATAACACTTGACTTCGTCGATCACGGAGTCCCGTTATTTCAGACATGCAATCGGGACAATCCTATCCCTTAACAACAAAAGGTGGTCTGAACTCCTATCTCTAACTAAGAGTCACACCACCCAGCACTCGCACCATTTCTAAGTCCTTGCGCAAACCATACTGAGCTAAATCTTACAGCTCAACAATGATCATGTGGGCCTTAAATTTTATCTATAAGGTTGCCACATATACCAACCAAAATAAGGAAGCCTCTACTCATCGAGGTTCCATAAATTCATAACAATAAAGGTGGACTCAACCATTATCAAGGTGAGACACCACAATAACAACCTGTCCCCTCCAGGAACTGAGGACACGATAGTCTTGCCATCATTAGCCTGCTATCACTCCGATCAACCAAATACATTATACGTATATATACAAAATATAATCACCCGCCTCTATGGCGAGTAAAAGAAAACAAAATCCCGCTATCGCGGAAAACACACAAGCCTACATTATTATGTTATCGAGACCAAATATAGAGCTCGAAATACACACACGAGTCTAGGGCTATCGGACACCACAACTTCATCTAGCCACACCTCTTACTAGAATTTCTTAACTCTAGGCCCCATCTAAGAACCCTAATCTTGTCCTTTATTCCTATCGGAAAAGACTATCCGTGTGGCTTCGCATTCCACATCATTATTTTCACCACTGGCCTTCCTGACCATGATAAAGTTGTCAACGCCATCGGGCTCTATAACCTCACTCCTTACAATCACCGTACTAATTTTCTTAACTCCTTCGTTAAAAGGAAACTCCACCACCGGTTCCAATAATCCTCCTTGCAGAATCATGGGGACTCACGGTTAAAACTATCCATAAAATCCCTTTAGAACCCTTATCTCCACGGGGTAATTCAATCTTGAGTACCACTTTCTACCACAGTAGTACTTGGTTGTTCATAACTACTATACTTTAGTAGTCGCTGCAACAATCCTTAGCATTCTGCCACAAGGAGAGTGGCCTCTACTAAGGTCCTTATCCCCATCTTCTACCAACTTCTCTAGCTAAGCTCCAACTCCTGCTGCCCTCCGAGCTCCGCACACGATTCTCAATGAGCGCGCAAAAGATTACTATAATCTTCTAACATAGCAGGAGAACGAAATCTCACAGAGAAACCAACAATCCTAAGCCTGGGGCTCTATAACAAATCGACAGCAACGCTGAATGCGTAGTACGTCCGCACAGATTCCTAAGGACACTAGAACCTGATGCTATGATACCATCTGTAACAACCCGCCTAATGGGATACCGGGCGATCACTCCTATATCAAATTATAACAGGAGTTACATATGGATCATTCTTAGCATCACTGTCGAAAATCCATTTAATTACTAATATCCTATTAGGCGAGCGTTAAAAACTTTAACTGAACTACTCTTTTCATCAATTAAAATAAAACATCCACAATTTAGTGCGTAAATAAAACTGAAATGAAAATGAAATAAATTAAAATAACCGAACACTCGGTTCAAATTATACAACCATATCGAATATCGTGCAAAGAATAAATAAAATCAGTTGGACAATTGGCCCGAATGTTTATACAATACCTCCTATCTAGAGTACAAGGAAAGAAGCATCTACCGAGAACCTGCAAGCATCCACAGCTGCTGCAGCAGACGTCTGACTCGAAAGAATTTCCATCCAGGCATCCCTGTGTCTAGACACCTATATATATATATATATATATATATATAGAAAGAAAGGAGAGTAGATAGACGGGTCAGAGCCCGAATTTTGAAAATATTTTGCAAGTGCATAAATGCTTTATTTTTAGAAAAATAGTTTTATCTCATATTTAAATTGGTATCGCTCTCCCATGAGATACCCCTCACCCCTCCTCTAGTAGTGCACACCTAACGCACCCTAACACATACCCTAGTCAAGCTATCCCTGCCTAACTAGTCTATCACCCAACTACTATCTACCCCAGATAGTCCGAGTGCTAAGGGCTAAACTTCCCTCCATTCTCAACACTGCACTAAGTTCGTGCGTGGGGTGTCTCCCAAAGCGAAATCCAAACAAGGAACCCCCCCTCGATACACCACTACTTGGCAGGGTTAATGGTAGAGATCCATTAGGCCCGTAGCACGCACAAATGTATAAATATATATATATATACATCAACAATATGCGTCCGGATAATATCTCCCGGACTGAGGTTTAGGTAATAAACTATATAATACACATCCGGATCTACCTCCCGGACTGAGGTGTATTCTATACTCATATCAAAACCTTCCATTTCCCTTCTCATATCCAGGAAATGTATTTAAAAGCCAATTCATTAGCATGAATTGCTTTACCATATCATGTATCTTTTTAAAAGCCAATTTTTATTAACATAAAAATGCTTTTCCATTATATATCATCCCATTTCCCTTTTTATACTCAGGAAATGTACCCAAAGCCATTTTCATTATCATGAAAATGCTTTGATCATATCATATGCTTCCACATCCCTTCTTCCATCCGGGAGTGTTACCGAAGCCAAACCTTTATCCCATTTCCCTTTTTATACTCAAGAAATGTACATTAAAGCCAATCCATTATCAAGAATTTCTTTAATAAATCTAAGACCGCCCCTCCGGATTTCCCCACTGGACGCGCCCCTAAATGGCTATCATCTTCCAGGGCCTATCTATACAAGACAACCTGGGAACCTACCAACGTCGGGAAGCGGCCATATTGCCTGCGGGAAAGTCAGGACCACACCTAGAATCCCCTAACCAACGCAATAAACAAATAAACGCCCATATGGCCTAGGGACTATATCCAACCTGCTCAACAGCCAGGAAGGCTTCACCACAACGCGCGCAACTTCCCTTATGATAGCGATTTAGGGAGGTGTGTAACATCCATATTTTATCAATTATGAAAAACATTTATCTTTCCATTTTGAAAATATTCATTTTTATATTTTCAAAATCATTTCCATCATATCATATATATATATATACTTAAATCACACAGTATATACATATCCTATATATTCCCCCTAGAATATATATATCCGGCCATAATGGCCTATATCATCTAGCGATGACCAAAATCCCAAAGATTCCCTCCAGGAATCATAATCATGCATTCATATTAGCATGATTCTAAATCCAAAGTATTTCTTACTTTGATGACTAATAATTACCTTAATCAACTCTTAAAGATTTATGGGATATCTCCAAATATAATAATTCACTCTAAGTGAATATACATATATATATATATATTCCCCAATCCACAAGTCACTTAGGACATAACCCTCTAATATACTTTAATTTAGAAGGCCCTTAAACTTTATTTTCAAAGATGAGAAATAATAAAAATCTCCAAAATCTTGGGCTGAAAACAGAGTACCGGTCGACCGGTCCTGGACCCCCGATCGACCGCGGGTTGCAATTAAGCCTACGAAACAAAGCAGTAGGCCTTATTTCCTTGACGCGGTCGACCGGCCATAGGGGCGCGGTCGTCCGGTCACACCAGGTCCTCAAAACTTAAATTCCTTAAATCCTTAATCCAGCAACCCAAATTCCTTTTCGAGGTTTCTAAGCTACCCCAAAAATTATCCCGAACATCTACGACATTAATTCTAGCCGTAATTTTTCCGATTCCCGATTTGATTTCCGAGTTGATGATTTCAACCCGGAGCTGTCATCTTGTAAAAATAATATCAAATCGTAGAAAAATCAAAAAAATACACAGTTGGCGCCCACGCGACCGTATCGAAAAGATCTACAACTTTCGTGTTTTGGCCGAAAGCTAAATCATTTATCTTCTTGGCCGAAAATGACCCCAAAGGCTGCGGGTTACTATTCATTATCTCTCCCAACATCCCAAACTCTATTTTTCTCCATTTTTGTTGTTTCTAACCTCACCCAACAACTCAATAAACATCTAATCTATGTTTTACAACTAACACATCAATTATTTTGGGGTATTGAATCATTTCTCTTAGATTTAAACCCTAAAGCCATAAAAGCCCCAACTTATGATTTTAACCTATTTCAATCCAATTCTTCACTCCATTTACATGATTTAACACTAGAAATCATTAAGAGTTTACATTACATCAATATGTAAACTCATATCTAAGTCTTCCCAATTTTATTTTAAGGGTTCTAACCCAAAATCATATTTTTACCAAATATGATATGAGATTAATGCACAAAAGTAAATAAAGCAAGTAAACACTTGCCTGGAGGATGAAATCCGACGACCTCGAGCTGAATCCCGCGGAGTTTGGCCGGAGTTCCTCCCTTTTCTCTCTTTTTTTCCCTCTCTCTCTCTCTTCCCTCTCTTCTTTCTCTTTTCTTTTCTCTTTTCTCCCTCTCTCCCTCCTTTTATAAGGAGAAAAGGGTTTAACCCCTTTAAAACCCAAAAACGACTCGTTTACCTAATTACGAGCCTATATAACTCCAAAATTACCCGGAACTTAATTTCGACAATCGGATACTCTTTTCCGACTATCTCGGACATTCCAAGACTCATGGCGCAGTCAAAATTTCCATCCGAGGTACTTGACCGCAAATCACTATTCTAACCCAAAATAATTAAATGCGGGTTTTCAACTCAAAATCTTACATCTTTTGTCGCTATACTCCACGGCGACATAGAATTAAATTATTTCGACCTATATAGTCCCAAAATAATTTATAACACCCTTCGAAAATCATTAAATCCTCGAAAATCCCAAAATTTACTATTTCGAGAAATTCTCCAAATTCCAAATTATACTTAATTATGGAATTTAATTGTCCCTAAAAGGGCGGGTTGTCACATTTCCCCAACGGAACTCTAAAAAAAACAAGTCGAACTCCTCCCGACGACGTCCCCGAAGGATCTCTAAAGGTCTCAAGCCTCCTCAAGCAATACGTCCAATACCTGGACCACCTAATCACTTCCCTAGTGATGTTTATGACATCAAACTCGCCTCTCCTCCGCAGATCACAAACACTTCCCCGACAATCAGCTCCCCGGCTCAAAACAACATCACGAGGAAATTTCTCCAGCAGAACTCCAGAAAGTCATTTTCAATGTCTCTAAAGGACACACTACGTTTTCCCCAACTTATTCCCAAGCGAAATCCAAAATCCAATCTTCATCCTCTTTTAGGTGAGAATTGACCTCGATCTTAGATCGTCACCATAGTTAGGTCAGAATTGACCTCGGTCCTCGGTCGTCACCTCTCTTAAGTCAGAATTGACCTCGGTCTTGGATTGTCACCATAATTAGGTTAGAATTGACCTCGGTACTCGGTTATCACCTCTCTTAGGTTAGAATTGACCTCGGTCTTGGATCGTCCCCATAGTTAGGTCAGAATTAACTTCGGTCCTCAGTTGTCACCTCTCTTAGGTCAGAATTGACCTCGATCTTGGATCGTTACCATAGTTAGGTCAAAATTGACCTCGGTCCTCGGTCGTCACCTCTCTTAGGTCATAATTGACCTCGGACCTCGGTCGTCACCATAGTTAGGTCAGAATTGACCTTGGTCCTGGATCATCACCTCCACTCAAGCCCTCAGAATTGGCTTCGACCCACAAAATCGGTCACCTCTACATAAGTTCGCAGAATTGGCTTCGACCCACAGAATTGGTCATCTCTACTTAAGCCCTCAGAATTGGCTTCGACCCACAGAATTAGTCATCTCGACTTAAGCCCTCAGAATTGGCTTCGACCCGTAGAATCGGTCATCTCAACTTAAGCCCTCAGAATTGGCTTCGACCCACAGAATTGGCTTCAACCCACAGAATCGATCACCTCAACTTAAGCCCTCAGAATTGGCTTCGACCCGCAGAATTGGTGACCTCTACATAAGCCCGCAGAATTGGCTTCGACCTACAGAATTGGTCACCTCTACTTAAGCTCTCAGAATTGGCTTCGACCCGCAGAATCATTTACCTCTACATAAGCCCGCCGAATTGGCTTCGACCCGCAGAATTGGTCATCTTAACTTAAGCCCTCAGAATTGGCTTCAACCCGCAAAATTGGTCATCTCACCTTCAAGATCTCAGAATCGGCTGCGACCCACAGAATTGGTCATCTCAACTTAAGCCCACAAAATTGGCTTCGACCCGCAGAATTGGTCATCTCACCTTCAAGCCCTCATAATCGGCTTCGACCCGCGGAATTGGTCATCTCAACTTAAGCCTGCAGAATTGGCTTTGACCTGCAGAATTGATTATCTCACCTTCAAGCCCGCAGAATTGGCTATGACCCACAGAATCGGTCACCCTCATCTTCAAGCCTGCAGAATTGGATTCTACCCATAGAATTGGTTATCCCTAGCACACTCCTTAGATCCTCAGAATCGGCCCCGACCCTCTGAATTAGTCATCTTTGCTCCTTTAAGTCCTCGGAATTAGCCTCGACCCTCTGAATTGGTCGTCCTCGCTCCCTTAAGTCCTCAGAATCAACCCCGACCCTCTGAATTGGTCATCTTCGCTCCCTTAGGTCCTTAGAATTGGATTTGACCCTTTGAATTGGTCGTCTTCGCTCCCTTAGATCCTCAGAATCGGCCTCGACCCTCTGAATTGGTCATCCTCCTTCAAAGAATCATGCGGTGTCTATTTGACGGCTATCATTTGTTCCAAACTCACCCGTCGAGGGGCTCTGTAGACACCCCATTCTATTACCCCCCTAAAACTCTCCTTAGGTCCCTAGCACCTCCCTTCATCACTACAAACCCAGGTTATGCCCCGGGTACTAACCTAGAAGCCATCGAGCACTCTTAGGCTCCGTTTGACCAAAAGTCAAAATCTTCAGCTTGACTGAGACTGAATTAATCTCGAAAGGGCACTGAAACCCCTTTCCAACGGTCTGTCCCGTGCATAATTTTGACTTACCATGCGGACGAACGACCCATTTCCCTCGAGACTCAATTAGGAGGCCACCGGGTGCTCCCGGGCTCTTTTGACCTAGGTCAACTCTTAATCTCGACCAAGACTGAATGAATCTTCAAAGGGTACTGAATCCCCTTTCCAACGGTCCATCCCGTAAGCGATTCTGACTTACGGTACGGACGAACGATCTGTTTTACTCCGAAAGGTCACCGAATGCTTCCAGGGCCCGATTGACCAAAGTCAACTCCTCGAACCGGATCAAACTCTTTGGAATGTTGAATTACATGTCCTAACCTTTCCAACGGTCCACCCCATGTGTGATTCAGACTTACCATGCGGATGAACAATCTGTTTGCGTCCGAAGTTCCCCATCTAATGGACTGATGAATGCTTCCAAGCCATATTTGACCCAAAGTCAACTCCCGGAGCCGGGAGCAGTCCAAAGGACTTTCGAAGGTCTCTGAATTACCTTTCCATTGGTCTTCCCCGTGCGTAATTATGATTAATGGTTTGTGTTCTGTGGCTGATTTTCTGAAAAGGCCTGAAAGACACTGCCAAACGGCAGGTCCCAGACCCTTCCTATCGGCAGTGTGCCTAAACGCACCTGCCGAATAGTAGGAACAGGGCTATGCCGGTCGACAATGCCCTGTGCCTATAAAAAGGAATCCCTTGCCTCACTTTCAAGGAGAGCCCAGATCTGATAGAAATCACTCTCAGCAAATCTCAAAAACCTCTCTCGAAGTCAGCGTAATTTCTACACCCAAATCCCTTTCCAACCTTCACTTTTCATCAAACTTGGTGAATTCACTACCCTCCATCATCATCCAAGTCTAAGGGCTGCTCTCCAACATTCAAGATCAAGCTCAAGATCTTCAAGAAGGTCCAATTTTCTCAACTCTCTCTTTAAATTCTCATAAATTTGCAATATCTTGTTTTATTACTTAACACTCTTATTATCTCATCTCATACATCCTAATGTATACTTTTTATTTAGTATTATTGCACATCCCTTATTTTCATATAAATAAAAAACCCAAAAATAAGAAAAAGAGGGTTTACTCATAAATTTCCAACGGGAATTCTCACAACTAAAACACTTTTTCTACACACACACACACATAAATAAGAGAATCCCCGGTTGGATTTATGGGATAAACCCCACCCCTCGTTTTGCATGCGAACTACGTGGACTTTGACGCCTCTATAGGCTACGTAGGCATTTCGTGGTAAAACCCGAGACTATAGTCCTATTTTTTACTTTGTCTCTGAGAACGTGTGTGCTCGCGTTCAAATGATCAAATGATATATAAAACCCTTTTAACACAAACAAACCCTAAACATGCAGCAGTATGTGATTGAATAAGATGATAATCTAAGCAAGAACATTCAAACACATGCAATTAAGGAAAAATCCCCCACAGGGGCAAAACCATTTATTTTCACTATAATTTGTAAGAAAACGGCTTACAATCGGATTACAATGAAAATACAAGTTGACTAAGAATTACCCTCGGGTATCGGATTCTGTAATCGCGGCTGGAACTATCCCTTTCCAGTAGGGCTGCAATGAAGAAGAGAAACAGCTTCTCCACAAGGATTGAACAAACCAAAGTTGTGTTCTTGGGTTGCAAAAGGATTCACAAATATTTGGCAAGGATGTGTGAATCAAAACATGAGTCTTGGGACTCAAAAAATATGAAGACTAGAGGTATTTGGACTCTCAAATTCGTCTTCTAAAGTCTTGCAAAACAACTCCCCCGAAGTTGGTATTTATAGGGAAATACATGAAGAGACCCACGATTTAAAAACTCTGAAATTCTATCCAGCGTATAGGTACCCCGAACCGGTTCGGGTACCCTGCGAACATGTTCGCCCCCCTGAACCGGTTTCGGACTGGGTTCGGGAAAGTGTGCTGGGAATAGAGGTTTAAACACTTAGAAAAATTCCCAGTATTTTCAATGAAAATATCTCCATTTTCAACGGGCCATAACTTGTTCACCGTAGCTCGGATTGAGGTGCCGGTTCTTCCAGTATCTTTGTTGCGGCAAGCTCTTCAACTTTCCAGTTGATCGGTCCTCCGGACGGTGACTGTAAAATTACCAATTTGCCCTTGAACATCCCTATCATGCCTTGTTTCACTGATTTGACTTCTCTTGCGTACCACTTGCATTACGAGCCTAGAATCAAGGAACGTGAAGTCGTTGATGCAGATGAGGGGCACATTAATGGAGATAATGCATGCTTGATTCCCGAAATTCGGATAGAGGCCGTCATGTGAGATCGTGAGGTGACGTGCCAAATGTAGCGGCGTACGACATAAACAAATGAAACATTTCGGACATGAGTAAAATGTCCTTACAAATCTCCCCCTATGTCTATGCCGGTACATACATAAAAACTCCGAATTATCAAATATGAAATTGCCTATACAAATCTACCCTCCCATGAACCCAAAACTGGAAAAGGTACAAAATGAATAGTCTTCATCGCTTGATCTTCAAATCTTCAGGAATCACAGATCTTTTCTCATCAGGGTGTGCAATTCAGAGATTATTAATGTAGTACCTACACACATGAGACAAACCAAAATACCAAGTGACATATCGAGTTTGAAAAGATGAGATAAACATATATATATCAATGTATGAGCAAACTCAAGTTTTTCAAATCTCCCCCATAATAAGATAAATCATTCTCCCCCTTTTTATGATGTCCCCAAATAGACAAATGAGAGAAACAAATTAAATAGGCAAGAGCGGGGTGTCACTAGGATACAACCACACCATGAATGAACACAAAGCAACCAAGTCGATGAAAGTGTAAATGAAGTGGTGTGATCAAATTCGATAGGAAAATCAATGCATACAAACATGACATATGTGCACGATGAATATTGGATATTCCTAGCGAATGAACTCAAAAGCTTCCTTTGGTGTAAAAGAATGACAATATAAGATATTGACTCAATCAAATCAACAAATCAAAGCTCAAAATGATTTTCACACCAATAACGTCCAAAACGATTTTATGCTTTTTCAGGACTTTCAAGGAAGTGCAAACCCGTTTAAAGATTCTCCAACCAAACTCCCTCAGATATAATGTTGAATAGAGGCATTCTAAATTCTCAAACTTTGGAGAATTGATGGTGAAACCTAAGTGGCCCATATTTGGCATGAATTGCTTTTTATTGCCTGTAAATTTTTTTCGGGCTCTTTTAACCTCTTTGGACCTCGGATATTAAAATTCCTCCATTTTTTAGGTCCTTTTTAACGGTGGCTTTTGCGCAAAGGATAGATGATTACCTTTCACAGCCCCTCCCCGTTATACAAAAACACACAGTCCCACCAAAACGGTTTTTACATGCATTCCAATCTTGTCAAGTTTTATCGCATATTGTACATTGTATAGACAGAATTGAGATGAAAACACTCAAGCCAATATGAGATAGACAAGTGCAATAATCAAATATAGCCGTGCATGTGGGCAATAAAGGATATAGGAGTCAAACATGTAGGAAGATATCACTAATTACATCTCAAAGACTCCAACCAATGTAAAGCACATGGATGAAATGATGTAGCCTCTCAAATATCTATCAAACAGTCACATGGATAAATGGAATGAAGTTGTGACTTGGCTATCTTACATGCTCATCCATAAAATAAGCAAAAAAAATAAATCTTTTTGGATTTTTCAAAAATTTTATCAAAATAAAATCTTTTTGTGCTTTTCTTAAAGGAAAATCTTTTTGTATTCTTCAAAAGAAATATAAAAGGCAAAAAGAATAAATAAAAGCTGTACAACTAAGCAATGGTACATATAAAATAGACTAGCAATAGGAAACATATGATATAAACATGAAGAAGCATCCTATTCTAGACATAGACCAACCCCTCAGTCAACTGTGCAAATCCCCAAAGACTTCCTAAGACTCTCAAATCTAAGGGCATCTAATGGTTTCGTGAAAATATCGGCTAACTGACGGTCGGTGGGAGCAAAACTCAGGGATACAGTGTTCTCCTCAACTAACTGACGAATAAAGTGCTCACGTATCCTGATGTGCTTGGTGCGCGAATGCTGAACTGGATTGCGGGATATGTGTATTGCGCTCGTGTTGTCACAGGAAATGGTCATGGTGTCCTGTGAAATCCCATAATCCTCCAGCATTTGCTTCATCCACAAGAGTTGTGTGCAACAACTCCCGACAACTATGTACTCAGCTTCCGCAGTGGACAAAGAGATGGAATTTTGCTTCTTGCTCAGCCAGGAGATAAGAGCAGAACCAAAATAGAAACACCCACCAGAAGTGCTCCTACAGCCATCTACATCCCCAGCCCAATCGGCATCCGAATAGGCGGACAGACGGTCATCGGTATCAAAGGAATACCAAATCCCATATGAGAGAGTCCCACTCACGTATTTAATAATACGTTTTAGAGCAAGTAAATGTGACTCTTTTGGGGATGCCTAATATCGCGCACAGACTCCAACACTAAAGGCGATGTCGGGACGACTGGCAGTCAAGTAGAGAAGACTACCTATCATACTCCGATATAAGGTTTGCTCTACGTCCTTGCCTGAAGTGTCCTTACTAAGCTTGGTAGAGGTACTCATAGGTGTACGTGCATGCTTAGCGGAGTCTAAACCAAATTTCTTCACTAGGTCTCTAGCATACTTGGATTGGGAGATGAACATCCCATCCTCTAGCTGACGAACCTGGAGACCAAGGAAGAATGTAAGCTCACCAACCATGCTCATCTCAAACTCACTTTTCATCTCCTCCTCAAAGTGGTTAGCATGCTGGGAGCATGTGGATCCAAAGACTATGTCGTCCACATAGACCTGGGCAACCAAAATAGCACCGTCATCTCTCCTGACGAACAACGTCATATCTACTCCCCCTCTCTTGAAGCCACGACCTAAGAGATAGGAAGTAAGCCTCTCGTACCAAGCACGGGGTGCTTGCTTCAAACCATACAAAGCTTTCTTAAGATAGTAGACGTGTTCTGGGTGTTGAAGGTCTTCAAACCCTTTTGGTTGTTCCACATAAACCTCCTCCTGTAGAATGCCATTCAGAAAGGCACTCTTGACATCCATCTGATACACCTTGAAGCGCAGATGACATGCGATGGTGAGCAGAAGACGGACGGACTCAAGCCTCACAACAGGAGCAAATGTCTCCCCAAAGTCTACACCCTCTATCTGTGTGTAACCTTGAGCGACCAACCTAGCCTTATTTCTGATTATGGTACCATATTCATCCATTTTGTTCTTGAAAATCCATCGGGTACCTATCACATTAGTCTCACTAGGTCGGGGGACTAATTCCCAGACATTATTCTTTTTAAACTGAAGCAACTCATCCTGCATAGCAGATATCCAGTGTTCATCCTTGAGTGCCTCTTTATGGTTCTTGGGCTCGACTTTGGACGTGTAGCAAAGATGGCTAACAACGTTCTCTAGCTGAGCACGAGTCTTGACCCCTAGAGTGGGATCGCCAACAATGGCAGATGGGTCATGACTCTTGCGAACCCAAGCAGGTGTGTCCCCTAATACAGGAGTAGGGTCCACAGAGTGTGAGAGAGGAACATGTAAATCACTATCAGAACAATCCTCATCCTCACACTGAAGGTTAGGATCAATAACCGTCGGAGGTTCGTCATCTTGCACGGTGACGTTTATTGATTCCATAATCTTAGAGCTCTTCAGGTTAAAAACCCGGTACGCTCTACTATTCGATGAATATCCTAGAAATATTCCCTCGTCGCTCTGGGAGTCGAACCTTCCTAATTGCTCTCTATCCCGTAGGATGTAGCATTTACTCCCAAAAACACGGAAATATGCCAGGTTGGGCTTCTTGCCAGTCCACAACTCATAAGGAGTGTGAAGTGTGTGTGGACGCAGATACACCCTATTCACCGTGTGGCATGCAGTAGACACTGCCTCTGCCCAAAATCTCCTAGAAACTTTACAACCTAGAAGCATAGATCTAGCCATCTCTTGGATCGTTCTATTCTTTCTCTCAATAATCCCATTTTGCTGAGGAGTTCCCACAGCATAAAACTCATGTTTGATCCCGAGGCTATCACAGTAAAGGTCTACCTTTGCTTCTGTGAATTCAGTGCCATTGTCACTACGTATTCTGTTAATAGTGACACCGTGTTGATTTTGCAGGACACGGCACTTGGTCGTTAAAAAGTCTACAACATCGGATTTCTCTCTCAGAAAACCTACAATGGAGTACCTGGAGAAATCATCTACCATCACGAGGATGTACCTCTTACCACCTAGACTCTCAGTACGAGTGGGACCCATAAGATCCATGTGAATCAACTCCAGAACACGAGAGGTGGTAATGGATTGCAACTTCCTGTGAGTACTACGGATTTGTTTTCCCAACTGACAGGGTCCACAAACGGTGGAAGTTGGCTTTCCAAGAGATGGTAAGCCACTTACTAGGTCCTTTTTAGATAAACGATTGAGATCTATAACGTTCACGTGACCTAGACGTTGGTGCCACAGATCCATAGGAGTGATTGTGGCGCTGTTGCAGATAAGTGAGGATGTGGGCTCAGTCCCATAGCAATTATCCTCGGTCCTCACCCCTTGCATCAACAGTTTACCGGCTTGATTGTAGACTTTACACGCGTCCCGGTCAAACTTTACTGCAAAGTCAGTGTCGCACAGCTGGCTAATGCTGAGAAGGTTTGCTTTCAAACCTTTGACGTACAAAACATTTTCTAGCTTAGGAAAACCAGGTAACTCGATAGTACCTCGTCCTATAAGGCTAGACTTACTCCCATCTCCAAAGGTGACTCTGCCATCTTGATAGTCCTCAAGAGTAGTAAAAAATGAGGCATCACCTGTCATGTGTCTGGAGCACCCACTATCAAAATACCACTGAGAGGTATTATGTGCTTTGAGAGCAACATGAACAACAAAAGCCTTTTTATCTTTCTTAGGTACCCAAGTCGAGATGACCTTTTGTTTGCCTTTGTTGTTGTTGATTTTAGCTGGAATGTGAGAAGCATTTACTAATGGCAAAGAGATCCGTCGGAATTCTTCCATTAAACTCTGAGTCGTGGCAGCTAAGAACTCAACTTGCTCTCTCAGACTAGAAAACTCATCAGTATGACGTGGTGGAGCAGTAGTACGTCGTGTCCGACCCATGCTATAGCAAGTTTCCCTAAGGTGGCCTTTTCTTTTGCAATAAGTACAAAAGAGCACAGTCAAAGGCGGACCTTGGTTTGCTTTTCTTGGTCGAACTCTCCTTCGAGGTTTTTTACGGTGACGATAAGGAGTTGTAGTAAACTCAGGAACTGGTCCAGGTGAAATTTGGGACGTGGAGGCACCATCATATCCAATTCCTTGACGATCACCAAAACCTAAAGTGGGGCCGAGGAGCATCTTTCCCATCTTCCCAGATCTGTCCTCGATTTGTACCTTGACTTCCCGTGCTTTCTCAAGATCATGAGTCAGCTGGGCAACAAGGACTTCAAGTTTCTTCCGAGTCTCCACGGAGGAATGGAGCTGACTCGTAAGACTAACCACTTGCTTAATCAAGTCCCCTCTCTCTTTCTCTAAAACACTCTCTCTCTCTCTAAACAAATTCTCATTCTCGACACATGTAGAATCTCTCTCTCTCAGGGCGGTGCAGGTGGAGAACTCTCTTTATCTCGCTTTCTTCAAATCTTCCTCTAAGCAGGTGATCTTAAGAACTAACGCTTTGTTACGCTTTTTAGTTTTAAAAGACTCAGAATATAACTCAGCGTAGGCGCGTTGTATATCACTCTCGCTCTCACTTGTGTCATCCTCCCCCTCACTCACATCGATCTCACTGTCGAGGTGTCCCTGTGAAGCATCATCCTCAACGTCGTGAGGAGAACTAGGAGTGCTCACTTGGCTGGCCATGAATGCTGTGAAGTTACACTCATGCGGTGACTCATCTCCTGAATCCACCGTCTCGACCTCACTGTCGTCACTAAGGGTAGCATTAAGGACAGCTTTCCCTTTCTCTCTATTCAGACGATTGGCACACTCAAAAGCTCTATGACCCCTACCATCGCACTCAAAACATCTCTCACTTTCTTTCAAAGGAGGATTTTTGGAATCTTTTTCAATTTTCTTTTCAAACTTATTTTTCTCAAATTTCTTTTTATCTTTAAAATTGCCATTTTTCTTAAATTTGAGAATCCTCTTGAAATTTTTTGCGAAAAGAGCCAAATCATCTAAGTCAAAATCGCACTCAGAATCTGACGTGTCAGTCTCTCTCTTTCTAGATGAATCTACCCTCTTTCTAGCTGACCCCTCACTCCTTCTCTCTTGGGCTTTAAGTGAAATTCCCTTATCTTTAGATTTAGCATTTTTAGGGAACATATCAATTTCATAAGTTTGCAAATCTCCTACAAGTTCTTCCAATTTTAGCATATGTAAATTACCCATAGAATTTAGCACGGTGACTTTAGGGATAAAACGCTTAGGCAAAGAACGCAGAATCTTTTTAACAACTCTAGCATTCGGAATATGTTAACCAAGATTAAAACTAGTATTCACAATGTCAGAAAGTCTAGCATAAAATTCATCAAAGCATTCAGAATCATGCATGGTTATTGTTTCAAATTGAGTTGTCAAGTTTTGCAACTTAGACTCTTTCACGGCATTAGTTCCTTCATGGGTGAGTTGTAAAACATCCCATGCCTCTTTTCACGTGGTACACGTCATTATGCGTTTGAACTCATCAGGTGTGACAGACCCAGAAATAGCACTTAGACCCTTAGAATTAAAAGATGACCATTTAAATTCTTCATCAGTCCAAGAAGTGTCAGGTTTCAAGTTGGTCACATTATCAACAGTCACGGTGGGAGGAGTCCACCCTCGTTCAACCAAAATCCAGACACGTTCATCAATGGCTTTTAAAGCCGACCTCATACGGGCTTTCCAATAAGCATAATTTATCCCGTCAAGAACAGGCATTTTATAATATAACTTCTCCATTTGAACACGCACATTTTCAAAAATCAATTTTTTAGAAAATTGATATCTTAGAAAAATTTTGCGGAAAAAGGAATACGCGATAGATTAGCGTAACCTGCTCTGATACCAATTTGAGAACGTGTGTGCTCACGTTCAAATGATCAAATGATATATAAAACCCTTTTAACACAAATAAACCCTAAACATGCAGCAGTATGTGATTGAATAAGATGATAATCTAAGCAAGAACATTCAAACACATGCAATTAAGGAAAAATCCCCCACAGGGGCAAAACCATTTATTTTCACTATAATTTGTAAGAAAACGGCTTACAATCGGATTACAATGAAAATACAAGTTGACTAAGAATTACCCTCGGGTATAGGATTCTGTAGTCGCGGCTGGAACTATCCCTTTCCAGTAGGGCTGCAATGAAGAAGAGAAACGGCTTCTCCACAAGGGTTGAACAAACCAAAGTTGTGTTCTTGGGTTGCAAAAGGATTCACAAATATTTGGCAAGGATGTGTGAATCAAAACATGAGTCTTGGGACTCAAAAAATATGAAGACTAGAGTTATTTGGACTCTCAAATTCGTCTTCTAAAGTCTTGCAAAATAACTCCCCCGAAGTTGGTATTTATAAGGAAATACATGAAGAGACCCACGATTTAAAAACTCTGAAATTCTATCCAGCGTACAGGTACCCCGAACCGGTTCGGGTACCCTGCGAACCGGTTCGCCCCCCCGAACCGGTTTCGGACTGGGTTCGGGAAAGTGTGCTGGGAATAGAGGTTTAAACACTTAGAAAAATTCCCAGTATTTTCAATGAAAATATCTCCATTTTCAACGGGCCATAACTTGTTCACCGTAGCTCGGATTGAGGTGCCGTTTCTTCCAGTATCTTTGTTGTGGCAAGCTCTTCAACTTTATAGTTGACCGGTCCTCCGGACGGTGAGTGTAAAATTACCAATTTGCCCTTGAACATCCCTATCATGCCTTGTTTCACTGATTTGACTTCTCTTGCATACCACTTGCATTACGAGCCTAGAATCAAGGAACGTGAAGTCGTTGATGCAGATGAGGGGCACATTAATGGAGATAATGCATGCTTGATTCCCGAAATTCGGATAGAGGCCGTCATGTGAGATCGTGAGGTGACGTGCCAAATGTAGCGGCGTACGACATAAACAAATGAAACATTTCGGACATGAGTAAAATATCCTTATAGTCTCTCATTTTATATTTTCGCTAAACTCCATTCTCTTACACTATATATACACATATATATTTGTTCTTAGGGGCGTATCATTCCGTGTGCGTTATCATTCCCTCATAACGATTAACGTAAGGATGATCACCTAAATCCTATTTTCTAATACTTTTATACCTTCCTACGGATGACTCGCTTTACCACTTCCATGGTACAAGTCGACAATTCTTATCTCCACTATATATACACATGCACACACATCACGGGGAAAATAAAAGGAAAATAACAAAAATCCATGAGAGACCGAAAGGACGGAATGGGTGCCTAACACCTTCCCATTTCGTAACTTAGCCTCTGGACCCTTCTCGAATCATTTTGGTTTCATATGAACCAGTATGTCCTTGGATGTTGTCCTTCCGGATGTCTTCCCCTTTTCTTTTGTCTGTCTTGAGTAAAATAGACTGGCGACTCTAATCTCTCTACATCTTTCACCTCACCTCAAATGACGTCGGTCGAAGCGCTCCCGAGAGGGACGCGCGGGACTTGAGGATCCTCCGTCGTGCGACAAGGATCGGGGATGGCCACAGTGTGGTACCCGGTGAGAATGCACGACCCCCCTAGCTGATAGGACAGTCCATGAATATTGGTATGACCAAAAAAATACACAATAGTACATATTATTATCTCATATAATATGTATAGGTAATTACTCCATAATTACCATAAAAATTCCAACTAAAGTCTACAACATTTTTCAATTATTAATAATCTACCATCCAATAAATTATTAATTCCATTCCGTAAAAATAATTACTTAACCAACTAATTAATTATATTTATTACCAATTCAATGTGGGAATATCCTTACTTAACCAACTAGTTAAAACTCCCCTTTTTAAATTCCCTCTTTTACTCCAATTTCAGTAGGCCAATTCAATTTTCAGTGAGGCAAATAAATCTCATTAAGCCAATGAAATTCCCAGGCCCAAGCATAAAAGGAACGAAGAGTCAAAAACCCCATCACGCCGCTCGAACGACAGTGGGTCTTGTTCGGGTGACATGACATGTCGTTCGAACGACCCACGACGTCGTTTCAGCTACCTGATGTCTTCCACCTCAAGTCGATTCACCAATTGTCCTTCCCAAATTCAATTCCCAAACCCAGAACAAATTCATACGAAACCCAGAAAATGCTTATACAGAATACAACTTCTTCATCCAAAAATCAACCCAAAATCCTTGTATTTAAACCCCAAATTTTATATTTGTTCACGGCTTAAACACTTAAGATGTTTCTCCAACTTTCAACCATCAATTAATTCACAATAAGAGGCATTCATTAAGGACTCTACACCAAATTTTCAGTCCATGATTTAACAGTGACATCCTCTATGTCAATTAATCAAAATCCCCAATTTAATTATAAAAACCCTAAGGGATCTACCATTAATTTTTAGATTTACGATACCTAAATTTCTGGGACAACTTTTACATTAAATTCAGTCCTCTAGATGCATTGTTCATCATCAAATAAACTATATTCAAACCTAAATCCAAAAAATTTAAGGGGCAAGTATGATGCATCAAGAAATATATTGAAAACATAAATTAAGCAAGAGAATTCTTGCCTTAATGATTTTTAGAAGAAGGTCCCTTGAAATCCCCTTGATTTTTCCTTAGTTCCTTGCCCTTTTTCCTCTCTTTTGGCCCTTCTCATTTCTTCTCCTCTTAACTATTGTTTTAGGTTTTCTGGAATGATAGTTTGAGAGTGGTTTACCCCCACTTAAACACTAATAATTGACTAATCTCGAGTTGGGCTTAAAAGCCAACTTTTGGACTCCCAAATGGACCTGAATCCATAACCCAACTAGCCCAAAAGTTCCTAAACCGATATACTATTGACCCGAGCCTATTTTTAAAGCTCTAAAATATCTAAACGAACCCATATGTGTCTCGAAACATGTACCGAATTATTTATGTCAATATTGGATACTATTAAATTGTGTCACACATTAGTGATGTATTTTTCGTACGATACATGCAATTGCTACATTCATACGCATAAAATCAATCAAATACAACATAAAACTAAATAACAAATTTTGACTATGAAATTATTAAATTAAAAATATTTAATTAAGTCCAATTTCCACAATTATTTATTTAGTCCAATATATTATTTTATTATTTATTTTAGAATAAAAATACGGGGTATTACATTCCCCCCCCCCCCCCAATAACGGAATCCCATCGTCGGAATAAAAATAAGAACGTACCTAGCTAGAAGAGTTTTGGATACTTTGTGCACATGTTGTACTCCCTCTCCCAAGTTGACTCGTCCTCCCGATGGTGTCCCCACTGCACCCGAACTAAAGGACCAACCTTAGATCGAAGTCGGCGATCCCGTCGGTCCAGAATGGCTATCGGTCTCTCCTCGTAAGTAGCGTCTGGCTAGAGCTCAGTATCATCGATATCAATGTGCTGGTACGCTACCTTATCTCCACGAAACCTCCGTAATGAATATATGTGGAAAACATCGTGCATTCGCTATAAGTGGTTCGGTAATCCCAACCGATATGCTACGGGCCAATCCTCTCCAGAATAGGGAATGGTCCCACATATCGAGGAGACAACTTCCCTTTCTTCCCAAATCTCATCACCCCCTTCATGGGTGACACTTTAATCAACACCTGATCTCTAAAATCGAAGTCTAAGTGTCTCCAGCCCGCCTCTACATAGCTATTTTACCTGTACTGGGAAATCCATATCCTGGCCCGAATCATCTCTACATTCTCTGAGGTGTCCTGAATAAAGTAAGTAACTTATTCTCCCCCACCTCCAACCAACATGAGGATGAACAACAAGGTCTCCCATAGAGTGGCTCAAAAGGTGTCATCCCTATCATGAACTGGTAGTTGTTGTTGTAGGCAAACTCCACCAAGGGTAACTACTGCTCCCAGCTCCCCTTAAAATCCAAAATACACACCTGTAACATTTCCTCTAGCATCACGTTCACCCTCTCCGTATGCCCATCGATCTAAGGATGATATAACGTACTCAGTCTCAACTCTTCCCCCAAAGCCTACTGAAAACTCCTCCAAAAGTGGGACACAAACGTTTTGTCCCTGTCTGATACTATGTTGAGCGGTACCCTATGCAGCTGAACAATCTCTGCAAAGAAGAGTCTGGCATACTTCTCGGAGCTATAATCTGTCCTAACAGGTAAGAAATGAGCCACCTTTGTCAATCTGTCGATAATCACCCATATCAAATCATGCTCCCTCTACGAAGTAGGTAGCCTAATGATGAAGTCCATGGAAATGCTTTCCTATTTCCACATTAGGATCTCCCAAGGCTGTAAATCACCTGCAAGATGCTGGTGATCCACCTTCACTAGCTGACACATAGCACACCCGGACACAAACTCAGCTATATCCCTTTTCATCCTGGCCCACCAGTACTGACGATGCATGTCATGGTACATTTTATCCCCTCCGGGATGTACCATAAAAAGTGAACTGTGAGCCTCTAACATGATGGCTTGCCTCAAATCCTCATCATCTGAAACAACCAGTCTCCCCTGAAACCTCAAACCACCATCCGACCCAATGGAAAAGTTCTCCACCCCTTGACTATCAATTGCCTCACCCTCTCCTAGCAAAGTTGATCTCCCTTCCATGCCTTCACCACCCGAATAATGATTTCAGGGGTGATAGTGAGAACTGACATAAATGTGCGGGTCAGGTCATCATCCCCATGAAGTGACTTCCACTTCGCCTTCCACATTGTCTCTAACTCCAATAACGGCTTGCGGCTCAACGCATCTGCCAAGATATTCGCCTTGCCCGAGTGGAACTGAATGTCGAACTTATAATCTTTCACAAACTCTATCCACCTCCTCTGTCGCCTGTTCATATCCCGTTGTGTGAACAAATACTGCAGGCTTTTGTGGTAAGTGAAAAGCTGAATATTCTCTCGCGGGAGATAGTGTCTCCACACTCGTAAGAAAAAACAACGACTGTTAACTCTAAGTCGTGGGTGGGGTAATATCCCTATCGAGGCTTAAGCTTTCGAGAAGCATAATCTATTGGCCTCTCCTCCTACATCAAAACCTCGCCAAGCGTCCTTAGGGACGCATCTGTATAGACTCTATAATCAACCCTTGCCTGAGGCAACACCAAAATCAGTATTCTAGTCAATCTAGTCTCCAGCTCCTCAAATGCCTTCTAGCACATCTCATCCCAAACGAATGTTACTCCCTTCCTCGTCAAATTCATTAAGGGGTTGACTATCTTCGAGAACCCCTGGATGAATCGACAGTCGTACTCGGTTAGTTCCAAGAAGCTGCACACCTTGGTAGTGGGCTGCCCCCACTCCATCACGATAAAAAACTTTCTCTGGGTTCACGGATATCCCTCGCTCGAACACAATATAGCCCAAGAATTGTACCCCTCTCAGCTAAAACCTGCATATCTCGAACTTCGCATACAATTGATGATCCTGAAGCATCTGTCAAACCACCCGCAGATGCTCTGTGTGCTCCTTCGCAGTTCGAGAATAAATTAAGATATCATCTATAAACATGATAACAAACCTATCCAAATAATCCCTGAACACTCAGTTCATCAAATCCATAAATATTTTCGGTGCATTGGTTAGTCCAAATGGCATCACCCAAAACTCATACGATTCATATCTAGTAAGAAAGGTTGTCTTTGAGATGTCCTTCTCCCGAACTTTCAACTGGTGGTACTCGACCTCAAATCAGTCTTTAAAAAAATGGAGCACCCCTCAGTTGGTCAATCAAATCATCTATACATGGCAACGGGTATTTATTCTGAATAGTAACTTTATTTAAGTCTCGGTAGTCGACACAAAGCCGTAGATATCCGTCCCTCTTCTTTACGAATAACACTGGAGCACCCCAGGGCGAAGTACTCCTCCTGATAAAATCCTTCCCTAAGTGACCTACAGATTAAATATGGGAGAAGAATGTCCTACATAGGTTGTGGTAAGAGAGATATCAGGCATGGTAGGTCGGTAGACTCTAAAGGAGTTTGTTATAACTCTTACAATGAAATAAGTGGTTGGTTTGGAAAACTGCAAATGTTGAAATTTACATGATTAGTGTAAATGGTTAGTGTATTTTCATTTTGTCTTAGGTCGATGGACCTTGATAACCGACTAAGTTGTGCAGTAGTATATCGGGAAGGTTCCTTATTTTTATTTTTCTTGCGAGACGTCCCACGCACGAAATTGGCAAAAGTCGGGAGTTGAGGGAAGTCGGATACTAAGATGGTTATTTCTTTTTACATGTACGTATGTGGTGCTATACTTGTTGTATAGATATGATTGGTATAAATGGTACATATTAGATATATATGTGTACATATAAAGTGGAATATGTGGGAACCTCGGTGATGTTATGATAGGTATAGATGCGACTTTTCATTTATTTCGTGGGATATGAGTATAGACTAATTGGGTATGAACCTAAAACAACGGTGTGGAATAAAATTGTGACTTTATGCTACCTTGAATTTCGAGGACGAAATTCCGTTATAAGGGGGGAGAATGTAAAACCCCGTATATTTTTTAATAAAATAAAATTTAATAGGGATTAATTTATTTCGGTGAAATTAATTAATGAAGGTTGTGAGTAAGTAGACTCATTATTATTTACATATTTTAGAGATGGACTTTAATGATTTGGAAAAAATCAAAAGGGATTTTTATTTTCAAATAAAAAGTATTTACATGTATCACATCACAATTAAAACATATTTTTGGGTAAAAATATTTGGGATACACTTTGAGAGGTATTACGGGCTAGTTTGGACATTTTAGGCCCTTAGGAATGGTCCCGGAGTATATATATATATATATGAGTTGGGTAGTTATTGGGCTAATTAAATTATGTATTTTGGCTCATTTGGGGGTCCAAAGTTGGGGCCTAAAGCCCAACTCGGGAATTGAAGACCAGCCTTATTTAATTAGAGATAACCCACTCATTTGGGAGTTATATCCAGGAACCCTAGACATAGACACCTAAGAGGAGAAGAAAGAGCACCCTATAAGGAGGAAAAGATGTTTCTCTACATAATCTCAGACAAGGATTGACTTGCCAATCTCATTCAATTTGTGCTATTCTTATATACATATTAACTCCTCTGACACACCCCACTTAATTTTGGCGTCGGCCGCTACCAAAACTATGTCGGACGTGAGTAAATAAAATATCATTCTTAACATGCGACATATATGAGATATAATAAAATCAACCCATAAGATAAATATATGAATCAGTCCTAAATGATAATCACAACTGAGCGATAAAAGATCCATCACATGCTAAAACTCTAAGTAAAACCAATCTCCAATAGGGATTAAATAAAATATGAATAATAAAGAACTATGGATAATCTAACTGAAATCCTATAACAACTTTGGAACCGAATGGCCCAATAAAAAATCCAAATGAAGTCTCATAATGGAATACGACTAAAAAGAAAGTCTAACTAAAAAAATAATAAAATAAATAAACTCCAGTTGCACCTCCAAACGATAAATTCTGATAATCCTATGCAGCTTCTCCAAAACTTATCCTGAAAATTTTAGTCAACGCACGAGGTCAAAGCCCCAAGTATGAATACACACTACTCCCCTCAAATAGGATCCTTGAATCCAGACAGTAGCATTATACGCAATAAATATCACAATAGAATATTTTAATTTAAACGAGATAATTAAACGCGATAAATATAAATCACTAACTACCCTCAGAAATTCCCATTTCAAAAAGCACACCATATGATTTTGAATTTCCAAGTCCCACGATGTTAATTTAATTAAATTAATCCAAATTTTTTATTGTTTTCACTTTTTATTATGGAGGTCCTCCCACCCCGTGTTGATGTAAAAAACTAGATCGCTCTAATTATTCAATCACAGATAAATAAATAAGACAAAGATTTTTAAAGTGGTTCGGCTAGGAATAAAGCCTACGTCCACTGTTATGTTATTGCTGAGTGTTTGCAGAATTCTTGATTACAAGTTCTCTCAAGAAATTCCGGTCCCCTTGAATGAGGGTGATACAAGGTATTTATAGCCCTTAGGCTGTACATGAATGGGCTGGTACATTAAATGATATACATGTGAAAGGGTAATACATTTAATGCAGCGTGGGCGTCAAAATTATAAACATTCAATGAATAGTTGAACTGTTGATTATCTGGTAATTAATGCTACGACCGAGATGCAGCTCGGACCGCCTTAGTTGCTCGTTGAACAAGAGTTCCTCGGAGCGCTGGAGTACCTCGGGGTACTAGAGTATCCTCGTACCTCGGAGAGAACATGAATTGGTCGAAGGGATGAACTTCCTCGCTGCTATTGTGCCACGTAGATTGACACGGGTCTTCGTATTATTCATCCACATCAGCCTATTAATTTTTGTATCAACAGAAGCCCCCAATGTTTCATATTTCGAACTTTGAGGAGTATGGAACATTCTTTCTCGGTATATGGCAATATTAAATGACTTTCCTAGGTTTCAGGAACATTGTCTTCAAATTTCCTTCTCATTTCGCAGCTTCCGCCTTTTTTTGAATTTTTATAAGCGCTTCGATTTCCGTGCAGTTTTTGTCCTTTTAGCCGCCGGAAGTTCAGTAGTTTCTTTTTGGTAATCATTTCTTTCGCCGCTTCCCAATGCAAAGTATTTAAACTTCTTTGGTAACCATACCGTCTTCTACGTTTTCCAATTTTCTGCATTCAAGCTTTCTATTCTCTCCTTCTCTCTTGTGCGTTCATCTTTGTTTTCGTTCGTTGTCAACATACCTCCTTTCTTCCTGTAAGATCTTCTTCCTTTCTTTTGTATCTCTTTTATTCAGTATGGTTTATATTGTTGAATCTGTTGAGAAATTTCGTTCCGATTTTTCCATTCCGTCTTGGGTAACTCTGGAGGTTCTTTCTGAGCCTTTAGATTATTTTCGATTGGCTGAGGGACATTAGTTCCCCAGTCTTTTTATTGCTGAATGTGGGTTTTCCTTTCCACCAAGCCCATTGTGTCTCCAGTTTTGTCAATATTTTGATCTTGTTCCTGGGGTTTGCACAAGACCATTGCAGACGAGCATATCAGGTCTGCATCATATTTGCTACAGTATAAGAGTTATACAACCTCTTATACCGCTCGCCCTGTTGAGCCAACTTCAATTCCAGAAGACTCTTCTTCAGATTCTCATATTCCTTTAAGTCAGAGAATGGGCAAGAAAAGAGCTCCTCCTGCTCTATTTGATGACGTTTCTTCTGCTGCTGGGGCCAAGAAAAGCAAAACTGATGTCCCAGAGGGGACTAAAAAAGTGGATGCTGGGTCTTCTAAAGCTACCGAGAAGCCCCCAGTGGTTCCGAGCAAGAAAAATGCTCCTGTGGAAGTAATTACAATCTCTCCGACCAAGACTTCTTTGGTTGAAGGTGCTGAACTCCCGTCGAGGAGATTGAGGAAATCATCCTCAGCAAATCTGGCTGAAACTGCCTCCTCTTTACCTGCCGGTGGTATTGGTGTTCCAACCATCATTCCTCCGAGCTCTGCAATGAGCTTGGTAAAAACTTGGATCATACCCGAGGTCCAAGGAATTGATAAAAAAATTCCCAGGGATACTCTGACATCCCTAGCTGCTCGTCATCTTGCTTCAGTAAATTTCTCATACTTCTGGGTTTTCTTTCTTTCTCTGAATTCTTGCATTTTTGTATTGACTTTATTGTTTTTCTCATCTTTCAGCTGGTGAATTGTTTCAATAACATCGTGGAGAAAGATGAAGCTATTAAAGCTTCCAGCTCTTCGTCAGATGTTGATGATGCTCTGCTGGGTTTAGCCCAATCTGTGAAGGAATCTCGTCAACAATATGTTGAGGAAAAAGCTGTTTGGGAGAAAAAATTGGCTGTGGCTGAAGCTGAGAAGGTGAAGATGGCTGAAACCTCCAAGAATTTGGAGGATAAAATGAAAGGCTTAGAAGTCGAACATCAAAAATGTGACGACAAGCTGAAAAAGGCAGAGGAAGAGTTATCTATCCTGCGAGATATCAAGGTCCAAAAAGAAGAATTGGATGCAAAACTCTCCTCGGAGAAATTGAAGAGAAAGGTTGCCGTTAAAAAATCCTTCAGCGCTGGCTGGGATAAAGGATGGGATAAGGGGATTGCTGCTATGACATCCCAAGTCCAATATGGGAAGTTGAAATACTTCCACGATGGCTGGGTAGCTGCTTTGCAGGAATTGAAGATCAAGGATGATTCTGAGCTATTCCAACTACACCTCCCTGGTCCTCCTCCACCAATTGTGGAAGAAGAAGAAGAAGAAGATAAGCCTGTCTCTGATGAATCTTATATGGCTATAGGTGATCCAGTCTCTGCCTCTCAACCTTCTGTCACCGAGGACATTTCTTCCATGCCTCCTCCTCCCGAGAAGATTCCTGCCGATCAAGCCGTTGTTACCACCGAGCAACCGAGCTCCTCGTCCCAGCCTCCCGAGAAAGTCTTGGGAGACAAGGAAAAGGTGTGAAGTTGTTCGGCATCATTTCTATCTTTCATTACTTGTAATCGAACAATGTAATCCTTTTGTGATCTAATAAAATACATCTTTGCTCATCTCTGTTGTTGATGATTTGTTTTTGTTGATTGTTGTCTTTTTCTCGTCCTTAGTTTGTTGCTAGAATGGAACTGATATCTTCACATGATACCGAGCTGATGCAGCAATGTCACCAATATTATAAGGCTGGTCATACAGACCTTAGTACATCAGAAATTGCTGACATCCTTGGCCATGATGCTTCAGAACAGGCAATTGAGGCTTATCGGTACTTGAAAGATTTACTCGACCGAGCTGTGGCCAACAATGTCACTTACTATGACTTGATTGAAGAGCTTCATGGTTCCATAGAGGATCTCCAAAATCAACACAATGAATCAACTATTTTGTTGCACAAGGACTATGAAAATAGATATCAACAGCTTTCATCTGAAACAGGCCATAAAAAGATTATCGCTGGATACGATATTAGGGAGAGAACTCTAAGAGGTGAAGTTGAAGCCTGTAGGCAGATTGCTGAGCTGCTGGAACAAGAAAATAATAATCTGCAGAAAAAGTTGGCTCAATATGAATCTGTAGCATCATCTTCCACTGCTTTAGTACCAGTTACTGATGAAGGTTTCTCGTTCTTAGAGGTTGAAAATGCCAAACTAAGGCAAGAGCTGGATAACTTAAGAAAATCTGTTATTCCTGTGAATGCTTGGGGACGAGGAAGAGGTTCTCGGGGACGAGGAAGAATTATCGAGGAGCAAAGTTCTCCAATTGCTTCTCGGAGCCGATCAAGAGTTCTAAGCCGCAATGTTGAAGAATCTCGCACTCAGTCTACTTTGGAAACTCAAGCGTTCCAATTGAATGCTAAGGATCGTGCTCTGTCTGAACTGTCCAAGAAAAATCTATCCTTGGAGGATCAACTCACTGCAACTAAGTCTGCTTTACATTCCAAGGATCTTTTTGCCAAAAACCTTCATGAACAATTGGATAGATTAATCTTCCAATTCCATAAACAACCCAGGGAATTTTGGATGGCAGGATATAATGAAGCCTTTGTTCATTTAGATGCTCGTATTGAACACGCCAATAACGAAGGTTATAAGCAGGGATGGTTGAACGCCCTGGGTGTATTAAAATTGGAGCAAGGGCATTTTTTATGGGATTATCATGCTCCAGGGTTACTAGACTTGCCTATGCCACCTTTCAAATTGGACATGGAATGGATCCCAGCACGTTCCATTCCTCGAAGTTTAATTTCAAAATATCTTGGTGATTATAGTCTTCATTCTCAGACTGAATTATCTCGCCCTGAGCATCTCTTGGATACACCTTCAATAATGAATGTCAGAATGCTGAAAGACTTGAATTTTATTAATTCTCCTCTTTGCCTGGAAGATCCTCCTGCTGGCGAAGATCCTGTCTCAAAAGCAAAGGTCAAGAAACCAATAGAATAGGAATCTTAATGTAATAGTTAGCACATACATGTAACATGTAACTTATTTTGAATTTTTAATGAAAGACTTCATTTTTGTTTGTAAATCTGTATTGGTATTGTCTTGTGTTTATCAAACACTTTACATTTATGCATATGTATCTGTTAAAAAGATAACAATATTGTGCTGTTCATGGACCAACTTAGTAATAAAAAAGAATTACAAGTATCAGTAATGTTGCTCGATCACTTAATAATAAAGTAATGAGTATAAAAATGTTTAAAATTTTTCCAACCAACCAAGGTTGTTAAATTGTGCTCGTCGACCAATTATAGTTAGTGAGAGTTTATCCCCAACTAACCATACTTGGTAAATTTTTGTCTTTTTCATAAAATGTGTCCGACCAACCAAGGTTGATAAATTCTCCTCGTCGACCAACTACAGTTAGTGGGTTTTTATCCCCGACCAACCATGCTTGGTACAATTTGGAATATTTTGCTCTTCAAAGAACTTTTTGTATTAATCTTACCTCCCGACCAACATAAGTTGTAATGTGAGAGTATATTTTTATCTTACCAACCGTAATTGATCATGCTAATGTACACCTCTTAACCAAAGGAGTAGTAGTGGTTCTTTCGAACTATATGTCCACTAGATATCTTACCAACCGTAGTTGGTTACACTAGTGTCACCTCCTAACCAAAGGAGTATATTTTTTGGTTCTTTCGAACTGTCCACTAGATATCTTACCAACCGTAGTTGGTCACACTAGTGTCGCCTCCTAACCAAAGGAGTATTTTTTTGGTTCTTTCGAACTGTCCACTAGATATCTTACCAACCGTAGTTGGTCACACTAGTGTCGCCTCCTAACCAAAGGAGTATTTTTTTTTTTGGTTCTTTCGAACTGTCCACTAGATATCTTACCAACCGTAGTTGGTCACACTAGTGTCGCCTCCTAACCAAAGGAGTATTTTTTGGTTCTTTCGAACTGTCCACTAGATATCTTACCAACCGTAGTTGGTCACACTAGTGTCGCCTCCTAACCAAAGGAGTATTTTTTTTGGTTCTTTCGAACTGTCCACTAGATATCTTACCAACCGTAGTTGGTCACACTAGTGTCGCCTCCTAACCAAAGGAGTATTTAAGCTGTTCTCGCCCTTTTATCAACCGGAGTTGATCGTGGGTCTGAACTATAGTCTTCTTCTTGTTATCAAGCAGCGTAGTGTACAACACTAGTATTCCCCGAAAAACTTTCAACAGAAAGAAAATGGTGAAACATCCTCGTTTTATTCATAATGAAGGAAATGCTTTACATTTTACATTACTGATAATACTTGCGCAGGTGTTCAGCATTCCATGCATTCTTAAATTCCTCTCCTTCTAGAGTTGTTATTCTGTAAGTTCCTGGTCGAACAACTTCCACAACTCGATAAGGTCCATGCCAGTTTGCTTCGAGTTTATTGTGCTTCTGAATGACCTTCTTCAGCACATAATCTCCTTCCTTTAGATCGCATTTCTTCACCCTTTTGTTGTAGAACAGAGCTGTTCGTTGTTGATAAGCAGCATTTCTGATGGATGCCTCTTCTCTAACCTCCTCGAGCATATCCAAATCCAGTCTTCTCATTAAATCGCTGATTGGGGAATTAAAATTCAGTACTCTATGTGTTGGGAGACCCAACTCGGCAGGTATTACAGCCTCACTTCCAAATGCTAACATGTATGGTGATTCTTCAGTTGCTGCTCGGGGAGTTGTTCGGTAAGCCCACAAAACTGACTGTAGCTCATTAATCCAATTTGCTTTAGCCTCACTTAGCCTTTTCTTCAACCCATTTAATAATGTTCTGTTTGTCACCTCAGTCTGTCCATTGCTTTGAGGATGGCCTGGTGCTGAATGAAATTTCAAAATGTTCGACTGATGACAATAGGCAACGAATTCCTCGTTATCAAATTGTGTTCCATGATCTGTAATGAAAGCATGAGGGAGACCATATCGACAGATGATGTTCTTCCAAATGAATTGATAAACCTTCTCGTACGTCATATCAATCAGTGGTTCAGCTTCCACCCACTTAGTAAAATAATCCACTGCCACGACGAGGTACTTGAACCTTCCTCGGGTCGTCGGCAATGGTTCAACCAAATCAATCCCCCACATAGCAAATGGCCAAGGTGAAGTTATGGGTGTTAACAATGCTTGTGGAGTTCTTCGGATGGAGGAAAAACGTTGGCACTTGTCACACTTCTTGGCATAGGCTATACAATCAGCCCTCATCGTCGGCCAGTAGTACCCCTGCGTTATCACCCTTTGCAAAAGTGTCCGTCCTGCTACATGAGCTCCACAGGATCCTTCATGGATTTCCTCAACCAATTCCTTGACTTATGATGGATGTACACATCTCTACAAACCTGCCATAATTCCTCGTCTATACAAAACACCATTAGTTAACACATACCGAGCAACTTTATACTTCAATTTCTTGGCGGCTAGTTTATCCTCCGGTAATTCTCCTTCTTCAATGTATGCCCTGATAGGATCCATCCAAGATGGTCCTAAATCAAGGGTTATTATATTCACCATCAGGTCTTCTTCTATGCTCCGACTTTCTAATACTTCAATTGGTATTGTTCTTCGTAGCTCGGTGCGCGTAGCTGACGCTAATCGGGCCAATGCGTCTGCTCTAGCATTCTCCATCCTCGGTATTCTCACCAATTGAATGGCATCAAATTCTACCAACAATTCCATCACCTTTGCATGATACTTCGCCATTAATTCTCCCTTGACTGCATATACTCCCATCATCTGATTCACAATTAATTGAGAATCACTGAACACCATTATTTGCCTTGCTTCCATAAATTTCGCTAAATTTAAGCCTGCTATCAGGGCCTCATACTCATCCTCATTATTGGAGGCTTTGAATTGGAATCGCAAGGCATACTCCATATCAATATCATCTGGGGTGTTTAAAACAATCCCTGCTCCACAACCAGCTGTGCAAGATGACCCATCCACATACAATCGCCATGTAAGTAACTCGTCTTCAAATTTCTTATCTGACAGAGCTCCTCGGTAAAATATCTGTTGTTTTCTTTCATCATCCCCTGGTATTTTTCGCTCCTCGACGACTATCTGTTCGCACCTTTTTACCAACCGGAGTTGGTCTGGGTTTGAATATGATGATTTTTCTACATCCACAAGTCCTTTTACCAAACTTAGTTGGTATGGACCTGTTTCTGTTGATCATGTATCGTCCACAGGTTGGTCAGCAAGTACCTTCTGTTCCTCGGGGGTATCAGGGTATGTGAATTCTGCTATAAAATCTGCTACAGCTTGCCCTTTTAAGGATGATCTGGGTTCGTACACAATATCATATTCACCAAGTTCTATCGCCCAGTACATCAGTCTTCCTGATTTTTCTGGCTTATGGAGGGCTTGTCTTAGCGGCATGTCGGTGTACACAATGATGGTATGGGCCTGGAAATATGGCCTCATTCTTCTACTTGCTTCGATTAGTGCCAGTGCCAATTTTTCTAGCTTTGGGTACCTGATTTCTGCACCTCGGAAAGCTTTACTTGTGTAATAGATAGGTTTCTGGACTCCATTCTCCAATCTGATCAATGCTGAACTAACTGCATTCTCTGATACTGCCAAATACAAGTACAGCTTCTCTCTAGTTATTGGCCTGGACAACAATGGTGGTGCTCCCAAATACTTCTTCAAGTCTTGAAAAGCCTTCTCACATTCATCAGTCCACTCAAAACTTTTTCGCAGTGTTTTGAAGAATGGGAGGCATTTATCAGTTGCTCGGGATACAAATATGTTGAGCGCTGCAACTCGTCCTGTAAGACTCTGTACTTCTTTCCTCGTCGTTGGGGATCGCAACCCTAAAAGAGCTTTGATCTTTTCTGGATTTGCCTCAATACCTCGTTGGTTGACGATGTATCCGAGGAACATTCCTTCTCGTACTCCAAAGGTACACTTCGTCGGGTTGAGCTTCATTTGGTATTTGTCCAATTGATCAAAGGTCTGGCCTAAGTCAACTAGATGATCAGTAGCTCTCTTGCTTTTGGTGAGCATGTCGTCGACATAGACTTCCATATTGCAATTGATTTGTTCGGCAAAAACCTTGTTCATCAGCCGCTGATATGTTGCACCTGCATTTTTTAAACCAAAAGGCATAACATTATAACAATAAGTTCCCCTTGGGGTAATAAAAGAAGTACTTTCCCTGTCTTCAGGTTTCATTTTGATCTGATTGTAGCCAGAGTATGCATCCATGAAGCTGAGCAGCTCATGTCCCGAGGTAGCATCCACTAGTTGGTCGATTCTGGGCAATGGAAAATGATCTTTTGGGCATGCCTTGTTAAGATCAGTGAAATCAACACACATTCTCCATTTATTGTTCTTCTTCTTTACCATTACCACATTTGCCAACCAATCTGGATATTTTACATCTTCAATGAATTGGGCTTTCTGGAGCTTCTCGACCTCCTCTTGTATGGCCTGGTTCTTCTCGGGACTAAACACTCTTCTCCTCTGCTTCACAGGCTTTATCTCCTTATTCACATTGAGCTCATGACATAAGAAGTTTGGATCTATTCCTGGCATGTCTTCATGACTCCAAGCAAAAGTATTCTTCCTATTTCTTAAGAAAGTTATCAACTCCTTTTTTATTGTAACATCCAGCGACGATCCTATCTGGGTTACTCGTTCAGGATGCTCGTCGTCCAGAATAATATTTTCTGTAGATTCCACCACCTGTCCTTTTACCAGTTGAGATTCATCTCTAGGGTCAAGAGTTTCAATTTCTGTATCTTCATCCACTTGGTAAGTAGTAGTCTTTTTCCTTGATTCTTCAAGTTCCTCTTGCTCGGCAGACGAATAATAGCATTCTCGAGCTACTTTTTGATCACCTTTCACAACTCCTACCCCAAAGTTTGTTGGGAATTTCAAGCACTGATGTACCGTAGATGGAACTGCCTCGAATTTCTTCAAACCAACTCTTCCCATGATGATGTTGTAGGCTGACTGCACATTCTTATCCATCACGAAGAAGCGTATTCTTTCTGTTCGACAAGCAGGCCAGGTTCCAATGAATATATCCAACTTGATCGTCCCAAGTGGAAATACTTTATCGCCAGCAAAACCCAGAAGGGGTCTATGATAAGGCTCCAATTGAGATAATTTTAAATTCAAGCTATCAAAGTATGAATAGTACATGATGTCTGCTGAACTACCATTGTCTACTAACACCCTTGAAATCACCACCTCCTTCATCCTCATTTTGATCACCAAAGGATCGTCATGAGGGTAAAGAACACCTGTCGGGTCGTTTTTTGAAAAACCAATAACTAGCTTCTCTTTGTTTACTTTCCTCGGCCAGATTTATTCGCTGAATATATGAACAAGCTTGAGCCTCTCCAAGGTAAGCTTTTCTTTCTGCAGTAAGGTCTCCTCCTCCTGCATCTCCTCCTGTAATAACATTACAATCAAATGACCCAAAACGTATGGAAAATACCTCTCGTTCAGGCTGCCTTGGCTTCTTGGGAAGATCAAGGTCATCATCTGGATCATCTTCATGGTCCCTCTTCTTTTTCTCTTCTGCACGACGAGGAGATCTAGATTTCTCTCTAGTTCTATCATCATTCTTCCTCTCGCCCCTGCGATCTACATACTTTGACAACTTTCCTCTTCGGATGAGCGTTTCAATCTCGTTCTGGAGGGCTATACAATTTTTGGTCATATGGCCATGATCTTTGTGAAACTCGCAATATTTGGCCTTATTCCTCAGATCAGGATTTGTCCTCAGTTTATCTGGCCACTTGATGTCCTCATTATTCTTGATTTCTTCTAAAACATGATTAATACCCATTTTCAATGGAGTATAATTATCGTACTTCTTTAGGACTTCCCATGACGTCCTATTATTCTTGGAGTGCTTGTCACCACCATTACCTTTCTGATCTTTCTTCTTAGACTTGTCGACCTCCACCTTAGTTTCTTTATCCATATTCTTCTTCGCAGACATGGCCTCCTCGGCATTCATGATTTTGGCTGCTTTTGCCATCAACTCGGACATAGTTTTAGGTGGATCTTTGGCCAAGGTGTAATACAGCTTGTTAGGCAGCAAACCACTCATCAAAGCAGTGATCGCTGTCTTTTCTTCGTAATCCATGACCTCCAACTTCTCGTTATTAAAACGAGTTATGTAATCTCTAGTACTTTCACCTGATTTTTGTCTAACACTTAGCAAGTGCGCTACTCGCTTTACCGGCTTTGCTCCAAAACAAAAATTGCTAATGAACAACTCGGCTAACTGAATAAAAGTTGAAATCTTACCCCGAGGAAGATTATTGTACCATATCTGTGCAGATCCGGTAAGAGTTCCCGAGAATGCTCTACACCTCATCTCGTCGGGGACGGCATAAATGTCGGCAGCAGCTTGGTATTGTTCTATGTGAAGTACAGGATTTGTCTTTCCATCGTACTTAGGGGTCACTATAGGTGCTTTGAATTTCGATGGTGTTGGAAAATCCACAATGGCTTGCACAAAAGGTGTCCCTTGAACAAAAGTTCTCTGTAAGGGGTTCCTCGCCTTAGCCATTTCTCCCAGTCTATCCTTCAACCGTTGAATGGAACCTTTCCATGCTTCATTCCCTTCCTCAGGCCGCCTAGTCCGAGCAATTGATTGTTCTGACATAGCTTCCTGAGATTTATCTCGACGAGTAGCTGGTCGTGATTGTGCTGATCCTTCTCTCAAACCTGATGGTGGCCGCAAACTTCTCGATGGAGCTCTAGGTGGACTCATATTCCTCCTTGGTCCTAATCGACTAAAAGGAGACACCCTGCTTAATCTTTCTAAAGCGCTAGTTCTCTCCGGAGAGAGAGTAATACGTTGATCTGTATCCGTGGCCCGTATTGATGAAGTTCGCCCAGGTTGATAAGAAGAATCATTAGATTCCTCATTGCGATATGACCCAGTACGTCTGGATCGCGATTGGCCACGATCACTCCTTTGCCCTGAATAGGTAGGTGCACCGCCTTGAAGAGTTTGAATGAGTTGCCTCATAGATTCTTGCATGGCGGTTTGTCCTTGAGCCAGATTTGTCATAATTCCGGCCAGATCTGGAGATGCAGATGGATTTGGAAGATTTCCAGTATTTCCAGCATTTTGATTACTGGATTCTGGATTATCTGCCATTGATGATAAATGATTTTTTATGAAAAACGATAATAACAGTCGTTTCCCACAGACGGCGCCAATCTGTTGATGTAAAAAACTAGATCGCTCTAATTATTCAATCACAGATAAATAAATAAGACAAAGATTTTTAAAGTGGTTCGGCTAGGAATAAAGCCTACGTCCACTGTTATGTTATTGCTGAGTGTTTGCAAAATTCTTGATTACAAGTTCTCTCAAGAAATTCCGGTCCCCTTGAATGAGGGTGATACAAGGTATTTATAGCCCTTAGGCTGTACATGAATGGGCTGGTACATTAAATGATATACATGTGAAAGGGTAATACATTTAATGCAGCGTGGGCGTCAAGATTATAAACATTCAATGAATAGTTGAACTGTTGATTATCTGGTAATTAATGCTATGACAGAGATGCAGCTCGGACCGCCTTAGTTGCTCGTTGAACAAGAGTTCCTCGGAGCGCTGGAGTACCTCGGGGTACTAGAGTATCCTCGTACCTCGGAGAGAACATGAATTGGTCGAAGGGATGAACTTCCTCGCTGCTATTGTGCCACGTAGATTGACACGTGTCTTCGTATTATTCATCCACATCAGCCTATTAATTTTTGAATCAACACCCCGGGTGGTAATCCACCATACACTTCCCCTTTTCAGAAGGCCTCTGATCCATTTAAAATGTTGACCCCGCTCTATGACAAGGTTTCACACACGACATGAATTAAATCGTCCGCTGACCTGTTTAAACTGTCGGTCCCTGACACATTATGTCGCCATAAATTTTAATACCCGTTTTTATCTTAGTCATTAGTTCTCATTTTCTCCATTTCTCAATTTATAAATTACCACACCCTTTAAATCGATGTGATATCCTCAAAATACCCCTTAGTCCCATATCTAAGGGTCCCCAAGTACACATGCATCCTATCTTACATATAGGATGAATCCCCAATATAAAACACGTCCTAGTCACATGCCTATGCTAACGAAAAAGCGGTAAAACATAAAAATGCCCCACCCCGAGATATAAAATCCCTACAAATTTACACTAACTATTCCCATACCTAGCAAGTATAAATTTTAACCAAGGCCTACCCACTAGTCCCATACCTAGTAAGCATCCTAAAATAGAGGTGAGCAATATACTACCCAAAAGCCCCTTGTCCGCGCGATGGCAAAAGTGAATAATAATAATCCATACAATATGAGAAATCATAAACACAACATGACAACATAATCATAAAGTCCCAATTTAATTTAATTCAATTAATAGCACCGTCGTTGTTTTCAACATAATTCATTCTATTCAATAATGTTAAATAAATTAACATGCGATATTATTTAATATGACATAAACGTTCTCTTTTATAATCCATATAATTTTTATAATTGTGAGCGCGTCCCATAAAAGTCTACGAGCCTACACACAAAACCATAAAACCCATAAATCTAACCTATGCACCCAAGGGTTTCAAAGATTAAATCTTATTCAAAACTTTCATAAAAATAGTCCCAAAATTTAAGTGTCCACTTTCTCTAATTAAGTTACTAATTGATTTTGTAAGGACATTTTTGTCCATTGTCAATATGTATGTCGTACGCCGTTACACCGTTGAAGAAATTGAAGATTGCATCTACATCAACGAATCTGAATATCAAAGCGTCTTCAACATCATAACCTCTGCGAGAATGAACTTGGTAAAGTTTTGTTTTTAAGTCCCTTAAAGTTTCATACTTAGTATTGGGAAACTTTTATAAAATGATTTTATAAAAAAAGAAGTAAGTTTTTTAAGTAAAATGAGGTTTTTTAAAAAAGAAATTTTTTTACTGGTAAACCGGACCGATCTGGTCATTTTTAAAACGAACCGATCTGATAACCGGACCGATTCGGCATAAAAAACAGATCAGTTGAGATTTTTTCCACCAACTCAAATTACCTATATATATTCCTTTTTCGGTGGTGTATTTTTTAAGTCTTTGAGAAAAAGTTTCTAAGAGTTCAAACACAACAAGACTTCGATTTTTGATGTGCCAAACATCTTTTTAATTCACACACAAAAATCCCAATTACTTGTGTGAATCTTTTTGGAACCCTAAAACACAAGCTTTGCTATTGTTCAACCTTTGTGGGGAGATCTTTGCAACCGAGAGCTACGTGTTATTGCTGAGGGAGTCTCTACAAAGTGTTATAGATGCGTGTCATTGAGGAGAGCTGTGGTTCATCCTTTGTTGTTTGGGCTGCGAGTCCTTGGATGGTGTTGCGTGTATTCTCTTGTTGAGTTCAAGACTGCGTGTCTTTGTGGGTTGGCTTCGTGTTGATCCATTGCATATTTCTCTATGTAATTGTAACTTGCGGTTTATATATTAATAGTGAAATAAAGATTTTACCTGCAAGGTTTTTTTTCCTGAAATCTGTGTCTCAGCATATTTACTGCGTTGCATGCTTTATTTTTGATGGGTTGATTTAGCTGCATGTTTACGGGCTGTATTTATTTGATTTAAAAGTATACTCTAATTGAATAAGGGTTACTTGGAAACTTGCGAATTAATTTAATCAATTATCACACCACCGTTATTCGGTTTTTCAAATTGGTATCAGAGCAGGTTACGCTAATTTATCGCGTATTCTTATTTTTCGCAAAATCGTGTGATATTGATTTTTTTTTTTAAATCAGTTCTGTGAAAAAAACCCGCAATTTTTCCAATGGAACGTTCATTTAATAAGATGCCTATTTTTTATCAAAATAATTACGCCTATTAGAAAGCTCACATGAAATCTAGTTTAAAAGCTATTGACGAGCATGTTTGGTTTGTCTGTGAAAACGGATGGACTCCTCCCACGGTCACCGTTAATAACATCACCTCTTTAAAACCCGTGTCATCCTGGACCGAAGATGATTATAAAATGTCTAATTTTAATTCCCTTGGTCTTAGTGCTATTTCTAGAGCTGTCACTCCTGATGAGTTTTGCCTAATTATGACGTGCACCACGTCTAAAGAGGCTTGGGATGTTTTGAAATTGACACATGAGGGTACGAACGCTGTTAAAGAGTCTAAATTATAAAATTTGGCCATCGAATTTGAGACTATCACCATGTTTGAGTCTGAATGCTTTGATGATTTTTATGCACGTTTGTCAGACATTGTTAACACATATTTTAATTTGGGTGAGGTGATTGATAACATGCGTGTCATTAAAAAGATTTTGAGATCTCTTTCAAAATGCTTTATTCCTAAAGTCACTGTTTTGAACTCTTTGGGAAACTTGAAGTCACTTAAGTTGGAAGAACTTGTAGGAGATCTTCAAACCTATGAGATTGACATGTTTCTCCAAACCATTAAGGCTAAGGATAATGGCATTGCTTTAAAGGCTCATTGTAAGAAAAAGAAAGAAAAAGTTTGTGAGTCCGATTCTAAGGGAGACTTTGATTTAATGATATGGCCTTGTTTGCAAAAAACTTTAAAAAATTTCTCAACATGAACAAAAATAATTTTTCCAATAAAAAAATTTAAGAAAAATAAAATTAAAGGAAAGGCCAAAGAAAGTGGTGAGAGGTAAAAAGAGAATGACTCGGATGAAGAATATGAGGAAGATTTTGAGAACTTCACTTGTTTTGAATGTGGGGGTAAGGGGCATAAGTCGTTTGAGTGTCCTACATGGCTTAGAAAGAAAGGGAAGAAAGTAGACATGCCTGCCACACTTAGTGATAGTGAGAAAGAGGAGGGAGATGAGTCTGATAAAGGTTTAGCACATGGGATGGTTGTCGCATTTTCTAGTCGTGTGAGCACACCCACTTTGTCTCACAAGAGTGCACATGAGAGCAATAATAGTGACTTTTGTTCTTCGAGTGATGAAGACAGTGAGGAGGAGAGTGGAGATGAAAGTGAGCTCCAAAAACCTTTTAGAAATTTGTACACCGAGCCCTTGAAAACAAAGAAGTATAATCAAGATTTAGGTCGTCGGGTTTTAGATTTGGAGAGAGAGAAGGAGGTTTTGAGAAAGGAGAAGTGTGATTTGACCAACACGTTGTCTAGTCTGACGACACGTATATCCCAACTCGAGAGTGATCTCGAACGTGCCAGGGAGGTCAAAGTCAAGTTTGAGAATGCACCTAAGAAGGTTGAAAAGGTGGTTCTTAAGGGTAAAGGTGAGAATTTAGGAATAAGTCATGACAGTGCTTCTACTTCCCAATTAGCACCCGAGCCGGTTCCCACTTTTGTGACAGTTTCACAAGTGTCTCACCCTAACCCACCTAGGCGTCCCATTCCTATTAGGAGAGCATGTCCTAGTGTTTTTGATAAAGGTGTTCCTAGGCCTATTTATGTTTGTTCTCATTGCAAAAGGAAAGTTCGCCTTAGGGAATTTTATTTTAAGCTGGGATATGTGTCACGTTTTGCTACCACACGTGTTTCTGACACACATGCACCCACACATGATACTTTACATGCTCCCGGAGATTACATGAGAGAGTTTGCACATTTAGGTGAGCAAGTTAGATTTTTAGTAAAAACTTCATAAGAATTGATGGAGGTTTTTCGTAAGTTGTCACCACCTTTGGAAAATCCTTCTGCACCTAATGATTGAGGTTTGACTTGTTTACTAGAATAGGATGCTTTTCATGATGATATTATATGCCTATTGCTAGTGTGTATCTTTTGTATATTTGTTTAGAATTTTTTTTTTAAATACAAAAAGATTTTATTTTTGCTAAAATTTTGAGAAAATCTAAAAAGATTTTTGTATTTTGTCTTGCACCATTTATGGATAGACACCTAGGATGACCAAGTCACAATTTCATTTCATTTCTTCATGTGACTATTTGATAGTGTTTTGAGACAATATATCTTGTCATCTTTGTGCTTTATAATGTTTGGAGTCATTAAGATGTAATTAAGTGTTTCTTCCTACATGTTTGACGCATAATCTCCTTTATTTCACACATGCACGGATTTGTTTGATTATTGTGCTTGTCTTATCATATGATGGTTGGGTGTTTTCACTTCAATCTTGTCCTTAAAACGAACCAAGCGCGATCATTTTTATAAGGGAATTGTGCATATAAGAACCATTTTGTGAGTTTGTGTGCTTTATTTTAAAACGGGGAAGGGCAGCGAAAGGTTCATTTTGCCTTTACGAATACTAAGCCACCGTTAAATTGGACCTAAAAAATGGAGGAATTTTATTATTCGGGGTCCAAAGAGGTTAAAAGAGCCCGAAAAAATTGAAAGGCAATAAAAAGATATTCATGCCAAAAAGGGGACATTTAGGTTTTTGCACCAATTCTCCAAAGTTTGAGAATTTAGTTTATACACCTCTAAAAGAAAATATGCATGAGGGAGTTTGGTTGGAGAATTTAAAACGGGTTTGCACATCCTTGAAATGCTTGAAAATGCACTACATAGTTTTGGATGTTATTGATGTGGAAATCACTTTGACTTTGTTTTGTTGATTTGCATAAGACGATGTCATCTAAATTCAACAAACTTTTACACCTAAGGATACTTTTGATGCTCATTCGTTAGGGGTACACATATGCATCGTGCACATATGATTGATTGAGTTGATTTACCTATCGAATGTATTCACACCCATTCATTCCATTTTCATGACTTGGTCGTTTGAGTCTAAATCCATGGTGCGATTTTTGTAGCATAATTTTTTTCAAATGTATTTTATTTTTGTATGAACAAATGAAAAATCAAAAAGAGTTTGTGAATTATTTTTGCATCTCCTTGCAAGATGCACATTTGCCATATTGTTTGATGCCTTGTTTTGTGTACCACGCCCCGATTTTTCTTATTTGATTCATTCTTACCATTTGTCTATTTGGTGACATCATAAAAAGGGGAAGAAATATTTATCATATTATGGGGGAGTTTGAAATTTGGGGGAGTTTTTGAGATTTAGCTTATGTTTTTATCATAAATTGGTATCTATGTTTATCTCATTTCAAACTCGATATGTCACGTGGTATTTGCTTTGTCTCATATGTGTAGGTACGAAGATTGAAGATCAATATGTTGCACACCCTGATGAGAAAAAATTTGAGCTTTGATGATTGTTGAAGATTGAAGAACAAACGATGAAGATTTAAACATTTGTATCTTTCCATCTTTAGGGTTCATGGGAGGGTAGATTTGTATAGGTCATTAGTTGATAATTCGGATATTTTTTATGTATGTACCGGCATAGACACAGGAGGAGATTTATAAGGCCATTTTTGTCCATTGTCAATATGTATGTCGTACGCCGTTTCACCGTTGAAGAAATTCAAGATCGCATGTACATCAACGGATCCGAATATCAAAGTGTCTTCAACATCATAACCTCTGAGAGAATGAACTTGGTAAAGTTTTGTTTTTAAGTCCCTTAAAGTTTCATACTTAGTATTGGGAAACTTTTATAAAATGATTTTATAAAAAAAGAAGTAAGTTTTTTAAGCAAAATGAGTTTTTTTAAAAAAGAAATTTTTTTACTGGTAAACCGGACCAATCTGGTCATTTTGAAAACGAACATATATATATTCCTTTTTCGGTGGTGTATTTTTTAAGTATTTGAGAAAACGTTTCTAAGAGTTCAAACACAACAAGACTTCGATTTTTGATGTGCCAAACATCTTTATAATTCACACACAAAAATCCCAATTACTTGTGTGAATCTTTTTGGAACCCTAGAACACAAGCTTTGCTATTGTTCAACCTTTGTGGGGAGATCTTTGCAACCGAGAGCTGCGTGTTATTGCTGAGGGAGTCTCTACAAAGTGTTATGGCTGCGTGTCATTGAGGAGAGCTGCGGTTCTTCCTTTGTTGTTTGGGCTGCGAGTTCTTGGAGGGTGCTGCGTGTATTCTCTTGCTGAGTTCAAGACTGCGTGTCTTTGTGGGTTGGCTGCGTGTTGATCCATTGCATATTTCTCTATGTAATTGTAAGTTGCGATTTATATATTCATAGTGAAATAAAGGTTTTACCCGAAAGGTTTTTTTTCCTGAAATCTGTGTCTCAGCATATCTACTGCGTTGCATGCTTTATTTTTGATGGGTTGATTTAGCTGCATGTTTAGGGGCTGTATGTATTTGATTTAAAAGTATACTCTAATTAAATAAGGGTTACTTGGAAACTTGCGAATTAATTTAATCAATTATCACACCGCTGTTATTCGGTTTTTCCAATTTTTATCAAAAATACATGAATAAGGGTTTAGGTGACACTTAAAATGCATAATACTAAAGGAAAGGATTAGAGTATTCATGCCCGAGATTAAGTTGAAGAAAAACTGGTAGCACGGTTGGATTCCTCTCAAAAAATTAACAAAGAAGTGTTCTTGAACAAACTTGATTAAACCCTAATTCAGCCTTCCAAAACTTGTGACAAAAAACTTGATTATGTTGGAGGTTGATGAACATGATGGAGAGGAAAAACTTTTGGAAGAGATCTCCGGTGAAAAACTTGGAAAAATTTGATTATGAGAAGTCCCCCCATGAATTAGAATGGTTAAATACAAATTAGGAATCCTAACCCAACTCAAACTCTAAAAAATAACTCACCGACTCAAAATCTGGGCATAGTCGATCGATCAACTCCCAGGGTCGATCGATCGACCCTACAGATCCGGCGACAGTTCCCCCACAAAATGCATATACGGCAAAAATAATTAAAAACTCAATTAAAAATCTATTTTAAATCCGATTTCAATTCCGCTTGAAGTTTTATTCATCTAAAATCATAACAATCATATTTTACTAATAAAAATTATTAAATCCAAAATTTTATTTTTCTCGAATATTCCAATTTATTAAATTAATTAATTAAAAAAACACGGGGTGTTACAATTACATGCTTAGATTTAAAGTTGAATCATGTTTTGAGACTGCCTAATTAGAGATCTTTAAATTAGTGTAAAATTTGATGATTATTACATAATTTATGGGTAGATCCATAATCCTTTGTATCGAATTTGTATACATGTGATTTAAATTGAGGAATTATTTGGAAGACATGTTGTAAGAATCTTTTAACAAATCTGAAAGTTAATGGAGTAAAATAAAGAGAAATCGTTAAAACCCAACTAGATGTTTACTTTTAAGATTATTAATCGTTTGTATTTAGGGATAAATCCATGAATTACATGCGTTAAAGGGAGAGATTTTGGTTGGTACTGCTAAACATAATTCTGGGTATTAAAAGCTTGAAGAAGGTTGTTAATGGTGGAAGCAGAAGAAGGAAAATGAAGGGGATGAAAACTTAACAGGTTGTTCGAGCGACCTGAGAGGTCATTCGTGTGACATGCTCCTGTCGTTGAATGACATGGAGGGTCATTCGAGCGACGCAGAAAAATATGTGGCAGTTTGGCGTATTTTATTTTTTATTTGGCCTAGGATTTTTCTTGAAGTTTAATTGTGGAATAAAGTGATTTAATTAGGGAAAAAAATATCGGAGAGTAATACTTAAGTGGCCTGAGATTTCTTTATGAAATAAAAGGGGGTTTATTAGACAACAATTATATGGAGATTAATACCTAGGGTATTGAGAGTTGGGTATTAAGGAAAATTAAATGTGAAAAGTGTGCCAAACTTATTTACGGGAGTCTGTGAGATAAATTCTAAAAGGTTAGGATATGGGCCATGGGAGTGCGTTTAGGCATTTTGGTTGAGTAGCACCATTCTAATAAATTAATTAATGTGTAATTAATTAAATTATGAGTTGGGAAAATTGACTCGGGTATTAAGGGCTAGTGCTATGTGAGTTAGGCATGGGGTAGCCGGTTTAATTTATTATATATATAATAAATTATCAAATATCGAATTTATTAAAGGGTGTTTGACCTAATAGTGGTATTTTTGTGTAATAAATTCTGAAGGGTGAAGATACGGACCGAATGAGTGAGAGTGGGTATCATAGTGATGTGATACTACTTAACAATATTAGAGGATTCCTTATATATGTACATATAACCCTTTTCACGTTAGTTGACTCCTTATATATGTACATATAAACCTTATTGAAAAGGTATTAAAAAGCGAATAATAATTAATAATCTGGAATGATTGAAGTTTGAGTCAAGAGGACAACATGCTAAGATTATTACAAGTATGGGTAAGGGTAGCTGAGGATAACTATACCTATAATCGTGTTGGTGGGGTTAATTTCGAAATAACTATACCTATAATATTTTGGGTAAGTTTAGTTTGGGAATAACTATACCTATAATGTTTTGGGTAAGATTAGTTTGGGAACATCTGTGCCTATATATTTAAAGGGAAATAAATGAAGAAGTAAATGTGATTTTAAGTACAAAAGGGAAATATATGAAACTTAATATTTAATCGAGAAGTAGTTGTAGGATGACAACTTAAAATGAGTTGTGGAATAATTGACTAAAATGTCATAGTTAAGCCAAGAAGGCTGTATTTTATATGGATTGAGATTTCCTTGGATTAAAGTAGTTATAGAGTAACTACTTATATATACTGGATGATAATATGTATTTATATGTATTTGTGTGGACATACCAATGTTCGTGGGCCGTCCTATTGGCTTGGGGGTTCATGCGTTCGGACCGGGTACTACACATCGGCATAGGTGGGCTTGGCGATTGTGTAGGTCATATAGGTACTACGTGGAAGCGCCACCTACAGGGAGATAGGTGTTGACATTGACCCAGCCTTTGTCACCGCTGGGTATGGGTCGTGAGCAGGTATCCTGCATAGGGACCGCCCCAACTTGTGTGTATTTTTTGATGTCCGCTTAGGATAAGAGATTCCTACGGACTTGCCAATAGAGCACGAACGAGACACCAACAGTAGATGCCTTTGTGTGTCGCATATATATATATATATATATATATATATATATATATATATATATATATATATATATATATATATATATATATATATATATATATATATATATATATTTTGGTGTACCTTATATGGGAATGTGCCCTCTTAGTCTAAAGATATAAACAATGTTTAATGATAATAAAGTTAGGTTAATAAAATATTGTAGATAATTAAGGATGAAGATGAGTCCTAATGAATAATGTGGTAGATAATTTTTAATGAGAATAATAATTGGATAGTCTAAGAAAGTATATAGTATTTAAAGAGAACGAATAATGGCGTAGCCAATTATTAATTAGAATAATAATTTGATAATCTAAGAGAATGAAACTTATTGTCTAACGGGGTAGGCGACAATGAATATGAATTAAATCTTTAAATGGTCTGAAGAGATAGGCAAGGGTTACAAAATATTATGACGTAAGAATATGCACCTAGCTCATGTAAATTGTGAAATCAATATTACGAAATCTATTCGGGGATTGGGTTGTCAGACATGAGTAACCACTTTTAGTTATTGCATAGATGAATGGCTTATTCTTTACATTACTGATTCAATAATGGAAGTTACAATTTGTATTTTGATTGAGGATACGCGTATGAGTGCTTCTATATGAGAAGTGAGGTACTCGTTACATGTGAGCGTCGATGGTGAAACGTGAAATATGCATTAGTAACAAATTGCATATTTACTGGTGAAGAATCTTTGCAACTCTAGGGCTTTGACCCAAATTATAAATGTTTTTCCCTCCAGGTATTCTTAATGACAGGGATATAAGGACTGATGATGCATCAGATTTGTAGTTACATTGGACGTAGTGAATTTCACTCCATTGATTTTAGTATAGGTTGTACTCCATCTTTTTGTCATTTATTTTCATACTGGGAATTGTACGGGCATAAGCCCAAGTGTTTATTATAGAAGTTGTACTTATTTTACATTAAGGACATTATATGATGGTTCGGTTTTTATTATTCATGTATTAAATCAATTTTATTTAGATACTTTTATTCATTGTGAATTTTGATATAAAATAAGAAAATTTTCATTCCTTCGGTGTTGAGAATGGTATAAATTGTTGATAAGCCCCATTTTCGATGTATTGAATCTGACCAGCCTTTACGTGAGAAAATGGGGGTTGTTAAAAAATGTATAGCTTAGTATTACCTATCCTGCGTTCACTTCTACCTTTTATGTTAGAACCCCCACACCACCCCAGGTACTTCGAGTAGGAACGTGAGGAAGGACGCCGATAAGGCCCCAGAGGGCAATCAATGTCATTAGTGGCTCTGTGATTTTAATAAAATTATGTTTTGGAACCTTGGTGATTTGTGACTTTAAACGTTTTACTGGGGCCTTTGGCTATGGTTTGTAATAATACATGGATTATTATGATTTATTACTTAGTTAATTAGTAATGTTGATTAAATCGGATTTTTCATAAATGAATCTTGTAAATTGGCCTAATTACTTAAAGTGGCTATCCTTTTTTCAACTTTAAAATGGTAAATTAATCTTTAATAAATGGTACAATTAAAAGGGTTTTTCTTAAGTAATAAAATTGGACTTTCCCCCTCCCCATTTAACTCCTTAACTTAGTGCGGGTTGAGCCAACGGTGACCCAGACTCGAGTCGGAGTTACAATTTGAGCCCCATCAGAGTGAGGTTTATTGATTGCAGAGAATGTTTTAGTTACCCCGCAAGAAACGGGACACTCAGAAACACGATCAAACTAACCTTCGAAAAGCCTTAAAAATAAGGGTCTATCATATATAGTAGCAGACCCACGAGGGAGCTTCAAAGGTGGCTTCACAGCAAGGAGCCCAATTAATATGGGTAAAGGAGGACGAGCAAGGGCGTTAGTGCACGTAGGCGGAAAACATTTGAATGAATAACCAATCGACAGTTACGTTGCATAACAAAAAACTCTACATATAAGCAACGAGCAGACAAAGGGAAAAAGAATTCCCTCAACAAAAACTATATATAACTGTTTTATCCTTTCTTTTCTTTTTGTTTATTTACTTCATTTCTTTCAATTCGAACTAGATTGTAACTTTCTTTCAAGTTTATTAAAAGTTTATTGCCTTTACATTTGGTTTCTTTTACTTTCTTGCTTTAAATTTCATAGCGTAATCTTTTACTTTCAAGCATTTATTTTTCTTTCATTTCGAAGCCCTCCTTTTATTTTAGTTCATGCGCTTTACAACTTCCTTTTGTTCTAGTTAATTGTAGCAATTTAGTGCTCACGTCAAAGTCTCCCCTAAAGAAAACATAAGTCTTCTTAATTAAAGCATCAAACGGTACGTTATCGCCTGATATTATCACAACGCTAAGATCTTTGGGTAAACCTAAGGCTACCCCTTTTGGGTACCCCTTTTTGTTACTCCCGGCATGTTAGTGTTGTACCTTGCTTTGTCTTTTATGCTCTGGCGGGATCCATATATGTAAAGACAAAGTAAGGTACAACACTTTGAAGCCGTGAGTAACAAAAGGGGTAACAAAAAGGGATAGCCCTAATATTATCCAAAATCTTTTGATTATCAAGACTATAATCTTATGTGAGACACTCGCAATTGAAAGTAAATCTATTATCCAAGCTAAGTGAAAAACATATAAATAATTTAATGTGTGAAACTATAATTTGTGTTTGGAACCTTAAAAGTGGGGAAAAATCTATAAAAATAATAAAAAATTAAGAAATAAAAAAAAAGTTTAAATTTATCTTTGTACGTGCGCGAACACACACAAGCTGATATATATTAAATTTTGTTTTAGCTTATTATGCAAATATTTTTTTATTTTATTTGTTAAAAGGCTTAAAAGTCTAATTTTTATGATTGAAAACTACAAATGCGTTTACAGTAAAAAAAAAATCTGAACATCTTTCATTTACGGTTGCACATATTATCACTTTTCACGTTGAGTGTTTGAGTGATCATATTCTTTGAATAATATAAAACTTTGTCCATATATCAATTTAGTTTGTCTTTTGCAATGATGCATTCTTTTTTCCTTAGATTTTAAGTACATGTCATGTCTTCATTCAATGATGACTTTGTCATTACCACATTCAGTTTTTCTTCCATCTGGTATCATACGATATATTCACGGTTTAAATCTATTAGTATCTTTTTTCATGATTTCAAAATTTTCTTGTACATTCCGTGGCCAACATTCATTAGTGGTAATTTAGCTCGCTGGATTATAACACATTTATATTTTATTCCTTTTGTTAATTTAGATTCACTGATCATTATCTATATAAGTAGAGAGAGCGCGACATGATCAAATAAAGACTCATTTAAGAATTACTTTGAGCGAATCAATTTTTGAAGCTGTAAAAAAAATTGAATCGATTTTTTTGGTATTGTATTCAAACATTTAGTGTACTCTAAAAAAATCAGTTCAAATAGATTTTTTTGTTATTTAAAAAAATCGGTTAAAATATATTAGTTTTTTAAAATTGACATTTTTGACCGATTATTTAAGATAGTAAATAAAATCAGTTTGAGCTGATTTTTTTAGGTACCTTGGAAATATTTAAATACCACACAAAAAATCAACTCAAAAAAAAATAGATCCACATGGAGTAGTTCTTAAGCTCATTTTTATCTGGTCTGGCCTCTCTCTCTCTCTCTCTCTCAGCACCTTAGGATGACATAGCCTTAAAGTTAAGGGCGAGGTTCTAACGGGGAAAAGCTTACGGTGGATATCTAGGCACCCAAAGACGAGAAAGGGTGTCGTAAGCGGCGAAATGCTTCGGGGAGTTGAAAATAAGCATAGATCCGGAGATTTCCGAATAGGTTAACCTTTCAAACTGCTACTGAATCCATGGACAGGTAAGAGACAACCTAGCGAACTGAAACATCTTAATTCCCAGAGGGGCTATAATTGGAGATATCATTATTTCTAGTAAAGAAGTTCTTATAAAAATAGAATATGCCCTACCTTTGAGTGCGGTTTGAACTTGATTTACGTAAATGGAAGTAACCAATTAGGTTTACGACGAAACCTAGAAATCGATCACTAATCCAATTTGAGTACCTCTATAGGATAGACCTCAACAGAAAACTGAAGAGTAACGACAGTAAGTGATTGAGTTCATTAGTTACTCATATAAAATTATTGATTCGTTCTCAATAGCCATGAGATGATCATCTTAGGATAATCCTTTTGTCGATGGATACTCATATTACACTCGTAGTCTCTGAAGGATGAGAATCAACTATGTAGCATCTACACCGGGAATTCAAGTAATGTCATTAGTTCGATCCTTCGTAGAAACTACCAGTAATAACGAACTTACAAAATGGATTTGTTTATCATAAAGAGATTCGTCCTTCCTGACCCTGCTTCACCTTAATTGTTATTTGAACAAGTAAATGGTATTCTATTAATAATCGATACCTCGAATATAGCTAAACGTATTAAAGGATTATCTATCCTCTCTTTTTCCATTTAATTGAATTGGTTTATGTTCGTTATAAGATAACAAGATGGTTAGCAATCCTTTATTTTTTCCACCCAATCTCTCTTTTGATTTTTGAATTTTTTTTATCAGAATGTTATTTCATTTACACACGCATCTCCATTGCATAATGGAGAAAGATTCATTAAAAAATAAAGAATGCACTCATGGTAGAAACCCTTTCACAAGAGAATCGTTTACCTGTAACTATTCAATGCCCCTACGAAAGATTGATCACATTAGAACGTTTTTGCGGTCGAATCCACTTTGAATTTGATAAATGCATTGCTTGTGAAGTATGTGTTTGTGTCTGTCCTATAGATCTACCCGTTGTCGATTGGAAATTGAAAACTGATATTCGAAATAAACAATTACATAATTACAGTATTGATTTCGAAATCTGTATATTTTGTAGTAATTGCATTAAGTATTGTCCAACAAATTATTTTGTTGACACGGACAAAGTCAGGGGCTCGAATTTTTTTTTAATATTGAACATTAGACATATAATAGTTTCGAATCGAATCTCTTTAGAAAGAAGATCTTTTATCTTATGAGCTCGAACGACCTTCAACAAAAGGGTACCTACAACCGAAACCGACATAGGTGGGTAGGTAGAGAATACATAGGGGCGCAAGATAACTCTTTCTAAGAAACTTAGCAAGATAGCCCCGTAAAATCGGGAGATAAAATGCTCCCTCTAACAAAGAGAGGGAGTTTTTGCACGTTGGCATATCGACAGTGGGATATAATGGCGGTGATTAGTGATTGGGGGGAGGAAACCCTCCCCCTCCCCCCCCCCCCACACACACAAAAAAATCCATGGATCCGTCCCCGGCAGTGATGGTGCATGGCTACGGCAAGTACACAATTAGGGTTTATTTGATATAAAGTGAGAAAGAGAAGTGTACCGAGAGAGTAATACAAAAGAAAATGAGTTAAAATAAACATTTCTATATGTGAGTGGCTCTTAATGTGTGGTAGAAAAAAGGCAAAAGGTATCTCGTGTTAGAGCATCACCAATGGTGATGCTAAACGACAAAAGATTTTGTAGTTGTGCAAATTGTGACGTCTGTAATGGTGAGAAAAGCGCGAGAGAATCCGTAGTTGGATTTGTAACGGTTCTCCAAATTTAGAGAACCCCTACAAATTCTATAAACATTCCTACAAACTAGTGTAGTTCGTAAGAATTCATACGAACTAATGTAGCTCGTAGGAACGTTATTTTTAGTTAATACGATTAAATAATATTCATTGAAATTCATACGAACAAATATTGTTCGTAAAAAATATTTTTTTTATTTGCTACAAATGACATTAATTCGTAGAATTTATTTTGCAAATTATTCATTCTCCACCAGTGTGGAGTTCACTATCAAGGAAAGGTAAAACCACCATTTTATTCTGGAAAGTTACCCTTCATGAACATCCATAATGCTCTTAGAAATAAGTGATGGTGAATAAATATAAACGAGTTAATGTAACACCACTCATACACTTATATGTTAATGTACGAAATATTTTTATTTCAAGGAGAAACTATATTCAAATACTAAATTTGGGTTATACTTTGTACAACCTTCAAATTTCTTGTGTGTTTTTATTTACATGTAAACTTCGTGGATATTTAATTTTTCTCCTTAAATTGAACATGTAGAATCATCTAAAGTGAAAATATTAGGTAATAAAAGGTCCTATATGACTAAAAAGCTAAAAGTGAAAAATATTGCCCAAGGTAAAAATACTACATAATAAAAAATTTATATTGAATATATAAATAATTGAAAATCGGAAAAATAGTACCTAAATTTAAACTATTAGCTAAAGATTTAAATAACTGTGAATTAGGGCTTGTGTGTGTAAGTGAGCGTGTGCTTTCAAAATCTAAAAGTGTGTTTTTATACTTTCATTTTTTAAAAATTTCAAACCAAAGAGAAAAAAAAATGACGAAAAAAAGAGATTGTCAAAGTACATTGATAAGAAGGTAGCTAAGTTTAAAATTTCCATTGAATGATGGCCAAAACGAATCAGAAAAATAAAATAGCGAACTCTTAAACATTGCATAAGGCCATCTCCAATAGTCATTTTTCTATACTGTGTGTCAAGTTATTTTTAGAAGTTTCTATGTGATTTCACAATTAATTTTATATTAATAGAAAAGCTTTTAAAAATGTATTTTTAATGGTGCTATTTTTATTTTATGTATCAATATTAGAGTACTTCTAAAAAATGTATTGGTCCAATTATATTTATTCAGGTCATGTGAAAATATCTACTAAAAATTTCTATCTCACAAAATTTTCATTAGAAATTTATATTTCTTAATTCATCACATCATATATAAATAGACATAAAAAAATTTCATTAGAGTATGTTTTTATTTACAAAATGGAATTATGTAAAAATAGAAATGACCATAAGAAATGGTCCAAGGGTTACGCGTTACGTAAGGGTTGATTAACGTTTCTTAACACATCAAGTACTAATATACTTAGTCAATTTGCTTGGGCTAACTTAGCGGGTCCAGTACGGGAAATAAGATGTTTGCCAAATGGGTGATGACTCATGACACAGACTTGATAGGCAATAAGATGGTCTAGTACTAATATGAACATAAATGAATGGATTGCATTTGTTGATTGAAAATTTCAGGACATAAAAAGGATCCCCATTGGTCCTACAACCAATTTTGACCCATTCCTCTTGACATGTATAGATTACCAAATACACATATAGACAACAAACACACCAACACCCTCCATGCTTGTGTTAGCATCAAATTTCTCCCTATTGAGGATTTCAATTCATTTTTGTGATACAATGACAGCAACATATTTGCACTGATTCATATTTGGAATTCACTAAATATCAAGCAAAATACATATTAATGAGGAATATATACAAAATAGTCTCTCGAACATTTTTTAATATACGTTTAATCCAAATCTTATTATTTTGCACCAAAAAGTCTTTCACTATGCCGCTGGCGCAGACCTTTACAAGTAAGAGAATAAGAGACTTTTTGATACAAAATAAAATATTTGGACTAAATGTGCATTAAAAAATGTTTTAGGACTTTTTGATATTTGACTCTATTAAAGGGATGGTAGATGAGTATGTCGCACAAAATGAATTGAAATCATAATCTACGGGGAAGAATTGAGTTCATGTGCAGAATTTACTAATCATTTTTATTTTATAATATGAAACACATTTTGCAAAGATTCATCTGTCTATGATCTTAAGATTCTTGTTGTTGTATTGTTGTAATAAATTTGAATTAACTCTTATTTTCTAATAAAATGAAGATAAGTAGTTAGAGGTAGTTATGAGTGATTATGAAACTCATTACAACTTAGAAAAAATGCATGTAATGGGTGTTCCATAAATTTTCGAAACAGGATTGAAGCTAAAAAAGCTATTTATATATATAAAAAGAAAATATTTAATATTAAAAGTATAATTAAGGTAATTATTAGTTTCAGTTGCAATTTGGCCCATGGATAAGTTAAAATAATGTGGCATAGTTTATCAATTTATTTTTTTTCTTTTATTATCATATGATGACAATGATTATCAATTTTTGTTATAAAAGATACAGTTCAAACACATTAACAATTCAATTTTTGCCATAGCATCAGCAATTAAAATTCATTACAATTCAATCCAATAGAACACATAAAATAACAAGAAAGATAATAATTGTGTGTTGTGAAATTTGCGCCTGTGCATGATGAACTCGGGACATATGATTGAATAAAGAAGAGTTGTGATGTTTTGGTGGTGGTGCATGATGAACTATTAACAACTTGTGATGTGGTGAATTGGAGAGAGTGATATGGTGTTTCCTTGTGGAGTTTCAATCCTGAAACTTCAGAGAGAGAGAGACAGAGATAGAGAGTATTTTAATGTTTCACTTAAATTATAAAGTATTTTTTTTATTATTAAATTTTACAGCCGACAAGACTTAAACCTCTATTAACTATATACATTTAAGCACAAGTATACAAAAGTTGAAGTGGCTCGTCCCTTTCTAGACCCGTCCTTGGGACTGTAAAACTCGATTCATGTTTATTTTAATAAAATATTGTTCCAGATTGGTTCTTAAATGAACGTGCAAAATTTTGGATTATTTGGGTTTTGGCAAACTTTTGAAATTGTCAAAACTCAAATAATTCGAAATTTTTAATTCTTGATTGACGCTCAATTTTTAATTGAAAAAATACTAAGGATACCCACTTCGTGACCATATTTCGTGGACACATTATATTAAAAATTAATACCTTATTATTTTAGGTCCCGCCAGGGCATCAACCAATGCAGTAATTTTTTTTACCTATTTTTGTCTTATATACGGATCCACGAAATGTGTCCACGAAATGGCTCTCCCTAGCATTACTCTTTTAATTACCCATTAGTAGATAAGGTTTGATTTTTTTTATTAAGTACTTCAATAAAAATCCCAAAATACCCTTACTCTTTTGTTTTCATATTAAATCATCAGTGCGTGCGCGCGCACGAGCGCGCACACACACACACATATAATGTATTCTTCAAGCCCACTGATACAGCCGATCAACCCAACATGCAAAGTGGAATGTCCGACCCAACTCAGTTATTTAATTTAGACTTGTGGATCTAACATGTGCTTAAATGCATGTAAATAAATTCAAACCGGTTACCAACAATTTCGAGGAGATATTCAGAGACACCTACGAGCTATTCATAAGCTGGTTGAGTTACTTGTACAATTCAATCACTTAGAATCACAACTATAAATGTAAACCCCCATCTCGAGACAAGGGAGATGTAACTTCGATTATTTGAAAGACGCTAATAGAAAATAGTAACATCTTCGTAGATATAGGTAAGTTGTCGAATCACGTACATTTCGTATTGTGTGTGTGATTATTTATTTTCTGCTCGATATTCCTTTCTAAATTTCTCATTGTGATAATTCTTGCACTCATATATATATATATATATATATATATGTATGATTTTGTTGTTGGTATTTAACAATTGGACAAGGAGAAAGACGTTTTAGTAGTAGGTGAAGAAAAATCAAGCTTTTGCGGAATAAAATTATTGTTTAATCAAGAAGAATTTGGGAATGAAACTATACCAATTTGACTATTTTTTTTAATATAAAACCTAATGAAGAATTTGTAAAAACATTCTTAAGAACACCTAATATTAATCACGAACACATTAATATGATTAAACTTTAACATACAATTGTTCTTAAAAAAAGGATCTTGGATCTTCATGTTTTCACAAAATACGTCTAAAAGATAGAAAATAAAACTTACTTTGGTCCAATGCATTGATCAATCTTGATTATTGCTCCATTAATCTCCTAAACATGAAAAATTACACTCAATTGAAATCTCAAAATTTCTCTCCCACCTCAGAAATAGTGTGTTATGAGAAAATCCGAGATGGTGTAGGGCTCTCTATTTATAAGGGAAAGAGGGTCGGAATCCTAGTCAAGGTGGGACTCTATTTCAAGTCCCCCACTAATGCCATTAACCATCATGTGACTAACGGATAATATTGACCCAATCTTCTAATATTCGTATTTATCACGTTCCTAATTAATTATCTGATATTTATCAAGACCAGATAATTGAGAAATTCATAAATTCGAAATTTAATATAATTGAAATTAAATAATTAATTTCGACACTGAATATTAATTTCCAACAGTCTCCCACTTGGTCTTAATAATCTTCATAATTAAATTAGGTACCATAAGGTGCACAATAACTGATAAATATAGTTTGCTTAAATCAAACAATTCACGGATGCGAGTCATGGCGGTTCCATGCTATTCAAGAGCATGGTTCCTTCCATGTACTACAACAACAATGTTTCGTTTAACTAAGCCTTTAATATTGGGTATCATAATGGCCTCATAATGTCCTTTTGAATAAGAACTATTTCTGTCAACAATAATTCATAATCATATGCATGCATTCACAAAAGACATAAATAATTGAAATCAGAAACACTTTTATTGAATTCAAGTAATAGTGTCAAACAACTAAGCCAAATAGCAATCATAATTTTACTAATCGAGACCCACCTCTTTGACACGTTCCATAAGGTCTTTGGAGATAGTCCTTTCGTAATAGGATCTGCTATGTTATCACTCGCACTACTGTGATCAATTGACACTCTTTGTTTCTGAATTTCTTCTTTCATTGATAGGTATTTCATTCAACGTGCTTAGTTACTTTAGGAATACCTAACATTTCTTCATAAAGAAGATTGCAGCGACATTATCATAATATTGCAGCGACTAGTGTCGACAACTCCAAGTCCCGAAATGAAGTCATGCTGCCAAAATACATAAGTTGTAGCATCAAGCACGCTACAAACTCAGCTTTCACATTAGTTAATGGATGGTTTGTGTTGCATTCCTTCATTATATTGGTTGATAAACCAAAACAAACATACTTAAGCAAGAGTGAACTTCATACCATCCGTACAACTAGTAAATCTGAGTCACAATAATTGTTCATATTTAAATGAACACATACACCATAAATGTGAGTATATAGTTCTTTAAGTTTCTCATTACTTCATACACAACTTTTAAACCCATAAAATTATTTTGATTCTCCACTTTCTAAATCCATGCTTGTATATAGAGAAAATATATAAACTTACTCCCACTGATCTTAAGGTGTCTACAAATATACAATGATTAAAAGAAATAATGATATTATTTCTTAAAATACGTCATGTGGGAAACTTATGTTTATAAAATGATCTCCTAAACATACACGCATGGTTTATAAGACTCCAAAAAGTAATTTTCACATCCACTTCATGTAACTCTCAATCATAATGAGCTACTAATGTCAAAAGAATTCCATGTCCTTACATATAATTGAGAAGGTTCATTTATAACCTTTTCTTCATTAATGGTGAAATATTTTACTACAATTTAGCTTTATCTCGTTTAACTACCGTTAGTGTCGCGTTTGGTCTTGATGACCCCCTCATACCCGACTTTAGTGCATCAATTTTGTAATTCAACGAGATTTTAAACTTAGTTGTAGTCTATTAGTTTCACTTCTTATGACTTTTGAAAATAAAACCATGTCATTATTTATCCCTATGCCAAATTCATGTTCATGCAGATACACCACATAATCAAACAGGATAGTAGACCTTTTAGGATCTTCTTAATACTATTCCTTATAATTTTATCTACATTTCTTTCACGGTGACAATACTATCATTTAGTGGTTGATCATTTATTTGTTCTTTGTTGTTTAGACAATCTAACAACTAAAAGAACAAGTATTCAAGAAGGTTATCGGTAATGGGATAAGTACCCTTCCTTCCTTTTATAACCACATTTCATGATTTTCTACTACCACTAATTTCACCTTTCATAATGAATTTGACTTTAATGCAATAAATACGTGTCAATGACAATTATATGATCTATGCAGGTACACTTAAGGGAAGTTTCTCATAATCTCCCACTTGGGCCACATAGGTCATCCTTATATTAGACATTGTAATACCTTAAGAGCACAACTCGACTATCAAAATTTGTAAGAGACATTACAAAAATATTGTCCACGAAAATTATGAAAAGGAGTTTAGATTTAATTTGGCAAAAGATTTAAAGAGTTTCATCAATAACGCTACGATTATGATGTAGGATCAAACAAATCTTTAAAGAACTATGTCCAAACTTTATTTTGTACAAAACATCAAAAGGAATACCATAACCCTTGAAAAAAAATATACATCAAAAGATTATTTAGAACATATCCCCCATGATTAAGTCTAGACAAACATTTTTCCCCCCAACAAAATTGAGGGTTTCTGAAAACAAATGACGATTTGATTCCCCAAGAACAAAATAAAAGAATCTTATTAGCATTTCTAGTTTGTTTTGTAAGAAATCCTTGCATCAAAAGTAAATACTTTCTATAACACAGTAAGTATAACTTGCAAACCCTACTGAGATGAAAAACTCGTTTCAAATCATAAAGGATACATATTATCTTTATCATTCTTACTCCGAGTGTGCAACATGTAAACAAACTTAATTTGTTTAACCAAATTAAATATGATTTTTTTATTTTTTTTTAGAGAAACAAAATGGGATACAATAATATGTGATAAGATAATGAGATAAATTGCCCACTTCATTAATGTTTTGATTTAACAACACACACATCGATTACATGATAATAAATCGAGTGCATAACCGTGAGTTTTCTTGAGTAGTAACCATGAAATATCGATTATATGATGCTTATAGATTACTTTATTGGGTATAATGTAATTTCATTATATTGTACACGATATTTGTGCACAACTTATTTTCACATACTATAATAATGTATGTGATCTATGATGTTAATTCAATCACTCAAAATCGATTCCCGGTAAGGAATAACCTTACTTGAAGAAATAAACTCAATATACCCCATTAATATCTTTACAATTATAAGCATCATGAGTTATTACTACCATTATCTTTACATTTAATATTCATTGCCATTCTAGTTGGGTCACTGTAGTGACTACCAAATATTTCATAATATGAATATTACATTACGTAAAGACTTACATACACAAGTCAATAAATTTCACTTATTTTCATTAAATATCGCACGATCAACAAACTAAATTATTCAGGTTTATGGCTTTCATAAACTTAATTGGTGATATGATAGTGAAAGAAACTATGGAATTTGTGTTTAACGACTATTATTACCTTTCCAAAATATATATCACCACTTACATTTTGTTCAATTATTATAATCACAATAAATGAATAAACAATAATATGTATGCAACATCATAAAGTATCATCATCCTAACATTCAATATCATACATGAACCCGTAGGCAACCAAAATATGCATGATATTAATGCATTAGTCCAATATTTATATCTTCAGGAATGGAGTACTTTAATGAACACCAAACCTTATATTATATAAAGATTAGAGATACACATACATGCTCAAATACCCTTAATACATGGATAATTATATTATTGTCTATTCCTTATTTTGAAATTCGTGAAAAATTAAACATAATGTGAAAATCAAATAGACAAAGAGTTTACATGAGATATTGCACAAATAATAGTAAATGGAAAACATAAATCATTAACTTTCGCTTCATCACTTATGTATGAGTAACAAATCAGAAATATTGACCCAAATCATTCATGGTCATACTAATGCACAATACGGTTATAATCACAGCTATCATACTAGTGGCATATGTAAATATGACTTTTTAACATTGATGCCAATTATTTAACATTTACAAAAATTCCAATGTTTATTTGATTCAAATTTCAGCATGTGTTGCGCTTCAATTTAACCTTATAACAAACATTAGGATAATCTGAAATGACTACAAGTATATTATCTTCACATGTAATCTTAGCCTGTATTTGAAATTTGATTAAACTGAATGAATACCTACTTATGAATCTCAAAATTTGCAAGTCATGCATTCAAATATGCATGTATGCAATGAATAAATCTAGTATCTGCACATATGAATTGTAGCCTGTGTTTGGCATTTAATTCAACTTAATGGGAGTACTAGCCTTAGAATAAACAATAATTCTGATTTTCAACCACATGAATCGTTGGCCTGTGTTTGGCACGAGACTCATTAAAACACGAATATTATAATATTCAACAATATGAATCATTGGCCTGTGTTTGGCACGAGACTCATCAAAATATGAATATTAACAATAACGTAAGTCTAATATCCTACCATATGAAATATGTTGGCCTGTGTTTGGCACGAATATTCAACTAAAAAGGATCATTAGAGCAAGGTTTTATCATAGTTCTAGATAAAAACATACATGAAATATGGAAAAACTTAAATTTTTCCCCCCAAAAAAAGAGTTAGCATCATTGAACTGTAGAAAATTACTCCAGAATCTCAAATATTCGACGGAATTCAAAAATATTTTTTCTGAAAGTCATAAACATTATTTATGTAAAATCGATGCCCCCAAAACTATTATACTCAAAACTTAATGTATAATTAATGGTCCAAATATAGATGCATACACAATAATATAATATTTACAATTATAGATTAAGACACTTTCATGTCTTCCCCATCCAACATCATATAAATATTATTTTCGAAATACCAATTAATAATTACATTAGGACCTTTGGGCTACCAAATATAGATTATGCACAATAACCTAATATATCGAAATATTATTGTCAAACACATTATCATACATCTAATATTCAAAATTTTATATTGAACCCTTTCATCAATACCAAATAATACATAACATGAATATTAAAACAACCATGAACATAAAAAACAGCCCCCGTGGTGAAAAAAATACATAATATTTGGAAAAAATCGTAGTTTTTGCCAAAAATAGAAAATTTGAGTTAGCACCACAGGGATGTAGATAATTACTCCAGGATATCAAAATAATTTGCGGAATTCAAAAATTAATTTTCTGGAGTGAGATATTGACGTCAACATTATTACCAAAAATGGAAAAAATGCAATTCTAAGGGTCTAAACGACGTCAAAATGCAAAAGTAGGGTCGTGCCCATTGTATACAATGGGTTTTATTTATTTCGACATTTCCAGTCGACCATGTCCGTTTCGTAAAATTCCGAGTATGTTTTGACCTTTCATTCTAACTAGTGAGTATTGGCGACAGAAAAAAACGTCACAGAAAGTCTGAGACATACTTTAAGAGTAGATTCAATGACATAAATTAAAACGTCGCAGAAAATCTCAAGCATAAGCATATTTAATGACATAAATAAAAATATCGCAGAAAGTCTCAGGCACATATTTCATTATAGACGAACATCAATAAGGAAAATTATGAGATCTTAAACTTTAGCTCTAATACCACATGTAAAAACATTCTTAAGAACACCTAATATTAATCACGAACACATTAATATGATTAAACTTTAACATACAATTGTTCTTAAAAAAAGGATCTTGGATCTTCATGTTTTCACAAAATACGTCTAAAAGATAGAAAATAAAACTTACTTTGGTCCAACGCATTGATCAATCTTGATTAATTGCTCCATCAATCTCCTAAACATGGAAAATTACACTCAATTGGAATATCAAAATTTCTCTCCCACCTCAGAAATAGTGTGTTATGAGATAACCCGAGATGGTGTAGGCCTCCTCTATTTATAAGAGAAAGAGGGCCGAAATCCTAGTCAAGGTGGGACTCTATTTCAAGTCTCCCACTAATGCCACTAACCATCATATGACTAACGGATAAGATTGACCCAATCTTCTAATATTCGTATTTATCACGTTCCTAATTAATTATCTGATATTTATCAAGACCACATAATTGGAAATTCATAAATTCGAAATTTAATATAATTGAAATTAAATAATTAATTTCGACACTGAATATTAATTTCCAACAGAATTCAACTATGTTGTCACACTATCACTTTTGTTGGAGGATTCGAAAGCAGAGCTCTAATCAATGGCCCTAGCCATACAATTGTTACCAATAGCATTGATATTACCACGTTTTGGGAGTTATTTTATGATAAATGATACATCATCAACATCACTGAAAATCCACTGAAGTATAAACAGGTTTTAGCTTGATGAAGTTGGTGATTCCGATAACAAACTCTCGCGACCTTTTAATCCATGCTCAAATCTCTTAAAAGATTCAAAAACGGGGATTTAAGATAATAAAATAAAAAACTAGAGAATTGAACTATATTATCTATTTCAAACTTGGTTTTAATAAATTGTTTTTTGTTCCTTTGGTGTTTAGTCACACGAAATTGTAGAGAATATAAACATTGTTCATGCAATTGTTGGAATTTATGGTGTTTTAAATGGGTTCGCAAAATAGTAATTGGGTCAACTTTAAGGAAATTTAATATGGGATCACAGTTCTTTCGAGATGGTTTGAAGTTGTAATGTATTTTCTTCCCTGAGGAGTATAATGAAGTATACTCACTTGTGCAAAAAAACATAAATTAATGAATGAAAAATTATTATTCAAAATACTAACTTTAAATATGAAATTTGGTTGAAGTGTTCTTAAAAAGCCAAGTCTCACATAGATAAATAATATGAAATGAGTGTAGTATATTATGACCCATTTTGGATTTTGGGCTTTGTTCCCTCAAGGTATCTCAACTCTTCGAAAGAGGGAAGACCTACATGGGTTTGAAATAACTTTTTTTTACTAACCCTTTTATTATTTTATGAGCCCAATTTTATGTATGTATTTGATTTATTTCTAGTGCAATTTTAATTTTATTTTTTAACAATTCATTTTGTACAATTGTTGTAACAATTATGGATAGTTTTAACTCTTTTGTATTCGCCATTTCAGTTTGTATAAATTGATGGTTTTGTTTCATTCTTTTTATTGATTTTTTCAGACAACATTTTCTTGTCTTAGTCAATCCATTTCGTGTCCATAAATAAATATAATTCTTTCATTGTTGGTTCGTCAGTTACTTGCAATTTGAAGTGCTACTTTTTCAAGTATTGATTAATGTACCATGAGGGATGATTGCCATTGAGTCCGTAAAGCATTGTTGTGGGGAAAATACCATCTTAAGGAGAAAGTGTTGAACACTCAATCAGATTTATCTGCATCTTGTCACTGTAAGTTTATGTTTATTCATATTTATTACATACATATGTTTCTATTGATATTATATAATTAATAAAAAAAAAACTTTGGATAACAATCTTAGGACGAGATTAGTATATTGTTATAATATTTTCATAATGATTAATAATAAAATTACAGAATCTGTATTGTAATAATTTCTATGTTCAAAAAATATATTCTTTAAATCAGAAAAGTAATTTTTATGTTACTTCCTATGAATAGGAATTGTTTATATACAGTGCATATTAATTTTGTGAAATAAAATAGTTTCCATTCATACAGATAACCATTTTAATTTTTCTGCAAGTAAATTATTATACATTACACTCACTGTTTGTTTACAAGTTTATTGATATTCATGTTCAATTAAAACAGTGTAATTATGGTTTTTATTTATCTACTCATATATCATGTGATAATATATATTTATTATTATTTTTGTTTAAAATAGAAATCGTAACTACTTTTACTTTGCCCGTTGTGGTTGTATGAACAAATGTTTGACATGGAGAAAATCTTGAAAAGTTAAAAGGGATTGATTTTAAATGTTGGCAACATTAAATGTTGTTTTATTTGATAGTTTTGTACTTGGATAAATTCCTTCATAAAGAGGCACCAACTCTAAAAGAAGATGAGACTGACTGATAGATTATTATTGCAGTGGATGCATGAAAATATTATGATTTTCTATACAAAAACTATATCCTCAACAATCTAAAAAACACATTGTATAATGTTTATAGCCCTCTTAAAATGGCTAAAGAGGTATTGGAGTCTTTGGACAAAAAATACAAGAGAAGATGTCAGAATAAATAAATGCATTGTCAGAAGATTCTTGAATTTTAAAATGGTTGATTTATAGACTGTTATGAATCAAGTGCAAGAGCTTTAATTAATTTTTCATGAAATATTTTCTGAAAAAATAAAATTGAGTGAATCATTCCAAGTGGATGGAATGATTGAAAAATTATCACCATATTGGAAAGATTTCAAAAATTATTTGAAACATAAACGTAAAGAAATAGGGCTTGAGGACTTGATTGTGAGATTGAGGATTGAAGAGAATAATCGTGCATCCAAAAAGAAAACTGAAAACCCTATGAAATCCAAAAAACATGTTGTGGTAGAAAAGAAATGTAGCAAGAACAATAAAAGAAAGCGTGTGAACCAATATGGTCCTTTCAAAGTCCCAGAAGGTGGGAACTTCAAAAAGTTTGTTAGAAAGTCCTTTGTATGTGACAAGCCAGGACATCTTGAAAAAGATTGTCTTACGCGTAAAAATCAATGAAACAAGAAATAGAAACCCGCACAAGCCAATGTCATTGGGGTTGAAAAACTTTCAGTGTTATCACTGATTTAAGCCTTTTGATTGTGATTTCTGAATTTAACATGGTGAGAAATATTAGAGAATTATGGGTGGACACTGGGGCCACTCATCATATATGTTTCGAAATTAACATGTTTACTTCCTATCAATACTCTCATCACGAGGAATAATTTTTAATTGAAAATTATTCTACTTCAAAGGTTGAAGAAAAATGAAAAGTTATACTCAAGATGACTTTGGAAAAGGAACCTCCTTTCAATGACATGCTTCATGTCCCAAACATCCGAAAGAAATTTGTTTATGGATCCTTGCTTTGAATATGATAAATTTGTACTCACTAAAAGTGGTATGCCTAATAATAATAATAATAATAATAATAATAATAATAATAATAATAATAATAATAATAATAATAATAATAATAATAATAATAATAATAATAATAAGAAGAAGAAGAAGAAGAAGAAGAAGAAGAAGAAGAAGAAGAAGAAGAATGTATATTTTTCTTATATTCTTTAGCCTTGTAAGTGTGGTATTATAGATTAGGTCATGTTAATTATGATATTATCTGTATATTAACTAATTTAGACTTAATACCTAAATTCAATATTGACCTAAATCACAACTGTGAAACATGTGTGGAATCAATGTTAACTAGAACTCATTTTCAGTGAAAGAAGTTTGAACCCTCTTGAGTTAATTCATAGTGATATATGTGACTGGAACTTTTTACCAATAAAATGAGGCAAAAAGTATCTTATTACTTTTATTAATGATTGCACAAGATATTATTATGTTTACTTTCTTCAAAGCAAGGATGAGGATGTAAATGACTTCGAACATTACAAAATAGAAGTTGAGAATCAACGTAGCAAAAATATTAAAACAATTCAAAGAGATATAGTCAGTGAATATGATTCCCCTTTTGAACATTTTTGTTCCAAACATGAAATTATTCACCGAGCTACCTCTCCTTACTCACCTCAATTTAACGATATTATTTAGCATAAGAACTAAACTCTAAAAGAGATTATGAATATTATGTTGATAAGTTTGGGTTTACCTCAGAATGTGTGGGGAGAGGCTTTGCTCTCTGCAAACTACCTTCTTAATAAAATATATCATAAGAAAATAAAGAAGACTCCATGTAAATTTTGGAAAGGTCAAAAACCTTCTTACATATCTTAAAGGATGAAGGTGTCTTTGAAAGGTAATGGTTCCTAATTCTAAGAGGATTAAAATATGACAAAAATTATTGATTGCACATTTATTAGTTATGAAATTAAAAGTAGTGTACATTGATTTCTTGTTCATAAATTAAATATTCTTGATATATACGTAAACACAATCACTGGATCTAGAAATGCATATTTCTTCGAAGATATATTCCCATATAATAATGTGCGTGATTAAAGTTCTTGCAAAAGAACATATGACACTTACTCTAGTAGTTATCAAGAGAATGTAAATAACAAATCTATCGAGAAAGATGATGACTTCGATCTAGATACATTAAAAGGACAAAGACTTCAAAGTCTTTTTGTCCATATTTTCTAACTTATATGTTTAAAAGTGATCTTAGTAGCTTTAATGACGTAATGTCAACTCCATAAGATCCTTTATCGAAATAGGCTATCAATACTGAAATTAAATCCATCATGCAAAATCATACTTGGCAATTAGTGGATCTCCCACAAGGTAATAAGCCTCTTGGATGAAAGTGGGTATTCAAGATAAAATTGAAAGTGGATGGGTCAGTTGAAAAATAAAAAGAAAGACTTGTGGCTAAAAAATATAAGCAAAAATAATAATTGGATTATTTGATACTTACTCAGTTGTTATGAGAATAACATCCATTCAAATATAAATATCTATTGCACTCTTACATAGTTTTGAGATACATAAAATGGATGCAAAAACCACTTTCTTAAATGGCGAGTTAAATTAAGAGATCTAAATAGAACAACCAGAAGGGTTTGAAGTTATAGGAAAATAAAGGAAAGTGTATATACATGTTAAATCCCTCTATGTATTAAAACAAGCACCTAAAGAGTGACATGAAAAATTCGACAATGTAATGATGTCAAATGGATTTAAAATAAATGAGTGTCATAAATGTGTTCGCATTAAAAATATTCAAAGTAGTTATGTCATTGATTCTTTATGTAGATAATATGTTTATTATTAGAAGTAGTAAGGATATCATTAAATATACTAATAGAATCTTGTCCAATAAATTTTATATGAAAGACATAGGTATAAAAAATGTTATATTACGAATTAAAATTTCTAAAATATCAAATGGGCTTGTATTGTCTAAATCTCATTATATTGATAAGATACTTAATAAGTTCGATAAAGGTTATGATAGAATTGAAAAAACACATATTGACCAAAATCTTCAGTCATATAAAATACCGAGAAGTATGTCCCAATTGGAGTATTTTCATACTCAGTTAGCAAACTGAGTAAGTATGTAAGTAATCCAGGGGAAGACCATTGGAAATCCATAATAAGCGTTCTTATATATTTAAGATATACCCTTAACCATGCATTTCACTACACAAGATATCCATATATACTTAAAGGATATAATGATTACAACTGGAAATCTAATTCGAAGGATTCTAAATCCGCAAGTGGATATGTATTTATACTTGGTAGTATTATTATATCTTGGGAATCCTCAAAATAGGATTGTATTTATAGATCCACTATGGAATCTGAATTTATATATTTGGATAAATATGGAGAAGTACCATAGTGGCTTCGACACTTTTTAGAAGTTATTCCAAAGTAGTCTTTCACTAGGAAGATCTAATGCCAAAAGTTGCCTCTTCCCATGCAGGAATTTTCCAACTTGAACTCTCTTTACGTCTGCATAGTCTTTTATGTCAATCAAACTAATTTTCATTCATGTAGGGAATTATTTGAATTTATGGTATTTTAAATAGGTTGAAAAAATAGCATTTTAGTGAACTTTGAGGTCAATTTAGTATTGGAGACATATGTCTTTCGAGACAGCGCGATGTTGTAACGTGTTCTCCTCCGTGAGGACTAGTATTCTCACTTATAAAAATACATAAATTAATGAACAAAATATTCTTATTCAAAGTTCCCTCTTTAAACATGGATTTTGTTCGAAGGGTTGTGAAAAATCAAAAAGTCTCACATAGATAACATACGAAAAATGGGTGTAGTCTATTATAACCCATTTTGACTTTTGAGCTTGGTTCCCTTGTTGGGATATTAATCTTAAACCACTTGTAAAACATATTATTTTATTTAATATATTATTATTTTATTCATTTTGAAATGAGAATCAAGTTTTTGATAATGCTTCGTATTAGTTTAAATATATTGTTTCATATATATGTCGATCAATAAAGCTTAGTATGAATTCTAGTGAGTTGATTTCTAGTTGATCATATGGAGATTAAAATTTCGATTCTAGCACTATTGAAAAGTTCACAACATGGACATGGAATTGACATCCTATCGAAACGGTTGCGATACAATCGTGGTATTTTATCTCAAAGTAAGGAATCTGTATTTTGGTTTGAGAACTTGTGTGATAATTCAATAGGGGATTGTGATCAGTACATCTTAGGAATTTATTGAGCCGAAATAACCATGAGATTTGAGTATAAGGGTTATCTTGATTAGACTTACATAATCTCACACCATTTGCAAAGGGTTAATATATTTTTAATCCCTAAAATTATGAGGATTAAAATGCTTATGTAATTGCTTCTTTTATTTCTATGGGTGAAATTTAATGTAAGAGTGAATCAAAAGATCTCCTCATATTGGGTGATAGTGATGTAAGTATGTGTGAGATATTAATTCAGAAATATCCACATTTGGGGATACCTTGGATTGCGATACCACCATGATAAACTTATAAGATTTGTTTCCACTATTAAACTTGATCAATGGATTATTTTTAATTCGGGGGAGTAGAAAAATAAGTTATGTTTGAGCATTAAAGAATTTATTAGATGTTGTTTAATTTTAAATAAAGGAAAATTAATTTAACCAAACAAGTAAAAGAAGCTTAACGTGGGGAAATATATTATGTTTTGTCAACTTTTTGAATAAGACCACATTATATCCGAGTGATTTTTGAGCTAATTAAATTAGAGTGCACTCTTAACTCTTTAGTGGAACTAGTTATGATTAAATAAAGAAAGAAAATAATATACGATAATTGTAATTTGGTATTTTTGAGTATTTATTTGGAAGCTAATTTAATTATTTATTTTGGGTCCCTAATGTAGTCAGTATACCTAAGCAGTTACGCCTAGACACTTAAGAAACCCATTTTCATCTAAGACTACCTTATATATTTATATATAAAGGTGTGAGAAGGGATTTTAATAATTATGATTCATGATTAGGGTTTGAGACGGGTGACATAAAATATTATTCACGTTTTGTGAAGAGGCATAGAAAGAGATCACCATATCAGAATCCAAAGGAAGGGTTTTCGTCTCAGAAGGTGCTCACACATCTACCTAGATTTGGGGAGGATCATACACTAGAAGATCTACGAACTCTAGTGCTCGAGGTTTTTTTGGATTTCCAAATAAACACTAATTTTCTATTTTTTTCAATTTAATTAAATAATTAATCTTGGCACCAATTTAACCGGTGTGATGTAAACAGTTTACCAATTTTATCTTAACCTAAGCATGCATCTAGATTATATAGTAAAGATTAAAATAAATCAATCAGAACATAATGATGTACGAGGAAAATCCATAGATGAAAAAAACCTTGGATGACCCAGCCACATAAATCACTATAATATTGGTATCGCTATAAGGACAAATTAGACTTACTCAAATGACTCGACTCCTTCAAGCCTTAATGATCTCTTTGATCCTTTAACCTTATTCATAGTTTTTGTTAGAAGCATTACAACAGTAATCGCAATGAAAATGCTTCTTATGTCACGATATCCACCAATCTTACCATTGTGGAACTAGTTTCTGATATCTTATAAACATGCACGGACCATCGTACAAAGCAAACATGAAATCCACCGCTCAAAATATTCTCCAATAAAGAGAAAATGTTCTTAGTGTAAAAACAAACGAGATCTCAAATAGACATAATCTGTTGAACCGTGTATCTTAAAACAATGGGTGTAAACTAGGGTTTTAGAGGACTTTGGTTAGATAGGAAAATCTATTTTCTCAACCCTTAAAAATGTAAATGTTGTGCAAAACCATATATTTATAGATTTTTAGAATATTAAGTCAGTGTGCACTTTGAGACAACTCATTCAAACGAATACTTGGGTAGTTCGAATGAGCTATACATTCTCGTTTGAATGAAATAAAACTCATTTGAACGTCAATGCCAAACTTGTTTGAACAAGGATCAAATGACCTTCGCGCAAAAATTTCCTGCCTGGATAGAACCATCTCACTAAAAGTTCCTTTAAAGCGCATTTGAATGAAAACCCTCAACTTGTTTGAATGGAAAAAAATCTCATTTAATGAAAAATTATACTTCATTCGAATGACTTAAAATACTATACATTCTTTTTCAAAAATAGTTTCAATTAAAAATGTAAAAATAACTCCCAAAATGTATCCATGGATTAAGCATAATATTCATTCATACCTTATCAAGATCTCATGGACGTTGAAGACGAAACGCGACACAAAACTTGGAATGATGTGATAGATGATTTACCTAGACACTATGGTCTTCAATAAAAAATCATAGTCTTGAAGGATAAACAAACTCAAATCCTAACCTACGACTAAAACAGTTTTGTCCAAGATGGAATAAAGTCAATATACATACAAATTGACTCTACTGTAAATTTTCCCTTACAAAATCCAAGCTTTACAGAACGTTAAGCAAGATTTTGGATATCCAAAAGAAGGCATCACTTCATCATTAACAAATACTTTTCCCCCCATCGAATTGAGAGATCTTTCTATTGTTTGATTAATCGAATATTCAAGGGCTAAAATTTGTATTCCATGTATATCGATCCTGAGCAACTGGTATCAGAGCCTTTGGTTTAGATTAATCATCCATTGGAAATGTCCATGTTGTCCAAACTAGAAAACCTTTGTTTTGAATGTTGTGGGACTGTGTATCTTTGTGTATGCTTCCATACTAACATGGTTTTGCAGATATTTTTTTTCAAATCCCTTCCATCATGGCCACACATTATTTCTATGTATATATATCCTACGATGGTTTATCCATGGTTATTCTTCGCTCCTAAATTCGATATGGTTGTAATAAGTATGTTTTTACAATTTTTTGATTATCAATGTATTTAGAGGTGACTGTGAGGGGATGTAATATTTGTTTACACTTTGAATCATGTATTTATGTGGGTTTAAGTGTTGGGAAATGTTTCATAGAGTACGTAAGGATTTGGAAGAGTTATGGTCGTTTTTCATGAGAAATCTGATAAGAACAAGACGTTGTCATGTCTAAGTCTTTCGGATTGATTGAAAAATTCAATCGATTGGAATTGGGGCCGAATCGATCCACTCTGGCATAAGTAGATGTTGTGGCTTGATTTTTTGGTGCTTTCTGTTGGTTTCTCGTCATGGTTCTTCCCCATCTCCCTTCCAGACTAGGTCGGATCAGTTTTCAGAAGGCAATATCTCCAAGAACTCTTGTTTTTTATGAAGTCTACTTCAAATTGGAATCTATGTCAAACAAAAATTCTTATACAACAAGGGTTTTTAGGTTTAAAGAGTTCTACTTAAAGAAGAAGTTTAATCTATGATGGAAATGGGTAATTTTATCTTTTTATTTTTTGCTCCATTTATTTATTTACAATGTCTCATTATTTTATTATGTTGCATAATTCATTTGTTAATTAATTGGACAATTTAGAACACACATTTTAATGGACAACGTGGATTATATATTTTGAGACCCGCCTAGATCACCAATTTTCTTCGAAAATTAGTGTTCAATTTATTCTATTCAAAATTGAATTAAATCGGGGTAACTAAATTTAAGGTGTGAATTAAATTGAGATTTATGGGTTTTATTATTTTTTAGAAAATTCAAATTATTATTTTTATTTTAAGAAATTAAAATCTGAGATTAAGATATTTAATTCATGCGAGTAAATTTGAAAACTGCCAAGTATTTAAATTTTCTCTTTTGGAATTGAATAAATTATTTTTCAAAACCCTCGAGTTTTTTAAAATACTAAGTGGGAGAGAGGTTTTACCATTAACCCCACGGTCTTTATTCGTGTTTTAATAAATTAGATGCGATTGATTCATCATGTTAGCTAATCTGGTCCCTCAATGGATGGAATTAATCAGGACATCAAGATTTAAAATGTGAGTGAGTTCTATCCCCCAACGTGGATGTTCATTATGAGTGGGTTCTATTTCAAAGAATGAACCAGTGGTATACACTTAGACACAATTAATAATATCCTTCTTAATGGAGTCATTGTTATTAATTGTGGGACCAAAAGATGTTGACTATTCAATTATGTTGGATAGAGGATCCTGAATTGTCCAGGTACATAATTGGAAGACAAAAGTCATTATATTTCAAGGTGGGATGATTTAAGCTCCCAACGAGAAATCTCACTTCATCAAGGTACTAGGAAGATAATGGGATTTTACTTTAAATTGTCAGTGAAGGAGCTACTTTAAAATTAGAGTAAAGTTAAATTCTCACATGTATATTTCAAAATTAATCCTCTTTTCAAAAATTTATGATTCTTAGGTTTCAAAATAGGATCATCATTTAACCCACGTTCTACAATATTAAAAGATAACAAATTAACTAGAATGAACTATATAGATTGGAAATACAATCTTAACATTATCTAAACTGCTGAGGACTTTAAGTTTATCTTGATGGAGACCCACCCTGCCTAGATGGAGAAGTAGAACCTGAAAGAGATGTCCAAGCCTACCAAAGGTGGCAAAAGGCTTATCAGATGGTTCGATATTGCATATTGGACTTTATGACTAATGTGTTGCAACACCAGCATCATCATATGTCTAATATTTACAACATTATTTTGGACCTCGGGGATAGGTTTGACAAGTATAATCGTGCACAAGGTTAGACGTTATGGCAAGTTTGGTCAACATTGATATGTCCGAGGGTACTAACGTACACGAAAACATTCAAAATATAATGTCCATCTTAGGATAATGGGAATGATTTGATCTAAAATCGATGGGGAACCCCATGTTGATTTCGTACTCTAATCACTATCGGAGTCCTTTAAGAAGAAGAAGAAGAAGAAGAAAAACAAGAAGAAGAATGGAAGGGCAACCAAAAGCTGTCAAGATGAACTTCGAGCCCCAATGGGAAGGTAAGAAGATGAAAGGAAACTGTTATATCTATAAATAGAAAGGACACTAGAAGACAAAATGCCCTATCTTCTTAGCTGGGAATAATGGAAATGGTAATTTCTCCTACATCATTGAGATATTTTTATGGTGAAATCTATTTGTACTCGGTGTGTAGATTTGGGAGCCACTAATCATGTTTGTTATTCTTTACAGAGTTTCTAGGTAATGAGAGAGCTTAGTTATGGAGATATGCTTTTATTCATGGGCGATCATCACAAGGCAACAGTAGTAGCGGTAGGAAATTTAGTTTTAAATTTTAGTAGAGAAATAAGTTAGTATTAATAGATTACTTTTACGTTCCTGGTATTAGAAGAAATTTAATTTCAATTTCTAACCTTGTGATGAAATAATACCGGGTTTATTTTAATGAAAGAGTTTTGATAAAAAAAAAATAGAAAATCTCTTATCTAAACTGTAAAATTTCGAAAATGATCTTTATATTATAAGATTTGTCTCACCGTCATTGCCTAATATTATATTGAATAACTTAAATGGAAATAGCCTAAAGAGAAAAGAACCTTATAAGTTTAACCAAACATATCTTTGACACTTATGATTAGGTCATATTAATCTAAAAATGATACAAAGATTGGTTTGGGTTTTTAATGGGAAATTAATTTCATTGGAAGTGGATGCATTTTTATTCCGTGAATCCTGCTTAAAGAGTAAATGGTGTGTTCATTATTATTTGTATGGTCCTATGACTATCCTGGAAAGAGGTGGTTATGAGTATTTCATCATTTCATCAATGATCACATGAGGTATGGATATGTTTACCTTATGCACCACAAGTTTAAAGCCTTTGATACATTCAAAGAGTATAATGCTGAGGTGGAGTGTCGGCATGATAAAACTAATCCATACTCTATGATATGATCGTGGAAGGGAACATCTCTTGGGACAGTTTAGGGGACACCTATCAGGTTTGGGTATCATAACCCAGTTGTTTGTACCTAACACTCCATGAAAAAATAGTGCAGCGAAAAGAAGGAACATGACCATTTTGGATATGGTTCAATCCATGATGAGATATTCAGATCTGCTGGATTCATTTTAGGGTGTTTTCACTAGAGATGATTGCATATTTATTAAACTTAGGTTCTTCTAAATCTGTCTCAAAGAATCCGTCAGAATTGTGGACTATGCACAAGCCTATTCAGGGACATATTTAGATATAGGGGTTTCCAAAACACGTGCTACGAAAGGATCTAGTGAAGTTGGAATGATAGACGGATTTTTATCTCTTTAGGGGTTACCCTAAAGCAACCAAGGGTGGTAAATTTTATGATCCTAAGAACTAGAAAGTATTTCTTAGCACAAATTGTTGGTACTTAGAGAAATATTATATGATTGACCACAAGCCCAAGATAAATATTAAATTGTAAGACCTAAGAGGGTAAGAGAAAGAAAATGCTTCGGGACCACCATATAGGATGAAAGACAACCTAATATTGATAATAAACTAACTCATGGTAGTGAGAGTATTACCTATGATTAGGAAATGCATATCACTTTTACTTAACCATAAGTGAGCCATATCATAGTAGAAGGGTTAAGAGTCAGTCTGATAGGGTGGTGTATTTGGGAGAGAACTTCAGTGAAGTCCCAATGGGATAAGAACTAGATCCTGATAACCATGATGAGGCACTCCAAGATAAAAATGCCAAGATTTTGAATAAAGGCTATGAATACCAATATGGATTCTATATATTCGAATAAAGTGTTAGAACTTGTAGACTTACCAGATGGAATAAAACCCATTGGATGCAAATGGATCTACAGGAGGAAAAGAGTGGTAGATGGGAAGGTAGAAAACTTCAAGGCACGACTTGATGTAAAAGGGTTCACTCAAAAATAAGCGGTCGACTTTGAGGAGACTTTTTCGCCGGTAGACATGATTAAGTAAATCTAGATTCTCTTATCCATTTTTGCACATATCAATTACAAGATTTGGCAAATGGATGTAAAGACTGAGTCCGTGAATGGTAATCTTGATGATGGGATTCATAGCAAATATCCAAGAAAATAAGTTATGCAACCTTAAAAGATCCATTTATGGACTTAAGTAAGTGTTAAGGTCTTGGAACATCCAATTGTTCAAGCAATTAAATGTTTTGATTTTGATCAATGTTTGGATGAAACTTTTGTGTATAAGAATAATAATGGAAGCGTGGTAGGTCTTCTAGTACTTTATGTAGATGATATTCTCCTAATTGGGATCGACATTGATATATTATCTAGTACAAGAGTGTGGTTGTCTAGTCAGTTCGATATGAAGGACTTAGGAGAGGCCAATCACATCTTAAGGATCAAAGTTCTGCGTGATATAAAAAAATAGGATGTTGGGCTTATCCTAAGCTACTTATATCGATACGATGCTCATAAGGTATAGAATGTAGGATTCCAAGAAAGGGTTTCTCCATTTTATAAATGGAATTTATTTATCCAATGATCAATGTCCTAAGACACCTGACCAAATTGAGAGGATGAGGAATGTACCTTGTGCTTTGGCGGTGGGGACCCCTATGTATGATATAGTGTATACTAGACCAAATATTTGTTATATTATGGGCATAGTCAATAGATTTAATTTAATCTAGGTGAGGAGCACTGGATTGCTGTAAGTACATATTACCGGAATAGGACTAGAGATTATGTGATGGTTTACTCAATAGAGAGAGTTTAGTACCCGTTGGGTACATAGACTCAAATTTTTAGTACGATTTGGTTTCCAAAAAATCAATCTTAGGATATGTGTTTACCCTTGGAGGTAGAGCCATTAGTTGGAGGAGTATTAAGAAATCATGTATTATTTATTTGATCATGAAAACCGAGTATGTTTCTAATTCAGAGGTGGTAAAAAAGGCTAGTTATATCTGAAACTTCCTAAATTACATGGGTATGGTTTCTTCAGTAAAATCGGCCATTACCATTTATTCTGGAAATAGCAGTGTGGTTTTAAATTCGAATTAAGCAAGGACTCATCAAAGGGCGAAACACATTGAGCGCAAGTATCACCTGATTCAGGATATTGTGTAGAGGGGTGATGTCATTGTGACCAAGATTATAATTGAGGACAATGTGGAGGATCTTTTACAAAGATCTTACAATCTACGACTTTTGGCTATCATGTAGAAGGAATGGGAGTAGAGTGCATGGCCGCATAGCTTTAAGACTTAGTAGGTGATTGTTGGGGTTTTACTCTTAAAACCAAGTGTAAAAAAAATTATTTAATTTAATAACGTATTTTTTATTCATTTTGAAATGAGAATCAAGTTTATGAGAATGATTTATATTTTTCTAAATATATTATTTCATATATATGCGGTCAATAGAGCTTGGTAAGAATTCTAGTGAGTTGGCTTCGGGTTGATCACAAGGAATTTAGAATTCCAGTTTTAACACTATTAAAAAGTTCAGAACCCAGGTAGGGAATTCACATCCTATCGAAATGGTTTCCATACAATCCTAGTAGTTTATCTAAAACTATGGGAACCTATATGATGGTTCGAGAAATTGAACAATAGTCACGGTTCTCTTTAGCTCTTTCGTGGAACGATAGTCATTGTGCGACTTAGACTGTTATTCAATAGGGTTGCCGGAGTATCATAAACAATCTCAGGTGAGGTAAACCGATTCGCATAAAAAACAAAATGGACTTCGGTCACTAGCTCTTTTATGGGTTACCCGTCAATCTCCTCTCGTGACTAGTCACTATATCGTCAGATGAGAATCTAAGGTTCGAAGCGAGGTTAGGGTGCTATAGCTATTCGACAAACAACTGAATCTACAACCCAAAAACAAAACCGAAATAGTATAGAGCCTAAGCTATGTTATGCTGTAAAATAAGTGCTTCCTTGATAGTAGGGGTAACGTCATAAGCCTTTTTGAGACTTTGAATCCCGAATAGATATATATAGAGGATCGCGGTCGATAAATCTTGGTAATATATTGAACAATACTACCTATGAGATTCGAGTCTAAGGGTTGTTTTGGTTAGACTTAGGTAATTTAACGTCATTTGAAAAGGGTGCTTAGATTCTCAATCCCGATAATTATTAATAATGGAATGCTTATGTGATTGTTACTTAAATTTTTATGGGTTCGATTCAATTTTAGATTGAACCAAATAATCCCCTCATATTGGCTGACAATTATATATAGGCCTGAGATCTTAATTTAGAAGAATCTGCATCCAGGGATACCTTAGATTTGTGATACCCACTTTATATACTTATAAGATTTGTTTCCACCAGTAAACCTGATCATTGGATTATTTATAATCAAGTGGAGAAGCAAAAAAAGTTAAGTATGAGAATTAAGGAATTGATTAGATAATGGTTAAAGTCAATTAGCGGGAAATTTATTTGACCAAGCAGGTATCGAAAGTTTAACTTGGTGAATCATATTATGTACCACTAATAACTTTACAAATAAGACCTCATTATATCCGAGTAATTTCTGAGATAATTAAATTCGAGTGCAGTCATAATTATTTAGTGGATTTAATTACGATCAAATAAAAATAGAAAATAAATTATAATTTTTTATTTTCGAGTATTTATTTAGAAGCTAATTTAATTAATTATCTTAGGTATCTAGCATAGTCCATAGAGCCAAGTAGTTATGACCAACTCTCAAGAAACCTAGTTTAACCTAAGCCCACCTTCTATATTTGTACATAAAGGTGTGGGAGGGAGTTTTAATAATTATGATTCATCATTAGGTTTTGCGATGGGTAAGAGAAAATAATATTCACATTTTTAAGATGAGGAATTGAGAGAGATCACCATATCTCAATCAAAAGTAAGGTTTTTCATCTCAGAAGGTGCTCACATGCCTCCCTAGATTTTGGGAGGATAATACACTAATATATCAAAGATTTAATGAAGGTTAAGTAAGTTTTTTTATTTCCAAAAGAAGTCAACACTTCATTATCAATAAATGTTTTTCTCCCCATCGAATTGTTATCGGATCCGCAAAGGTATAATGTTTTAAACCTTGGGTTTATTCTTCAAACCAAGTTTTGGTTTTACCTCTTTCTATTGTTTGATTAATTGAATACTTAAGGGCTGAAATTTTTATTTCGCATATATCAGTCCCCAATAGTCCTTTGTGTATCCCAAATCATTTAAGGACGGGGGACCTACACGATCTTGGATTGACTTCCAAGTCCAGATGTACAGGTTTCCTCTGCCCGCCCAATTGAACCCAATTTAGTTTGATTTGGCTTGGCACATGCACGTGCATGGTCATGGGATTTTTCTTGGCCTAAGTATTAAATTTTCGGGCCAAATTTTATGGTCTTTTATTATTTTATTTAGTCCTATTTTTTATGTTTATTTTATTTATTTCTGACCAAATTTTAATTTTATTTTTTAATAGTTTGTTTTGTCTAACTATAGTGATAGTTTTAACTTCTTCTAACCACAATTTCAATTTGTATAAATTGGTGGCTTGGTTTTGTTTTTTCCTGGTGATTTTTAAGCTAATATTTTCCTGTCTTAGTCACTCAATTTGTGTCCATAAATAAATAGAGTTATTCCACTATTGGTTCGTCTGTTACTTGCAATTTAGAGTGCTATTATTGCAAGTTTTAATTATTATATCCTAGGAGACGATTACCACTGAATCAATGAATACTATTGGGGGGGGGGGGGGGATATCTCCTTAAGAACAAAGTATTGAACACCTCAACCACATTTATCTACATCTTATCACTATAAGTTTATGTATATTAAGATTTATTGCATATATATATATATATATGTGTGTGTGTGTGTGTGTGTGTGTGTGTGTGTGTGTGTTATATTCTATAATAATTAAAAACCCATTTTGGTTAAGAATTAAGTATAATTTGCAAAAATAAATGGAGTAACGAACAACCCGTAGAAAACGAATCTGACTTGTGTCTACATAGAATGTCATTAAGATATTCCCCCCCCGGTTGATGAGAAAAATGTTTCCCATGCTAGAATGGATTTTTCATCCCGTGAGAAGAAGTATTCCAATCAATTTGGGATTCGTGAACTTAACATTTTACTTTGATGACGTAGGGTAATCCCCGGGCCAGCTTGCGCGCACCTCGAGACTAATCCCTCCGGCCGGATGATACTCTTACAGAGGGATAATAAACACCCTCTGCACCCTGGCCCTCGCAGGACTCGAACTGGCGACCTCTGGGGAGCAAACCCAGGGCAACCAGCTGAGCTAACTGCTCAGGTTAGTTCCACATAATGTTCTTATGACTGACAAGGTGTTTTTTTACCAAGTTTCTTGTCGTTTTATCAACTTCAATAGGTACCTTTAGAGACAATTTTTGCATTTAGTACTAAATGTATTTTGAGAAATAGATTAATAGATATAGCATGTTACTCACCCCACTAAAGGAAACATATTGATATGTAGCCCCACTAAATTTGGAGTGTGGATCCCACCTAAATTAAACTAAAAGTTACACAAAAATTAATTGTCAAAACTCATTTACCACAAAATCCCCCACAAGAATTAAAATTAAAATTTCTAAATTTAAAGAACAATACATACATTGGATTTACTTCAAAATGCAAACAAAACTACATACATTAATTCGAGTACGATTAAAAATAATGTCATTAGCATAAGTCTCTAGGAGCTTTCAACTTTTTCTACTCTTATTAGATGTAGTTCAATAATAAGAGGAAATGTATGTTGGCCCGAAAAATACCCAAGAGGGGGAGTGAATTGGATTTGTATAAAATTAATGATAAATTATAATTTCTTTTTGATTACTTGAAATAAAGAGAGATAATGTGTATGGAAGTGATTAGATGAACAAAAATATTAATAATAAAGAGAGAGTTTGAGAAACTTTATAGACTGAGATTTTTATATGGATTGGCCTTGCCTACATCCACCCTTGAGATGGTACTCGAGAACTTCATTCTCTTCTATTTACTTTCGAAGAACCAAAATATTACAAGAAAACATAACACCTTACCACCTCTACTAGAAAGTTCAATACCTAGTTTTTTATCATATTCTACACGAGAAAGCTCAATGACACTAATACCTTCTACGACTCCCTTCAATTGCAGTATGAGCGATCGATAAGATGCAATGGATTTTTAACACCCTAATAAGAAATAAAAATATAATGTTTTCATAAAAAGAAAAAAATTTAACTAACGTAATATTTCTATTAGTATAGCATTTATTTTGTTGATGTGCTAAAGGCTCGAAGAGTTGTGACATTTCTCTTTTTCCCCTTAATATATCAATGGTTTTGTTGAAAGTAGTCTTGTGAGCAAGATTTTATGTTTCATAAAGTCTTTGAGCAATTTTTTTTGCAAATCAGAAGTTTGGTGAGGTATATATAGCATTTGAAAAAACATATATCCGTTGGGATTAAGTGAGAAAAATTAACTATAATACCTCGTGATTTTAACGACTTTTAAAATGGATTATATTTTAAATTAATGGATTAATTGGATTTATTATAAATTAATTCATTTGAGTTTTACCCGAATTGTGGATATTAAAATGTGTAATTCTGAATATTACATAAAGATATTTAGGTAATATATGAATGTGATGCTATTGATATAGTGGTATGTTATTTATTCAGTAGTTTGGATTTTTAGTCGGACGCGGTATGGGACGTGTCGGGACTAATTTGTTAAATTAAAAAGTAAATTTATTTTCTATCAACCTTATAGTCATTTTGACTGCGTCGTTGAGTCCGGAAGGTTCGAAATAGTCAGAAAAGTCTATTTGGATGTTGGATTTGGGTCTCGGGTCATTTGGAAATGAAAGGACAAAACAAAAGGGCATTTTGGTCATTTTTATAGGGGATGAATAGTAATTTCGGATTTTGTCCTATTATAAGTATTGGTAGATTAAGTGTACGTGGGTTATTCATCTCCTTTACACTAAATAGAGAAGTCATCTTCTTAGAGAGAGTGAAAGGTTGCTTGGGAAGAGAAAAGCTTACTTGGGAATGAGAAGTACAAAGACCAAGGTCACCACCACCAACCACCACCGGAAGTTCACCGGAGAAGGGATAACCACCTGAGATATACTACACCAAAGGATCAGACCTTCAGTAGAGGCAAGTGTTTGATAATGGCAATCTAAGTTTGTATATTGTCCATGTTAGAATAGTTGTAAAAATAGATGATTTTTACATGTTTGGAAGATACTAATGGAGATGTTAATTGTATTTTTGGAAACTGAAAAGATATAGGAATCAAACTCATGATGTAGGTATATGGTAATCCACAAAATGATCATGAATCTGTTGAAGAATATCTGGAAACCATTGTTGTGTTCTTAAAGATATTATGTTGATGATTTTCTGGAAATAAGGATAGAAACACGCTTTTAATTCAATCTCTTGATGATTATAGGATGTTTAGATCATTAGAAATCATTTATATATGTTGGTATATCATGTAGTAAGGATTATAAGTCATTTGGGATGTTAATATGAAGGTTTGAATGATAAAAAATGGCTAAAGCCGTAGTTGTAGAAATGCAGAAAAACTGGGCTGTGACCTGAGTGATCGATCTACCCCCTGCCTTCGATCGATCGACCTCCCCAAAATTTCTATAGTTGTTTTTTTTTAATGTTGATTCTTATCCCAAAACCTTTTGTGGATCTTTGGTGATTATTAATTGGATATTATGGGACTTAGAAAATATCAGTAAGCCCTTGATAAGATTTGAATTAATTTGATTGGGATTTAATTGATTAAAATAATGACAATTATATTGAAAGGAATTTAGGTTGCTAGATTCATTTGTTGGATTATAATTGGTAGGCATGGGGATTAAAGATAAGACCAGTAGGGGTGATTGAATATAACACCTGGGTATCCTTAAGTTTATAAGAGGGTTTAATTCTAATTGATAGAAGATGTGTTTATAAGAGATTTGAAACGATTGGTTTTAACCCTAATTAAAGGGAGAGTTTAATTTGTAGTAATTCGGGAGATGTGACGATATGGACCAGTAGGGTATAAGTGACTTCTTACTGAATATACATTGAGGAAAAACCTATCTGAACCTTGAGTATTGAGTAAGGCTCGGGGATAATTAAATTAAGAAGTAGAGTTATGATATTTTAATACGTGGGATTTAAAGAGATATAATGCTACGTATGGGAATAATCTAAGGGTAATGTGAGTACCTTGTTTATAGTTTATTATAGGTATGATAATGCCTATTTGATTGATTGATGATTATGTGTATGACCTACTTAGCTTGCTTGCTATCGACGGGAGGTTTGCGCGTGAGGGCAGTCATATCCTGATGAATCCATGGGATCTTTGATTTGTCTCTCAAGAACATAGGTGTATGAAAGACTTATCGGGGAGTTGATAAGTCCGCTGACTGTGGGTACATAGGTATGTGTCTGACCCATGGATACGAGAACAATGTTCGCCTCCAACTTGTATGTTGTTGTTTGTGGTTCGAGGAATCTTTACCGAACCTTTAGTCCCCTATTCGGCGACCAGCGATGATGGGACGTGATAGCAGAGTAATGCATTGCATCGCAGCTGTGAATCGGGGTGCCATATTATATATGGATATATATATATATATACAATGAATTAAATGAATGAATGGATATATTGTGGTTAAATCATCTACTGTGTGATAATTGTAGATAACGGTGAATAGAGAAAGATGATGGAATTAAGTTAATGAATGTTTATTCTTATAGAATTGAAAAGCTTACTTCATATTAATGAGAAACTAAACGTATATGAATAATTATATGACGTATGGTATGGGATATATGGGGTTATGATATGGGAATGGAATCATATTATGGAGTTAGTGAAGAGGAACCATTAACTAGGAGGTTGATAGGAAACATTAAGTGTGCACTCTAGTTGAGAGGTGAGAATAACAAGTGAGAGTGGGATGCTAACATGTGCATAATAAATGCTTTATTGCACTTGTTAAATACTTGCTGTTTTCAAATTCATTTTCACATCGGGCTCTGACCCGTTTCCTTGCATATTTTCTTTTCTATTGTACCTTCTATATCAGGTGTCCAACAGCAGGGACGCCAACCTTAGCGGATTATGACGAGCCATGGAGCTATGGGGTATTGCTTAGACGCCTATCTTCATTTGATTCACAGTGTTCTTTTAGTTAGGGCATGTCGCCCAAAGGATTTCAGTTATCTCTTTTCTATCAGAGTTATATACTCTTGTATTCGTGTCGTTTTAATACATTTACTATTGTTGGGATTACTGTATTGAATTATTACATGGGAATGTTTATTCCAATTGCATTTAAATTCTTTCGTGTTATCTGTTCGGTTATCGGTGTTGTAGAATAATATGTGTAGTGTTATTCGTAAACTAAAAATGGATTTTATTGAAATTAAAATTTGGAAAGTTTTTAACACCAGCTTAATTGGGTATTGGGTGATTTGTAAATGTTTTCGACAGTGATGCCAAGAATGAGCCAACTGCATATTCTGTTTTAATTTGGTATGGGACTGGCCACCCGGTATTTAATTAGGCGGGGTGTTACATTAACTTTTAACTTTTTCAAAAAAACTAGTCGTATTGCTTCAAAAATCCTTAATTAGTCGAATTTTAGTTAGTTGACTACTACTTTATTTAGTCGATTAAAAATCCAAGTATGTTGTCCCCGATGTGAACAAACCTGAGAATAGTTAATATAGTTGACTAGAAGGTAACTTAATTGACCACATTAGGTAAAATAGGGGAGATTGCTTTTGAAAATATACTTTTAAAAAGGCTTAGTGTGTGTTTGTGTGAGCCAATATATTGATGAATTTCAGGAATTTTTATACTTTCAAATCAAGTCTAACAAACTCAAATATCTTCTAAAACCTTTTAGATTGGTAATATATGTGTATATAAAGACTTCATTGATGAAACTTTGGTCTCATGAAGATGTTATTCATGCAAGATCTTAATTTGAGGTCAATGATTTATTTAGTTATCTACCTTGAGTCTTATAGTTTTTGTGTTTGATGTTACTTACTTGTTCTTGTATCATCATTGAATGTAGTTCTTTCCTTTGAAAACTTTTAGTTCATGGTTGTGATTCTTGGTTTTCCTTACCATGTTTCTCATCATGTTTTTAGTGTATTTTTTAACTCAAAAACATTAAAGAGATAGAGAGAGAGAGAGAGAGAGAGAGAGAGAGTAAAGTTCGTGGTGTGTCAATTTAATTATTGTCATCAAAAGTGATTTGTTTATTGATGAGAGGTAAACTCTGTAAATGAATATTTTTTTGGCATTGGGCGTTTATCACTTAATAAAAATCATAACTTACTACAATATGAAATATAGCATCAAGTAAGGAACGAATCCACATTGAACTTCACTTAGAATTAAATTTATTTATTACTTAAAAAAGGTGAACTATAATGATACGTGTTTGGGTTTTGAGAATTATAACTATAACTAAAATATACAAGAATTAAGAACTAATGATAAATCTAATTAATAATTATTGACTAGCGGAGTTAAGTATCACGAACGACCATGAATTAACAAAATGAATTAAAAAATTGGTTCAAATAACATTTAATTGATGCGAACTCATGATCGCGCGTGGTTAGCTACAAAACCATGTGCTCCAAATGTTCAAAATATTAATTTTGAAATTATTAAAATGTTCCCGAAGTAAATGTTTTTGAAACGTAACTAAACTTTATGCTTATCCTTCCCAGCACATATGAAAGCTCAAATAAATCGGTCATAAGATATACACAACGAAAATAGGGATTTTTCGATATAAGAGCATAAATATAGGAATTTAGGAACTCAAAAAATTTAGAATGAGTAAATATGAGGGGTAATAAATATAATATTTATGATCAATCATACCCCTTAACTTACACATTGCTAGTCCCTTGTAATGAAGAAAAAATAAAAATCATTTACAACATACATAAAAAAAGAGTAACTGTGTACAAAGGATAAATACTACTTTCGCGGGTTCATGGTTGCATTTAGTAAATTTAACAAACCGTTATACCCTTAGGTGCCCTGAAGGATTTAGTCTCCTGAGGGTTGAAACCTATGAACATCAAGTTTCCTTAAAATAATTACCCCAAAACCAAGTATAAACTAAACATCATCAAAATATTTTAACAAGAAATTAGAATGTGGCAGTTCTTAGACTAGAAATATTTCATAAATACTTCATATCAGGAAAGTTTGTGACATAGAGCACAATTATAAGTTTTGATTCAGTTAAAACTCTTATAATACGGATAATAGATAAGTGCAGTTCAACTCAATTATCATTTGAGTTTACACTCGAAAAATAAATCACAAAGAAAAGGTGCAACGCTTAAGGCATGTGGGTATAAAGAGTAATTATAATTCAAGTCAAGGATAAATACATGTCAATTATGAAAAATGTTAAATTCAAATGGAAAAGTAAATCTCATGAAAGATGTCGTTCATTTTAAGAGGGTAAATAAACCCCAATGGCTAGTTTCAATAGCATTGACTTTTAAATTTTATTTATTCACTGATTACATAGAACTTTTATAAGGTTGTAGTGTAGTTTGGTGAGGTTTATGAAATGCATGAAATTTGTGTTCAAGTATAATTAATGAATAATCTAAAGGATTATGACTTTTTATTTCTTACAATAACCTGGGATTCTATTTTTCTAATCCTTTTCCTTTTTCCTTTTTCCTTTTTCCTTTTTCTCCTTTCCTTTTTGTTTTTCCTTTCCTTTTTTTTCTTTTTGGTAAGAACACATAAAAACAATCCAATTACCATGATCAAATGCCATAACATAACAAAATATCATTTTCCTAAATATGATTACAAACAAATGCAAGGAAGTTTATGTAGGGTTTAAACTTCGATGTGGAGTTGGTTATGGGAGTTGGGATATGAAACCAATGGCTATATTTTCGGCTCGAAGGGTTTAACTAGGAAAATTATTTAATAGGTGAGGTCAAGGTCGATATGGGTTTAATATTAAAGATTGCCTTTGTTCATATTCAAGTGTTGGCATAATTCTTTAGTCTACATAATATTAATAAATATTCTAAAGTTTGAATTTAACAATTATATGCTATATGAATGACCAAAATACGAATAATGATATCACCAATGACATGAACACTTCTTTCAAATGAATTAAGAGTTGGTATTTGTACACTCAAAAGGAAGCATGGACCAAAAAGATCACAAGGTAAATAGTTTCCATAATACTTATATACTTACCAAATTATATTTTCTTTAAACTAAATATAAACAAATATTTGTGCAATCTTTTTTAATATTTAAAATTATTAAAATATAAAGTTTTTTGTAATAAAGATAGTATGACAACCTAAGGCTAATAATAAAGAAAATTTGGCAACGTGTATAACTGTTCACACAACAAAGTGAATAAACTATAAAAAGATCATTGTAAACAAAAGTAGAAAAAAATTCAACAAAGGGTAAAAAAGAAACAAAATATTCTTGAAAATTTTCAATTATTTTAACAAAATCATGCTTGGGAAGAACATGAATCAAATCAATGGAACTAAAAAGAAATGGACAGAATATCCCACACCCCCTAACTTAAATGATGCATTGTCCTCAGTTAGTTAATAACACACTTTAATGGGAGGAAAAGAGATATGTTATCCAATATTGTGCGATCCTAGAATAACACATGTCCATGGGTTCTACCAAACATGTAAGAACGAAGATGAAAAACGTGACCGAACCCCCAATTTTAAAAACTTTCACATTAATTTCCTATAAGTGCGGAATAGAGATGATTCAACTAAACAAGTACATAAACTAAAAATTAATTTCTTCACAAATTAAAACTAAAGTAAAATAAATTTTAATTTTCTCAAAATTAAAATTATACTAAAAAACAAATTTGTGAATTTTTACTTTAATCCCAAAAATCAATTTAATACAAGTCCTAGAAATTTGCCTAACAATAAAAGTTCATTTTTTGCAATTTAGGCCAAACCAAATTTTATCCAATAAAATTAATGACTTGAATTAAATAATATTTACCCAAATTAGATTAGCACCAAATCAAATATTCTAATTTTATCTTTTACCTAAGCATGCATCTAATGTGAATTTGCAAAAGATAAAATAAAAAAATCAGTACACCGCGATATACGAGAAAAAACCCACAACGGGAAAAAACCTCGGACGGCCCTAGCCTTAAGTCCACTAAGTACAGAATTATAATTACAAGACGAATGACTTACTACACTTGACTTGACTCCCTGCAAGCCCCGACGCGTCTTCTTGCAACTACCTATGCTTAGTCGATAATCCTGGAATCCACCGGAACCTTAGAATCCACCAATGAAGCTTTAGGAACCCATCAACCACACACGGTGCCTTTCACCGTATGAGAATGCCGCAGCCAAAAACAAAACTTCTTCTTTGAGGGATGTAGAAGTAAACCCAAACTTCTCTTCTTTGAGGTGTAGCGAAAACCCGGTGCCAAACACTCTCCAAGCAAGATATATATATATATATATATATGTGATACTTGGAATAAACAAATATGGGTGTAAACAAATGTGTTTAAAAATTTTCTTGAAAAACACACTCTCAAAATATGAACTCTTTCATTGTGGAATTATGCTCATAAAACTCTGTCTTGGAGATTGTAGAATATGACAAAGTTAGTTTAAAAAGGTTGGTTCCCACACCTCTTAATTCAGTCAAAAAGTAGTGGGGAAAAACTAGTGGGAACATGGAGAAAACAACTAAAACTACGATAAAACTGTTCTCGCCAAACTCGTTCGAACGACATTTTCATTCGAATGACTTTTTCGTTCGAACGACTTTACTCAAGATGTTCTAGTGAGAAAAAGTAAATTTCGTTAGAAGTCTTGTTCGAATGACCTGGGGATATCGTTCGAACGAGATTCCAGTTCGTTTGAACGACTTGTCAGAAAATGCAATATTCTTTGTAAGCCCAAATTTTTTATGAAAAGTTCTAAAAAATATATTCTGAGTAAAACAAAGTCGTTAAAACTATTTATAAAAAATTTATAAAAACACCCAATAAATTTCCAAGATCATATATATATATATATATATATATATATATATATATATATAATGCATTCATACCTTAGGAGCATTGGAACCAATGTTGTTGACGTAGAAACGAGGCACAATAAATTCGACATATGATGAAGCTTTATAATCTTGGCCACTATGTCTTCAACTAGGATTGGATGGATACACTTGAAATCTATCCTATGACTTAAATGTTTTTGTCCGGAATTGAGCTAACACTACATTAAGATTTAATCGGAGACTTGTGTCCTTACAAATCTCCCCCTTTGGATATTTCGGGACAAAAACCAAACAAAAATCCTAAAGGGCCGTCAAGCTCTACTGGACTTAAAAAAATATCCCACCCATAATAAAAATTACATAGCTTGACTCAAAAACTAAGGATCAATATCTTTGTCGATGAAAGTTACCATTTAGAAGAATTCCTGCACACTTAAGCAAACTATCAAACGCATAGGGAATAAGAATATTAAATGCAAATAAAATAAATACTCCCCCTAAATTAATTCTCCCCTTTATCAAATAAATGACCTACTTAGAAAGACGTCTCCCCCTAAGTTAAATCTCCCAAAATATGATACAATTATAATAGGATTAAATACCACTTCTCCCCCTATTATTCTCCCCCTTTTTGTTCAGGAATAGACAAAGGATAAAAACTAATTTAAACACGATGAAGCTTAGAATGATAAGAGCATGAAAGCATATGGTCAACAAAATCGAAACTAATCCATACAAATAATAACGAATACCAATGAAGATGCAAAAAAAATTATACCAATGTGATACATAAGATACTAAGCATGTGATATCAACAACAATATGTAACACGACAGATACCAATTATGAATTAGAAGCATAGATGGACTAGAAAGCGAGGCAAAGAAAAGAAATACCATATATATGTAGACATAATGACTATCACTAACGTACACGCACACACACACACACACACACACACACACACACACACACATATATATATATATATATATATATATATATATATATATATATATATAGACACCACACATGAAACAAAATACAATAAGCTTTTCACACTCGTATGGCAAAAATGTGTCATATGGAAACAAAAGTGTAGGGGTGTGAACTAGTAACAATTAAATTTAGACCCAATCACTTAAAACATGTTCACGGAGTTCTCATTTGATTGCAAACTTTATCACATTTGAATATAACCTCATGTGACAATATAGATTGAACTCAATGAACAAACATAAACAATGCATACAAGCCTAGAATTTTGATGATTCTACAAACCAATAGAGTCATGACATTGAAAGTACAACTAGGATAAACGGACATTATGCAAACCGTTGATATACCATCTAAACTCCCTCAAAATAAGATTATTATTTTTTTATTTTTTTTGAATGACTATATCAAACGAAATAAATAGGCCATGACAAATATTTTACATTAATGCCATTATTCTTTTAGGCCTTTGGACCACGTATTTATTTTAGGTCCAAGGAAACGGTGGCTTACCCTCAAATGATGATATTTCCTTTCAGAGCCCTTCTCCGTGCACATTTATATATATAATATTTTATCGCTCAATTCTCACGTGCAACAGATTTTAACATGAACTAGTCCTCCTAGGTTACATAACATCTAGATGACAAGATTGGTAGGAGAACACCTCACAAAGCTCAAATATACATATGAAGTTATAATTTCAAGTGAGCCCGTGCATGTGTGAATTGAGGCATATAAAAATAGAATCCATTAAAGCAACACAAAATCCAACTACTCCATGTAAGCATGATAACGAACATTTTAAGGATTGACAATCTAAACCAAAAGTTCTAGCCACATGGAAGAGAAAAAGAAGGGATTAAAATACAAGTATATGCCACATAATGTGTGCCAAACTAAAATACACACAAAACAACAAAAATATTTTTGAGTTTTTGAAATTTTTAACCAAACATACAAAACTATTTACTGAAAAGACAAACAAAAACCATTTGTATTTCTCATTAAGCCTAAATTACTAAAATGGGTAAAACACAAATGATAAACAAAAATCTTTTTGTGTTTTCATTTAATGTAAACTAAAATGAAAGAAGTATAATACAAAAGATAAATAAACATCATAATTCTAGCATGAGATATGATATAAAGCAATGACTAGAAAATGACTAAAAATGCATACACCTAGCAGTGATATATAATGAAGAGTGCCCAAAGTGTGTGTTTTCAACAGAATCAATTTTTCTTCAAAAAAGATCCAACTTTTAATTATGCACCAACCAAGTTGTGAAATCTCAATTCTTACTTTAAACCAATTTTATCTTGATTAATCCTAAACATGCATCTAGTGATTAAAGCAAGTAAAGCAAAGTAAAGAATACTCACAACGCCGGATGTACGAGGAAAATACCCAAAACGGGAAAACAACCTCTGACAGCCCAAGCCAGACAATCACTATGAACAATGGTTTTACAAAGACAGATTAGCCTTACACTAAGACTCGATCCCCACGGGTCTTGACGCTCCTTCTGATCTTCAACCGTTCTTCAATAGTGCCCACGTAGAAATTCCGTCTTCCACGATCTCTGTCCACAACACACCCCTCCACGTATGTCTCGATATCCACCGATATGGCTTTGATACATCTACGATGTCGAACACGATGTCTGTCGCTTCTTCACCGCAAAACCCTTTGTGTTCAAAGTGTAGAACAAACAACTTTGGTGCAGCAAGATCACGTAAACATATAAGAATGATAACTCGGATCTTTGCAAACTCTAAGGATGTGTTTAAGACTTTTAAACCTTTGAAAACATGTGCAAACAAGGTTCTGGTTCGTAAAACTGTTTTCCAGAAAGCACACTTCCGAAATTATGATGCAAACACTGTTTAAATAGGATTTAAATGATGCCTCAAAAAACGTGTCGTTCGAACGACTTAAGCATGTCGTGCGCGCGACGTTGTATCTTGTTCGAACGAGATCCAATGTCGCTCGAGCGACCTTGCAAAAGTTTAACTTTCTTTGACTTTCAGATAAAAACGTCTCTTAACAAAGAGATACAAATTAGTCAAACTCTATTTCGAGCTTATCATCATAAAACGAAGTTTAAACCATTAAAACACTTTTAAAACATTTAAAAAACATTTTTCTATATAAAAATTACATCCTTATCTTTTATAAAATAATTCCGAGCACTATTAAATATACGCATTCATACCTGAGTGATCTCGGAATGAAATTAACATTGAAGACGATTAAACTTGCACCAAATAAACATCGGCATGATTATTTCTTTGAAGCTTTGCCGCAACGTCTTCAATTTCTTCAATACGTCATAGACCAAGTGGGATCGTGACAAAATAAACATCTCCCTATGACATATTACAAACACAGTTTTGTTCACGGAATTAAGTCAAAACAATACATGGACTCAATTGGAAATTTATGTCCTTACAAATATCCCCCTTTGACTATTCCGGGACAAAACTAAACCAGTGAAATGCCTAATCGGGCCGTCAAGCCGTATGATGCCTAAATCCCATACCATAAACCCAAAATCAAAGATACAGGACACGGACTAATATATATAGCACCGACAAGCATGAACTGTCTGAATGTGACGTAGAATTGAAATCTCGAATCGCTGAAGCATACTTACACACATGAAACAGACAAACAAATACCAAGTGAAGTATGGAGGAACAAATGATACCAATTTATATTTCTAATACGAACAAATAATTTGAAAGCATGTGAGAAATTATTTGATACCAATTTGAAACAAATATAATCAAACAATATGCAAATCTAGATATCAATAATAGCGCTCAACAAATCTCCCCCTACATCACATACTCTCTCCCCCTTTTTGTCTCGAATAGACAATCCAGTGAAAAGATAAACAAATATGAAATATCTAGCATGAGAATATGATACCAAATAGAATCAAGTTGATACCAGTTGTGAAAAATGAAAACTGCTAGATAAACATGAAACAACCAGCCAAAAAGATCATGCAATGACAAATCAGTAGCTAGTAAACCAAGGAATCACACAAAGAGTATACTAATCAAATCAAGTGCGATAAACAGACTCATATGCAAAATACCATTTCGGAACATAAAAAAACATGCATATAAACCAAATAATCCAAAAAATGCTTCCTACAGTACCAAAAATATATCAAATTAAGACAGAGGACTGCAAACCAATCAGAAGCCATTTTTCACCCTGTCGTTCGAACGAACAGGGGACTTCGCTCAAACGAGATGAGGAAGTCGCTTGAACGAAGGATAGAAGTCATTCGCGCGAGATGCAATGTCGTTAGAACGACTTCGCGCGACCTGCCAAAATTTCCCAGTTTCCCAGAAATATTATAAAGTATTACCTAGTGAAAAAAATTCCACAAAAAAAATTCCAGGAAGGGACTGACAGAAGAAAAACTGTGCTAAAGCAGTAAGATTTTTGCACAAAATGCAAAAACTCATAAAAACTAAAAATGCGAGTTACGTGCAAACATAGTACCGATGTGCTCAAACAGGGACATGGAATGAATGGTCGTGAAACTACAACAAATGAGTCACAATTCCAACACATCGAAACGATCAAGAAGATCTAATTGATAGCGATAAATCATCAAACTTTATCATAGCCATATGACAATTAAAGTGTGAGCTTAATGAACTAAACATACTTTATGCACAGAAATCCAGAATTTTGACGATTCTACAAACAATAGCATCAAATTGCAATGTTTCAACATTAGGATTAGTTGTGCAAACCCGTTTAAATTTTCTCCAACCAAACACCCTCATATAAACATACCTTTTCAAGTTCTTTTGATGTTTCTAGCATCCTCAACTTAGAAAAAATCTTATTGGCCCTTTTCTTAGCATTTTCCTTTTTTCTTTTGGGCTCTTTTAAACAGTGGCTTTCATGACGAGTTAATTTTGAACTCTCGCAGCCCTTTCCCATGAATCACTCATCATTTTTTCAATTTATAATCCTCACGGTAAACGGTTATTACATGAACACTTCTCCTTAAGTTTTCTTACGCATAGATGACAAGATTGAGATAAGAATGCCTCACCAAATTCAAATATGCAAGAGAAGTTAAACATCCATATAAACTCGTGCATGTGTGCGATGTTGGCATATATACAAAGTCGAATCAAGATGCATATCAACTTTGAAACAACCCCATATAAACAATGGTTAAGATCATTCTAAGTATCGATAATAATGACCAAATGTCCTAGCCACATGGATAATGAAACGATGGGGGGGGGGGGGGGTCCAAGCACACCAATATGCCACATCAAACATGTAAACTCAAAAACAAAAAATGAAAATCTTTTTGGCTTTTCAAACATATTTTGACTCAAAGAAAAGCAAAATCTTTTTGGATTTTCAAAAGTTTTCTCAAAAACAAAATCTTTTTGTATTTTTCAAATAGGACTCAAACTATAATACAAAATGATACACATGTCATAATACTAGCAATGAATATATCATGAAGCAAACTAGCATATGACAAACATGCAGGCTAATATTCATAAGAAATAGTAAGAGATGAATCATGTGCATGCATGTGAGAATCAACCAACGAAGCATTTAGTATCTCCAAAACTGATTTCCTAACCCAAACAGTTTTATACCTAACAAATCGAGTTTTGGGAACCAAAAGGACACTACGTTTAAACTTCCTAGGATCTTTTCTAAGATCAAAACAAAAACTCCTAAGGTGACCTTTCCTACCACAATGCGAACAAGTGAAAACACGACGAGGAACGGGACCTTTAGGTTGACCTTTTCTAATACCCTCGGATGTGGTTGACCTCTAAAACAAACAATAGTTTTGGCTTTTACAATTGAACCACTAGAACAAGATAAGCCTCTACCATCACTACTCGAGTTATTTAAATCATTTTTTAACTTCAAAACTTTTGACTCAAGCAAACGATTAGACTCCTCAAAATTTTGGGACTCCTTCTTTAAATTTTTAATTACCCTTAGAAGGTTATCTCGCTCCCCTTCAATGTGAGCAAACTTATCCCTAAGAGCCTTTTCTCGTGCCACAAAATCATTGATCGAAATATTTTCCTCAACGGCACAAACACAATAATTTCTCAAATCCTCTAACCCTTTTTCTAAAATGAGGACTCTATCATCACTCTCCTTTTTTGCCCAATTTTAATATATTAAAATCTTTAAACATGGAACTAAAGTGTTCATGACAAATATCTCTTTGAATTTGAAAGCTTTAAAAATATTCAATCTTATTTTTAAAACCGAAATTTTCTTTTTCCAAAACTTCAATACGTTTTGCAAACTTTAAATTCAAACGATGTAAATTGTCAAAGCTTAGAGAATCCATCGAAAAACAAACACAGGAGAGGTAAACAAACACACGGGATCACAAAATAAATAAAAATGTTTTCTAGCTCTGATACCAATTTGAAGAGTGCCCAAAGTGCGTGTTTTCAACAAAATCAATTTTTCTTCAAAAAAGATCCAACTTTTAATTATGCACCAACCAAGTTGTGAAATCCCAATTCTTACCTTAAACCAATTTTATCTCGATTAATCCTAAACATGCATCTAGTGATTAAAGCAAGTAAAGAAAAGTAAGGAATACTCACAACGCCGGATGTACGAGAAAAAAACCCAAAATGGGAAAATAACCTCGGACGGCCCAAGCCAGACAATCACTATGAACAATGGTTTTACAAAGACAGATTAGCCTTACACTAAGACTCGATCCCCATGGGTCTTGACGCTCCTTCTAATCTTCAACCGTTCTTTAATAGTGCCCACATAAAAATTCCGTCTTCCACTATCTCTGTCCACAATACACACCTCCACGTATGTCTCGGTGTCCACCGATAAGGCTTTGATACGTCTACGATGCCGAACACGATGTCCGTCGCTTCGTCACCGCAAAAACCTTTGTGTTCAATGTGTAGAACAAACAACTTTGGTGCAACAAGATCACATAAACATATAAGAATGATAACTCAGATCTTTTCAAACTCTAAGGATGTGTTTAAGACTTTTAAACCTTAGAAAACATGTGCAAACAAGGTTCTGGTTCGTAAAATTGTTTTCCAGAAAGCACACTTCCGAAATTATGATGCAAACACTGTTTAAATAGGATTTAAATGCTGCCTCAAAAAATGTGTCATTCAAATGACTTAAGCATGTCGTGCGCGCGACATTGTATCTCGTTCGAACGAGATCCAATGTCGCTCGAGCGACCTTGCGAAAGTTTAACTTTCTTTGACTTTCAGATAAAAACGTCTCTTAACAAAGAGATACAAATTAGTCAAACTCTATTTCGAGCTTATCATCATAAAACGAAGTTTAAACCATTAAAACACTTTTAAAACATTTTAAAAACATTTTTCTATATAAAAATTACATCCTTATCTTTTATAAAATAATTTCGAGCACCATTAAATATACGCATTCATACCTGAGTGATATCGGAATGAAATTAACATTGAAGACGATTAAACTTGCACCAAATAAATATCGACATGATTATTTCTTTGAAGCTTTGCCGCAACGTCTTCAATTTTTTCAATACGTCATAGACCAAGTGGGATCGTGACAAAATAAACATCTCCCTATGACATATTACAAACACAGTTTTGATCACGGTATTAAGTCAAAAGAATACATGGACTCAATTAGAAATTTATGTCCTTACATATAATATGAAGCATAAAAATCTAGAGTATGCAAAAGCAACTAACACATTCAACCTTTAGATATAGTAAGGGAGGAAGCATGTGAAAGTAAATGAGAATAAAAAATCCTATTTTGTAAAGATACCAAGTTGGATATCCTAACCCAAAATAATGACGAATTATGATCTCGGGGTATTGGAATTTTGCATACCTCGGTTGCCTTACGTTGGGATTTTCTAGGACCTCGTTTAAGATCAAAATAAAACTTCTTAATATGACCTTTTCGACCACAGTGTGAACAAGTAAAAACACGTCAAAAATTGTCACCTAAGGATTGATCTCTAAAGGCTTTCCTAGATGATTCTACTAAAACATTGGTTTTGGCTTTATGAGTTGACTCATTGCAAGTATCGAAGCCTAAACCATAAGTGTCATTTTTAATTTGGACCGATCCTAATATTTTATCTAATTTCTCTGAACGACACTCCAAATCAAATTTGACTTTACTAGAGTCTTTTAATTTATTTTCTAAATCTAAAATGTGAGACTCTAATAAAATATTGCGCTCTTCAAACGTGAGAAGCTCCTTTTTTTAAGGATTTCATTAAACCTTTAAGGCTGTATCTCTCGCCTTCTACATATTCAAGCTTCTCACGAAGAGCACTCTCACGAGTCCTAAGGCCTTCCACTAATGCACTCTCATCAATGACCTTGGTACGCTCTCTTAAACTAGCTTCTAACTTCATATTTGATCCTTTTAATTTAATACATTCTTCATATAATTCTTGAAAAAGCAATTTGAAGTCCACTCTCTTCAACCTCCTCATCACTTTCTCTCTCTCTTTCTTCTCCACTCTCACTACCATCATTTCTTTCGAATTCACAAACTATGGCTTTGGAAGTGTCATGTGTTAAAATTTCATCAATAAAGGAGTGCTCACTTTCACTCACATGACTTGCCATAAAAGCCATAAAGTTGGGCTTAGTGGGGGAATCGGGTCCCTATTCCTTATCACTATCACTAAGGGTTGCATTGTAGGAAATTGGTTACTTACCCTATCTCCTTAGTTTAGTGGGGCACTCTCTCGCCCTATGTCCATAACCCTCACAACCGTAACACCTATTTGACTCATCCCTATTTAAATTTTCATTAAAAGTTTTAGGGATCTTCTCGGCTTTGTCATGCTTAGAATTTTCAAATTTTTTAAAATCATTTTTAAATTTATCTTTGTTAAATTTAAGAAATTTATGAAACTTCCTAGCAAACATAGCCGTATCTTTCGAGTGACTCTCACTTTCACTCTCTCCTACTTGTTTTTCCTCTTTTCGAGCTTTCAAAGCAACGCCCTTATCTATTTTCTTTTCAGTTTTAAAGGGAAGCATGTCTAGTTCATAGGTTTGTAAATCACCTACGAGCTTCTCTAATTTCGTAGAGGCTAAAGTGGGTAAAGAATTTAACACAATCACCTTAGGAATAAATCTATCGGGTAGGGACCTTAAAATTTTCTTTACTACTTAGTTGTCAGGTATTTTCTCTCCCAAATGAAAAGATGAATTAACTATATCGGAAAGTCTAGCATAAAATTCATCAAATGTTTCTTTTTCATTCATTTTGATGGTTTCAAATTGAGTGGTGAGGTTTTGGAGCTTAGAAGCTTTTGTGACACTAGTTCCTTCATGAGTGAGTTGTAAAATATCCCAAGTTTCTTTAGCGATTTCACACGTCATAATGCGTCGGAATTCATCCTGTGTGACCGCGCTAAACCAGGCATTTAAACCTTGGGAATTAAAATTTGCAAGTTTAAATTCATTGTCACTCCATCTATCGGTGGATTTGGGAACACGTTCATTTTCGACTAAATATGTAGGTGGAGACCACCCGTTAATGACTGACAACCAAACCCTCTCATCTAGAGACCCAAGTGCCGATTTCATACGCGCTTTCCAATACGCATAGTTAGAACCATCGAAAATAGAAAATTTTAAAAATGGAAAAAATTCTATATTTTTAACAAAATATTTAAAAAGGACCTTAATGCAATAAATTAGCGCTCCGGCTCTGATACCAATTTGAAAAACGTGATCGGACCCCCAATTTTAAAAACTTTCTCATTAATTTCCTATAAGTGCAGATTATAGATGATTCAACTAAACAACTACATAAACTAAAATTTAATTTCTTCACAAATTAAAACTAAAGTAAAACAAATTTTAATTCTCTCAAAATTAAAATTATACTAAAAATCAAATTTGTGAATTTTTACTTTAAACCCAAAAATTAATTTAATTCAAGTCCTAGAAATTTTCCTAACAATAAATATTCATTTTGCAATTTAGGCCAAACCAAATTTTATCCAATAAAATTAATGACTTGAATTAAATTAATATTTACCCAAATTAGATTAGCACCAAATCAAATATTCCAATTTTATCTTTTACCTAAGAATGCATCTAATGTGAATTTGCAAAAGATAAAATAAACAAATCACTACGCCGCGATGTACGAGGAAAACCACAACGGGAAAAACCTCAGACAAACCCAGCCTTAAGTCCACTAAGTACGGAATTACATTACAAGACAGATGACTTACTACACTCGACTCAACTCCCTTTAAGCCAAACGCATCTTCTTGCAACTACCTCTGCTTAGCCGACAATCTCGGAATGCACCGAAATCTTGAAATCCACCAATGAAGCTTTAGGAACCCATCAGCCACACATGGTGCCTTTCACCGTATGAGAATGATGCAGCCAAAAACAAAACTTCTTCTTTGAGGGATGTAGAAGTAAACGCAAACTTCTCTTCTTTGAGGTGTAGAGAAAACCCGGTGCCAATTTTCTTGAAAAACACACACTCAAAACATGAACTCTTTCATTGTGGAATTATGCTCACAAAACTCTCTCTTGGAGATTGTAGAATATGAAAACATTAGTTTCAAAAGCTTAGCTCCCACACCTCTTAATTCTGTCAAAAAGTAGTGGGGAAATACTAGTGGGATCATGGAGAAAACTGCCAAAAAACTGTTCCCGTCAAACTCGTTCGAACGATATTTTCATTCAAACGACTTTACCAACGATGTTCAAGTGAGAAAAAGGAAATTTTGTTATAAGTCTCGTTCGAACGACTTGTCAGAAAATGCAATATTCTTTGTAAGCCTAAAACTTTTTATGAAAAGTTCTAAAACATATTTTATTAGTAAAACAAAGTCGTGAAAACTATTTATTAAAAATTTATAAAATACACCCAATAAATTTCTAAGCTCCTATATATATATATATATATATATATATATATATATATATATTGCATTCATACCTTAGGAGCATTGGAACCAATGTTGTTGACGTAGAAATGAGGCACAATAAATCCGACATATGATGAAGCTTTATAATCTTAGCAGCTACGTCTTCAACTAACATGTCATAGGCTTGGATGGATACACTTGAACACTATCCTATGACTCAAATATTTTTGTCCGCAATTGAGCCAGCACTACATTAAGACTCAATCGGAGACTTGTATCCTTACACAAGAATAACAAAGAGATGACAAAAATAATGTAATTAATTACACTAGATAAAAAATAAAAATAAATTTTAAAAATGGGAGGTAATATGCAAAAGTAAGAACCGTAACCTCCAAATATGGAGTGATTTGTGGACCAACCAGAAGAGTAAACTTGACACCATATACCCACTAATAATGTGGTCTACCGTAGCTAAAAGTATAGTCGGCTTATCGATACTTAATAGGACAGCCTAACCCTATTGGTTGACATTGCTAGTTAACACCATTAAATTAAGCATGTACTTCTTGATCAGATAACGTCAACAAATAAATTGAACGTGTACGTGAAGAAGATATGAAAATATTCTTCCATATGTTCCAATAACTAACTTATGGTTATTCTCTCACCATGTATGTAAAGCTTGTACTCACCTCACCTATAAAGGTTATCAACATATCACACTCTTTTCTCTTTCCTTTAACAACCTATAAATAACACATTCTCACTTTATGTGTGTAACTTATGTGATTTATCCTTACTGTTATGTTTCCAAAATACATAAATAAATTAAGAGATTCTTATGTATTTGTTAATGGAGTTTGCCTAATTATCAATACAAACAACACCGCACTTGTGGACGTTGGCACCGATTTGAGCCCAACCACATAAATCTGGTTCTTTTACTTTCTCTATTTACTCTCTCGCTTATTCTTGTGTTAGTATTGTTGTAATTCAATCTCTTACATGCATATCGGGTTGATATTAGTATATTTAGCAAATATAAAATGTATAACAATTTCTATCGATAACATATTGGTGTCGTGTGTGTAAAACGTCGTGTTATGTTATTTGCCACTATTTTCGATTGTTAGGGCTCAAGGATATTCGATTTTTGTGAACCCATGAATTACAAATCAATTTACCTTGGTTTAAAAGGGTAAAGGATGTCCCTAAATAAATTTTAGTTTTGTTCTTAGAAATTTCTTAGATCTCTACCTAGATATCACATATTCTATTTTAAATCCTCATTCCATGTAAATAAATATATTTTGTATTACCATACTATATTTTTCTTCTTGAATTCTATTTGATAATGTCTAAAAATCCAAAAATTAGTATAGATGGATATGGGTTTCCTCCCTAGACACTTGTTGGTTTGGGGGATTTGCAAGGCAACCTGCAGAGCCTGGCTAAAAGCTAGGAAGCTGAGAAAATAGATGCTTAGGAACATAAACAAGTTTCCCCAAATAAAAAACTTGATACCAATTTGTAAACGCGATTTGTATGGATAGTCTGTATAGTAGGTGGCACACACACAAAATTCCTTTTAGATAAATTTTATCTTCATTAAACTCACGTGAACATTCCAGATAATGTGAAGCCAAAACAAGAACATAATATCCAAACCATAACAGAATGAGAAGAAAATAGAGAAAAAAATCCTTTTTCGGGAAAAACATATACTCAACACTGTTTTAGATAAGACAGACCAATATAGACTTACAGACAACTTAGAGCTCCACTGAGTTTAATGCAGTAGTGTCTTCGAGTCTATAACAGAAAATACTACAGTATAACACCGCCCACAGTAGGTCAGTCTTGCCTCGGTATCCATCGATTAGCCTCAAGAATCAAAATTTCTTTCTTCTCCTTCTTCAGTCGTAGAGCCTTAACTCCACAAATCAACAATAAAGAAAAATCTCTACATGGTTTAAAACTCATAATATGTTTCTTTTGGTTTGGTAAATTAGTCCTAAATGATCTAAGGGGTTTGGATGAAAATTTTGAAGAGTTTGATCACAAGAATAACTCTTAAACTTAACAAACGCATCCCCACATTTCTATTTATTGGGAAAGATATCTCCAAAGGATAGGCACAAAAGATTGCATTTGAAACCAGTTAAAAAATTAAATCTCACGTAATTGTTTGAATGAATTCACATCTCATTCAAATGAATTACCCAATCTTACTCGAACACACTTTGAACGAATGACAAAATGACATTCTAAAGCTTGCCAAAAGTTGGGGCGAGAGAACTCGTTCGAACGAAATTGTGAATTATTCTAACGAGTAGTGGAAACTTGTTCGAGTGACATCTAAGGTCGTTCTAAAGAACACGAGATTTTTTTAAAAACTTTTGAAAAAGCATTTAAAATATTTTGAAAAATATTTGTAAATTAAAAATCTTTGTAACTACCCCTGAATAAAGTAAGATTACTAAAACCACCTCATAAACCTACTCATATAGTGTAGCGATGCTATATCTTTGATTCTTTCATATGGACACTAGCTCTTCTTTACTTGAAAAATTAAGAACGGTCATGAAGATGCAGTGGGGCGTAACAGGATAAGCCAAATAGAAAATAAATAATGAGCAATTATAAATTTTTCTCTTACAAATTTCTCCCTTTGGATATTTTGGTACAAAACACAAATCGAAACCAAATTAACTCCTATGACCAATACAACTAATGCCCTCCAAAACTATGAATTGAAATAGCATGAATGTCTTTATCTTCAACTGAAACTCTTCACGTGCAGTCTAAGATATCATCAAGGCAAAAATACCTACACACATGAAGTAAAAGAAATACCGTGATGCATATGAGTTTAAAGAAAGCATAAACTTCCTCTCAATTTGTTCTCCCCCATTTTGTCCGTAATAGAGAAAGGGTTAGAAACTAATCCTAAAATGTTAGCATCTCGTGAATCCAAATATGAAATATCATAAAAAAATATAAATAATAAATCGCATGCGATATAAATTCCACATAAGCAACCAACTATTAAAAAATTCAATTTTTTTTAGCATGTAAAAAGTATATGTGTATAAAAAAAATATAGGTACGACAAACCAAATATTCAACCAAATATCCAAACCAAAACATAACGAGAAGAAGATTGAGGAAAAAATATCTTTCAAGTCAAACCCATATTCAACAATGTTTTACACTCGATAGACCAATGCAGACTTACAGATAACTTAGATCTCCACTAAGTTTAATACAATAGTGTTTTCCAATCTACAATGGAAAATGGTATAGTCCGATCCCATACATAACAAATAGTTATTGCCTCGGTATCCACTAATCAACCTCAAGAATCACAATTCCTTTCTTCTTTAGTCATAGAGCCTCTACGCCACAAATTAATAATAGAGAACAATATCGAAAGATTTTAGAACTCAAAATATGTTCTTCTTAGTTTGGTAAAACAATCCTAAATGATCCAAGGGTTTGGATGAAAATTTTGAAGAGTTTGATCACAAAATAACTCTTAAAAGGCTTCTTAACAAATGCATCCCAGCATCTTTATTTATAGGGAATCTATCTCTAAAGGATAAACATGAAATATTGCATTTGAAATCAATTAGAAAATAAAATCTTGCGTACTCGTTCAAATGAAGTCACATCTCGTTCAAACGATGTACCCAATCTCGTTCGAACACACTTCCAATGAATGATCGAATGACATTCCAGAGCCTGCTAAAAGTTGGGTCGATAGAACTCATTTGAATGAAACTATGAAGTGTTCTAACGAGCATGCAATATTTTCAAAAAACTTTTTAAAAACATATTTTGAAAAATACTTGTAAATTCAAACTCTTTAAGAAGACCCATTAATCAACTAAGATTACTAAAACCACTTTATAAACCTTCTCAGGTAAAGTAGTGATGCTCGATCTTTGACTCTTGCATATGGTCACTAGATCTTCTTCACTTAAAGACTTGAGAGCATTCGTGAAGGTGCAGTGGGGTGTAATCGGATAAGACAAATAAATAATAAATAATGAGCAATTATAAATTTTGCTCTTACAAAGGCCATGTAGGAAGATATTAAACAATTTAATCAGAGTATCTTGACTGGGCAGTAATGATTGGAACTAAATCCTCCCACTTTCATTTTTGGGTATAATTCAAACAAAGGAAAGAAATATCACCTCCATCCCTAAATAAGGATAGGCAGATGGTACACCGTGAATGAGCTTTGAAAAACCCCAGGTGACTAAATTTGGGTTCATTTGGTAAGAAGATATGGTCTGAAAGGAGAACTGAGTCTGATCGACGTGAACGGACGTACATGCTTGGGATAACCTCCATTATTCGATCGACTAATGATGAGGATCAGCCCTACACAATTGAGTGACCTGACATTCTAGAAAGACTAAGCACGGGGAGTTCTTTTGATCGATTGGGCTCAAACCTAAGGGTAGTATGAGGACATTTGTGCAGAGATTGTAGGGAAGAATCCTGGATATCAGAAACCAAGAAGATCACCTGATTGGAGAGATCTAGGCAAAGCATGAGAGGCTAAGCCAAATCTAAGCACACTTCCAGACAAGGGGAAAGCTCGATAAAGAGTCAAAGATGAGATAATAACATTGAGAAGTATGGGAAGGCAAAAAAAATAGACTAGTCCTGGAGGGGATCAATTAAGCATTTGGAGAATCATTTTGTAGACCTAATTAAGACAAAAACCACGAGTTAATTAATCCTGGTGAAGTTGAAGCCACTGGTGATAACTCTAAGGTATAATGGAAAGACTGACCCAATGCACCATATAGAGTAGTATCGGGCTGCCTTATATATATATATATATATACAATTTTAGAAGAGATGGAATGCAGATTACTTTTTAGTACTCTGATTAGATCAGCCTATGTGTGGTACAATTGACTCCTAATGGGGCAATAACCTATTTTAGACAGTTGGCCGACCTGTTCATCAATAATTTATGCTTCTACATTAATCCATGAAAGAGAGTCACTCAGTTACTCAGTGCCTGATAAAAGGAATATGAGACTATGAGGGAGTACATCACCCGATTCAATACAGAGAAGTTGGAGGTTGTATATTATGATGAGAAAATAACAATCCCTTCTATTATGAGTGGTTTGTTACCCGAGAAGCTTTATTGATCATTGAATAAAGAGCCCAAAATACTATGGATGAACCCTTACATAAGGTGGGGAATATAATTAATGTTGAGGAGGTAATGGCTTAAAGGAATATGGTCATACTAAGTCCGATGTGGGAATAATCTCGAATAAAAAAATATAAATCCAATAAGTTGAAGTAAGGTAGACCGAATAAGTGTGACGAATACACACGCCTTATTGTAAGGGTACACCACATCCTTAACGAGATATGAGGAAGTAAAAAGTTTAAATGACTAGATAAGTGAAAAAATCCTACTAGAAGAAGAGATAAAAGCAAGTGGTGTGACTTCCATAAAGACAACGACCATACAACTGATAATTGTTTGGCCTTAAGAGATGAAATTAAGGCCATGATCAGGAGGGGAATTTGGAAAAGCAAGTAGAAAATTCAGGCTGAGAAGCCTAGACCAAGGGCAACCCTAAGTTGAGGACATGATCAAAGTTTCCTTTTAAGCTAAAGAACGACAAGAAGCGTAGACGAGATGACAAAGACTTGAATGGAGGTAGTGACCCTGAATTTCCCAAAATGGCCAAGGAGTTGAAAGAAAATGTTATCTTGATTTTATTCAAAATGAACTTAATTTTTGGGGCATACACTAGTGGTTATGTTGGTCCCGAGATCTAAAGGAGTTGAAAGCCTGTGTAGTTGGTGGAAAGAATGAGGTGAACTTTATTGAAGAATCAAACTCTCACCATCATAAGGTAAATAAATAACGTTCAACTTTTTATTTTTCTAAAGATAATTTATGTGGATTGTTATACCCGCATGATGACCTGCTGGTTGTGATCATGATGGTCCATAAGAGGACTATTTAGAGGGTTCTAGTAGATAACGAGAGTTCAGCACATGTGTTGTTTTATAATTGCTTCAAAAGTCTCAAACCATCCAAAGAGAAGTTATAAGACTATCACCATATACTCATGGGATTCTCATGAGAGAAGGTGTATTCACTTGGAACCATAGATCTAGAAGTGATAGCCGAGACGTGGCCAACCTTCCAAATACAAATGATGCATTTCTTTATTATGGATAAGAATATGACCTTGACCTTTAAAATCATTTTTGACAGGGTTGGTTTGAAGAATTTTAAAGTAGTATCCTCTATAGTACGCTGGGTTATGAAATTCCTAATGCATTACGAACTGAGTCAAGTGAAAGGAAGTTAAGTGGTAACATAGGAATACTACTACACATCAGTCGAGGAGAGTGAAAAGATGATACAGACTTACAAAATCAAGACTTTAGATCCTCAAGATGAATATAAGTTAGTTATGGGTAAGGCATCCAAGTTGATAGATCTCGTAATCCTAGATTATGAGCATACATAACGAACGGTTCATAACAACTCATACTTAGACCCAATATTCAAGAATGATCTTGTAAACTTCCTGAGGTAAAGGCTGAATTTATTTTCATAGATTTATGATGACATTCCTTGCATAGATCCCAATGTACTCTTCTATGTCCTAAGAATAGTGAAAGATGTTAAGCCAGTGAAATAGAATCACAAAGTATTCACTAAAGACAAGAATATGGACGTAGAAGTTGAGGTGGACAAACTCAAGATAGCTCAATTCATCAAGGACGTGAAATTCTCGATTTGTCTATCAAACATCATGATGGTAAAGAAGAAGAATGAAAATTAGCATATATGTATTGACTTTACTAACCTCAATAAGGCTAGTCTGAAGGATCATTATTCATTACCCCGAATTAACCAATTGGTTAATGCCAGTGGTGGACTCGAGCTACTCAATTTTATGAATGCCTACTTGTTGTATAATCAAATAAAGATGAAGTCAAGAGAGAGATAGTGAGATAGTGAGAGAGGGAGAGAGAGAGAGAGAGAGAGAGAGAGAGAGAGAGAGAACCTCTTTGATCACCAACTGAGGTACTTACTGCTACAACGTTATGCTTTTTGGGCTAACAAACATTGGATAAATGTACCAAAGGTTGATCAATCGGATTTTTAAGGAACATATTCGAATATCATGGAGGTTTAAATCCATGACATATTTACCAAAAGTAAGGAAGCAACCGATCACATCCGTGAGCCTGACCAAACTTTTAATGTTATGGAGAAGTATCGAATGAAGTTGAACCCTATAAAACGTGTCTCTAGAGTTAGATCAGGAATTTTTTTGGGTTTATTGTCAACCAAAGGGGTATTTAGGCCAATAGTAAGGACTTATTTCCAATAGAGTCAATTAGAATGTAATTTGGCTCTATTTTGTCTTGGATAAAACCATTTGATTCATAGGTTAGGATTTGAATTTTTTTCCCTTCAAACCTATGATTCATATTGAAGACATTCGTGGCCAAGAAAAATGAAGTACATATCATTCGAGTTTAAAATCGAGTTTATATCTTCAACATCCGAGAGAACTCTATGAGGTATGAATTCATATTTATGTTTCATCCATGGATTAATATAGGTGTTATTTTTATAATATGTTTGAAGCATTTTTTGTCAAAATTATTTTTAAAATAAAAAAAGGTTTTTGGTTTAATTCGTTCAAACGAGTTTTCAACTTGTTCAAATGAAATTTTATTTTTTGTTTGAATGAGTTTCTTTTTTGTTCAAACGAGCTTCAAAATGAATTGTCCTTATTCCATGCAAAAACTTTGTAAGAAGGTCATTCGATACTCATTCAAACAAGTTTGCTATTGTCATTCGAACGAGATTCAGTTTTGTTCGAATGAGAATGCATACTTCGTTCGAACGACTTTTTGTATTTTGTTTGAACGAGTTTTCTTGAGAAAAGTATCGAATCGTAATTAGTGTATTTTTTTTTTATAAATACTAAGGTTTGGCATCAGATTTCATTATGGGTTTTTGCAAAAATGAATTTTAGATTCAAATATAAATCTTACCAAACTCTAATTTACACCAAAGTTTGAGATTCAAGAATCCTGCATGCATATGTCTGCTTGAGATCTCCTTTAAACTGCACACTAATTGTTTGCTATATCTTTGAAAAGCATTTCCTATTCGTTTATGTTATGCAATGGCCAGACTAGTCACAAGACAAGTAAGATCGGTGTGAAACCTAGATATGGGATGCGCCTGCATTGTGTGGTTATTGGAAGGTGTCACACTCTGCCCAATCCGACAGACTGGGTGACCAGCCACCACCAATCAACCGTTCTAGGGATGAACTAAATTAAATACCATTCTCATCATGTGACAGATATGAGACAATAAAAATCAATCCACAAGCTAAATGATAATCAATCCCAAATGGTAATGAACAAAAATGCGATAAAAGAAATCACTCACATGCTAAAACTCCAAATAAATCCAATCTCCAATAATGAATTAATTAAAATCTGAATAATAAACCAATTCTAAATACTCCGATTGAAAACCTTAAACAACTTTGTAACTGAATGGACCAATAAAACCCAAATGAAGTCTCATAATGATATACGATGGAAAGGAATGTCTAAACTAAATAAAGCAGAAAAGTAATAAACTCCAGTCGCACCTAAAAACGATAATCTCCATATAGTCCTATGCAACTTCTCCAAAACTTTTCCTGAAAAGGTTAGTCAGCGTACGAGGTCAGAGCCCTGATAATGAATACGCACTATTCCCATGAAATAAAATCATTGAATCCAGACAATAGCATTATACGAGATCAATATCACAATATAATATTTTAATTAAACAAAATACAATTAAGCATGATAGTAAAAATCACTAAGTATGCTCAGTAATTGTTATTCACAGAGCACACCAATATGATTTTAAATAACTAAGCTACAAGTTGTTAAATTAATTAAATTATTCAATATCATTATACTTATCAATTTTATTATTCATTGCGGTGCTCCCGCATATTTATTATAGTGGTCCTCCCACCAAAGTTTTTACTCTTCCCCTCATCAATGGCCTAGAATATCCGTTTAAACTGTCGATCCCGCTCTATGATAAGGTTCCACATGCAACACAACATAAAACATCCTCCGACCTGTTTAAACTGGCGGCCTTGCACATTATGTCACACAAATTTTAACACCCATTTTTATCTTAGGCATTAATTCTCATTTTCTTACTTTATCAATTCACCCCATCTTTATTATCGATGTGAGATCCTCAAAATTCCCCTTAGTCCCATACTTAAGGGTCCCCAAAGTACATATACATCATATCCTACATATAGGATGAATCATCAACATTTATCATGTTCTAGTCTCATACTTAGGCTAGCGTAATGACAATAAATCAGAAAAATTTTCCCCACCTAGGGATATAAAATCCACACGAATCTACATTAACTAGTCCAATACATAGCAAGCATACGCGCACAAGGGTTTTAAAGATTAATTCATATTTAAAAGTTTCATAAAAGCAATCCCATAATTAAGTGTCCACTTTCTCTAATTAAGTTACTAATTGATTTTATAAAAAATACATGATTAAGGGTTTGGGCGACACTTAAGGCGCATAATACCAAAGGAAGAGAATAGAGTATTCATACTTGTGATTGAGATGAAGAAAATTCGATTCGATAGTTGAATTCCTCTCGTAAAATTAGCAAAGAGTCGTTCTTGGACAATCTTGATTAAACCCCAATTAAGCTTTCAAAACTTGTGACAAAACCTTAATTATGTTGGAGCTTAATGATTAGGATTGAGAGGAAAGTATTAGAGAAGTGTTCTCTAGTGAAAATATGGTGAAAAAGTGATTATAAGAAGTCCCCCCATGAATTACAATTATTCAATAGTTATTAGGAAACCTAAACCTATTAGAACTCTAATCAAATTATCGACTCAAACTAGGCCTGCCGATCCGACCGAATCGATTTGGCCAAGGGTGAATCGATTCTCCCCTGGCGAATCCGCCCAGTAACACTAGTTTTAATATATAGGGAAAAATTATAAAAAAATTCAATTAAAACTCCATTTTAATTCCAATTTTAATTCAGCTAGAAATTCTACCCTTCTAATATTAAAACCAACATACTTAATTAATGAAAATCATTAAAATTTTATTTTTCTCTAATATTATAATAAATTAGTTAATTATCGATTATAAAACACAAGGTGTTACATACTTCCCCACTAGCAAAAGAATTTCATCCATGAAATTAGATGAAGCATAAATATCAAACATAAATTCGCTCAATATAAAATAAGGCTCACATATGCCTACCCATAGAATGTCATAATTGGGTGCCCACACCCAATCCTACGCGTACAAAATCCCTTGATCTCGAAAATACAATATATAAATCACCTTCATATATAAGTATTTAAATAAAATAATGATTACGTACCGTGACACTCCATTTGCCACCTAGTGGCTCCTACGGTGCCTGCTCATCTCGTGGCTGAATCAAATACCACCTCCCATATCCGATTTGGTCCTGCGGCCAGTCCCTAACCACCTAACACTTCAATGCTGTTAGCGCTCCCTAAACACCTGCTGCTGTGAGAATTGGAGGCCTTAGTTTCATAAATTCCTTGACCTTGTTGTCCTTGTGTGACTTGACCATGTTGGGCTAGTGACGCTTATTTTTATTGGCCCTCTCTCTTGTAAAATGTATCCGCCCGATGTCCTCCCTTACCACAGATAAAGCATTCACCTTTAAAAGGTTCATAACATCTTGTAGTCTCTCGCTCTTCCCCTTGTCCTTGCTATTCCTGATTGGTTTTCTGTTTCTTCCATGCTTAGTCATTGCGACCCTTACTCTCTACCCCTTGTTCATTTAACTCTTGTCTCTTTCCGAGCTTCTTTTGATAATTAGCCTTCCCTTGCCATAGCAACATTACGACATCCACCACCTGAGCATAAGTAGTGTATGCCGAATTCCCCAACACCATTTGTCTAATCGATCAAGACAACCCCTTGATGAAATATTCCATCATATTCGCTTCAGTGTTAACCTACTTTGGCACAAACATAGATAGATTAGTAAAATCTTGTTCATACTCTACAACTGACTTCGATCCCTGCTCCAAGTCCAGAAACTCCCTCGTCTTTGCACTCCTAATGGCATATGAAAAGTACTTATTGTTGAACTTAATCATATCCCTATGTTCAGATGTGGTGACACTCTCCCACCACTATAGAGCATCTCCGGTTAGATTAAAAGTAGCCAACATTTGTTTATACATGTTCGTGTAGTCCATCATTCTCAAGTGCCTCTCCATATCTCTCATGCACTGGTGAGCAACTGTCGGGTCGGATCCCCCTGCGAAGGTGGGAGGATTGCGCTTAAAGAAGCTGGTTCTCACCCTGTCCCAAGGTGAAACGGGTGTACCCTACTAATGTGCCTCTAAAGTCACCCATCTCCATCTCTCTATCTCCATACCGGCCACCATGGCCTCATGCACGGTAGCCGCTAACTTCTTGGCATCCAAAATAAACTGTTGTTGCCTCTCCTGAGCCGTGGAACTAAAAGCTCAGTTCTCTCCCCTAATCCTAGCTCTCCTAGTGTTCTCCATCTCAAAAGATAGGAACAAAACATCATCAAACTCAGAATAACTAGTAATACAGGTCATCAAAATGAATCAAAGATAATAAATGCGAAAACTAAAATGGACTCACAACCTACGAGACCTAAGACCATGCTCTGATACCATCTATCACACCCCGCCCAATCCGACAAATGGGGTGTCTAACCACCACCGTCGAATCTTTCTGGGACCGAATTAAATTAAATATCATTCTCAACATGTGACAAATATGAGACAATAAAAATCAATCCATAAGATAAATGATAATCAATATCAAATGATGATGATTAAAAATGCGATAAAAGAAATTCATCACATGCTAAAACTCCAAATAGATCCAATCTCCAATAATGAATTAATTAAAATATGAATAATAAACCAACTGTAAATACTCCGACTGAAAACCTCAAACAACTTTGGAACCGAATTGCCCAATAAAACCCAAATGAAGTCTCATAATGAAATACGACTGAAAAGAAAGTCTAAACTAAATAAAGAAGTAAAGTAAATAAACTCCATCTGCACCTCCAAACGATAATCTCCAAATAGTCCTACGTAACTTCTCCAAAACTTTTCCTACAAAGGTTAGTCAATGCACGAGGTCAGAGAACCAATCATGAATACACACTACTCCCCTAAAATAGGATCCTTGAATCCAGACAGTAGCATTATACAAGAGAAATATCACAATATAATATTTTAATTAAACGAAATATAATTAAAAACAGTAGAAAAAATCACTAACTACCCTCAGTAATTGTTATTCACAAAGCATACCAATATGATTTTAAATAACTAATACCCAAGTTGGTAACTTAATTAAATTAACCCAGTATCATAATACTTCACAGTTTTATTATTCATTGCGGTGCTCCAGCATATTTATTATAACGGTCCTCCCGCCTCGGGTGGTACTCCCACCAAAGTTTTTACTCTTCCCCTCTTCAATGGCCTAGGTTATCCATTTGAACTGTCGATCCCTCCCTATGATAAGGTTTCACACACAACATGGCATAAAACACCCGTTGACCCGTTTAAACTGTCGTCCCCTGAACATTCTGTCTCCGAGATTTTAACACCTGTTTTTATCTTAGGCATTAATTGTCATCGGTTTACTTTATCAATTCACCCCACCATTATTATTGATGTGATATCCTCAAAATGCCCCTCAGTACCATACCTAAGGGTCCCCAAAGTACACATACATCCTATCCTACATATAGGATGAATTACCAAAATTTATCACATCCTAGTCTCATGCCTAGGCTTGCCTAATGATGATAAAGCATAAAACTTTGCCCCACCCCACGATATAAAATTCACATGCATCTACACTAACTAATCCCTTACCTAGTAAGCATAAATTATAAACCAGGCCTACCCACTAGTCCCATACCTAGTAAGCATCCTATAATAGAGGTGAGCAATATACTACCCAAAGGCCCCTCATCCCCACGATGGAAAAAGTGACTAAACCAAATCACACAATACACAATTCATAAGCACAACATAGCAATTAAATCAATAAGGTCCCAATTTAATTTAATTCAATTAATAACACCATCGTCGTTTTCAATAGAAATATTTTCATTTAATAATGTTAAATTAATTAACATGCAATAATATTCTATACATCTCTAATTTTTATAAGTGTGAACGCGTCCCATTAACAATATAAATAACCCCATAAAATTCTACATGAGAACTTACACCCAAAACCATAAAACCCCAATAATCTAACCTACGCACACAAGGGTTTCAAAGTTTAATTCATATTTAAAAGTTTCATAAAAACAGTCCCATAATTAAGTGTCCACTTTCTCTAATTAAGTTACTAATTGATTTTATAAAAAATACATGATTAAGGGTTTGGTCGACACTTAAGGCGCATAATACCAAAGGAAGAGAATAGAGTATTCGTGCCTGTGATTAAGATGAAGATAATATGATTAGACGGTTGGATTCCTCTAAAAAAATTAGCAAAGAGTCATTCTTAGACAATCTTGATTAAACCTCAATTAAACTTTCAAAACTTGTTACAAAACCTTGATTATGTTGGATGTTGATGATTATGGTTAAGATGAAAGTATTAGATAAGTATTATATGGTGAAAATATGGTGAAAAGTTATTATAAGAAGTCCCCCCACGAATTAGAACATTTAAATAGTTATTAGGAAACCTAAACCTATTAGAACTCTAATCAAATTACCAACCCAAACTTGGCCTGCTGTCCCGACCTAATCGATTCGGCCAAGGGTTGGTGAATTTGCCCAGTAACACTAGTTTTAATATATTGTGAAAAATTATAAAAAAGAATTCAAGGTAAACTCCATTTTAATTACGATTTTAATTTTGCTAGAAATTCTACACTTCTAATATTAAAACTAACATATTTAATTAATAAAAATCATTAAATCTAAAATTTTATTTTTCTCGAATATTCCAATAAATTAATTAATTAACGATTATAAAACACGAGGTGTTACAGAAGGAATCTAATAGAGGATGTGAATAAGGTAACAAGGGATGAGGAAATGCATTAAGTGATTGTGTAAATCTAAAATACCCTTATATATAGACCTACAACATAGTGAACTCATGTGGCTAGGTCGTCCGACATTTTTTCTATTGGTGATTTGCCTTTATTTATGTACTGCATATCACCTATTTGCATGCTTAGGTCGAGATTAAAATAGACAAATTGTTATAACAACACTGTGGTTTAATTGGTGCATAGATAAAATTAAAAATTTAAAAATTAGTTTGTGTTCGGATAATTCGTATAGCCATTAGGGAGTTATAGCACTTTTAAATTGGTATCAGAGTAAATTTTACAAGTTATTTTGTTGATCCATGTTTAGTATTATTTTAAAGTTGCTCGTTTGTCTCTCTCTCTTAGTTTGTTTTTCCTATCGATGGATCATCAAAATGTAAAGTTATTCGATATGTTTAGTGTGTCCAGCCCGAATCTCACGCGATCTTTCCTCTCACTACTTCCTCCCAAAAAGGGGCAAATGGGTGGAGAAAGAAAGGGGCGTTGAAAGGTCTCGCGTTTTTTTTACTTAGGAACGCTTCGACCATCGTTAGTGTGAGATGAATGTAAAGAGATTAAGTCACCAGCCTATTTTGTGTAAAATGAGCAAAACAACATGTCTCTGCCTTGAGAGAGCGGCATTAAAGACAAACTGATGCATAGGAAATTAATAGTTCGAAGGGTTCAGGGGTAAAGTTACGGAATGGGAAGGTGTTAGGAACCCATCCTGCCCTTTCGGTCTCTTATGATATTGTGTTACTGTTTTCCTTTATTTTTTTCGTGAAGTGTGTGTGCATGTATATATAATAATAATAATCCAAAAGTGTTGGCTAACATAGAGTAAAAATAACATCTAATTCTCTCCCAAATCTCATTACCTTATCGAAGAAAATACTAAGAATCTTGGGTGAAATCTCTTTCTCCCTTAGAATCCAGCGATGGAAAACATGGCAAACCCACCCATCGCTACCTTGATCCCAACTAAACCTCCTATTCCAAATAATATCTGGTCAAAATTGTTTGCAGATGTTCTTATGAACAATGCAACAAAAGAGCCAGAACTGAAGATTCCAACTATGTATTAGAGGAACCAACAATTATGATCTTTGATGTAGACATACAAACCCTAGTGGAACCAGTCAAATACTCCAATATAGGTAAATTCTCATGTGGTAGACCTTTAATTGAAATTATTAGGATACAATTTCTAACATTATCATTGAAAGCAGCATACACTATCGAACTATTGGACTTCAAAAACATTCTCAATAGGTTGAATTGTGAAGAGGATTATGTAAGATTGTGGCTTGGAGATCAATGGTATATAGGCAAGTACCCAATGCACACTTTTAAATGGTCTGCAAATTTCAAACTTGATGAAGACATCCCTATTGTTCCAGTATGAATTAACCTACCAAAGTATCCTATCCACTTCTATGCAAGATCTTCCTGATTCTCAATATCTCAATTAATAGGCATCCCATTGAAAATGTATGCCTTAATAGCTTCAATATCTAGACTAAGCATAGCATGAGTATGTGTAGAAATCAATATTCTCAAAGAAAGACTTCACAGAATCTGGATTGGTTGTGGCTCCCAAGGATTTCGGCAACAAACTGCATACGAGAATATTCCATCGTTCTGCCAATTTTATATGAAAAAAGGGCATGATGTATCTAAATGTGTGATCAAAAATCCAAATATCAATAATCCTCCCAAAAAACAAGTCAATAATCTAGTTCCAGTAAAAACTCGAGATCTTGATAAAGTTAAAGAAACAATTCAAGTTATTCCAGAAAAAATGTTCATGAACAAGCAAAACATCAAGAAATTCACAAAGAACCTCATAATATTGGCTGCTCAAAAAATAATATTGAAGTCATTGAGGATTGTTCATCTGATTCAATTGAAAATGAAGACATAAGTAGTGCAAATATGGCTTGCTCCAACTTATTAGAAAGTGATAATCAAAGGGACAGTTCTTTAAATGATCAAGCAGTTCTCAAACTTGGAAAGTATACTTATGAAGAAACTCCAATAGTGAATCAATATAACGTTTCTCCTAAGACTTCTAACCTACCAAAAATTAACAAGATGTTAGAAATAGATAAGGACTACAATTCTGATAAAGAAACAGGAAAATATCAATTCCTATGATTAAAGAAATACATAAATTTTCTCCTTATCTTGATAGAAGATGGTCAAAATACCAAAATAAGAAGATTGAAATAAACAAAATCAGCAAGGAAGATTCCTCTACTCAAATCTAAAAGTGAAGTCAGCCTATCAACAAAACTCCCCATGATCCACTTTATAGAAGAATCACAAGAGCACCAGGTAAGTCAAATTTAACAACTCTTCAACTATCTCCTAAATGATAAATTTTAAATACTGGAATGTTAGGGGAGTAGAAAACAAAGCCACATCTAGAAGAATTAAAATAATGCTTAAACCTTATCAACTACCGTCCTTAGCACTGTTAGAACTAAAAGTTTCTAAAAATATAATAAATAAATTCCAAATGAAATGGCAATTTTCAATAGGCATCAATAATAAAAAACAATAAGATTTAGTTTTTATGGAACAATAACATCCAAACCAAAATTCTTCAAGATACAGATCAGTTTTTATGTTTGGAAATTTTCATTAATTTCTTAAATAAAACAATTTTCATATTATTTGTGTATGCAAAATGTATTGTTATAGAAAGAAGAGATCTATGGGATGACATAGATATCTTAACTTCAGGGAATATAAATAATCATTGGTTAGTAATTGGGGACATTAATGTGGTATAAAATAAAGATGAAAAATTATGTGGATATCAACTAGTATTTTTTTTTTCTTTAGAAGACTTTAAAGATATGATTTCTACAAATGATCTGATAGATTTAGGAGATTCTGGTTCTAAATTTACATGGTAAAATCATAGAAAACATGTCACAATCTTCTATAGATTAGATAGAGCCTTAGTTAATCATTCTTGGTTATCTGATTTCCCAAACTCTAGTGTCACTCATCTACATAGAGCTTTTTTAGACCATAGCCCATTGCTTTTATCCATAAAAAGTAAATTGGATAACTGGCCAAAAACTTTTAAATTTCTTTCAATGTGGTGCATTAACTCAAATATAAAAGAATTTATTGAAGACTCCTGGAACATCAACATTAATATTCCTCCTATGGCATCTTTTGCCCTAAAACTTAAAAATCTAAAAACAAAATTGAAAAAGTGGAACATAGAAAATTTTAAGAATATTTTTCAAAATGCCTAAGACCTGGAAGATCTTAAGCTTATAAAAGAACACAATTTTGAAACTTCCCAAGTGAGAACTCCAGAAAAGATTTGTTTAAGACTAAAGCCAATCTTAATATTGCCTATCAAAGAGAAAAAAGCTTTTGGATTCAAAAAAGCCATTTAAAATGGCTAAAAGTTGGAGATATTAATGCAAAATTCATTCATACTTTAATTAGAGCAAGACATAGAAGACTTTATATATCCAAAATAAAAAACAATCAAGAATTTTGGGAAGAAAATGATGATGAAATTGAAAAATTATTCTTAAATCACTTTCAAAATTTATGGAAATCAAAATACAAAACAATTAATAAAGAATTTTTAGAAGTAATAAACTCAGAAATAACAGAAGAAATGAATCAAAACCTATGAAATTTTCCAAAAGAATAAGAAATCTTTTCTGTAATTAAGAATCTAGATTCAACAAGTGCCCCAGGACCTGATGGTTTTGGGGGAGAATTTTATGTCAAATTTTGGGAAATTATCAAAACAGTCCTAGTTAAAGCTATTCATTCCTTCTTTGCTGGAGTAGAAATCCCTAGAATTTGGACATCAACTTCTCTAACTTTAATACCTAAGATAGATAAGCCCAAATACTTATCTCAATACAGACTAATAAGTTTATGTAACTTTTCTAATAAAATAATAACCAAAATTATTAATAAAAGAATCTCAAACATCCTTCCTCTTATAATATCCCAAAATCAAAATGGATTTGTTAAAAATAGAAGTATACAAGATAATATACTCCTAGCTCAAGAGATGATTCAATCTTTTAATAAAAAAAACATATGGTAATAATGTTATCACGAAACTAGACATGGAGAAAGTCTATGACAATGTTTACTAGAAATTTTTATGTGAAGTCCTCAATAAATTTGGATTTAATGAACATTTTATTAACATGATATGGAGATTGATTTCTAACAATTGGTATTCACTAATTCTAAATGGTCAAAACAAAGGTTTCTTCAATTCTTCCAAAGGATTGAGACAAGGAGATCCTATTTCTCATAGCCTCTTCATTATAGCAGCTAAAGCTTCAAGTAGAAATCTTGACAAATTATTCTATTTGAAAAAGGCTATCCCATTCACTCATCCAAAAAAATAGTCAACTCATATCTCACCTAGGTTTTACAGATGATCCAGTCATCTTCACAAATAGTGGAAGTAAGAGTCTTAAAGAAATTATAGATCTCTTAAAGTCGCAAATAAATTAGGTTTAACTCATAAAGATCTTCCAATAAAATACTTAAGTTGTTCCCTTAATAAAGGTAGCTACAAACTAAACCAATTTACATAGATAATATCCAAAATTAGAAATAAACTACATAACTGGTCTTCTAAATTAATCTCACAAGCTGGTAAAGCTATCTTAATCAGACATGTCATGCAGTCTATGCCAATTTATACCTTAGCAGTTATGACCCCCCCTGGTACAATTATTAAAAGACTAAATTCTTTATTTAGTAAATTTCATGGGGGGTTATCAAAAATAAAATCCTCATAAGTGGATAAGATGGAATGAAACTTGTTTTCCATTTGAAGAAGGTGGTTTAAAAATGAGAAATATAGATGACATTATTAAAGCATCATACATAAAGCTTTATTGGAAATACAAGTTCGATACAGGATTGCGGGCATCATTCATTAGAAACAAATATCTTAATGGTTTATCCTTAACAAAAGGAACCAAAGTAATCAAAAGAATGGCCAGTATCCAGGAGTGGTCTAAAAATACCATACAAGAAGAAAACAAGATATGGAAGCCCTCCACAATAGGAGAATTTTCCTTTAAATCAACATTTCAATGTTGTAGGTAGTCTAAACCTACCTCTTTAATTTGGGAGATAAATCGGATCCCTCAATGCCCAACAAAAATTTCAAATTGCATTTGGAAATTTTTTAATAATGCAGTACCATTTGAAAATAACATTCAAAGAGCAGTTAGGACCTACTATAATAATGAATATTTTTCCAATCATGTGTTGATAAACTGCTCGTTGGCTTCTGAAGTATGTCTTTTCTTCTCAAATTTTGTTGGTTTGAATATGAATAAAATTTCCTGAAAAGTAGTAATTCTATCTTCGTGGATTTCAAATCCAAAAATAGATTATAATAAAATTATGTTTTATTTCTTCCAAAAATTGTATTTTGGGAGATTTGGAAAGCTAGAAATAAAAAACTATTTGACAATTGCAACACTGCTTCTCCTATGGTTATTCAAAGTGTCAATAATCTTTTTTCTAACATTTTCCAAAACTGTAAGTTCCATGAAAAAATCATGCCTGAAGACTCTCAAGTCATCAACACATTCAACATCAAAATTCATCCAAAGATTATTCAACTCTTAAAATGTGTGTGTTCTAAACCTCCTTCAGGACAATTCAAGTTAAATATTGATGGTGCTTCAAAAGGAAATCCATGGCTTAGTGGCATAGGAGTAGTGGTTGGAGACTCATAAGGTCACTTCATTGCGAGTTTTAATAAACCCATTAGTCATCAGAACTCATTTGTTGCTGAAGCTCTTGCTATTGCTGAAGGTTTTAAACTTATTGAACAACTTAATATCAACAATGTCATCATAGAATAAGATTGTAAATCCATTCTTGACATTGTCCTTAAGAAATATAAACCTGCATGGATTACTGTTGACATCATAGACACATTCAAATTTACAAACACTTTTTAAATTCAACACACATGGAGGGAAAAAACAAAGTGGTAGACTACCTTGCAACTACTACAAAAAAATGGTTCAATTGCCCAAACTTTCTGGTCCTTTAACTCTCTCCCAACTCTTGCCAAAGGTCATCTCAATATGGATAGATATAATTTACCTTAAATTAGAGTTAAAGTCAAAAAATTATAATGGGGATTCTGATAAATCCCCATATTTTAAGCTTTTCATTCAAGTGTATTGGCCCCAACCACTAGAACTAGGTAAGTAAGGCCTTATATGCCATTGGAGAGGCTGTTTCTCTATTAGTTAAAATAAATAAAAATTTTGGGGGTACTGTCCCTCTTTGATAGAAAAAAAGTGTATATATAATGGAGATCAGAATCATCCAACTCATACAATAGAGGAGATAGAGTGAGATCATCCATAGGAATGTTCCCAAAATAATATATAGAAAATATGATTTATACGTTTATCACGATATTGATCATTATGATGAAACGATAATATGTGTTGGATGAAATGCTAACAATAATCATAAACATAATATGTATAATAACGCAAGAAAATGATAAATATGAAAATTGGAAATTTGGAAAAAATTGGAAAATTGGAAAATGGAAAAATTAGAGAATTTAGAAAATTGGACTCGAGTCTCAAGTCTTAATCCGAGACACCTATGTATCCTATAAAGGCATCAAAATCCACATAGTTCACATGCGGCATAAGGGTTGGGTTTATCCTATTGATTCGAAGGGTATTTTATTATAGGTGTGTGTAGAAAAATGTTTTTTACTTTTGAAAAAGTGTGATGGATAATCCCATTTGGAATTTATGGGTGTAACCCTCTTTTTGTTTATTTTGGTTTTTTTTTATAGAAAGTAAAGTATGTGCAATATACTAATAAAAATGTAGATATTAATGGGTATGAACTAAAGTAAGGACTAGATTATGAATTTAATGTATTTAATGCAAAAATAAGAAATTTAAAGAGAGAGAGAGAGAGAGAGAGAGAGAGAGAGAGAGAGAGAGAAGGATTTATACCTTCTTTGAAGCTTGAAATTTGATCTTGGATGAACCCCCTTGAATGTGAGGTGAATATTGGATGATAGAGAATGTAGTTTTTCCAAATTGTCTATGAATAGGATTGGAATGTAAGCTTGAATGGAAATTCACATGGAGGAAATTTGTTGATTTCGAGGGAATGTTACTGAGATTAGTGGTGCTGATGGATCTGTGTTATGGGAATGAGGTCATGCCCTCTATTTATAGGCTAAAGGGGAAATGCCCAACATCACATCCCTAGCCTTGCCTTTCGTCAGGTGACCCTAGACACACTGCCGACAGGGAGGGAAATGCACCTGCCAATTGGCGGTTTTGTGCAGATATTTTTGGAAAAATGGTTGTAGAATGCAATTCATTGATCTTAATCATGCATGGGGCATACCATTAGAAATTTAATTCATATACCTTCAAGAGTCCTTTAGACCACTCCCAAGTCCGGGAGTTTACTTTCGATCAAAAGTGGCTTGGAAGGGCACGTCGATCCTTTGGACGGGAGATTACCGAATGAAAACGGATCGTTCATCCGTATGGTAAGTAAAAGTTGGAAAGGTTAGGTGATGTACTTTGAAATTATAAAAAGCTTCGCTCGGTTTGAAAGGTTAACCCTGGTCAATCGAGGCCCAGAAGTTTTCGATAACCTCTCGGAGTAAAACTCATCGTTTGTCCGTACCATGAGTCAGAATCATGAACGAGGTGGACTGTTGGAAAGGGTATTCAATGAGCTTTGGAGATTCATTCATTCTCGTTCGAGCTAAAGAGTTGATGTTGGTAAAATAGAGCTCGGGGTGCCCGATGGACTCTGGATCAATTTGCAAGGGAAAATTGTTCGTTCATCGGAACGGTTATGCCGTTTTATGCATGGGGTGGGCCATTTGAAAGGGGTTTTAGTTACCTTTAAATATTCAAAGAGATCTCACTCTGAATATGATGCTGATAGGGGTCAAATCGGGGCCCAGGAGTGTCCAGTGGCCTCCAGATTGATTTTCGATAGTAAAATAGTTCGTTCATCCGAGCCGTTATGCCGATTCGCACACAGTGCGAACCATTGAAAAGGGAATTCAGAGCCCTTCCAAGATTCAATGAGATTTTTCTCTGACAATAGATTTTACCGGAGTCAAATGGGGCGTGAGAGCCCCCAATGTCCTCTAGATGAGTATTCGGAGTATGACCTAGGGTTTGTAGTGAAATGGGAGACTGGTAGGGACCTAGGGAGAAAATTAGGGGGTCCTAGAATGTGGTGTCTATAGATCCCCTCTATGGGTGAGCTTGGAATAAGTGAAAGCGGTCGAATAGACACTACATGATGTTTTGCAAAGAGGTCAGCTCTCGGGATATAAAGGCATAAGGATGGCCAGTTTCGCTGGTTGAGGTCGATTATGAGGACTAATGGGAATGCTAGAGATGGCCAATTCTATGGGATAAGGTCAATTCTAAGGATCTAAGGTGGGGGTGACCAATTCTACAGGCCGAGCTCAATTCTAACCTAAAAGAGGTGACAACTGAGGGCGCCGAGGTCAATTCTGACCTAAAAGAGGTGATGACTGAGGCTCGAGGTCAATGAGTTAGAAGAGGTGACAACCAAAGGTCGAGTTCAATTTTAACTTAAAGGAGGTGATGACTAAGGTCCTAGGTCAATTTTGACCTGAAAGAGGTGACGATCGAGGTGTGATATGACTTCTGACTTGAAAGAGGTGATGAGTGAGGGTTGAGGTCATTTCTAACCTAAAAGAGGTGAAGTCGCATGACCAGTGATGATCGGGGGTCGTGATCAATTTTGACCTAAAAGAGGTGACGACTGAGGGCCAAGGTCAATTCTGACCTAAAAGAGATGACGACCGAGGACCGAGGTCAATTCCAATCAAAATGAGGTGACGACTAAGGGCCGAGGCCAATTATGACCTAGAAGAGGTGACGAGCAAGGTCCTAGGTCAATTTTGACCTAAAAGAGGTGATGATAAAAGGGGTGAGGTCAATTATGATCTAAAAGAGGTGACAACTGGGGGTCGAGGTTAATTTTGACCTAAAAGAGGTGATGACTGAGGGTCGAGGTCAATTCTGACCAAAAAAAGGGGAGGACCAGGGGACGAGGTAAATTTTGACCTAAAAGAGGTGACGACCGAGGGTCGAGGTGAATTCTAACCTAAAAAAAGGTGACGATCGAGGGCCGAGGTCAATTCTGACCTAAAAGAGGTGACAATTGAGGACCAAGGTCAATTTTGATATAAAAGAGGGCGACCAATATCGTGGGGTCAAAGCCAAATCTAAGGGCTTAAGTAGAAACTCTACTGGGGATATCTATCTTGCAGTTATGCATTTAATTTTGAGTTTTATGTTCCGTTGGGGAAGAGGAAATAATTCGGGATTGGATATTTCTTCCCTGGGGAATTTTCGGTTTCTGCGATGTCTTTTGGACATGCTACTAGGAGGATATCCCATTGATTTGTGGAATTTTATTGGGGAGGTAAGAGTTTCACTAGGGAAATGAGTGAGGTAAAAATGTTTTTCATGATGAAAAATGTTCTAAAATCCATTTGGTAATTTTAAGAATTTTCTAGGGATTTTTTTGGGAATTTCTAGCATTTTTTGGGAAATTTCGTACAAAATTTCTGAGAGGGTGCCGACCGGCATGGTTTGAGGGTTGCCAAACGACAGTGGCACGGTCTTTTAAGGTACCTCGAGCAGGTGGAGGCATAGTGTCAATCGATGGGTGGTGGGGAGATGCCGATCAGCATGCCCCTTAGCCTTCTATAAAAAGAGGGAGAGTTCTACTAATTTTTCACAGCTTTCTGAGTTGCCTTTTTATGCAATTACCTTCTGCAAATCATTTTAGCATTCTAAAATCAAGATATGGCTGATTTATCAAGTAGTGTGACACATATGGCATGGCTCAATTTTGACAATTGGACAAACTTGGAATGAAAGGCTAGGGCGCCCCTTGCATTGGGTAAAAAAAATTCCTTTGACAAATTCGAGCTAGTGGTGGATGATCGGATCCTCTTGCGTGAGTCATCACGTCATCGTTCTGCTAGGGTGGTGAACCCTAGAGGCTATGTAAGTATTAATGACCTTTAGTATTATTTTCTTCTTTTTTGGTGATATTTCCTTTTTTCTAAGGATTTTTCCTTTTTATCTTTAACACTGTGATGTCTCTATGTTGACTCTGCATGCTCGAGGGACGACGGGCTTAGGAGGTTTGGGAGTGACTTTCTCCCATGGTGCATTAAATGGTGTCATCAGTCGATTTTGGGAAACTAACGTCTGCACTAGATGAGACGCCTTGTTCTACGATTGTTCGTTTGCTCTGGGGGAGAGGTGGTGGTACACCACCCGCACCACATATTTTGGTTTTGGGTAAATAATGGTGACTCTGATAGACGTTCAGTAGATGCTGGGGCTGGACTGCGATGGGGTGCTGATTGAGGTGAATAGGACTTTACGGGTTACGCCAGAGGCGGTGACGACGACGTTGAGTGATGTGGAGGGGGTAATTTTTGGGGACTCTCTTTATTTGTCTCTATTGAGGGTTTATTATTGATTCGGAGGATTGACAAGAATGACGGGCGGTGGGTGCAATAGATGGCCCGTTTGTTTATTTTGTTTTTGTTGGGAGGTGTCTTAGTGGCGATGAGTGGCGACATCATCCCCTTGTGATTTTTTTCCATTTCTGAAGGTGTTTTTAAATATCCCTCTTTATGACTGGGGGAGCTTGACCTTGGCGATCCTTTATTCTTCTCTTAATGCATTCAATCGATGCTTCCGACAAACTTTTTGCTGGAACCACGTATCCTATTGAGGTATTATTTATTTTGCATATTATCCATTATGGATTTGCATTTTTCCTTTATGTGTCTTATTCTTGGTTTCTTGATTGCTGACATTTTGTCCTTTGCAGACGTGGTTCTATGAGATGATTGCGTTTAACACCAAATTGATAGATTTGAAGGATGAGTCTTTTGGGGAATTTTTGATGGAAGTACCGGTGGTGGAGGTCCAACCGCCAGTCAAAGAAGTGTCTCTCTCTTTGGAGATGGTGTGTCAAGTCTTGAATATCTTGACAAGTGAGCTGGTAACTTCTTCTTTCTTTCTTGATACCATTTTTCCGTTATGATCTTTTTCGATATTGATTTTTTTCTCTTGCTGTAGAATTTACAGGTGACCATCTATATGTGGGAAATGACCATCCATCATAAAAGGTTGACTGGGAGGGGGGAATGCACAGATGCAGCGTCTACTGGCGCATGAGTTCGCTACTTCGGGTACCTCGGGGAGAGAGTAGTCTGGTAGGTTGTGGAGGAGGAGGTGATGGTGCCACCTGCGAGGCCCCTGGTGTACATGAGGTGAGTGAGGGAGATGGTGGATGATGCATGGGTAGCGACGATGATGGGGAGCCTTACTCGTCATACATTGAAATGACGGTGAGATTTGATTATTTGGACTATGTGTTGAGCTGGTTGATGCCGCCCATCATATATGATGTAATGCCTCTCCCTCATGCGGGTTCGAGTCGACCAATGGGGTCACTACACCAAAACTGGAGAATGGTCACGGCCAAAATCCCTGACCAAGACTGTGGACCGTGGACTTGGTCTGTGACTATTTTGGGCACGACCAATTTTGTGGATCGAGGCCCAAGTCCATGACCAATCGGGGGTCATGACAGATAGTCGCGGACTTGGGCCGTGACCTACACCGCGATGGGAAAACAATTGGTCGTGCCCAAAGTCTGTGACCCCAACCGTGACAAAAATTGGTCGCGACCAAAGTCCAGGACCCACACCACTAATAAAAAAAGGAAAAAAATGGTCGCGGCCAAAGTCCGTGACCCCAACCATGACAAAAATTGGTCGCGGCTAAAGTCCGTGACCCACACCGCGACGAAAAAAGAAAGAAAAAATGGTCGCGGCCAAAGTCCGTGACCCCCAACCATGACAAAAAATGGTCACGGACTTTAGCCGCGACCATTTTTCGTCACGATTGGGGGTCATGGACTTTAGCCGCGACCATTTTTATTTGCGACGAAAAAAATAAAAATGGTCATGGACAAAGTCCATGACCATATTTAACTATAATTAAAAAAATGTCTTTTTTAGTCCAATCCAAAAATTGGGGGTTCTGTGACTGCACGGTCGGTTGCTACGTTGGTGTTACAAATATTTAGTATTGGCAAAACAATAAAAAAAATCACAATTTGCGAATCAGGAACATTATTAATAAACTAATATATATATATATATATATATATACAAACTAAAAAATATTACACATCTCAATAATTCACAGACCAAAAAAAATTGGGCAGAGTTTCCTCTGTTTTTTGGACATTCCAAACCCTGTAACTATAAAACCTGCTTATTATAAAGCCCGCACGGCCATAAAATTTAACAATCAAATTATAAAATCCCGTGCGGCCATAAAACTAAACAATAAAATCTCGAATGGCTATATCACATAAAAAACATAATCCTGAACGTTCAAAACATTATATAAACAAGCTTTATGTTGTAAACCATTGCCTCCTTTATTAGTTCCATGTGCAAAACATCAAACGATACAATGTTATCCTGCAAATGATAGGATACAAAAAAATGATATCAGTAACCAAGTAGTTTTACAAAAAAATATTCAAGTTGAAAAATTGCATATATGAGTTATAATTATCAACATATTAGTTGCTATAAGTTACATTGGTCCCGTGCGAGGTGTCGGTGCCACTCACGGGGTTGTTTCGGGGTTCCCCCCTCTAGCGCCATGTTTTTAACCTAAGTTTAGACATTTTTAAATTATCGTCATATTCTCAAATAGGGAGTCCCGTGATTGCATGGTCAGTTCCTACTAGTTACATTGGTTCCTTACGAGGTGTTGGTGCCTCTCACGGGGCCGTTCAAAGGATGTTTCGGGTTTTTGCCCTCCAACACCATGTTTTTAAGCCTAAGTCTAGAAATGTGAAAATTATCGTCGTATTCTCAAACCGGGAGCCTCGTGATCGCGCGGTCAGCTTCTACGAGTTACATTGATCCTATGCAAGGTGTTGGTGCCACTCATGGGTCCGTTCGGGGGCTGTTTTGGGTTTTCACCCTCTAATGCTATTTTTAAGCCCAAGTCTAGAAAATTTTAAATTATCCTTGTATTCTCAAATGGGGGGTCTCGTTATCATGCGGTCAATTCCTACAGGTTATATTGATCTTGTGCGAGGTGTTGGTGCCTCTCACGAGATCGTTCGGGGATGTCGAGTTTTTACCTTCTCACGCCATGTTTTTAAGATTAATTCTAGAAATATGTAAACTATCGTCGTATTCTAAAATCGGGAGTCTCGTAATTCCTCGGTCAGTTCCTACGAGTTACATTGGTCCCGTGCTAGGTGTTGGTTCCACTCACAGGGCAGTTCGGGGGCTATTTCGGGTTTTCTCCCACTAACGCCATTTTTTTAAGCCTAAGTCTAAAAATTTTCAAATTATCCTTGTATTCTCAAACCGAGAGCCCCGTTATTGCACGATCAGTTCCTACGAGTTACATTGGTCCCGTGCGAGGTGTTAGTACCTCTCAATGATTATAAAAAAGGATCTATTCTATAATTCAGTAAAGCTCAACGTGATTGAAACCTACAACACAATAAAAATCAATAAAAAGAACTAAAATAGTGTAATATTATAATGGATTGTTCCAAAAAAAGATCATTCCAAACTTAGGAACCAATACTGTTGATTATAGTTCATTGTTTATCCCTAAATTTATATCCCAAGCTTTCCTATTCATACTTGTTAGTTGGGTCCTACAGAATAACTTAAGATGTAAAGTCCAATTATTAATGTTCCAATTTGTTAGTTAGACTTCCAATGTTTCTAGTGTCTGATGACATACCGTGACATACCTTTAACCAAAGAGAGCATCAAGTAGCCGATGAAACAAAGGACTGATCACACCAAACTTCTGAACATCTTTAATACCACAAATGGAGTCATAATGCTGAAAAGAATGAAAATAAAGTGAACACCAAAAGGTTAGAGAACAGGGATAAACCTTGTAAATTTCAATCAAAACTGAAATAAAATCACTATATTTCGTAAAATTAGAGTGGTGCTATACACAATAGATGATGGTTCGTAAAATAAAAGCATGATCCATATAATGTGTAATTCAAAGTTTGACCTTGTTATCAGAGAATACACTTTGTAATCGGAAAGAGCATACAATGAGTTATTGGAAAGAGCATACAGAGTGTATAAACACTCGCGAACCATTCAGATTCAGTGTATACCTCATTTAAAGTCCCTATGAATTAGAATGAAGGCCACAATGTATACCGCATTGAAAGCCTCTATGAATCTTTGCTTAGAATGAAAGTAGATGTATGCCTCAATTTTCTCCTATAAAGTGGTGCAATCAAATATGCACTTAAAGAAAAGAAAATGAAAACTAACTAGTAGAGTTTCCTTTAAATGAGTTAAATATAGAAACAAAAAATAAGAAAGAAAATGTTAAGGTCATTGTTTAAAGTTGTTAAGGTCTATAAAAACTATTAGAAACTGTTTAGAAAGAATGAGGTGCATCAACTATTAAGATCTATAAAGAGTGAGGTACATCAACGGTTAAACAATGATGAAAATATACAAAACAAATATTTAATTATAAGTGGAAGGCTTGAGATTCTTTATCACTTTAGCTAACTCAAAATTTAAACATTTGTGTAAGATTAAAAATTTGTAATGACAAACATCATGTTATCAAAAGATAAATTAAATCGCCAAATATCAAAAGGTAGTAAGTGTCCCAACTCTTGGCTCAACATAAATTCCACTCTAAAAAAAGGTGTTCTAAATAATATATACCTTTAACCCTCCCAAGTTGTTATAGCTGTAAGTGTTCGAGATGACCAAGATGTAAATGTAAATCATCAAACATTTGATGTTATTTTATTTAAATCCATTCCACAATTAACTTTACAAATAAAAAACACATAAAATAAAGAAATTAACAATAAATCAAAGTTAGCTCTTATAAGGAACCCATATCATACAATGTAATTTACAATATCCTGGCTATTTTTTTAGCTCCTCTCATTTGCTGAAGCACACACCATTTGAAGAGTGAAAGGAAAAACAAAAAGGAAATAAAAGAAAAAGAATAAACTGATTAGTATCAAAAGATATAGAACCAAATAACATTTAAGAATGTAAACCAAAAAGGAATTAATACCTTGTTGCATGGGATTGATATGGGTATACCAACGCTGGATGTCGGAAAAATTTAAAATATTATGTCAGAAACATACACAAATACACATGTAATGCTATGTCTATTTTTTTTCAAAATGTAAAGGATTATGAAGTAGAAGTTTATAGTAGAAAAGAAATAATGTTTTGGGACTTGTCATACCCTCACCAATATCGCCACAATCCGAGTGAGAAATATAAAAATTAGGATCTTGAATTGATTTCACTAAATTAGCAAAAGTAAAAATATCTAACTATAAAAAATAACGACACGCATATAAACCCCAATACAATGTAAAAAAATTAATTTAATTATATTTGGTAAAAAAAAATCACGACACTTATATAAACCCCAATATAATATGATGACACGTATATAACCCACAACAAGGTGGATGTAATTTTTTTTACTTATTAAAAATCCATTTTATTATAATTTGTCAAAAAAAATACAATGACTAGGGTTTTGAATAATATTTCGTCAAAAAAAAAATAACCCCAATACAATTTCTAGGGTTTATTGACATAAAATACAATTTGTTCATAATTACCCACATAAACACACATACACATAAATCTATGAATACACACACATATAAATATAAATCCATACATATACTCACAGAGATACACATACAGAGATACACACACACATACATACACTTATAAACACACATATACACACAAATATAAATCTATACATACACATATACACAATTAGTAATCTATACATACACACACACAGCTGCCAAAAATCAACAAATTGAAATGCGCACACACATATACACACATACCTTTAAAAAATCATAGAGTTGAAATCGCGAAAACCCTAGGCCGAAATCGAATCGTAAAAATCATCCCAAACCCCTTAGACTAAATCGCAAATGCATAAATAAAGAAATGGGACTGAGATAAGCACATATTGTTAATGGATAAATCTGGTCAAGGCCTAGAGCCGTAACCCACCATCGCGACCCATTAGTTCTCCAGCTGTTGCTGATTGACGAATGGTCAAGGATTAGAGCCGTGATCCCCATCCACGACCACCATGAGGGATACCATACGTGACATGTTGATGTTCAAATAAGGGATGGTCACGACCCATAGCCGCCAAGAAATGGTCATGGACTCCAGTCGTGACCCTCAGTGTGTGTTTTTTATGCTTCGCCGTTCCTATGGTCACGACCCAAGCCCGTGACCCATCCGCGACCAAGCTTGGAGGGAATTTTGGCCCGATTTTGGTGCCAAGATGGTCACCACCTGGTCACGGCCCAAGTATGTGACCCACAATGGTCAGGGATTTGGGCCGTGATAACTTCCAGAGCATCCATGACTCTGTGTGGTAATGAATATGGTCACGGCCCAAGTCCACGACCAACTGGTCACGGACTTGGGCCGTGACCATTCACACGATTTGGTGTAGTGGGTCGTCCCATAGTGCAAGTGATGTGTAGACATCGACAGGGGCGACAACCTCTGAGGTTCGTTTTGTGCGACCATCCCCTCCTTCTTAAAATATCCGACGAACTAATGGATGGCCAGTGCATTTATTACATCATCCTAATGCGATGGATCCAGAGTAGATAGGCTTGATAGCGAAGTTCTACAGCCAGTGGTATACTTCTCATCTCTTTGTATTTTTATTTTCTGATTTCTTTTTTGCCTTAAACTGACTAATTTGCTCTTTTTCTATTTTTCTTGCAGCATATCCGGGTATCGACCACCTAATTGAAATATATTCGGGATTGGATAGCTTTGACGATAGCCCACATTCGGGATGCAATTCCGGTTCCTTCTTATTTGATGTCGTCTAGCTCATCTGAGGAAGGGTCTGGCTCATGGAGTCGAGATAATTCATCACATCGCAGGGGGAATAGAGCGTGCCTCAAGGATGGAGGCTCCAAGAGAGAGACATAGAAAGAGAAGAGAGAAAGTGAAAGAGGTTGGTAGGTGAGGTTAGGAAGAGAGAAAATGTAGGCGGGTGAGAGAGACGGGGAGAAAAAATGTGGGTTCGAGCTGAGTCCCTTTGTAGTTTTATTTTCCTCCTGCAAAAATGATGTAACACAGTAACATCTATGAAAATAAAATGAAGTTTTTGCTACTTTTTTGTTTTAGTGACTTAATGCACATGCTCTTTTTACTTTGCTGCTAAGACGATAAAAAGAATTGAGAGAGACTTTATTTTAAAACAAGATAAGTAAAAACATAAGGGAAAGGAAATTCGAAATCCTTTTCAGAGTAAAAATAATTTTTATTGATTTTTTTATTTTGACAAAAAAGGAAAAAGGGAAATTTCCAAAAATTGGGGGTTGCCGATCGGCATGTCAGTCTAGTCCAATCAATCCTAGGCCTTGATTGCACTTTCTTCAATTGCTTGGTACTTGGTGGGGTAAGTTTTTCTCTGATTTTTGTAGGGTTCCTAATCATTGTTTGAGGGTTTCAAAGTATAAATAGAGGGTATGGGTGGAGCATTTTCTTCACACTTCTACATTCCTTCTTCTTTGCATTCCTTGAGAAATGGCTCTCCCTGATAGTGTTGAATTTGCTAACTACCTCGAAACCTTGGAGGTGATGTGTTTATACAATGTTGACTATGATGCTTTCAACATGCGTCGAGCCTCTCTATGGTGCAATCGTCCCATAGAGTGGAATATACTGATGGCAACGATGGAGTTCTGGTACCCCAAAGACCATGCACTTTGGGTTAGACGAAATATGTTCGACGTATGAATAGTTCTCTGCCATGTTGGGGATGAATCATAGTGTTGTGGCAGCTATGATTGAATTTTCTCGATCCCTTAGGGAGCTGTTAGTGGGACTCCTCCATATCTCGCCTTCAGCGGCTAGGTCACTGGTCATGGGAAGAATGATTTCTCTCCCTATTGTGCTGCACTTTGTGCATCTGCAGGATGTTGGTGATGTTGGCTATGCTGGAGCCATCATTCTGGGCTTGATTTCAAAACCGTGTTGGTGGCTGGAGAAATACTGATGGGCCCACAACTTGAAGTCATCACTTCATGGATGTTATTCCATCACAATCCTACGGCGGTGATACCGAAGGAGACTCTTAATAGTCTGGATGCCTGGCGGGAAGGCCGCTATGGTTTCTTGAGAGGTAGCCCTGTAATGTTTTTCATGTGGCTGTTCGAGAGATTACATATAGCGGTCCCACCTAAGTACCCTTTGTCGATGATGCTAAACTTTTTTTCATGCTACTTTATCAGTGTAGGTCTGGACATTGAAATCTAGGAAAATTGGTTCGTGGAGCACGGGGCTCGAGGCTTGCGTTGGTCAGTGCCCTAGTGGGGGGAGGTGCTGCCAATTCTGGATCTGGGAGAGTACTAGTATGTTCGATTGGTTGGCCTCAGAAATACCTCTTTTTACTTTCCTAGGGCCTTCTGTAATAATTTGGTTAGGAACAGATTGTGCCACCTCGGATACTGGAATTCTTTATGGTAGAGGAATTGACAGGCATGCGGCTGGGCTCTTTATGGGAGAGTCGTCGACCATCGACCGTTCCAACCCAGTCTATTGGAAGAGTTTGGAATATTTTAGGGGACTATATGAAGTGGTTGTGGAGAAAAGTAATTGCTAAGATGCTGGTGTGGAGACTGGGCAAAGGTGGTTTGCCATATTTGACATCATGGAGGAAGGTGTTATGATTTTCCACAAACTGGCTCGGGCTTATCGTTTTATGGAGTGTCAATGACACTCTTTTCAGCAGGGGAAGTTTTGGGACCCAAGGATGTGGATGATGATAGGACTGGTTCCTCTGGCAGCTCGAGTAGAATTTGTGAAGATTTTTATGTAGATTATTTTTGGGAATAATTGTAGGAAGGGTTATTTTTAGGCGTAGTGGGGCTTGTTTTTATTTGGGGTTTTAGGAAAGTAGGCATAGGTTGGCAAGGGCATTTGTTTGACTCCCTATGATGATACAATTGTATCGAAATTTCCTAAGAATGAAATAAAAAAAATATAATTATTTAGTTGTGCCTCTTAATGAGTTTTTTGAATTTGAATTATCTATACCAATCGCTAAGACACATATAATCCTCTTATTCATGTATATATTAAAATGAACTATCATACTCTGGGATAAGAAAAGAATAACATTTTGTGAAAAAGAAGGGGGACGTGATCATTTGAAGCATGTGAGAAGCCTATGTACATCTACGGGTGTTGAAAATTTTTAGATTCTCATTTTTGAATAAAAAAAGGTTTTTTTAGAGGATCAGGCCCTGTGTTGTTCTGAGTATAGGAAAATGAAGGGTTTTTTTAGAGAATAGAAGGGAGATGAGAAGAGTTGTAGCGCATCGGGATTTTGGACTTAGGGATAAAATTTCTTGAGACGGTCCAGGTTGACTGGATGGGCCATCTCTTCTTTATCAAGGTCGGTGAAAATAGTGGCGTCGCGTGATAGGATCTTCTTCATAATGCAGGGACCACTATAATTGGGCTTGAATTTTCCTATGGGGTCCCAGCTGGTCTCTAATATTTCTTTTAGGGCTAGGTACCCTTCTTGGACACCACGATCCCTGACTCTCTTATTGAATGATCGCGCTATCCGACGATGGTACCCTTGTATGTGATATAGTGCTTTTAGCCTCCTTTCGTCTAATAGTGACAGCTCGTCGAGATGGCTTTGATGCCTGTCTTATTCACTGACTTTGTTTTCAAGCATGACATGTAATGAAGGAATTTCTATCTTAACAAGTAGGATTACTTTTATTTCGTATACTAGATAGTAAGGGGTAGCCCTACACTACACCAAAACCATCTATTTGGCACACCTTGATATTAAAATTTTGGCACAGATTAAAATCGTGCCAAATTTTAGCACGGTTTAATAACAATCTGGCACACTTTAAATCGTGCCAAAATTTGGCACTGTTTAAAAGTATGCCAAAATTGAGCACACTTAACTAAGATATAAATACCCTAAAAAAATACTATTCCTTCAAATTGCTTAGAGACCCATAACCATTCCCGCTCAAACCCCCTCCCATGCGTTCCCTCTCTTCTCCCCTCATTATCGTGTATGCCCTATCTCTTCCCGTCACTCTCTCTCACCGACCATTTTCCATCACATCTTCTCCATCACGTTGCGCACCTTGGTGCTCTCTCTCTCTCTCTCTCTCTCTATATATATATATATATATATATATATATATATGTGTGTGTGTGTGTGTGTGTGTGATCTGAATATGGGTTTCAGGTGAATTTTTGTTGACGTTTTGTATGAGGTTCATGATTTAAGGTTTAAGATGTTCATGATTTGAAGGGTGTGTGAATCGAAGGGTTATACTTTGTTTATGTGACTGCAATATAGAATATTTGAGGGGGTTTCAATGAGCGTTTGACTTGGGGTTAATTTGGGTTTAAATTAGGGTTTCTTTCATGATTATTTATGGTTTCTATTTGGGTCAATTTGGGTTTCAATTAGGGTTTATAGTCAGATTGGTTGGGGTGCCGGTGGAGTTTGAGATTCAAAAAAGTAATTTAAGTGTGCTATGATTTATTGCTTTACACATATGCCTTATGAATAATTCTACTCGTACCAAAAACTAGAACCAAATCCAAACTAATTACATATGTGTCAAAAGAATGAGCCCCTTGTTTACTACAAATTGTGAATTTGTGTTGTAAAGGGGGTTAGATTGGATTGACATGTGGGTGTGCCGTTTGAATTTGGTTCAGAGATATGGCTTGAATAGAAATACTCATGCCTTCTTATATCCATTACTACTTGCATGAATGAATTTAGTTTAATCCTATTAGGGCCTTAGTGGAGCATTAATTCTTTGATATCACACAACCTATTTATCTAACATTTTGTATTATCTCTTGATCCTATGATTATATAGGAATTTTTTTGGGAGCATTGTATGAAGTCAATCAAGCTTCTGTTATTTTGGGTTTGTTTATGGTATGAAAATAAAATAATTCACTATGGTAGGACATAGCGTTAGAGACTACTAAAATGTGTTGTGAGATTTCCCTTTAATTTTGTAGGGCTCAACTCCAGAGAAAAATACATTGATTGGCTTGTACAATCATTGTCAAAGTCACTACTATGATTAACAACAAAGGAACACTACTGTAATTGTCTTCTACAGTTAAGTCTAATTTTTACATCTATTAAGAGCAAAGGTACATTACTAGCAATATGAAATTTATTATAGTTTTGTGCATGGGGTTTGTTTATTATTCAGTTAATATCACACATACAAGTTGAATTAAACATCAAGTAGGTATCTTAGGTTCGTGGACATAAATAGTGAGTCGTTACACATTCTTTAAGCACGTGTGTATTTTAGAAACTGATCATTCCATATTAAAGCCCTCAATTAATAATTTCTTATGTTAAATGATGTTTACTCTACAAAAATTATAGTGCATATCAGTTATGACTTAACCCTCAACTTCTTGAATCCAGACTTGCTATTTCACATCCTTGTGAAGTTAGGTCTAATATTATCAAACATCATCTTATTTATGACAATCCAAATCATGTACATTCCATAGAGGATTGCCGCCTTCTAAGCATTAGTGTGTTGAGGACCAAACACTTGTTTAATGATAAAATGTTTAAAATCTGCAACACTGGGGTAGTTAGGAAATTTATATTGAACAAAGAAATAATACAAATCCATAATCTTTTTGCAAAGTCGCACTATAAAAATAAATTATTTATAGTTTCCTCAACTTGATTACACAATGAGTAGGTTGAAACAGATGGAATGCCACAAATTTTGAGCTAATCATCAATGGGAAGACTACTATGAATATATTTCCAAGAGAGAATTGAGATTTTAGGGGGGACTAAGTTTTTCCAAATTCATTTAAAAATATCAGTGATAGGAGTATGTTTCCTCACACAATCGTAGGCTTTCGCAAATAATAAATCATTTTTATTGGAGGTTTACCAAATAATTTGGTCCTCCCTATTGTAAATGGGAAGGTATTCATTGGCAATCCTATGACATAGGAGAGGGAAATCAGAGCTCATACATGGTGGGATCTCCCACTTACCATTCTATATAAGATTAGAAACTATAGCTATTAAATAATTATGCTATTGAGTATCAATGCTCAGGTCTTCAAAAATAGGTTTCCCTAGCTAATTATCCCGTCAAGGATACCCTCAAACCATCCATAGATAGACACATGTTGATCAAAACTGGAATGAACACTGAGCTGACCAAGAGATGGACACCTGTTGGTCCATAGATCAGAGATGAAATGAACACTGAACTGAGTAAATGAGAATGACTCTCATTGGGCATTATAATTTAAACTTTGTAAGATAAGTCCAAATTCCCAATTCCTCCACATTTGATACACTTATAATGGGCATTTTCATATTTAGCAGTGACATAACCCCCTCCCCCCCCCCCCCCCCCCAAATTGTCGTTTAATAACAATGAACTTTGAAAAATACTTATCATGATCTATTTCCACCAAAACACAAGCATAGAGACCAAAATCATGTCTTCTGGTAGCATTATCCAATTACACGGGTATAGCAACCCCTAGATGATAATTATACATTGGTGCTTGGGAATAGATCAGACAAGTATATACTTAATTATATATATTACCCATAAATTTTGAGAACATAATACTCAAGTCCCACTGAAAATTTAACATATATATACATAGTGAAATATATGTAGAACATTCAATATACATGCCTAAAGTTTAAAGTTGATTTAAAGAGGCTTTCCCAATGGATTTGTAGTCCTACAAGTAACAATCATCCTCTTGTTGAAGTCTTCAATGGTGGTGACAATTTGAGGCATATTTCGTAGCCTTAGCAACTATATGCCAATCTCTCTCTATTCTTCAATGTTCCCAAAATAGTGTTTGATAAAACATGCGTTGTGTGTGTATATATCTAATGCGCTTCTTTCTTTTTCTTTTTTGGGAACTATTCTATTTGATTCTTCATTTCAATAGACTTTCCTTTACAAATCTTGTATGTCACAAAATGGTCTTAAAGTAACAACTGCCATTGCTAGGATAAGGACATGAAGAATTTGAAGAATGTGGGAGAGAGCTCGATGACTTGGAAACACGCACAAATAGAAAATCCATCTCATTGTAGATGTGTGAGGCTCTCAACTGACTTCGAACCAAAAGAGGTATGATTTATAGCTTTTTATCGGTGAGTCACATCTTGTTTTTTATGGGGGATCATTGTCGGTGAACATATATCGAACTTAATGGTCCTGATAAGGATGAACGAACATGGAAATTACTCTTCATCTAAACGTGGAAAGTTTCTCAACTTTATTTTCGTCATGATTTAGACATTTGTTTCTTATCTGTGCAATTGAATTTTTTCATGATATATAATATCTACAGAATAATCTAACCATCGTATATCTCTCAAATTTCTGAAAACATTGATCTTTATGTTTCTTGCAATTCTTACTTTTATTATTTAAGTTCTATTGTTGACAGTACTATGGCCTTTTTTTGGGCAAATCTGTCAACTGTGGGGATGGGGGTAAGGCTATTTTTTGAACTTCTAAGGGGTAAATTTAAAATACACAATTATCTCAGGGCATAAATTAAAGAGCGTCGACACAGGGAGCCAAGTATAATATATTTGTCGTTATTTCTATTTATTCATTGTATCAAATACCCAAGCTAATTGACAAATTTAACTCATTCAATTGCGTGTATGCAATCTGGTATGGAGTAAGAATGTAAATGAAATTGTTAGCACTCATGGGTATTCCCAGAATCAAATTATGGTGTGGAAATATCCATCGTTGTCAAAGGTAATTCTACCTTATTGATTTAGTTCCATAAATAGTCTAGAGTGTGTGTTTGGGAAATTTCGATGCCAAAGCATGGATCAAAGAGTATAATATTTTCGGGACATACATAAATCGTATAATTTCCTTTGGGATGATTGATTTGTCGATAGATTGCTACACAAACGGGACATAGTTTGCGATTACTCTATCTTGCCATAAATCCTGATGGTCAGGTAAGCTTTCACGGTTTAAGCATATGTTTATAATATGTTTGTTACTCAAGTGGAAGATTAATTGTTCAACTGAACTTTGTTTTTGCAAACAGTAGTAACTGGAGCAGGGGATGAGACACTGTGATTCTGGAATGTCTTTCCATCCATCAAAGCATCGATAAGTGAAGTCATCAAGTGTCGTTTGGTTCTAGTATAATCTATATCGTAATGGGGGAGTCTGAAATTTTAAGGAAGCCCAAAAGCTCACAGAACATCAATAACATGAATGTATCATTGTATATTGATATTTATGGGTCTCTTGTTAATTATTTTTTCCCATTGTTTTTTCTTCCAAGAAACAGTCAGGGATACGGGGCTATGGTTATTGGGAAGAACTCACATCCTATTTCCTGGATGAATTTATAGAATAAGGTCAATTATCTCTTCTTCTTTAGGGATGTCTTTCTCAGATAGTTTCTCATATTCATTTGCTTCACTTTTTCTTTTCTTTTGTTCCTTTCTTATATATTATTGATTAACGAATTGATGCCCTTTTTGTTTTGGTATGAATGAGGTTATTTTTAGTTGCAAGGATGGAAAGACGTACGAATGATTTATTGGTAATTTGATTTAATTTCAGTAAAATAGTTATATACTTGCCCCCCCCATGCAATATCATTTTTTTGAAACCAATAAGACACGTTTATCATGCTTATATTTACTAGAAGATAGCATGAAATTTTAAAACATATTTTCTCTTCATAAATCTCCCAGTGAAGTCTAACCTTTTCGTGAGCAATCTGACTGTTCTACTTTGGACTGTGTCTTGTGTGTGACAGATTAATAAGAAACAAACTTTATTGATAGAAAGAAAAGGAGATACAAAAGGGAGACAAAAAATCCACCTTGAACAAAAGAAGCTAAAAAAACAACCTCTTGATAATCAATTACAAAATAATCTATTCCAAGAATCAATAATCTTTTCAAAGGTCCCCTAACCACTGTGTAAACAGGAGATATGAGGGAGATCCGATTGTCTATTATCCATCTTTTCAATCAATTGTCTTGGCCTCTTTCAAATGAATCAATCTAGTCCTTAATATAATGGTCTCATTGAATAAAATTTCCCAGAAATTCATCAATAAATTCATTTTTGAATGGTAAGTTCGATTACGTTAACAAGTATTGGTTTTGAATGATTGTTGAACCGTTGAAGAGGAATTGCTGAGGACATTGATAATGGCATAATAAGCATTGATTGGCCTCAAACGAAACTAGAGGACTTTTTCCAAACAGCACTGCTGCTATATATATATATATATATATATATATATATATATATATATATATATATATATATATATATATATATATATATATATACTACGGTATGCCCGCGCCTGAAGGCACGATGAATTTTTTTTAAGTGTACGTCATTGATTGGACCATACGGTGTATGTATGTATGTATGTATGTATGTATGTGCTCCAATCAACAACGTACGAATATTATCCGAATCTGACGAAAGAATACGGATATGGATAGTTATTTTTGTATCCGAGCAAATACGGATACAGATAGTGAATCCAAATAGGGGATACAGATATGAATATGGATAACATGGTATCCGCTCCGTATTCGTCCGTTTACCACTGCTACATACACCATGGTACGAACCTTTTATGTCAAACTTCTTTTACAACACATAATTGTAAACAATTTTTAAAAATTGGACAAATTTTCATGTGTGTATATAACTATTCAACAAGTTTAATCAATGACTAAAGTCACAAAGATATTCATAAAAAGTAACATAATGACATTAAAATAACGATCAACAGGATTTAATTTCAATACAAATAAGTTAAAAATTTTTTAAAAAAAATGACAAAATCTCATTTATTGTGGCCTTATGGTACTTCACGTGGATTCCATCATAAATAGGTAAGGTTGCTCATCCGTCCTAGTAAATATTCCCAATGTTAGAATACTCATAACAAAATCAAACAATGAACAACAACGGAATGAGGAATATAAGCATAATGGATCATCACAACGTTAGAACAATCTAAAGGACACAAATTAGTTTGTTATCCATTTTCCATAATATGTATTACTAACACTATAAGTCCTAAATTTATAAATTCCCTACTCCCAATTACTTGTAATAATCAATACAATATTGTGATGTGATACTGTTCCACAGTAGACATTAATTATAGTGGGCATCACTTTTTGGTACGAATAGGCAAGAAGAGTCATTATTAATATTTTATATGTAAGTTGCTTTTTGTTATGAGTAGATTTTGGAATTAGTGTGGTTCAAGACAACAGAGGGAATAAAAGGTGGGGTGGAAATTTTATTCAGTAGAAAATAATTTGTCATGATTACTTTTGATACTAATTCAATAAAAAATAATTATTTTAATGCATAATTTTTATGATTACCTCCGTCACCCTTAGTATATCGAAAATGATAGGATTAAAAATAGTTACAGAACATGAAAAAAAAAATAATTAGAAAAAGTTATTTTATAAAATTAGAAATAAAAAAATTATGTAAAAAATTATTATATACAATTTAAAAAAAATATGTTATGATAAGAAAACCCTTTTTTCTAAATATGCTAAGAAAACTCTTAAAAATCGTCATCTTAACAAAAAAATTAAAAAACTCTTTTACATATTAAAATCTTGTAATAAATTAAAAGAAAGATTTTAGAAATATAAAAAATATTTATAACTAAACTGTACAATGTTTTATTTAGTCATTTTAAAGCACACTTATAACATTTTTATAATTATATGGTCTAAAATTGGATGTGTACATCCCTTTATTAAGCCGACAATTTAACCATCAACTGATATATACAATGGAAACAAATCAACAATAATTCATATATACATTTCATACACCATAAAAATTAAATCGTAATAAATAAAATTAAAGAAGCTAACATTACAATGCAAGTTAGCTACAAACATACCGAAAACTTCTTAAGACAGTAACTATCTGTGTCTTTCACAAAAGAGAAAGCTTTATTTCTATGCGATGAAGATATGTTTCTTCCTAAGTTGAACACAGTATCGCCACATACAGTTGGTTCGGTGGTACATATGATGGGAACTTTGCGATGAGGATGTCTTTATTTTGTGAAGTGCATTACTGTATAATCAATTTTAATATAGTTGATGGGAGTTGCTACAGCAGGTACATGGAGCAATGTGCTTGTCCTTTATCATAAGAAAAAACACGCAAGAAAGATCATCTACAAAATCAAAAACATAACACTATTAGTAAAGATAAATAAATGAATCCAATAGTACCAAATATCAAAAATTAAAATTCAAAAACCAAAAACTCGTTGAGAAAAGTGAAAATTTGAGAAACAAATATTGCATCTAACATCTTTCTTCAGTGATATACAAAATTAACAAAATCAGACAAAGCAAAATGAAACCCAAAAGAAACCCAAAATGAAACCCAAATGAAACAAACATATAAAAACCAAAAAAGGAAACCCAATTCTTGGAACCTAAAAACCATCAAAATCGAACCCCTTTAGATAAAAGACACTAAATCGGCATGCTTTTACTCGTGTGGGGTAATAACTACAAAAAATACGATAAATGTTGTGTATGAAAAAAAGACTTGGCAACAGGATTAAAAGAAAATAATCGCTGAACACATAAAGACCAAATTGATAATTTTGGTCGGAGAGCTGTCAAGACATATGCTAGCATTGTGAGATGAAAAAAATTCATAAAACTTTACATATGATTGGGCTTGGTCAGAAAAAGATAAAACCCACAAAACTCAGCACAAACAACTGTGAACGCATACTTTGAATAGCATCCACCAAAACCAATAGCACAAACAACTGTTAGATCTGGTGAAGCTCGTAGATCAGAAACGGTAGCATTGGCGTTGGTGAAAAATAAAATGAAAGTTGCTGCAAAATGAAATAAAAGCTACTGCACCGTCAAACGTCACCTATAGCGGCACCGTCAAACATCAAAGCTGTTGCAAAATAAGAATTGCGTAAAATAAGGAAAAAATGCAATAGGTGAGTTCATTTAGATTACCTATGTGTGTAAACCATTATAAATCTGAATTTTACCTATGTAAACCATCATAGTAGAAATCACAGTCAGTTGGGTCATAATCTCCATACCTACAACAACCAACATAAAAATGCAACCCCTCAAAAAAACCCAAATCGAAAAAATACTTAGAATGTACCTATTGCCAGTGGTTGAAACCTAAACCCCACAGCAGGGTGAGGTGGGAGGCGACTGGCGACGTGGGTGGCAGTGGTAGATGAACGGGCTGGGGTTGGATTTAGTGGGTGTGCGATTTACCACCTGGTGATGTTAAAGGAACCAGAGCCCAACCTTCTACACTCCCAAAAAATGCCAATGAGCCCAACCTTCAACTCCCAAAAAATGGTGATGTAGCCTCACAATGTCAGCAGGGGCCAACACCCCAAACTCGAAAACGAAGTCAGTTAGTCTCCTCACATCGATCTCAGTCAAAAAAATAATCAAAAACAAAAAATCTTAAAAAAAGATGAAGAAATCCCCTTACATCCAGACTCGGATGGCCATCTTCTTTTGGGTCATTTGTGTTCTTGGGGACTCAGAAATCCCCAGTTTCTTCAGACCCACAACGACATTTGTGTTCTTCAGTCCCATAATGGTGCACCTGCAAAAAAGAAAAGCCAATGAAAAGATTAAACAAAATCGGAAGAAATCAGTAAAAGAAAATAAAAAAGTCAAAAAGTTTTATAGAGTACCTAGCTTATTCGTCAGAAGTCGTTACCCAAACCTGTAACAGTGGTGGTGCTTTCTTCACTCTTGAGAGGAACTCAAATAAATTAGTATCTTGGGAGAGAACATGGTGCTGTTTTTTGGTAATATGTCGATAGAGAGAGACATGGGTAGGAGGGTTAACTTGGGACGTGTGCCCAAAAGCATGCGTTTCAAATTAAAGATGGGATCAACTAGCTGTATCATTTCCCATGCTTCTCGCGCCAAACAAATGTACGTTAATGGTTGAATTAAAAGGTGGTTGTAAATGACGCATGTGGCATATTTAACCATTAGATTCAAACGCTTAAAAATTAATCTGGCCATCAGTTGGCAAAGAAAAGAGACAGATAAAAAGTCCCTCTTGAATTTTAAAGGGCAAAATAAGAAGTGAAGAAAAATTTATAAAGATGACATCACCTTTTAATCTTATGACATACATAACTTTGCTACTTTATTATATATATATATATATACACACACACACAACACTGCTTCTAAGCACAACGAAAGGCACCAACCTCACCGATCTCATCTCCAAATAAGATCGCAGCCTCAGCTCTCAACCAACTCGGGCCAGAGAAATGAAGTCTATGCCTAGGTTCTTAGCAAGATTCTATAATTTAGGAAAATGCAAAACATTGAAAATTTCTGTAGGATTTCTTCCCGCGTACTTTTTGTTTGAACTTTTCTACTTTAGAGACATTATCCTTGCACTATATAAAAGCAATGATTTTATTCTTGATAGATTTAAATTACATTTATGGATTCTATACTATATATTAGGGATGGATGTGTACTTTCTAGGTCAGTTGAATGTCTATCTTTTAGAAGAATAAGGCTATAATTTTATATAATTAGTTTGTTTATACATTTGATATGCAATATTCTCTAATGTTTCATTTAGCTCGATTTTAAATTAGAAGATTGATGTGTAGAAGTGAATACCTTTTTGGCATCATTTTTAATCGTCCAATTTTGCCGTAATGTTTTCAGCATCATTTTTAATTGGTTTGAGGTTATGAGAAATTTTAGTGAAACTTGGAAATTTAATGGTAGCCACCTATTGGCTCTTTATTTGTTACGCACACACACACACGAATTGTGTATTTTACTACAAATTATAAGCTCATTGTTGTTGTTTGGTGATATAATTAGTGCTTTTGATGCAATTATATGCACTAGAATTTTTTATCATTTGTGTTTAATTTTATTACTTCGTTCAATTGTTGTGACATTAGACCTTAATATAAGCTCATAGTTGTTGGATAATGTTCAGCCTGACATGAGGATCGCATGGGAGGGACCGTTTGGGCTCGTTTTACCCGTCATTAGGATCAATTCAATTGAAGAAGGAATCCATCACTGCAATCCCAACAATTTTGGCCTTCAGGTACAAAATTTCTCTCCCCTGTAGGCTTATCCATGTCCATTTGCATTTTGGGTAAAATTTGAAATAAAATAAAATAAAAAACCGCTAAATTATCGCTTCGATTGCAAACACCCCTTCACATAAAAAATAGTTCTAAAGTGTTTTGTCATATGAGTATTAAACTTCTTGGTAATGAGGGTAATTTCAAAATATGTAGATTAGGCTTGAAAACAAGCCGTTAGAGGGTGAAAACCCAAACCAGCCCTAAACGGTCCCGTAAGAGGCATGAACACCTCGCATGGAACCAATGTAACTTGTACGAACTGACAGCGTAGTCCCGGGCCTCTCGGTTTGAGAATATGACAATAATTTCAAAACATATCGATTAAGCTTAAAAATAAGCCCTTAAAAGGGTGAAAATCCAAACAATCTCCCAAACGGTCCTATAAGAAGCACGAACACATCGCACGGGACCAATGTAACTTGTATGAACTGACAGCATAGTCTCGGGCCTCTCGGTTTGAGAATGTGACGGTAATTTCAAAATATATCGATTAAGCTTAAAAATAAGCCCTTAAAGGGTGAAAATCTAAACCAGACCCCAAACGGTCCCGTAAGAGGCACGAACACCTCGCACGGGACCAATGTAACTTGTACGAACTGACCGTGTAGTCCTGGGCCTCTTGGTTTGAGAATCTGACGATAATTTGAAAATATGCATATTAAGCTTGAAAACAAGCCCTTTAAGGGTGAAAACCCAAATCTGCCCCCAAACAGCCTCATAAGAGGCATGAACGCCCCGCACGGGACCAATGTAACATGTATGAACTGACCGTGTAGTCGCGGGTCTCCCGATTTGAGAATATGATGATAATTTCAAAATATGTAGATTAAGCTTGAAAACAAGTCGTTTGAGGGTGAAAACCCAAACTAGCCCCCAAACGGCCCCAAAAGAGGCACAAACACCTTGCACGAGACCAATGTAACTTGTACGAAGTGACTACGTAGTCGCGAGTCTTCCGATTTGAGAATATGACGATAATTTGAAAATATATCAATTAAGCTTAAAAAAAAGCCCTTAAAGGGTCAAAACCCAAACTATCCCCCAAACGGCCCCGTAAGAGGCACGAATACCTCGCAAGAGACCAATGTAACTTGTACGAACTGACCACGTAGTCACAGGTCTCCCCATTTGAGAATATGATGATAATTTCAAAATATATCAATTAAGTTTAAAAACAAGCCGTTTGAGGGTGAAAACCGAAACCATCGCCCAAACGGTCCCGTAATAGGCACGGACACCTCGTACGGGATCAATATAACTTGTACGAACTGACAGCGTAGTCACGAGCCTCTCGGTTTGAGAATTTGACAATAATTTCAAAATATATCGATTAAGCTTAAAAACAAGCACTTAAAGGGTGAAAACCCAAACCAGCCCCCAAATGGTCCCGTAAGAGGCACGAACACCTCACATGGGACCAATGTAACTTGTACGAACTGGCAGCGTAGTCACGGGCCTCTTGGTTTGAGAATATGATGATAATTTCAAAATATATCGATTAAGCTTAAAAATAAGCCCTTAAAGGGTGAAAATCCAAACCAGCCCCCAAACGATCCCGTAAGAGACATGAACACATCGCACATGACCAATGTAACTTGCGTAAGATTTTTAATTTTAGAATATAATATTAATTACAACTCCTATATGTAATTTTTTTAGCTTGAGTAAGCTTTTTTTTTAATAAATTAACTGGTTACTAACATCTTTTTTTTTGTATCCTATTTTTTTTGCAGGATAACATTTTATCGTTAACATTTATTCATATGGAACACACGGAGAACTCAATGGTTTACAACAAGGGGTTTATTCATGATTATGTTTTTTTGTGTTATGGCCGTGCGGGATTTTGTAAGTTTATTGTTAACTTTTATGGCCGTGCGGACTTTTGTAAGTTTATTGTTATATTTTGTGGTTGTGCGGGCTTTATGTTACGCAAGTTTTATATTAGCAGGTTGTAGAATGTCCAGAAAATAGAGGAAACTCTGCCCATTTTTTTTGTCTGTGAACTACTAAAGACTTGTAATATTTTGAAGGTTGTACGTACATTAGTTTATCAACAACGTGTAAGATTTGCAATTTTTGAATTTTCTTGTTTTGAAATAATTTTTTTTTCTTGTATCCAAAAATTTGGCACAGTTCAAAATCGTGCCAAAAATGTATCAAATTTTGGCACGATTTTTAACCGTGCCAAATTTTTATGGAAATGTGCTCAATCTGGCAGAGTTCAAAACTGTATCAAAAGTGTGCCAGAAATATCAAATTCTGGTACGGTTTAAAAGTATGCCAGAAGTGTTCCTGTTTGGTCAAATCTGGCACACTTTTAAACCGTGCCAGAAAAAATGGTCATTTTGGAACATCTGATTCTGGCACAGTTCAAAACTGTGCCAGATTTGATATGCACAGTTTTAAATCGTTCCAGATTCCTATTTTTGGTGTAGTGCTAGTAGACGTTTGCACTGAAGTGCGATAGCCCCAGAGTGCGTAAGGAATCCGATAGGCTCAGGCTCGGTAACTTTAGGTCATCTTGCTAATGATGGCTTTGAGGTTCTTATTGGTGGATTCAACTTCACCATTGGTTTGAAGTCGGTAGGAAGAATATTTGGGTCTCTGAATCCCATACTTTTCGACCACTATTATAACTTCTGCCTCAAAATGCAACATGTTGTTCGACACTAGCTTGTGCGTGACCCCATATCGACAGATGATGTTTTTCTTAATGAACTTATCCACCTTCTTGGCATTCAAAACTGTGTATGACCCGACCTCAACCCTTTTAGTCAAGTAGTCAATGCTAAATAGGATGAATTCATGCCTATTGGACGATGTGGGTGTAACCTTCCCTATGAGATCAATGCCCCATGTGGAGAACAGCTATGGAGAGGTCATGCTATACAATTCCCGTGGAGGTAAGTGCTGAAGGTTGGAGGATTATTGGCATTTGAGGCATCTACGAATGTAGGCGATGTAATCCTAAACTATGGTAGTCCAGTAGTAACCTTTTCAGCTAATTTTTTTGGCAAGCATATGGCCATTAATGTGGGGTTCGCACTCCTCTCCGAATAGTGATTTATCGCATAATATATTAGGCAACTAGTTTACGGAGGGTTGCTCGATCTTTCTTATTAGAACCTTGGGGATACTTACCATGCTTGAGGAGGCACCAAATATCAGCAGTTGACTCTATCAAGATCTTCTTTTGTGATGAGCTCAATTTGATAGCAGTGTATTAGTTATCACGGTTTTAGAAAAGGAAAGGGTCCATTGTTATTCCTTCAAGCATGTCTATCAAAGAGGCTAAGGTATTAAGGGCATCGGCTAGGTTATTCTTTGCTTGGGGAAGGTAATGGAAGGTAATTTCTTGTAATTGAGAGGCTAGCTCTTCTAGGTGGGCATGAAAGGGTAAGAGTTTTTTATCCTTGACTTTCCATCTTTTGAGTATTTGACCAATGATTAGGGTTGAATCCCCATAGACATCTAGGTATGGAATTCCTTTCTTGAGGAAAACTTTGAGGCCTACCGTGCATGCCTCATATTCAGTCATGTTATTGGTGCTAGGAAAATCCAGCCTAATGGAAATGAGAGTGTGAGAGTCATCAGGGGCAATTAGGAGTATCCACATGCCATACCCTTTCTTGTTGGCAGTGCTATTAAAGAACATTTATCATCGTAGGTCTTCGTAGGAGGTACAAAATATATTATCATCCGAGAACTTGAAAATCCAGACATCGATTTCTTATATAGGGTAGTCATCGAGGTAGTCAGATATGTCTCTTCCTTTCATGGTTTCTGCATGACATACACAATATCGAATTCATCTAGAAGCATCACTCATCGGACCATTCGATGGGACAGGGCATATTTTTTGAGTAGGTACTTGATAGGATCCATTCGGGACACAAGTTTAATAGGAAAGGCGAGCATGTAATGTCGTAGATTTTGGGTGACTCGAATAAGGTGACGCGTGCTTTTTCCAAGGCTGTGTAGTTAACTTGATATCCGGCTAACTTGCGGCTGGCGTAGTGGATGGTTTTTTCTATGCGGAATTCTTCAAGGTACTGTGCTAGCAAATCCCCAGCTGCAGTGTCTATTACGATCAGGTATAGGAGTAGGGTAAGACCAAGTTGAGGTGGCATGAGTACCGGAGGTCGGGTTAAGTATTGCTTGATTCGGTCGAAGGCTTCTTAGCAAGCATAATTCCAAACCTTGGTGGAATCCTTTCGGAGGAGTTTGAAGATGGGTTCACAGATGGAGGTCAATTCGTTGATGAAACGGCTGATATTCTATAATTTTATAAGGAATCCCCGAACTTCCTTCTCCATTCGGGGTGGTTTCATCTCGAGTATGGATTTTAACTTGGATGGATTTGCTCCCATCCCTTTCTCACTACTCATGAATCCTAAGATCTTCCCTTTGGTGACACCGAAGACACATTTATGTGGGTTAAATCGCATTTGATATTGTCGTAATCAAGCGAAGAACTTTCGGAGAGTGGGAACATGACCTTCCTTAGTATTAGACTTGATAATCAAATCATCCATGTAGAACTCAACTTCTTTGTGTATCAGATCATGCAAGATGGTTGTAGAAGCCCTCTAGTAGGTAGACCCTGTATTTTTGGGACCAAATGGCATGACAGTGTAGTAAAAGGTTCCCTAAGGGGTGATGAATATGATTTTCTCTTGATGATCGGGGTGCATCTTTTTCTGGTTATATCTAGAAAATCCATCAATGAATGACTTAAGAGCATGACTAGCTGTGTTGTCCACGATCATGTCGATACTGGGTAGTGGGTACTTATTCTTCGGAGAGGCCTTATTCAATTCTTAATAGTCAACACACATACGAACATTCCTTCCTGATTTCGGTACAGGTATGGTATTGGCTATCCATATGGGATATTTAATCACTTGAATGAAACCCATATTTAATTATTTGACCACTTCTTTATTAACCTTATCGACAATTTGGTGCGGAGCTTTCGCAATATCTGTTTGACCGATTTGCATTCTGGGAGAGTTGGGATCTCATGCTCAGCTATCCCAGGATCAATATAGTGCATATCATCATATGACCATGTGAAGACATCCATAAATTCCTCCAGTAATTTTAGAGTTGCGTGCGCTCATGCTCATTAAGGGTGGACCCAATCCTAGTCTCACACGGTTGGCTACTAGAATTGAGATTAACAACAACAGTTTCATCTTTATTAACTTGAACGCGATTATGTTCTTTATTATTACCGTTATTAAGATAAGTTAAGAATTGTTTATTTAAAAAATTACCATCATCAAGAGTTTGATTAGAATCAAGATAATTAATGTAAGGCACAACAAGATACTCAAAATCTTCATTTATTTCATTGATAGGAAACACAGCGTTGAGGAACTCATTAAAGGAGATCTTGATTACATCCAAGTAAGGAGGAATAATAAGAGAAGAAGAAAGGGGATAAACATCAGGGTTGGGTTGAATTTTAGCAGTGGAATTGGTGTGGCATGTCAGTTGAGGAAAGGTGCATTAGCAGCTTGGATGAGGCGGGATGGATCCGATGATGTAGCCCCTGAGTGGATCATGCAGAGTGTCAACCCCAGTGTCTGGAAGTTGAATGGACCCTCGAAGTCACTTTCCTCAAAATCTCTGATATCGGCTATGGTATTCTCAAGGAGTGGTTGCCCATGATGTTGGGAAATTTTGGCCCATGAGTAGCTGTCTTGGAAAAAGATCTCCATTCCAGGTTTCATCTTCTTATCCACATGATTATACCATATTTTAGGAAAGTCGTAGAAGGGGAAATATTCATCTTCTCTAATGAATCTTCCATTCAAGGAATCTCTTGACACGGTCTTGGCACTTTCTAATCTTCTCTTCAGTCGAGGTTGACGGATCATTTTGAGTTCTTATAATGATGGTTGATAACCCGAACTGAAAGGAGAAAAATCTTTCTTTAACATAATGGGTTTAAGTATCCCCTTTTGTCATCGTCCCCACCCCAGTCCAGGCATAAAGTGCATATTTTTTAACATATGGATCACATTGACATGTCCATGAGAGTAATACTGTGGAGAAAACCTATCTTTGAAATTGTCCCATGCTGGAGTAGAAGTGGATCAACTCGAAATCCTGACAAAAGAATGTCATTCAGACCATGATGTATCTCTAATACTAGATTTCTGGTGCTTGCATTCTCAGTACTGTCATCACCGCTCAAGATGGTGATGACTTGTCCATTGGCAAAGAACATCAGTTTCTAATGAAGGGAAGAAGACACACCCCTAATATTATGGATCCATGGTCATCCAAGTAACGGATTGAAATAAGTTGGGATGTCAGTCCTTATTGCAAGCTTTATAGATCCCATCATTTCTCAATGGGTATTATCGTAAGTACGTACAGTGATAGAGGTTGGAGCAAGGTTTTTTACTTTCAGTCCTAAACAATTAAGGGTCCTCAATGGGAAGGCATTAGGAGTTGATCTAATATCGATGAGAGAGAGCGAGACAATCTTCCCCATGACTTCGATAGAGATATTGAGATCATAATTATGTTTGGGACAAATCTTAAGGATTTTCTCATCCAAGAAAGAGATCATTCTAGTATGTCAAAGATCCAACTAGATTCACTACTTCTTCTGGTGTGGTTGAAAGAAGAACTGTGGGTCCTATGAGAAGCTTGATCAAGGCATTCCGATGTAGCTGGGAAGACAAAAAGACTCTTCCCACAGAATGATGTTAGCTTGGGTCTTCTTCAATTAATCAAGGATATTTCTCTCCTCGAGAGTCATTTCTTCCATAGGAAGATTCTCAACACTTTTTCCTTTGTCACTCACTGATGGTAGCATGTTTGGGACTTGGTTATGTGATTCACAAAAGAGGGAAAAAATGGAAACCCCGTCTTCTCATTGATCTCGAGTTATTTAGCTACTTTGTTGATTTTTCTTAGTAGCTCCTCAAATGATATCATTCTGCATATGATCACTATCGAGTTTGTATTTTTTAGACATTTCCCTTCATCTAAATCTTTAAATTCATCCCCCATCCGGTGGCAACGACATCATTTTTCCATGAAAAGTTAATGCACTCCACAACCTCAATAGCTTTTTCGTATAAGTCCTCCAATTTGGTGGGGAGATATAGAGATGAAGGGACCAGGCGCCCTTGTATCTTCAAAGTGTTTAATATCTTGAACAAACTGTAAATATCATTGGCCATTTGAAAAAAGTCTGCCATAATCTTGACGACATCATCTAAGCTGACTTCATCGGTTAGTGCCACCTAATTATCTGACTCTCAGGCCTATTTCTGAGTTTCTAAGAAGACCACGCTGAATCTCTGGTAGTCAATGGTCATCAAGGAGGGAAATTTCAGATTAAACTCTAGGAGTTGGTTCAATACTTTTGATAATTCCATATCTTCATCTCCAGAATGGGTACAAACAGCGATGCATGCTCTGGTAAAGAGTGATAGGGTCTGATCAGCGAAACTGTTCAGGTGCAGGAGAAATTTATGGGCACACTTGGAGAGATTTAGGAAAATATATAGGTATGATGGGTGATTTTCTTGTTATGATCTGGGTAGATTGATTAAATTCTGAATCTTTTTCTAGGAAGATGACATTTGTATGATTTGGGAGTGGATTATGGGTAGTGTTTGGTTTAGGATTATCCAGTGGGGCAATGACACCTTGGTCGATCAGGTCTTGGATCACATTTCAAAGGTGGAAGCATTGGTCAATGGTATGGCCGACAGTTTGATGAAAGTCACAACGAGAATCTCATTTGAAATTTTTAAGAAGTGGGTTTGGTAATGGACGAGGGTCCAACAGTTTGATATGGTTTTGTCTTAACAGAGCCTGGTAAACTTCAGAGAGGGGAGCGTGAAGTTGAGTGTATTCCTTTCGATTTGGGTTAGGGCGGCTTTTTAGTGTCCATGAAGTTGTAGGCTGAGAGATGTTGTTGATGGTTGACACTTTGATATTGGCAGGCTTTGCAAACATTCTCGGAGTGAACTATCCAAATACTTTCTTTGGTTCCACTTTTGTCTTAGCAAGACCTTCTTTAATCTCCACTCATGCTTCTTATAGGGCTAAAAAATGAGAATAGTATTGTCCTCCCATCGTTGCTCGAACATAGGGTAAGAAATTCTTTTATACAATGCTGACTTGCTCCTCTTCGGAAGGCCGGTTGGTCCTGGTGGCTACTTTCTCTCTCCACCTTGCTATGAAGTTACTGACTGATTCCTCAAGATTATGCTTTAGCAGCTCTAAATCACGACCAATGAATTTTAACTCTTCGTTGTACTTGTATTGTGATAAAAATTCTCGAGAAACGTCTTCCCAACTGCGGATCCTAAACTCTTCAAGGGATAAGAACCAGTGGAGAGCGATGTCCTTTAAAGTCTGTAGGAACATCTGGTCCATTATTTCCTTGAAGGCACCTAGGAGAGTCATGGCTCAGCGATAACTACGGAGATGAACAATTGTGGATCCACTACCTTTGAACTTCTTGATGTTGGGCATCTTAAATTTTTTTGATAACCTGGATTTTGGATCGGGAGACATGTGGGTGTAGTCCATGTAGTTTCTAGAGATTATGACTTGGTTAAACTTCTTAGTCAACATCCTAAGATCCTCCTTGACCTTGTTCGATTCTTCCTCTTTTGAATCAACGATCACGGGTAAATTAGCCCCTGGATGGGCAAGATTTTTTATAAGAAGCTGGGTTAGCGGTGGCCCATTAGCAAGAGGAGCACGTAGAGCATGATGATATTCCTTGATAACCCAGATAACATAGAGCTAGGGAAGAGGACATCGGGCTCTTTAGGAATAGGGACCGGATTTCGTTGCATCCCATGAACCTCGGTTTGAAGGTTGTCAATCTTGGTAGTGAGTTGAGCTGGGACGATCATCAAATCTGGTGTTACATTCGGTGCTTGATCTGTGTTCTCCATGAAAGACAGATGAAGATGAATTTTGAACTCGGAGGAAGCGAGGGAACTGACGGAGCTTCGGGGCAGTTTGCTTGAGATTGAAGCTAATTGGGATCTAGGCCAAGGGTATGCGATAGACATGAGAAGAGAAAAATTCAAATTTTTTTTTTAAAGAGAGATGGGAAAACTGTTAATTTTTAAGATGAAGGAAAATATTTTTGACATTTAAAATATGAGGACAAAATGTATTTTGGGAAAAAAAGAGGAAAAATATTTTTGGCATGAGGAAGGGAAAATGTTTTTGGGTATGTTTAGTAGAAGAAGGAAAAAATATTTTTGACACTTTTTGGAAAAGAAAGAAGGAAAAGGCGAGAAACGGGTCTCAGTATGATTATTATTATTATGTTTATTATATTCTCACTTGTATAAGTTTACCTAAATGCAAAAAAGAAATGTCAGATGGGACCCGACCCTGGAAAAATTGGGTTTGAAAAATATGTAAAAACACAGTTGGACTTGTTACTAGGCTCATGGGTAGGGTACCATTTTTTAAAAATTGCGCAAAAATTTGGGCAGCATGCCGACCCGTCATTTCGACAGAGTTTCGGGTAGAAACCGACAAACTAAATATGAGTGCCCTAGGTTTGACATCTATATGAGGGTATGTAGTTGTTGGATTAGTTGGAAGGGTTCCCCCCTTTGGCATGACTTCCACGATATACATCTTTCTTTTTTGGGCAATCGGTACGTGTGGACAAACCATTTGATATACCCGAGTGTACATGAATCGTCCCACTATATAACTCATGGGGATAGTACATGTGAGAGAGAAGTCGATATACTCGACGTACATAACGAGTTCCCAGTGATATACCTCCCGTCATGACTTCAGTCAAGTGGTATGATACGGGGGGAACCGTTCAATATACGACGAGGATACTTGGCTAATGGAAGGTGAGAGTCATATCACTTAGACTAAGTGCGACCTGCCGGACCAGTGCCAAATCACGAAGTGACCCCCCAGTTACGGGACACAATTTGGTCAATAACAATGCTCTTTGGTAATGCAGTGTGCGAAATGCATGATTTTTCGATTAATATATTATCGAATGAGTATCTTTATTGATGAGCATCATGCTAAGTAGGGGATAATGTACAACTATATAAAATAAACCTATACTAATTATAGATATGTGAGAGAGAGTGATTAGTATCTATCTACAAATGAGTGTGTGGTAATGAACCTAAGCATGGATATAGACAAGTGTGATAAGTGGAGGTGTGTATTAGTGGCACCCAAGCATGGATATTCTAAGTGGTGCATGCAACATGTGGATATAAGTGATCCTAGGTGCACGTGGTGTGAAGTGTACATGGAGAGTATCTATAAGTGTGTGAGTGAGTAGTGATATCAGCATGAGGTATATATGTATAAGAAATAATAGAGGAGAAAAAGAGAACATACAGGTAGCTTCATATGCACACAAGCAGAAAATAAAACACCCATGCAAACAGAGTCTAGCCCTTTTATGAAAATTGTCCCCGGCTGAGTCGCCATTGTGGCCATCCCGAATCTCGCGCGGTCCCTCCTTTCTCTCCTTTTTTCCCAAAAAGGGGGAATGGGTGGAGAAAGAAAGGGGCGTTGAAAGGTCTCGCATCCTTTTTGACTTAGGAACACTTCGACCGTCATCGGTGTGAGGTGAATGTAAAGAGATAGTCTCGCCAGCATATTTTCCACAAAATAAGCAAAAGAACATGTCTTTGCCTCTAGAGAGCGGCATCAAAGACAAAATAATGCATATGGAACCAATAGTTCGAAGGGTTTAGGGGCTAAGTTATGGAATGGGAAGGTGTTAGGCACCCATCCCACCCTTGAGGTCTCTCATGGGCTTGTGTTATGAATTTTTTTTATTTCTTCTTGAAGTGTGTATCTGTGTGTATATATAATGGAGATCGGAATCGCCTGTCTCATACCATAGAGGAGATAGAGTGAGGTCATCCATAGGAAAGTTCCCACATTTATCACGATATTGATCATTATGATGAAATAATAATATGTGTTGGATGAAACACTAACAATAAACATAAACATAATATGTATAATAACGCAAGAAAATGATAAATATGAAAATTGGGAATTTGGCAAAATTGGGAAATTAGAAAATAGGAAATTGGAAAATTTTAAAAATTGGACTCGAGTCTCGGGTTTTAATCCGAGACGCCTATGTAGCCTATAAAGGCACGAAAGTCCATGTAATTCGCATGCGGCATAAGGGTGGAGTTTCTCCCAGATATTCAAACGTGGTTTTATTACTAGTTTATTATAGGTGGAGTTTCTCCCATATATTTTTCTGCATGGTAAGTCTAAATCACGCACGGGACAAACCATTGGAAAGGTTAGGTGATGCAATTCGATATTCCAAATATCTTCGCTCGGTTCGGAATTTTAACCTTGGTCAATCGGGGCCCAGAAGTGTCCGGTGACCTCTCAGAGTAAAACAAATCATTCGTCCGTACCGTGAGTCAGAATCGCCCATGGGGTAGACCGTTGGAAAGGGTATTCAGTGACCTTCGATGATTCATTCAGTGTCATTCAATCTAAAGAGTTTATCTTGGTCAAACGGAGCCTGAGAGTTCTTGGTAGCCTCCGGATCGATTTTTAAGGGAAAACTAATCGTTCCTCTAAACGGTTATGTCGTTTAGTGAACGACACGGACCATTGGAAAGGAGTTTTATTGACCTTTGAAGATTCAAAGATCTTTCTCTCTAAAGATGAAGTTGATTGGGATCAAATCGGGGCTCACGAACGCCTAGTGGTCTCCAGATTGATTTTCAGTTGTAAAATGCTCCTTTTCTCTAAATCGTTATGTCGATTCGCGCATGGGACGGACTGTTGGAAAGGGTATTCAATGCCCTTCAAAGATTAAATTATCTTTTACTCTGACAATAGAGTTGATCAGAGTCAAACGGGTCCCGAGAGGGCCCGGTATTCGTAGTATGACCTAGGGTTTGTAGTGAAATGGTTGAGTACTAGGGACCTGAGGAGAGACTTAGGGGGTCCTAGTATGTGATGTCTACATTTAGCGATTAAGAAAATTATGATATTCAAGACGAATTTAATGAGCGTTATAACCGTGCTAATAGGTTAACTACATTGAATTTGAGATTTGCAAAAAAGAATAAAATCCCTTGAAAAAGAGAATTCGTGCTTAAATGATTATAATGAATTTTTGCGAAACATTCAAAATGAATGAGAAATTCTTTATGAAAAGCTCAAGAAGATGAAATGTGATTTTTATATTATAGAAGTGTCGAATAAAGAGAGTGAGGCTCCGTATTTTAGAGAGTGAGCTAAAGGACTCTTTAGTTTTTAGGGTGAATGAACGTGCCATAAAGGATAAAGATAAATTGATTGATGATTTGAGGGCACCTGAAAAGACTCTTAGGGATAAGTTTGATTATATTGAGGGGGAGAGAGATAAACTTCTAGGAATTGTTGAAGATATGAAGAAGGAGTCCCTAAAGATAGAAGATTCGAAGTTTGTGCTTGAGGCTAGGAATTGGAAATTATAAGATAATTTAAGAAACTCAAGTCACATCCATAGTTACTTACATAATTCAAATTAAGCTGCATCTAAAGTAAAGACAATGCGTTTAAGAGTGTCAACCATTGCCAAGGATATTAGAAAAGTTCAACCCATAGGTAACATTCCTCGTATTTACACATGCTCATTAACTGATAGGAAATGTCACCTTAGGACATTTTGTTATGATCTTAGAATATGTCCTAGGAAGTCTAGATCCCGTGTCACTATGGTTACCAAAACCCGATGCATTAAGTATTCATATATTTGTGTTAGGAAATTAATTTTGGAGACATTGATTGTTATAATTGTTGACTCTTGCATTCTTTCACATGATTCTTCACAAGTTATGTCTTATGAGTAAATGTATTCCCATGTTTTAATAAACTATCTTGTGAGCTTCATGTTTTTTGTTAGTTCTACTTGTATGATGTTTGTGTCTTTTGTATTATGATTTTCCTATTTTTGGGTCTTATAGCGAAAAAATACTAAAATAATTTTTTCTTATCTTTGAGTCATTTTTTAACAAGTTTAAAAACTCAAAAAGATATTTCATTTTGTGCATTTTGGTTTTACCCATTTTGTGTGGCATATCGATGTGTTTGAATTCCATTCGATCCGTGTTTTTCATGGGGATAGAACATTAGAGTATGGTTTAAAATGCTTAGTATTGTTTTTTAATTATGCTTGCATGGAGTTGTTTGAATTTGATTTATTAATGGATTGACTTTACATATGCCTCTGGACATACTTGCACGAGATCTTTTGGATTTTAACTCCCTATGTTATATGAGCTAAGTGAGATATTATCGTATCATTCTTGCCATACACATATCTATTCTACTATGGGGGGTTCGTGCATGTAAGAACAATTTTCGAGAGTTTTTCTTTGTTTTAAAAAAATATAAGTGAGCAATGGAAAAGGGTTATAAAAGTAGAAATCTCCTTTGCGTGAAAGGCCGCCATTAGGAAAAGCCTAAAAAATTGAGAATCAAAAGAAATGAAAATTTTCCAAAGGCCAAAAGGTCGGCATTGATGCTTCAAAAGTGTGATATCTTAAAAAATAAAGAAGAGAAAAATATTATATGCCTATTTTTTAGGGCATTATAAGTCGAAGATAAATGGATTTTCACATTGAGTCCTAGTTATGCTTAAATGTTTGAGGTCGTTGATTTCAGAATCATCAATATTTTGTATGGGTAGTGTTCATTGTGCTTGTTTGTCCATTATGAGTTCATTATTTGTCGCATGAGGCTAAACTAAAGTTTGATAATTTAATGCGGTAAAATTGAACTCCTTGGACATATATTAAGTGGTTGGGTTATCCTTTTTTGGTTTTCTAGTTAACGTCCCTTCACTCCGCACCATATTTTCGTTTATACATATTAATGTCATACGAGTGTGGAAAGCCTATATGGTTTGTGTCTTTTGTGATGTGTTTATACCTATATATGATTGTGCACTAATGGTACACACACACACACACACACACACACACACACACACACACATATATATATATATATATATATATATATATATATATATATATAGTATGTCTTTGTTTTGGGTCTTTGCGTTTCATTTAATCCATATTTGCTGTAAACTTTATCTTCGATTTAAATTGGCATGTTATACGATCATATTGGTATCTTTTATTGCTTGCTTACATTGGCATATTATGCTTCATTTTTTACATCAAAATTGGCATCATCTGTTCATTATTTGGATTATTTGTGATTGTGTTACCAAGTTTTTTTGTCGTTGAGCTTTTCAGTTTACACAATTTCATAATATTACTTGATTTTCTTTATTCTTACATGTGCTACATTTAGGGGAGAAGCTATTTTAAACAAATGGTATATAACTCTTTAACTCAGGGGGATAATTTTTACCTTAGAAGGAGACGTGTTACCTTAGGTGGATATTGTTAGACAAAGGGGGAGTGTTTTTAATTTGTATATTTAAATTTATTATATATTCTATTTGCATTTGAAAGGTGTGTTTAGGTTTGTAACAATGCGACAAAGTTTCACAAGATCAAAGCTACTCAAGTTTGTGTTTTTCAATTGTCTATACTTTTTCCTTTTGGGGTTGGGATTGAGTCATTAGAAGATATTAATGACCAATAGGTTTTTGTTTTGTGTTTTGTCCCAGAATAGACAAAGGGGGATATTTCGAAGGACAAATTTTTAATGGTGTCAATTTTGTTGTGATTTGGCTTTATTCCATCATTGATAAAATCGCTCAAGTTATAGGTTAGGATTTGAGTTATTTGTCCTCCAAGCCTATGATTCATATTGAAGACTGTAGAGTCCAAGAAAAGCAACATACACATCATTAGAGCTTTGAGTCGAGTTTCATCTTCAACATCCAATGGATCTTTGTGAGGTGTGAATGAATATTTATGTTTGATCCCTAGATTTGTGTGGGTGTCAGTTTATAACATATTTGAGGCCTTTTTCATAAAAATAATTTCAAATGAAAAAAATAATTTTTGGTTTAAGTCATTCGAACGCGTTTTTAACCTGTTCAAATGAGATTTGATTTATCGTTTGAATGAGTTTTTGTTTTGTTTAAACAAGATATATGTTTAGTTCAAACGTGCTTCAAATGAATTTTCTTGTTTCACATAAAAAGTGTCTTAGAATTTCATTCAAATGAGTTTGTTATTATCATTCAAATGAGGTTCTGTTTGGCTTGAATGAGTATGAATACTTCCTTATTACGACTTTTCTCAAAAAATATTTTTCCACGTAATTCTTATTTTTTATAAATACTTAGGTCAGGCATCATTTTTCATTAAGGGGTTTTGCAAAAATAAATTTTAGAGTCAAATCTAAAGCCTCTCAAACCCTAGTTTACACACAAGCTTGAGATCCAAGAATCCTATATAGATATGTCTGCTAGAGATCTCCTTTGAATTGCAAATTATTTGTTTACTCTATCTTTAAATAGAGTTTCTAAATGTGGATATCACATTTCTGTTGTGCAATGGATAGACCAGTCACAAGACAAGTAAGATGTGTGGGATACCAACACGCGGGAAGCGCCTACATTGTGTGGCTATTATAAGGCATCCAATCGTGGTTGCGAAGAAGGTAACAATGGATGAGGAAGCATGTAAAGGAATGAAGGTGTCAAGTTATTGTGTAAGTCTAAGTTTTCCTTCTATATAGACATATGTCGTAATGAACTTATGTGGTTGGGTCATCCGAGGTTTTTCCCATTGTGGATTTTCCTCCTACATCATCGTGTTATGATTTTTCCTTTATTTTATTCTTTCATACCATCTATATGCATGTTTAGGTCAAGATTTAAACTGGTAAACTGTTTGGATAACACTGTGGTTTAATTGGTGCAAAGATAAAATTTAAAATTTATAAATTGATGTGGGTTTAGATAATCCGCATAATCCTTAGGGCATTAGAACTTTCAAACCCCTGATAAGATTAAAACCATGATTAGTATGTAGTATCTAGAAATCAAGAAAAATATTTAGAGATTGACATGCCGTATAGCAGATGTCACCGATTTGTGTCATGGGCCACTGACTGATGCCTTCCATTTTTCAAGATTCTCAGAAAACACTTCGAATGGAACGAATGCGAGTCAGTATTCCAGGAGCTGAAAAGGTACCAAGTATCCCCTCATTTTACCTATCGATGTCGATTATAGGAGAGAATTTATATTTGTACTACCGATTATTGGTTGTGAGATCGGACTTACTGCGATGTGAAGATGGGTTACAAAAGTCAGTCCTTTATATAAGAAAACCATAGGAGAGCCAAGATTCGGCACCCCATACTAGATAAACTTGCACTAGCACTAATTTAAGCTTAAATGATAATAAATACCTACTTTCAGGAACATACAATCATCGTGTACACTAACCTACACTGTTTAGGCATAAATATTCCATATTTATCCCCTAATTTCAGTATTTTTATAGTCATGAACATTACATTTATCCCAAACTTATCTCATGCTTGTTGTAATAACCTTTTTGGAGAATATTTTATATTTTGTGTATTTTTCTTATGATTTATAAGTAAATCGTGAAATTGGATGGAAGAGAAAAGTCAAAACTATAAAAGAATTATAACAAAGGAAAGTCAAGGGAAATTCGATAATTTTTCAATAAGAACCTGAAGGAGAAACCAATAGAAAAGTTGAAGAGCGAAAAGTTATGAGAATACTGTAAGAAACAGCACCTCAATCTGAGCTACGATGAAGAATTTATGATGATGAAGTTGAGAAGAAATCCAGGGGAAAACTGCAATTAAGGAGAAAAAGAATAAAGTTGAGGCAGAACCTCCAACTAAATCGGTTCAGTCAGTGAACCAGTTCGTCCTTGAGGGTTCAGTTGGGCTATGGTTTTCATCTCAGGTGGGATTGTTTTATCTCTTCCAAGATTCTTGCTAATGTAATTTGGGTTTATCTAGACTACTTTGGACGAATTGTGACAAGGTTTTAGTCCATTAAGAGTCTAATAAACAAAATTAGATTCAAAGTTAGGCAACCAATGAACAACAACTAATTGGAGAAGAAAATTTACACTTTTCATCATCACTTTTCAATCAATATCCATTCTTTTTCTAGTTTTCTTCAATTCATGTGAATTACTCGTATGAGATTTAATTTCTTCAAGATTGTTAACGTAATTTCAAATAATGTAAGCTTGCATAAATATTATTAATTTCATAGAGATTACATCCATGTCTAGATTAACTCATAGTGAGTTGGGGAACATGAACCCAACCTAGGTTTCGATGTTAAATATAAAATTCAAAATAATTTATATAATCGGGACTAATATTGTAGACCTCTTACCTCCGTTTGTCAAAGGAAACAAGAGTGCTTAAGAATACAACATATGAATAGGTAATTTTATCATTCGCATTAATTAATTTATTGACTAAATATTGTGCGGATTAACAGCCACACATGTTTGGTGCTTCAAATTAATTATGCTTTTCCTTCAATTAATTAAATAGCTTTAGAGAATTTTTTATTTAGCGGAGATAATATACGGTTTGGGGGATTGGATCTGAAATCCATTTTCCAAAAAGTGTTTTCAAAACCAAAATTTCAAGTTCTTGCTTTTTAATAGTTTAAATTGATTTCACTTAGTTTAAGTTTACTTAGATAAATAGAATTTCCCCCCCCCCCCAAAAAAAAAATCACCTTTTCTTTATTTCTTGAGTTAAAGCCTAGATCTTAAAAGCCAACCCTGTATTCGTCAATCGTTCTTCGACCTATTCCTTGTGGATTCGACCCCAACTTACTGGGTTATTACTAGAGAGACGGCCTTGCACTTGAGCCGTAGGTACACATATAGCACACACATTCTGTGTTGCGACAAGTTTTTGGCGTCGTTCTCGTGAATAGGTAAAATATAAGTTAGGTAGATTTGATCTAAATTTGACTATAACTCTTACAAAGCGAAAAAATTCATAAATTCCAAAAATCCAAAAAATAAATAAATAAAAAGATTGAAATATCCAAAAAAATCATAAAAATATTATCTCAAGTCCTTAAGTTTAAAATACTCGGCACAATCCAAATCCCGAGCCTATAGTAGAACTCCCTCCTTCTAACAATAACATTCCAAATTTATGGGAACCACTCCTAGACCGGGTAGTCACACCACGAGTCGAACATATAAGAACTCCGATGAGGATAGTAATTCTTTAAGTGTGAGCGCAATGTCAGACAACGCTAGTTTAGGAATGGGGGAGGGTGTGATGTCATACTGCCCCTATAAGAGACCTCTTATGCCTGGAGCGAACCATTGCTCCAAGGTGCATTATATTCCCATATAATACGAGAAAATTCCACTTTAGGAACGGGATGATTCAAATTCTCCCTGCTATTCATCGAACGGAGTCAGAGAAGTCTTATTTCCATATTAGAGAGGAGGCATGCGAAACATTTAATTATCAAGCTTTCACCCAAGACGTCGTACGCCACAATCTTTTCCCTTTCTCACTTAAGGAAAAGGCCAACACTTGGCTTTGGACTTTAACACCGAACTCTATCGCTATGTGGAGAGACATGCAAGTTAAATTTCTCCAAAAGTACTTTCCCGCTCACTGGACCAACTTTATTCGGTCTCAAATATAGACTTTTAAGAAAAATGATAATAAAACTTTTGATAGATGTTGGTAGAGGTTCAATGAATTAGTCAATATATGAGCACATCATAGTTTTCATAAGTGGAGACTCATCTCCTACTTCAATCAAGGGCTTAATCTAAGCTCAAAGCAACTCATTGAAATAATGTGTCCAAAAGAGTTCTTCGGGTTAGATGCGGAGGCCCACTTTAAGTATGTCACCGAGACTAATAAATCTTGGGAAACATCGGTATCGAACACCCAACCCAAAGCTAAAATCACGTCAATAACTCCTTCCTCGTCTGTACTCTACCAATTGGACAGGGAAGCCGAGTTAAAGCTCCAAATTAATCAATTAGCCAAGCAGTTAGAGGACGTAGTAGAAGCTAGGAGGATATATATATATATATATATATATATATATATATATATATATATATATATATATATATATATATATATATATATATATATATATATATATATATATATATATATATATATTTGGCCCATATCGGGATTTAAAGGAGGATATTTGTGCGATTTATGAGGAGAGACATTTAACGAAGTAATGTCCAACTATATCCGCCTACAAAATTATGCTCCATGCGCAAGTTAAGGACGTGGGAGCTTATAAAGCGAATTTAAACTCCCCTCATGAGAATTATTTGAATACCTCATGGTGGAACCATCCTCGTTTTAATTATGGGCGATTGAATACGGCGATGAACCTAAATCAACATGTTTCCCAACAAATGCCACCACTCGCACCTTACCAACAAGTAACACCAATAAAAGTCCCCCTTCTCGAGCCTTATGTGATCCCACAATGAAAGCGTCTCGATGAAACTCTTGCTTAGATGCCCAAAATGCTAAAAAAGATACCGACTTAAAGGCATTAGTTTCTAAGTTTATCTCCTCTTTAAGTGTCCAAGAGAAGGGAAAGTTTCACACCCAAGGACAATGACCTCCCCAAGGTCAAAACTGTGTGAGCTCTATTCCAGATGAAAATCAAGTGCAATGTCAAGCGGTAACCACTCTATGTAGTTGAATAGTTATTAACTTATCACCTCCTACAGAAGATGCACAAAAAGAAAAGGAGGTTTCGCTCGGCACACAAGAGACCAAAGACGCCCCCTTGGAAGAGAGTGAAAAATAAAACACAATTAGGCCCGATGTGGTAGTAAAATCCTTAATAGCCGCACCATACCCTCAACGGTTGGTCCCTCCTCCTAAATGGGCCTCCTATGATGACCTTTTTGAGTTGCTAAAGTAAGTGAATCTAATCCTACCTTTTTTTAAGGGTATAAAGCAAATTTCCGCATATGTTAATTTCTTGAAGGACTTGCTCATACTGAAACATAAATTAAAGGTAAAGAAAAAGATTTTCTTAGCACCGAATGTGAGTTTGGTACTATTAAGCGACCTCCCACCAAATTATAAATATTCGAGTGCCCCCACCATTTCTTGCAATATTGGGGATAATAAAATTGAGAGAGCTTTATTAGATTTTGAGGTGAGTGTCAAGATTCTACCTCATTCCATCTATAGGGAGCTTAATTTTGGAGATCTTAAGCCCAAATTTACACTCCAAGTTGCGGATCATTCCGTGAAGGTAACCCATGGGGTAGTTGAGGACGTGATCGTTTAAGTTGACACTTTTTACTTCCCAGTAGATTTTGTCATTTGGGACATGGAGTCCTCCTCCTCATCAACTCATCATGTTCACGTTATTCTTGGCCTCCCTTTACTAGCCACGGCTAACGCGCTCATTAATACACATAATGGGAAAATGCAACTCAGGTTCATGAATTTGACACTTGAAACAAATATCTTTAACACCACCAAGAAAATGGGTGATGAGGATGATTGACAGGAAACGCATCTTATCGAGGAGGTAGACATGGAAAATTTTAGGGTAATAGTTTTAAGGATCCAAGTGAGGCGTGTTTAGTGATGGCTATCGAGAGAGAGAGAGGGAGTATACATAGTTTGATCATGAGATGCGTATGATGAGGTAGGTGCTAGGGGAGGATGAAGTCAGGTACATGCAAGAAGTGAACAATGTCACTGCCCCCACGGAATAGTGACACAACTGATATATGTGCTTGGCCACCTGATATGTCTTTAGATATGAGTTTTGAAAATTTTGAGAAAGAATTCGGGTTGGTTGATGAGGATATCACTGTTGAATCCCAATTGTTATTGGACTCATTTTTTCACTTAGATGAGAGGAACTGTAATGATAGTATAGATCAATTCTTTATTTGTGGATGTGCACGCGAGCCTTTCGAAAGTATGCTGAAATGTGAGGTGTAAAATTTATTATGGATGAGATGATGGAAAAAATCAGTCGAGAATTTCCACAGGGCGATGCATGTTTTGTCATACCATATTATCCTTTTCTACCACGTCCGCCCGTCCTATTTGAGTTTTTGGATGAGATCGAGGACATGACTAGAGTATCATCCGATTTGGAGCCCGATTTATTCATTCTTGAGTTTGAGGAAAATCTAGGCTTAACATGTTATGCAGAATTTTAGTATGATAGTATCTTCAAGTCTGACCACTTAAGCTATTATGTGATTGTGCATCTCGAAAATTTCACTCAACGTATTCATTATGTGCCTCCATGTGTATACTTTTTCTATTGTACTCCCAATTGTTCAGACTTTTGATTTACAATTTGGGGGAGGTTGAGATAATTTTATTGTCGATCCCATATACAGGGATGAGTAAGTTTTCGGAGAGAGGTCATCGCACCCCTGATGCATATGGGGTGAGTTTTTATTGTATTTTTGAGTCGTGTGAGTGAGTAGAGTGTGTAGGAGTGAGTCAAGTGCATTTTAACAAGAGAGGAATTAATTAGGTTTCCATAATGTAGTTTCTTTATTTTCATTGATATTTCTTTCAAAGAAACTACGTAAACATTCTATCTCTTGTTAGTGAAAATTGTGCTTGAGCGTTATATGTCTATTTGCATTTTAATTTTTCTTGTTTCATATTTCGCACTCTTTCTTGTCTTATTTAGATTTTAGTCATTTTTCATTTAGGACAATGCAAAAGTCTAGGTTGGGGGGCACAAGTGCGTCCTTCAAACTTCGCCAATTTTAAAATGCCAAAAAAATTGACAAATGTCAAAAACTCCAAAAATAATTTGAAATTTTTTGAAAAAGTCAAAAATATTTTTCTTCAAAATAAATAAAAATTGGAATTTAAAATCCTCAAAAATATCACTAAATATTTGTTTGAAGTCTCTAAAAAGTCATGAAAATATCTTTTTGAAAACCAAATTAAGCCTAAAGAGGATATCCTTTTTCGTTTGTTAACCCCCAAAAGAACTAAATTAGCCCCGAGTTGTGAAAATCGAAAAATTCATAAATCAAGTCCAAATGGTACGTAAAAGGGACAAAAAATTGAAAAAATGCTCAAATAAAAGAAATAAAAAATAAGAAAATTGAAAAAAAATATAAAAAATAGAATGAAAAAGAAAAGGGAAAGAAAAAAATGAGCAAAAGCTCAAAAAAAAGCGCCAACGAACAATTCACAAGAAAATTTTCCAACTCCGAAAATTTCTCGACATTCCTATTATTACTCAAAATACCCTTAATCCGAAAAAGTCCTAGCTGAGTCCGAATAACGAAGGCAATTATTGTGTGGAGAGTTAAAAATACAAAAAGATAATAAAGAGACAAAAGGGTGAGAATAAAGAATGGTGTTTTTTTTCATTTTTCAGTGATCGTAATCCGTTCAAGCTATCGTATTCACCATAAAGAAATTTGTCTTTCAAGCTGTGTGCATGAATTTGTGTCCATTACATTTACTCTTAATTCCATGCACATCGAGAGAAAAACCACAATTCGAGTCATTCGTTTGTGAGAGCATTCCGTGAGTAATTGAATCAAAGAGAATTTTTGAAAAGTAATTTCAAGCTCAATCGTTTTAAGTTAGCGTTTAATATTTGCTTCGTACACACACGCGCACACACTATGAATTGAGATTTATCGCATAAAACTTTATTGTGATTATTTTTATGGAATTTAAATTATATGGGTTTGACTTATTTTAGTACTTTCTTTGAGTCGTACCTGAAAATCTCTTACTAAGTTATTTAAAAAAAATTAAATCAGTTAAGAAGATCCGATTTGCCTTTTTGAGGAAACTCTTTTCTAAAACAAGATTGGAACACAAGATGTGTTTAAATGTTGTGAACATGATATTTCAGATTCTTGAAAGTAGTTTTGGTTTAGCAACTAAGTTTGTCTATGTAGTAGTAGGCTTGAAGAAGTAAAAAACACACATGCAAGAGAGATTTTTAACATGGTAAAACCCCACCCAAATGGGGAAGCATCAACGGAGGTCTCTATACCTCAAAATAAAAATCCACTAAATTAGAGGTTTAGGTTACAAGCATTTAACGAACTAAACACACATTAATAGACTTATTCTAAGTCACGAATTATACCAGCTCTTTTAGGTTGCTCTGACTTATTTAAGGCTCTAAAGTGGTTCTCGTCATTCTTTAGCTTGGCTCCTTTGCTCCTTAGTCTTTACAATGACTCAAATGATCGGAATTTCTCAACCAACAACACTGTTTAAGTGATGTTGTGTGACTGTGTAGTGAGGATAGTGCCTAAACACATGCGTGAACTCACACACGCTTATTACAAATAATTTCTTAGGAATTACAAATTGTTCTAAGTATGAAATGAAACTTTCATACTGCTGAAATTAAACTTGATCTTTATCACTGAATATTTTCATATCTGTGAATCTTAAGAATCTGTAAAACATTGATTCTTCAGATCTTATTTATGTATAATATTTTTCGAACCAAAAAAATAAACTCAGATCTGAAATCAACAAGTTATTATTTCAGTTTTGTAAAACTAGAGAGATGTTGGATATAAATAGTAAAACATACATATGCAAAATTGAATCCAACAAAGTAGAGAATGATTTATTAATAAAGAAATCAAAACAACCAAGATCTAAGTGACTATATTACTTTAAACTAGATCTTCAAGTTTCTATAAGCGTAAATGAGATCTAATTAAGTGAGGCCATTTGGATGAAAGATTAAAACTAAATAGGATATGAACATCAGAAAAGCACAAAACCCTAACTCTCTCAAAGATATTTTCTACAGAAAGTTTGGCACGGTATGGGTTGGGTTTATGAATTTTTCCTCTATTTTATTTTCTCTCTCTCTCTCTCTCTCTTTTCTCTCAAACTTTTGATCTCCCAAAATATTTTAAATGTGAGGATGAAGGGTTATATTTATACTTTGGTTGGAAGGATCTGGAAACACTAATGAAATTAATGGCTTGGATCAAGTCTAAACGTTCGAATGTAAATCTTATGGGTCACAATACACTGCTTGTATACACACACTGAATGGTTAAAATGGTTAACATATGGATTGAACTTAAATGCATGCAGACCTTTGATTACACTGATCGAACAAACCAAATTGATTACAGCGTATGTGAGTGTGAGAAAACATAAATCCAACCGTTATGAAATCAACACGTGTAAGGATAAGATCGCTTATAAAACGTGTGTTTTGTAGTTTCAAAAAAATCCCATTTGTTACCCCAATATTCTCAAGCGGTTTAGGATTCTACCCAAGGAAATTTTTAGGCTGAAATAATATTTACAAATTAAACCCAAACATTTTAAAACCATAATTTTAATTTCTTAAAAATAGATTTTAAATGTTTAAAAATTCTTAAAATTTCCAAATAAATGTAGAAAAATCATTTTAAGTCAATTTAACACCCCCCCCCCCCCCCCTTATATATGCAATGAAATATAAAGAAATGCAATCCTAGTGTGTTGTGTTGTTGGTTTTCTACCTTGAGGGTCATTGTTCTTCTTGTTTGATGTAGACTTCCTTGAAGTTATTGAATATGCAATGAAGGGAATATGATGACTCAAATTTTGTCTTCTTTTTTATAACTATATGAGCTCCTATATAGTATAGACTCGAGTGAGTCAAATATATTATGTGCCTCAATCTCTCCCTTTATTAATGAGAGACAAAATCTCCTTTGATTCATCTAGTACTCATAGGGATAACAATAAAAATAAGAAAATATTATTCCTATAAAAAATGCTATCTACGCCAGATCCTAGAAAAGAAAATGTACTTCAACTATATACAAACCAATACCCTAAATTTATCCAATGAAAGTAATGGTACTGAATCCCTGAAAAATAAAACAATTTCAAGGCAAAGATTAAGGATTTTAGTTGAATTATAAAATAAGTGTTCAACTTTCTCCCCCATTTTGACTCAAATGGATAAAGGGTGAATAATCACAAATAAGCATATCTGAAGAGTAAAAGTTATTAATCATCCTAAATTATACAACGGGTCACTCCACATATCTCTTATATTAAATTGATATATGAGGCGCCATTTGTCATTTTTCAAATGACTGTACCCTAAATCCTCAAGACCAATTATAAGAATGAGAGTAACCGGAGGATATAATAATAGGTGATAAATCTTATTCAGGCATCACCATATCAATGGATTTTCTTAATGATTCAAATTGTATATTATCCAAAGGTTTAGTAAATAAATCAGCTAATTGATATTCAGTAGGTAAATTGCTTATCTCTATTTCTTTCGATTCAACTAATTCTCGTATAAGATGATGTCTTATTTTATTATGTTTCATACGGGAATGTTGAACGGGATTCTTAGAGATATTTATCGCACTTTAATTATCATAATATAGGGTTAGTTTTTCTTCTTTAATGCCATAATCACTAAGCAGTTTCTTAATCCATAACAATTGGCGCAACAACTTTCAACTGCTATATATTCTGATTAGGCTATGGAAAGCGACGTGAAATTTTGATTTTTACTACTCCATCCTATCAAATATTACCTATGTAATAACAAGCGCCTAATGTGCTTTTACTGTCATCAGAATAACCAACCCAATCAGCATCGATGTATCCTATAATAGTCCTAGATGTGTTGTTTATGTACCATATTCCTAGATTTAAAGTCCCTCTGACATTTTTTATAATACTTTTGACATGTAGTAAGTGATTTTCCTTAGGGACGCTTTGATAGCGGGCACACACTCATACATCATACATTATATATGGACGCGAGGCTGTAAGATATAACAGCCTACCTGTCATACTTCTATATAGGGTAGGATAGATTGGTCTCCTATGTTCATATTTAGATAATTTTACTGGGGTACTCATGGGGGTCCCAGGATCGTTGGCATTTTCTAATTCTAACTTCTTTACTAAATTAATAGCATATTTTGACTGCGAAATAAATAACCTATTTGAATTTTTCTTAACTTGAAGTCCTAAAAAGTATTGTAGCTCCCCTATAGGTGACATTTGGAACTCCCCGTGCATAATATGAGAAAAATCTTTACCCTTAGGTGGGGAGGTATAACCAAAAATGATGTCGTCTATGGGCAATTAAGACATGTTTGTTAAAATGATTGACAAATAATGTCTGGTCATTTCAACCTCGTAGAAAATCTTTATTGATAATAAAGGTTGGCAAGCATTCATACCAAGCTTGGAAGGGTTGCTTTAAACCATATAATGCCTTTTTCAATCAATAGACATGGTTTGGGTAATGAGGATCAGTGAAGCCTTTCGGTTGTTCAACATAGGTTTCCTCTGTAAAAATTTCATTTAGAAATGTGGATTTAACATCCATTTGATAAAGTGTGAATTGTAGATGGCATGCTATAGCTAAGGGTAGTTGAACAAATTTATGGCGAGTAACAGGGGCAAAATTTTCCTCAAAATCTATTCCTTCAACTTGAGCATATCCTTCGGCCACTAATTTGGCTTTGTTTCTAACTATCATCCCTGCCTTGTTTGTTTTATTTTTAAAAATCCAGCGTGTTCCAATAACCTTTTAAATTTTTTCATCGAGGCACAAGATACCACACGTCATGACTTTTAATTTGGATGAGCTCTTCTTGCATAGTAGCTATCCAAAATGAGTCATTAAGTGCTCCATTCACATTCTTTTGTTCTACTAAAGAAACAAAGAATGCAAAATGAGCAATATTTTGTAATTGATATCATATATGAATAGGCTCATCAGGGTTACCGACCATTTTTTTCTAAAGGATGATCTTTAGAAACCTAGTTAGGAACTTTAGGAGTCTCAGTTATAAATAAGCAGCTATTTCTGGAGAGTCATAGGTAAAATTATTTTTAGAATCATCCACAATAATTGGCTCTTAATTGTTACTCTCAACATTAGTGTCATTCACTATCACATTTATCGACTCCATCATAGACTTGGTACGTAAGTTATAAGCACGACAAGCCCGACTATTTGAGGAATAACCTAAAAATATTGCTTTGTCGCTACGAGTTTCAAATTTAGACAAATGCCTCTATATTTGCAGACATAGCATATACTCCCAAATGTTTGAAGATATTTCAAGTTAGGATTTTTACCATACCAAAGTTCATATAAAGTCTATTTAGAATTTTTCCTAAGGTAAACGATATTGATTATATGGCATGCTATCTGTACTGCCTCAACCCAAAAGTATTTTGGCAAGTTCTTTACATGGATCATTACCCTAGCCATCTCTTTAGTTATTCAATTATTTTGCTCAGCTGTACCATTCTGTTGGGGTGTTTTATGAGCACTAAATTAGTGTTTGTAACTGTTGTAGTCACAATATTCTATTACGCCTAAGTTTTAAACTCATGTCGTCTATCGCTACGAATTCGATTTACTTGGGTATCTTTTTCATTCTCAGTACGTAAAAGGATTTTTAAAAATGCACAAAATGTCACGAATTTCGGTTTAAAGAAAACTACCCAAGTGAATCGAGTGAAATCATCCACTATATCCAAAATGTAACTGTTACCACAAAGGCTTACAGTTCGAGAGGTACCCATTAGATCCATATGGATGAGTTCTAGAGGTTTTGTTTTTAAAGTGTCTTTAACCTTCTTCTGAGAAGTTTTAACTATCTCCCCTTCCTAGCAAGGGACACAAATAATGTTTGACGTATGTTTTATTTTGGGAAGACCTTTAACTATCTCTTGGGAGCTTAATTTTCCAAGGTTATCGTAATTTATGTGGCCCAACCTGTTATGCCAGATCTCATTATCATCCATTCTGGAAATATTACAGATCTCAGTATTCGGATTGACTGTGTAATAGTTATCAGGAGTTCAGAGACCAGTAAGAATTCAATCGCCATTCTCATTGAAAAAATTGTAGTTTGTTTTAGAAAATATGACTCTATAATTGGAGTCGCAAAATTGCGGTACACTTAACAAATTAGCTTTTAGACTTTTACTAAAAGTAAATCTTTTAGACTAGGTAGTCCCTTATCTTGGAGTATCCCTTTACCTATGATCTGGGCTAATACTCCGTCTCTAAACAAAACCTTTCCTCCTAAAAAGTCAGATATGTCGGATAGTTTAGTATCATCTTCGGTCATATGTTTGTAATTACCCGAGTCTAAATACCAATCAGGAGCAGTGTGTTCAGCTTTTAAAGCACTAGTCACAATATTAAACTTCAACTGGGGTATTAGATCATATTAAACTTCAAATTGCTCTAGTTTTAAAAGGTTTGTGCACATTTGCTCGAGTTTTAAAAATTTGTGAACATTTGGTTTAGACATGAATCTGAGGCTCTTTCTCTTGGACTTCTTTTTAGCATTAGATTGTTTCTTCCTATTTTTATAGTTAGAGTTCTTGTTGGGATGCTTAGGGAGAACATAGTTATTCCTGTTCTTTCTAGAATAGTTAAAGTTTTTATAAACTGGTGAATGAAAGACAGGCTTATACAGTCGTTTTTAAAAACACTCTTCGAAATAGTGACCATAAACATCATAGTACGAACAGTATATGTGGCTAGATGATTTCTTCACATTTTCTAAGCCTTTAAAAATAGGTTTGTCCATGTTTTGGACTTTAGCCTTATGTCTAACTGCAATAAGTTGGAACCATGAATCTCCTTTCCTTATAAGGGCAAACGTATTTAGCCTTAGATTCAACATTTGGCTTAGGATTATTTTTCATCAAACTATATAGCCCTTTATAGTTTTTGTCGAAGTCATTTTTTAAAGCTTGAAAATATGGACATATGTCAGTAGGTCTTTTTCCAATAGACACAAATTGAAGAGTTTGAAAGGGTTTAGTTTGCGCCTTGGAATTTTGTTCAAAACCTATGCTAGTTTTATCATTAGAAATGGTTTTGCTTGAAGCAACACAGTCTTCAAAACACTTGGAGTTATTTTTAAATTTAGAGAATTTTTTGAAGACTGTTGAAACTTTTTATTTAGATTGTTCCAATTCTAACAAAGTGGCTTCGTATTTATTTTCTAAGACTTCATTTACTTTAGACAATTTTTTTATTTTATTAACAAAAGCCTTAAATTTACTTTCATAGGCCAGACATTGATTAGTATAATCTTCAGCACTATGTTTTACCATAAGACTTAAAGATTTTATTCTTTCAATAAGTATATTGATAGTCTTTTCAAGTTTTGAGCTCTTCCTAAGAGTTTTGGTGTAAAGTGCGTAAATGTCTGGGAGGTCATCATTTTCGTAATCACTATGTGTTGTGTGTAAATTATCTCTTTACAATTCATTTTATGTACTCACGCACGTATTCAATTCATCATTTAAACGTTCCCTTTGACTCACACACCCCGTTGATGAACTACTAACAATACCATCAACATTAACATAATCTAGACATAGACCACATTAACCAGTAGGCAAGACTTCACTAGACATATTTGGATTATGCATTCTAACATCAAGTTCAACATGATTTTCAGGCATATCATCAGCATATATAATTTTTGCAAAAAAAAGATATGCAGGGGTCAACTATATTGGATGATTCAAGATCATCTTCGTCAGAGTCACTTGAATCATCCCAAGTCTTACAAAAGTTGACTTTATTATTGTTGTGTTTCAACTTAACCCTACAGTTGCTAGCCATGTGACCGAATTTACCATATCTAAAATATTTAGTCTTTTTAAGGTCTTTGTCAGGTCTATTGTTGTTTTCAGTATTGTATTTATCATGTCTTGTATCACGAGGTTTGTTAGTAAAAAATTTTGGGTAATCATCCTTCCTTTGTCTAAAAGCAATTTTGTTTCTAAACTTAATAAGTTTCTTAAAAATGTTAAGACATGAGGGCACTTTGATTGTCTAAATTATCTAAGCCACACTCCTCATCAGAGTCTAAGTCAAGGTCAGGGACAACAAACTATGGTGTATTTATGATAAACTGAAAAATAACATTAGGACTGGTGTCTTTCTTTTGATTGTTGGAAAGTTGTTTCTTAAATTCTAATTCCATTTCCACGGTTCTGAGCTTGCTACTGAGGAGTTCAGTAGTTAGGTTAGGATCATTTATCTCCTCAATTGCATAGTGTTTGTTGTCAAATTTAGGTGGAAATGATCTTAGAATTTTAGACACAATCTATTTCCTGTCATATATAATGCCATTAGCATGAAATTTTGTAACATCAGTCAACCTTATGTAAAATTCATCAAATGTTTTAGAATTAGCCATTAGAAGTGTGTTATAATGCTGGATCAATGTTTGGGTCTTGGCAGCATTAACACGAGTTTCACCTTCATGGGAAGTGACCAACGTGTCCTAACCTTCCTTTGAGGTTGAACATATGGATATTATTTTAAATTCATATTCATTTACTGACATAAATATAGCATTCTTTCCTTTATTGTTACTTATAGAGACCTATTTTTGTTCTTTGTGAACTCAGTTAGGAGTTTTTTAATTCTTTCAATACTACTAACTGCAGGAGGCTTAGTCAGGTGAGTATAGCCATTTTTAATAGCATCCCAAGCATCATCTCCCAAAGTCCCTTGGATTAAGTCTATCATCCTTACTTTTGAAAAAATAATGCCACTTAAGTTATTTAAAAGGTTTAAGACAATTTAAATGGCTCCAAACAGTTTGTTTGAGAAACTCTTTTTTTTTACAAAACAAGAACTAACACAAGATGTGTATAAAACTTATGAACGAAATATTTCAGTTATTAAGTATCCAAGTTTTGAAAAATAAAAAAAAATAATTTCTAAATCAGCACACAAGTAGAAGGTGATGAGAGGAAGATGAAACATCCAAGAACACAAGATTTTAACGTGGTAAAACCCCACCCAATTGGGGACAACTCCATTAGGTAATTTTGGCTTCTCTAAAGGCACTGATGTTGAAGTTGTCCTCCCAACTTTGTTCCTCTTCTCCTTTTTAGCTTTCAAACGACTTTAAAGTAAAAAATCTATCTACCAACACTTTTTTAGTGTTGTAGAGTGAATAGTGTAAGTGATGAAGTGCCTAAACACATGCATGCAACACACACACACACACACACACACACACACACACACACACACACACACACTTATACAGACAATATACCTATCAACTTACAGATTTTATTCTAAAATGCAAATGTGATTTTTGAATCTCAATTTGTTTAAAAATCTCAGACTTCTGATCTTTATTTATATCCACAGATCACGAGAGAACCTTGCTATCAAAAGGAGCCAAGGTCCTAAACACTTTCTTTATTTTATTTACACGGTTATTTCACAAATTGTGAAATATAAGTATGAAAGTGTAAAACCCAATTCAAGATCTTAACTACATCTAAGTCTGTTTTTTCTCAAAAACTGGCAACAAAAAAAGATTTGGTTGTTCTGGTTTTAAAATAAACTTTTAAGAGTAAAACAACCAACAAATGAAGATTTCTTGAAGAAAGAAATCAAACTAAGTATGTATACGTGTTTTGTATCACACACGGTTTAGATATACACTTTCTATGAAGAGAAAATGAAATCCAAACTTCATGACTTATTTAGACATGAGATTAAAGACCATAGAGGATGGATCTTCACACAATCGAACACACTCAAACTCACAAGGGTTTTTACTGAGGAATAATTGCAAGACTTTGATTTGGGGTTTGTTTTCTCTCTCATTTTCGTTTCTCTTTCTCTCTTTCTCTCTTATTTTCTCTCAAAACACAACTGATCCAAAGATTGTAAACATATAACACTTGGTCTCTATTTATATATCCAAGAGAAATATCTTGAAGGGTTGGTTGAAACCAACAAATGATATTGATTTTCACTTAACCGATGTAAATCTAAGGGTTGAGGGCGCACTTCTTTTAAACGAGCTCCCATTGGTTATCTCAGTCAACATAAAAATTGATCCAATTACATGCAGTCCATTGATTAACAATTATCAAACGAACAGGATTGAACCTTAAGGTTGTGAGAGTAAACAAATACAAATCTAATGGGTAACTAGCTAACATGTGTAAGGCAGAGATCAAACCAAAAACGAGTGTTTTGAGTTTTGAAAAAAACTCCATATTGTACCCCACACAATTCTCTATCTCTTTCGGATTCTACCCAGCCATAGTTTTTAGGAATTAATTGATATTAAAAATAATCCCACAACATTTTAAAACAAAATTTTAATTGTTTAAAAATGTTTATAAATTCCTAAAAATTATTTAAAAATCCCAAAAATTATTAGAAAAAATATTTAAATGGGAATTAATACTCACACACCTAATATGTATGAATGCAACATATAAATTCAATCCTAGGTGCAGCATTGGTATTATACCTATGAGACTAATAAGGAAATATCATGTAGAGTCTAAGGTTCTTTGGTACACTAAGGTCTGACTTAAATTTTGTCACTATTTCCAAACTAGACAAGCGTATATATAATGTAGACTCAAGTGAGTCAAAGATATAGGGTGATTCAATATCCCCGTTTGGAAATATGAGACAAAATGTTCTTTGAGTCATCGAGAACTCGTAGGGATACTAGAAAATAAGAAAATCATATTCCTATACAAACTTCTATCTACCCCAGTCCTAGAAAAGAAAATTACATTACTCAACTAAATATAGACCAATATCCTAACAATATTCTGATAAAACGAGGTACTTACTTCCTAAAAATAAGAAAACTAAGATGAAGTATTTTAGTTGAAGTTATGTAAATAATGTCCAAGTGGACTCAAAGTTTCTCCCCCATTTTGTCACAAATGGACAAAGGGTGGGAACAAATATACATGAACAAATAAAATATAAAAAAGATAAATATTCATTAATGCATAAACATCAATCGAGTCACATCAAGGATCTTCTACATAAAACAGATATAAGAGGCGTATGTTGTCATTTTTGAAACATCTGTGACCTATATCCTCAAAGATCAATTATGACCCTGAATATGACTGGATGATATTTATGAGATGACAAACATTTATTCAAGAATTATCATGCTAATAGATTTTCATAAATACTCAAATCTGATATTATCTAAGGCTTTGTGAACAAATCAGCTAATTGAAGATCAGTAGGCAAATACATAATTTTCAATTCCTTGGATTCTACTAATTCACGAATAAAATGATATCGAATCTTAATGTGTTTTGTGCGAGAGTGTTGCACAGGATTTTTTGAAATATTATTTTCACTTTTGTTATCATAATAGATGCGCAACTTATCTTCAATCATGCCATAATCTTTTAACATCTATTTTATCCAAAGTAATTAAGAAAAACAGCTTCCAGTTGCAATGTACTCTGATTCACCAGTGGATAACGAGGTACAATTCTGTTTTTTACTAGGCCATCCTACTAAATTATTTGCTATATAATTACAGGCTCCTGACGTGCTCTTATTGTCATCAATACACCTTCCCCAATCCACATTGGTGTAACTAATTACAGTGGTGGATGTGTCATTGGAATACCAAAGTCCTAAATTGAGAGTTCCTTTAACATATTTAATAATTCTCTTAACACATGATAAATGACTCTATCTAGGTGCATTCTGATATCTAGTGCAGACACAAACAACATACATGATGTTAGGGCGCTAAGCAGTGAGATATAATAAGCTTTATATTATACTACGTTAAAGAGTGGGGCCGATAGATTTCCCATATTCATCCTTAGACATTGTTACGGAGGTGCTCATAGGTGTCCTAGCATCTTTTGCATCTTCTAGACCGAAATTCTTAACAATATCTAAATCATATTTGGATTGCGAAATGAATAAACCTTCTGAATTATGTTTGACTTGATGTCCTAAAAAGAATTATAACTCCCCCATAAGAGACATTTGAAATTCTTCATGCATAACTTTGGAGAAATTTTTAACTTTTGTTAAGGATGTAGAACAAAAAATGATATCATCTACGTAGACTCGGGCTATAACAACAGTTTTGTCAAAATGTTTAACAAATAGAGTTGGATCATTACCACATCTCCTAAATCCATTGTATAATAAAAATGCAGACAATCGATCATACCAAGCATGGGGTGCTTGTTTTAGACCATATAAGTCCTTTTTCAATCGAAAAACGTGATTCGGATGGTGAAGGTCAATAAACCCTTTTGGTTATTCTACGTAGACTTCCTCGATTAGAATACCATTAAGGAATGCATATTTCACATCTATTTGGTAGAGAGTGAATTGGAAATGACAAGTTATTGCTAAGAGTAGATGAACAGATTCAAGGTGAGTTACTGGGTCAAAATTTTCCTCTAAGTCTATTCCTTCAATCTGAGAGTGGCCTTGGGCAACTAATCTAACCTTATTTCTAATGACCATCCTAGTCTCATCTATTTTATTTTTAAAAACCCAACGTGTACCAATAACCTTTTTATTTTCTGGCCTGGGTACAAGATAAAATTCGTCATGAGTGATAAATTGAAAAATTTCCTCCTACATAGCACTTATCCACAAGGAGTCACTTAGGGATTCATTTACATTCTTTGGTTCCACAAGAGACACAAATCATGCAAAATGAGCAAAATTACGTAGCTAGGATCTTGTAGGAATAGGCTCAGTAAGATTACCAACCACGTTGTCTAAGGGGTGATCTTTAGAAACCCAGTTAGTTACTTCGGGCATCTCAGTTAGTAAAGGATCATCTATCTCTACAGAGTCACAATCAAAAATATTTTCAGACACTTCCACAATGGTTGGTCCTGTGGGTTTACTCTCAACATTAGTGTTACTAACAATCATATTAATGGATTCCATGAAGATTTTTGGTTCGAAGGTTATAGATGCGATAGGCTCAACTATTTGGAGAGTAACCTAAGAAGATGGATTTATCACCTTTTATTTTGAATCTTTACAAATGTTCTATGTCCTTACATATAGCAAGCACTTCCAAAGTATCTAAAATATTTTAGGTTAGGTTTCTTGTCGTTCCATAATTCCTTAGGTCTCTGTTTGGTATCTTTTCTAATATAGACACGGTTTAAGATGTGCACGCAGTCCTAAAAGCTTATACCCAAAAATACTTAGGAAGTCTTTTGGTATGAATCATAACTCGTGCCATTTCTTGAATAGTCCTATTCTTTCTTTCAGCAATTCTATTTTGCTGAGGGGTTTTAGGAGCGTTAAATTCATGTTGATAACTATTATAGGTACAATATTCGGTACTCCTAATTCTTTAAAATCTCCCCCACAATCACTATGGATATGATTTACTTAACTATCCTTTTCATTCTAAATACGTAGAAGAATTTTTAGAAACTCTTGAAGGGTGTCGAACTTTTGTTTAAGAAAAGTTATCCAAGTAAAGTGGGTAAAATCATCGACCGTCACTAAGATGTAGATATTGCCACATAGACTAACGATTCTAGCAGGACCATTAGGTCCATATGGATAAGTTGTAAAGGTTTAGTAGTCAAAATGTCATTGACTTTTCTACGGGTAGTCTTAACTATATTTCCTTCTTGGCAAGGTCCACAAACAATGTTTGATATAGACTTTATCGTAAGAAGACCTTTAACTATTTCTTGAGAACACAATTTACCAAGGCTGTCAACATTTATGTGACCCAGCCTATTATGCCAAATCTCATTGTCATCCATTCTGACAATGTTACAAACCTCGTTATTTGGATTAACTGTATAATAGGTTATCTACGGTTCGAAGGCCTGTAATAATGAAATTGCCATTTTTCTTTAAAATTTTGCAATTATTCTTTGAAAATGTGACACTATGGTTGGAGTCACAAAATTGTGATATACTTAGTAAATTTGATTTAATAACTTTTACTAGAAGAACATCTTCTAAGATAGGTAACCATTGATCATGGAGATTCCCTTTACCAATGATTTGGATTGATACCCCATCTCCAAGCAAAACTTTACCTCCGAAGAAGTTAGTTTTATTTAGAAGATTGGTTTCATCCCCGATCATGTGTTTGGAACATCCTGAATCTAAATACCATCCAGATGATGTGTGCTCAGCTTTCAAAGAACTGATCACAATATTATATTTCATTTGGGGTCGTAATTCATCTTTCCTAACCCAAATTGCTCTAGTTTTTAAAAGTTTGTGATGATTAGCTCGAATAAGGTGAAATTTGCGAGCATTAGCCTTTCCTTTAAAAGATTTTTGTACAAATTTATTTTTCTCAAATTTTTAAGCATTTGGTTTAGGCATGAATCTAGGATTTCCTCTTGTTGATGCTATTTTAGTGTTAAATCTTTTCTTCCTATTACGATAGTTAGAGTTCTTATATGGTTTCCTAGGAAGAATATAGTTATTTATGCCTTTCCTAAAATAGTTGAAATTATGATAGACATGTGAACTAAAAACAGGTTTGTATAGATGTTTAACAACACATACATAAAGGCAATGTCCAAAGACATTGCAGTATGAGCAATAAAGATGGCTCGTCAATAAAGATAGCTCATAGGAGGCTTATCTTTCGAAAAGTTATTAGACAAAGGTTTGCCTAAACATTGAACTCTAGCCTTATTCCTAGAAGGTACAGGTTGAAAAGATGAATCATTTTTCCTAATAGGAGGGCAAACATATTTAGCCTTATGTTCAACATTAATCTTAGAGGTACTGGCCTCACCAATGTCTATCTTTTGTTATTTCAAATCAAAGTTATGTTTCAAGGCATGAAAATCTAGACAGGTTTTAATAGGTCTTTTGCCACCGAACACAAACTTGATAGTTTCGAGATTTTTCATTTGTTTGTTAGTACTGGGGAAAAATCCTATTCTAGTTCCACCATCAGAATTGGTTTTACTTTCAATGACAAAGTCTTCAAAATATTTTGAGTTATTTTCAAATTTTACAATTTTTTATAAGACTGCTGATGTCTTTTCTTTAGCTTGTTCCAATTTCTAACAATGACCCTTTATATTTTTTTTCCATAATTTCATTTGAGTCAAACAGTTCCTTGATTTTTTGAGCAAAAACCTTAGTCTCATTCTCATGATCTAGACATTGAGAGGTGTACTCTTCAGCATTCTATTTAATCATTTGGCTTAGGTCTTCTATTTTCTGGGTAAGATCCTTAACTAATTTTTCAAGTTTAGTACTCTTCTTGAGGGTTTTCGTGTATAGTATTTGAATATCTTGGAGGTCCTCAGTGTCGAAGTCACTAAGCGTACAGTGTACAGTGTCCCCCAGCGATTCATTTTTAGGACTCACACACATTTTCATCGTCAAAAGAACTGTTGATACCAAATTTAGTCTGCTGACATGGTTCAATCGAATGAAGACACGTGGCAATCTACGTGACAACAACAAACACTTTCGAGGAACTCAGACGCTCCGAGGAACCATACTGCAATGAGGAACACTACTTCCCCGAGGAACTCATACGCTCCGACCAACAAGAACTCTACGAGGAACTTTTGAGTACCGAGCAACTCTTGAGTACCGAGGAACTCTTGAGTACCAAGCATTTTAGGCGGTCTGAGATGCACCTCGAACAAAGCATTAATAGCAGGATAACCAACAGTTTGACTGTTCATTAAATGCTTATCATTTAGATGTATACACTTAAGGGGCATTGAATGTATTACCCTTTCACATGTACAGCATTGAATGTATTACCCTTTCAAATTACATCCTTAGGGCTATAAATACATTGTATAATCCTCATTGTAAGGGGACCGAAATTTTGAGAAAACTTGTAATCGAGAATTTCCAAACAGTCAGCAATAACAAAAATAGTGGACGTAGGCCATTCTTATAAGGCTGAACCACTTTAAAAGTTCTTTGTCTCATTTTATTTATCTGTGATTAAATAATTAGATATCATCTAATTTTTTACATCAACAGATTGGCTTCGTCTGTGGGAAATGACTGGTAATATCGTTTTTCATCAAAAACAATTCATCATAAATGGCTGATATTCTAGAATCCAGCAATCGAAACACTGGAAGCCCTCCAAATCCGTTTGCTCCGCCAAAAATGCCAGATCTGGCCGGAATAATGATAAATCTGGCCCAGGGCCAGACTGTCATGCAAGAAACTATACGACAACTCATACAAACCCTCCATGGCGGTGCACCAACCAATTTAGGACCGCGAAGTATTCAAAGAAATACCCGTGCACCTTCTTCGTGTACTAGGCGTATCGATTCATATCGTGATTAGGAGTCTAAAGATTTTTCTTATCAACCTGGACGAACTTCGTCAGTGCGAGCCACAGATACTGAACAACGTATCACTCTCTCTCCAGAAGGGACTAGTGCGCTAGAGAGATTAAGCAAGGTATCACCTTTTAATCGATTAGGACCTAGAAGGAGTAGAAGTCCTCCTAAAGTCACATCGAGGAGTTTTCGACGACCATTAGATTTAAGGAAAGGATTTGCCCAGTCGTGACCAACTGCTCGTCAAGATAGATCCCAGGAAGCCACATCAACGCGATCAGTTGCTCGAACCAACAGGCCCGAGGAAGGAAATGATGCATGGAAAGGCTTTATTCAGAGGCTGGAGGATAGATTAGGGGAAATGGATAAAGCCAAGAACCCTCTACAACGAACTTTTGTTCGAGGAACATCTTTTGTCCAGTTCATTGTAGATTTTCCAACACCATCAAAGTTCAAAGCACCTGTTGTGACCCCCAAATATGATGGAAAGACCCACCCTGTCCTACATATAGAACAATACCAAGCTGCAGCCGACATCTATGCTGTTCCAGATGAGATGAGATGCAGAGGATTCTCGGGAACTCTTACCGGATCTGCTCAAATATGGTATAATAATCTTCCTCGGGGTAAGATCTCAACTTTCTTTCAACTAGCCGAGTTATTCATTGGGAATTTCTGTTTTGGGGCAAAGCCAGTTAAACGAGTAGCGCATTTGTTAAGTGTTAGACAAAAAGCTGGTGAGAGTACCAAAGATTATATAACTCGTTTTAATAACGAGAAACTCGAAGTCATTGATTACGAGGAGAAGATAGCGATTACCGCCTTGATGAGTGGACTACTGCCCAACAAGTTGTACTACACTTTGGCTAAAGATCCACCTAGAACTATGTCAGATCTGATGGGAAAAGAGGCCAAGATTATGAATGCCGAGGAGGCTATGGCTGCGAAGAAGAATATGGATGCCAAAGAAACCAAGGTGGAAGGTGATAAAGCTAAGAAGAAAGAGCATACAAACAATGGTAGTGACAAACACTCAAGTACAAGGTCGTCATGGGAAGTATTAAAGAAATTTGATAATTATACTCCTCTGAAGAAAGACATCAACTACGTTCTAGAAGAAATCAAGAACAACGAGGAATTAAATTGGCCAGAGAAAATGAAGGCAGACCCTGACAGGAGGAATAAAGCAAAATATTGCGAGTTTCATAAAGATCATGGCCATATGACCAAAATTTGCATAGCTCTTCAGAATGAGATTGAAACACTCATCAGACGAGGAAAATTGGCAAAGTATGTTGATCGGGGAAATGAAAGAAGAAACAACGACCGAACAAGAGAGAGGTCTAGATCTCCTCGTCGAGTAGAGGAGAACAAGAAAAGAAACCATGAAGTTGATCCAGAAGACAACCCCGATCTTCCCAAGAGACCAAGGCAGCCAGAACGAGAGGTATTTTCAATATGCTTTGGGTTATTTGACTATAATGTTATTACAGGTGGAGATGCAGGGGGAGGAGACCTTACTGCAGAGAGAAAAGATTACCTCTGTGAGGCTCAAGCTTGCTCATACATTCAACGAATAAATCTAGCGGAGGAGGATCGCCCGAGAAAGGTAAACAAAGAGAAATTGGTCATCGGTTTCTCAAAGAACGACCTCGTAGGTGTTCTATATCCTCATGATGACCCATTGGTGACCAAAATGAGGATGAAGGAGGTAATGATTTCAAGAGTACTGGTAGACAATGGTAGCTCGGCAGACATCATGTTCTACTCGTGCTTCGACAGTTTAAATTCAAAGCTATCTCAACTAGAGCCTTAATGTAGACCCCTCATCGGTTTTGCTGGCGAGAAAGTATTTCCACTTGGGACGATCAAATTGGATATATTCATTGGTACGTGGCCTGCTTGTCGAACAGAAAGAATACGCTTCTTCGTGATGGATAAGAATGTTCAATCATCATACAATATCATCATGGGAAGAGTAGGATTGAAGAAGTTTGAGGCTGTACCATCTACGGTACATCAATGCCTAAAATTTCCAATAAATTTTGGAGTAAGAGTTGTGAAAGGTGATCAGAAAGTAGCTCGGGAATGCTATTATTCATCCGCCGAGCAAGAGGAACTGGAGGAATCAAGAAAAAAGACTACTATCTATCAAGTGGATGAAGGTGCAGAAATTGAAACATTGGATCCTAGAGATGAGTCGCAACTCGTGAAGGGTCAAGTGGTAGAAGCTAGTGAAAACATCATCCTGGACGACGAGCACCCTGAACGAACTACTCAAATAGGTTCGTCGTTGGAAGCCTCACTAAAACAGGAATTGATAACTTTCTTAAGAAGCAGAAAGCAAACTTTTGCGTGGAGTCATGAAGATATGTCAGGGATAGACCCAAATATCTTATGTCACGAGCTCAATGTGAATAAGGAGATCAAGCCTGTGAAGCAAAGAAAAAGAGTATTCAGTCCCGAGAAGAATCAAGCTATACAGGAGGAAGTCGAGAAGCTCCAAAAAGCTTGCTTCATTGAAGATATTAAATATCCAGACTGGTTAGCAAATGTGGTGATGGTGAAAAAGAAGAACAACAAATGGAGGATGTGTGTAGACTTCACCGACCTCAACAAAGCATGCCCAAAGGATCATTTCCCACTGCCCCCAATTGATCAACTAGTGGATGCTACCTCGGGACACGAGCTGCTGAGCTTCATGGATGCTTATTCTGGTTACAATCAGATTAAAATAAAACCTGAAGACAGGGAGAGTACTTCTTTCAGTACCCCTAGGGGAACTTATTGTTATAATGTTATGCCTTTTGGTTTGAAAAATGCAGGTGCAACATATCAGCGGCTGATGAATAAAGTGTTTACAGAACAAATCAGTTGCAATATGGAAGTCTATGTTGATGATATGCTAACAAAGAGCAAGAAAGCTACTGATCATCTAGTTGACCTAAGCCAGACCTTTGATCAACTAGATAAATATCAAATGAAGTTGAACCCGACGAAGTGCATATTTGGAGTACTAGAAGGCATGTTTCTCGGGTACATTGTCAATCAGCGAGGCATTGAAGCTAACCCTGAAAAGATCAAAGCTCTGTTAGGGCTGCGATCCCCAACGAGGAAGAAAGAGGTGCAAAGTCTTACAGGACGAGTAGCATCACTCAACAGATTTGTATCGCGAGCAACTGATCGATGTCTCCCATTCTTCAAAACGCTCTGAAAAACTTTTGAGTGGAATGATGAATGTGAGAAGGCTTTCCAAGACTTGAAGAAATATTTGGGAGCACCTCCACTGTTATCCAGGCCAGTGATGGGAGAAAATTTATACTTGTATCTGGCAGTGTCCGAGAACGCAGTTAGTTCAGCATTGATAAGAATGGAGAATGGAGTATAAAAACCAATCTACTACACAAGTAAATCCTTCCGAGGAGCAGAGATCAGATATCCAAGGCTGGAAAAATTGGCACTAGCATTGATCGAGGCAAGTAGAAGAATCAAGCCATACTTTCAGGCTCATACCATTGTAGTATATACTGATATGCCATTGAGGCAAGCCCTTCATAAACCAGAAAAGTCAGGAAGATTGATGTGCTGGGCAATAGAACTCGGTGAATATGATCTAGTTTATGAACCCAGATCATCGCTAAAAGGGAAAGCGATAGCAGATTTTATAGCAGAGTTCACCTATCTTGATACCCCCGAGGAGCAAAAATTGCTCGCTAATCAACCTATGGATGTTACAGGGTCATCAAATGCAAGCCCAGACCAACTTAGCTTGGTAAAAGGGCAAGTAGATGTTACAGGATCATCAAATTCAAGCCCAGACCAGCTTAGGTTGGTAAAATGGAAAGAAAAGATGATCGACGAACAGTAAGAAATATCAGGAGATGGTGAAAGGAAGCAACAAATTTTTCACCGCGGAACTCTGTCAGATCAGCAATTTGAAGACGAGTTGCCTATATGGAGTCTGTATGTGGATGGGTCATCCTGCACTACAGGATGTGGCGCAGGGATAGTTTTAAATAGTCCGGATGAGGTCGACATGGAATACGCCCTACGCTTCCAATTCAAAGCTTCCAATAATGAGGCTGAATATGAAGCCATGATTGCAGGTTTTAGTTTGGCAAAAACCATGGGGGCAGAACAAGTTATTATTTTCAGTGACTCGCAATTGGTCATAAATCAAATGATGGGAGTATATGCAGCCAAAGGAGAATTAATGATCAGATATCATGCAAAGGCGAAGGAATTGGTGTCGGAATTTACTGCTGTTCTGCTGGTCAGAATACCAAGAATGGAAAATGCAAGAGCAGACGCCTTAGCTCGAATAGCATCAGCTACTCGTACCGAGCTATGAAGAACAATTCCAATTGAAGTTTTAGCTGGTCGGAGTATAGATGAAGATCTGACGATAAAATTTAATACCCTCGATTTAGGGTCATCATGGATGGATCCCATCAGGGCATATATTGAGAAAGGGGAATTACCAACTGACAAACTTGCAGCCAAGAAAATAAAGTTTAAGGCTGCTCGTTATATACTGACTAATGGTATTCTATACAGACGAGGAATTATAGCAGGTTTACAAAGATGCGTGCATCCCACCGAGGTGAACGATTTGATTGAAGAGGTCCATAAAGGGTCCTGTGGAGCCCATGTAGCAGGTCGGACACTTTTGCAAATAATGATGACGCAGGGATACTACTGGCCAACGATGAGGGCTGATTGTATAGCTTATGCTAACAAATGTAACAAGTTTCAGCGCTTCTCCTCCATCCGAAGAACTCCCCAAGCATTACTGACACCCATTACTTCCCCTTGGCCATTTGCTATATGGGGAATAGATTTTGTCGGGCCACTGCCGACGACCAGGAGAAGATTTAAGTATCTCGTGGTAGCTGTGGATTATTTTACTAAATGGGTTGAGGTTGAGCCTCTCATTGATATGACGTACGATAAGGCGTACCAATTTATTTAGAAGAACATCATTTGTCGATATGGTCTTCCTCATGCTTTCATCACAGACCATGGGACACAATTTGACATCGAGGAGTTCGCTGCTTATTGTCATCAGTCAAATATCTTGAAGGTCCACTCGGCACCAGGCCATCCTCAAAGCAATGGACAAACTGAAGTGACAAACAGAACGCTACTGAATGTCTTGAAGAAAAGACTAGATGATGCGAAAGTAAATTAGATCAACGAGCTACAATTAGTACTATGGGCTTACCGAACTACTCCCCGAGTAGCAATAGGGGAATCTCCATATATGCTAGCATTTGGAAGTGAAGTTGTTATACCCGCCGAACTGGGTCTCCCAACACACAGGGTACTGAATTTTAATTCCCCTGTCAGCGACTTAATGATAAGATTGGATTTAGACATGCTCGAGGAAGTTAGAGAAGAAGCAGCCATCAGGAATGATGCATTCCAACAACGAACAACTTTTTTCTATAATAAGAGGGTGAAGAAGTGCGACCTAAAAGAAGGGGACTATGTGCTAAAGAAGGTGATTCAAAAGCACAATAAACTGGAAGCAAACTGGCATGGACCCTACCGAGTTAAAGAAGTTGTTCGACCAGGGACATACATAATAGAAACTTTAGAAGGGGAGGAGTTTAAGAATGCATGGAATGCAGAACACCTGCGCAAATATTATCAGTAATGTAAACTCTTATGTAATGCAGTTTCATCAGTATGAATAAAGTGACAACGTTCTGCCCAGTTCTTTCCTTTTATTGGAAATTTTTTGCGGAATACTAGTGCTACACACTACTCAGCAAAACTCGGACTACTCAAATCTATTCTTGAAAACGCCAACTAAGGTTGGTTGGGAAACCCGAAAACGCCAACTAAGGTTGGTCGGGAAACAAATGTATTCCTAAAAATGCCAACTTATGTTGGTTAGGAAGTAAATGTATTCCTACGGGAAGTAAAACTATTCCTAAAAATGCCAACTTATGTTGGTTAGGAAATGTATTCCTAAAAATGCCAACTTATGTTGGTTAGGAAGTAAATGTATTCCTATGGGAAGTAAAAATATTCCTAAAAATGCCAACTTATGTTGGTTAGGAAATGTATTCCTAAAAATGCCAACTTATGTTGGTTAGGAAGTAAATGTATTCCTACGGGAAGTAAAACTATTCCTAAAAATGCCAACTTATGTTGGTTAGGAAGTAAATGTATTCCTACGGGAAGTAAAACTATTCCTAAAAATGCCAACTTATGTTGGTTAGGAAATGTATTCCTAAAAATGCCAACTTATTTGGTTAGGAAGTAAATGTATTCCTACGGGAAGTAAAACTATTCCTAAAAAGGCCAACTTATGTTGGTTAGGAAATGTATTCCTAAAAATGCCAACTTATGTTGGTTAGGAAGTAAGTGTATTCCTCGGGAAGTAAAAGTATTCCTAAAAATGACAACTTGGTTGGTTAGGAAGTAAATATATTCTCGAAAACGCCAACTAAGGTTGGTCGGGAAGTAAAACTATTCCTAAAAATGCCAACTTATGTTGGTTAGGAAGTAAATGTATTCCTCGGGAAGTAAAAGTATTCCTAAAAATGCCAAATAAGGTTGGTCAGGAAGTAAATATATTCTAAAAAATGCCAACTAAGGTTGGTCGGGAGGTACAACTATTCCAAAAATTGCCAAAGTTGCTCGTTAAGAAAAAACCCACTAACTGTAGTTGGTCGAAAAGGAAAATTTACCGACCTTGGTTGGTCGGAAATGTTTTATGAATACGAGAAGGTGATCGAGCAAAATTTTTGATACTCGTAACTTTTTAAATTATTACTAAGTTGGTCGAGAAACAAAACATCATTTTTGCCAAATGACTACCACAAATTCAAACTACTCAACAATAAGTTGGTCGACAAATAACACAATATTGTTATCTTTTTAACAGATACACATGCATAGATGTAAAGTGTTACAAAACAATAGCAGTCAAGATTTGCAAATAAAATTATTTCATTAAATATAGAACAAAATACATCAAGAATGAAATACAAATTTATTACATCAATATTCCTATTCTATTGGTTTCTTCCCCTCTGCTTTTGAAACAGATTCCTCTTCACCAGGTGGATCATTTAAAGCAAGAGGAGAATTTATGAAGTTAAGATCTTTTAGCATCCTGATATTCATCACAGATGGTCGATCTGATAGATGCTCGGGACGAGATATCTCAACATTGGAATGGAGATTGTGATGATCGAGGTATTTGGAAATCAGACACCGAGGGATGGCCCGAGCAGGGATCCAACTCATATCAAACTTGAATGGTGGCACTGGTAGGTCGAGCAGCCCAGGATTATGGTAATCCCACAGGTAATGACCTTGTTCCAGTTGCAGCAAACCTAAGGCATTCAACCATCCCTGTTTGTAACCTTCATTGTTTGCATTTTGGATGCAATCATCCAAATGGTAGAGAGCCTCGTTGTAGCCAGCCATCCAGAATTGTCTGGGTTGCTTGTGGAATTGATATGTCAATCTTTCCAGAAGTTCTTCAAGAGTGCCTTGGAGATCCTCAATCATATCATAGTATGCTACGTTGTTAGCCACTGCACGGTCGAGTAGGCACTTCAAGTACTGATAGGCTTCAATTGCTTGCTCTGAAGCACCTTGACCGAGGATGTCAGTGATTTGAGCTGCACTCATGTCTGTATGACCAGCTTTAAAATATTCATTGCACTGCCGTAACAACTTTGTATCATGAGCAGACAATAATTCCATCCTGTCCAGAAACTAGTAGAGGAAGAAAAAGCAATAATTAATAAGAGTACCAACAGAGCATGAAGAGGAGAAACAACAGTATGCATAAACAAAAGTTCAAATTTTATTATATCACAAAGTTCAGAGTTACATGTTCAGGGTTACATTTGATAAAGAAAAATAAAATAGAGAGAAATCCAAACAACTCTACACCTTTTCCTTGTCTCCCAAAACTTTCTCGGGAGGCTGGGACGAGGAGGTAGGTTGCTCGGATGGAGCAGAGAGTAGCTCGAGAAGTGCTGGAGGCTGCTCGGATGAAGTAGCGAGTTGCTGAAGTTCCTCGTTAGTAGGCTGGATGGTTGGGGGATGAGAAACTTGATCTCCCATCACCATTGAAGACTCCTCAGAGGAAGCTCCGTCCTCTTCTTCATCTTCAGGAGTTGGAGGGGGACCAGGGATGTGCCGCTGAAATAGTTCAGAAGTTTCATCAACTTTCATATCTTGTAGAGCAGCGACCCACCCATCTCTAAAGTATTTGAGGATGCCATATTCTACTTGCGACATCATGGAAACCAAGCCTTTGTTCCACCCTTTATCCCAGCCAGCGCTGAAAGATTTCTTCACAGCCAATTTCCTCTTTAACTTCTCCGAGGAAAGCTTCTCGAACAGAAGATTTTCAGCAGCCTTCAGTTTATTCTCAACTTCTTCCTTCTGCCGACTTACTTCCCGAAGTTGACCCAACTCCTCCTCAGCAACCTTGAGCTTATTTTCAAGCTTCCCAGCATTTTTGAGCTTCCCTTCGAGCTCTTTATTCTTCTTCTCCAAATCATTTATTTTTTTCTCCAACCCCTTGGAGACTTCAACAACTTGAGCCTTCTCCTGCTCGGTTGAGGTAAGTTTCTTCTCCCAAGCAGCCTTGTCAGCATCATGCTTCTGACGAGAATCTTCCAAAGACCGCGTCAGACCCATCAGATCTTCCTCCACACCAGATGAGGAGCTTGAAGGTTTAATAGCTTCATCTTTCTTCAAAATTGTATTAAAGCAGCTCACCAACTGTGAAAAGAAAATGAAAGCAAGTCAGAGACAGATATAACAAGGGAAAGATGAAAAGTTCAAAATAATAAGACTTACAGAATCAATATGGTGAGAAGCCAATGAGGTAATCATGTCCCGAGAAAGGTTTTCTTCAATACCTTGGATCTCGAGAATGATCCAAGTCTTCACCGAGCTCATGGCAGAGCTCGGGGGAACAAAAGTAGGAACACCAGTTCCAGTAGTTGGGGGCTGAGAGATGGTTTCAGCCAAATTGATCGAGGAGCTTTTCTTCAGCTTCCTCGGGGGAACAGGAATAGTTTTGACCAAGGAGGAACTCTTGGTCGGTGATATGACAATCACTTATTTTGGAGCATCAGTCTTGCTCGGGTCCACTGGGGGCTTCTCGGCAACCTTCACAGGAGCAGCCAGAGGGGGTGCATTAATTTTCTTTGTCCCCTCTCCTGGGACGTCAATCTTACTTCTTTTTGCCTCTCCAGCACCAGAGGCAGGTTTCTCAAAAAGAGTGGGAGGTCTTATTTTCTTCATCCTTTCACTCAAAGGAATATGTGATTCAGGCGAAGAACTTGTAGAGGTAGGTATTGGCTCTGCATTGCTTATCACTGAACGAGCAGTGAAAGAGGAGGTGTAACTCTTGTACTGCAGCAAATATGAAGCTGACATAATGTGCTCGTCAGCAACAGTCTGATGCAAACTCCAGATAAGTTTTAAATGCCTTATATTAACGTCTGCCTCTTTTGGAGACTTTCTTTTACTGTCAACTGCAAATAAATAAACATTAAAATATCAGTGACACATTTTATCAAACATAAAGGAAGCATAATTTCAAAATAAATAAAATGAAATAAAAATAACCTATCCCATTGCCATAGGGAGGGCATCTGGGATCCTGATACACTTCATCTGCAGATAAAGGAGCATGTTGCCAATTTTTTATAACAACCCCGTGCTCAAAATAGTCCCTATTGGCATCCGGGAGATTGACCACTAAAGCCATATTTAAAAATCTAGTTTTTAAATAAAAAGTATTATCACCAACAGCCCATCTATAACAAAACATGATTTCTGGAATTCCTATGCGAGTTTCATGAATTTGATTTAGTCTATGAACCCCATTAACTATTCTCCATGTATTGGGGGCTATTCTTGCAGGAACAACGTCAAAATATTGACAGAATTCCAGACATAAAGGATTTGGCGGAAAAGAAAAACCACACTCAGCAACAAAGAGACTGGGGAACCAATGTCCCTCAGCCAAACAGAAATAGTCGGAAGGCTCAGAAAGCTCTTCCAAAATAACCCAGGAGGGAATAGAGAAATCAGAGCAAAATTTATCAATCGATTCTACAGGATAAACCATGATGAAAGAAGGAAATGAAGAAGAAGAAGGAAGAAGATCTTATAGAAAAAGAGTGGACCTGTTGACAACGAACGATGAAAAGGATGAACGCACAAGAGAGTAAGATAATAGAAAATTCGAAGATACAAATTTGAAAAAGTAGAAGACTATGGGATTGTCTGTGATGCTTAAATACTCTGCCTTGGGAAAAGGTAAAAGTAATGATTACAAAAAGAGACGGTTACGTTACCGACGGCTAAAAAGACAAAAAGGGCGCGAGAATCGAAGCGAGTAGAAATTTTTGAAAAAGATCGATTCTACGAATTTGGAAGGAGAAATAAATACAAAAGACTCCTAAATTTCAGGATGACCATTTAAAACCATCATATTTCGAGAAAGAATTCTCCACACTCCTCAAATTTTGAACTATGAAACATTGGGAGCTTCTATTGATACCAAATTTAGTCTGCTGACATGGCTCAATCGAATAAAGACACGTGGAAATCTACATGGCAACAACAAACACTTCCGAGGAACTCAGACGCTCCGAGGAACCATACTGCAACGAGGAACACTGCTTCCCCGAGGAACTCATACGCTCCGACCAACAAGAACTCTACGAGGAACTTTTGAGTACCGAGAAACTCTTGAGTACCAAGCATTTTAGGTGGTCCGAGATGCACCTCGAACAAAGCATTAATAGCAGGATAACCAACAGGTTGACTGTTCATTAAATGCTTATCATTCAGATGTATACACTTAAGGGGTATTGAATGTATTACCCTTTCACATGTACAATATTGAATGTATTACCCTTTCACATTACAGCCTTAGGGCTATAAATACATTGTATAATCCTGATTGTAAGGGGACCAGAATTTCTTGAGAAAACTTGTAATCGAGAATTCCCAAACAGTCAACAATAACAAAAATAGTGGACGTAGGCCATTCTTATAAGGCTGAACCACTTTAAAAGTCCTTTATCTCATTTTATTTATCTGTGATTAAATAATTAGATATCATCTAATTTTTTACATCAACAAGAACGTTCCCTTTGACTCACACACATGACATTAGAATTACTAGTAGCATTCTCCACTAACAAAGCAGATAAACCATTAGGAGCAATATCATTAACATAACATGGTTAGAGATACTACTATCAGATTCAGTACTAGTCATAGGCTCATCAGTATAAATGATTTTGGCAAAGAATGACATACAGGGGTCAAAAGAATTAGATGACTCAGGCTCATCAGTTTTTGATTCACTTGTATCATCCCAGGTCTTGTACAAATTAGCCCTATTATTTTTGCTTTTATTCAAATTGACTCTCACATCTAAAACACTCAATATTTTTTAGGTCTTTTTCGGGACACTCAGGATTTTTGAGGTCTTTTCGGGGCTTATTTTTGTTATCAGTCCGGTGTTTGTCCTATCTTTTCTCATGAAGCCTATTATTAGAGTACTTTGGATAATTAGGTTTGCCTTATCTACTTGCAATTTTATTTCAAAATTTCATAATTTGGTAGAACTGTTTAGACGTTAAGGCAATGTGATCATCCAAATTATCTAAGTTACAGTCCTCATCATAGTCTAAGTCAATTTCAAGTAAATTAAACTCAGTTTTGGTCAACTTAGAGGTGAAGACAAGATTAGAAGTTGACTGTTTCTTTTAGGTCTGAGTTGATTTATTCTTAACTTCTAATTCCATTTTCATTGTCCTTAGCTTGCTACTGAGGAGTTTAGGTGTTAAATTTGGATTGTCCATCTCCTCAATGGCATAGCGCTTATTATTAAATTTTTGTGGAAGTGTGATAGAGAACTTTTCGGGGTATTTTATATCGTTGCTTAAAAGTACTCTCTAATCAAAACCTCAATTACCTATAAAAATTAAACAATACAAGAGTGTAGCGGTAAGTAAGGGAATCAATCCTAATCTAAGGATGAAACATACATGAGAGGAATGCAATTCATTTGTTTATTATTCTCTTTTTCGATTTTTGCATATTCTATTTTTTTTTAGCCTTTTCAAATATTAAAATAATTTTTGAGATGTGGTGAAATAAGACTAAACTAAATCAATGATGTAAATAACTAACAAAAAAGTAAGTGAATTACTTAAGTAAATATATCTAAATAAAAAACTAACATATGAGATGATTGATGAAATAAAAGTGATGACTAACAGGGGATAGGATTACACCATATATTTTAGTTAATTAAAATTAACCAAATCATTAAAATTAATTATCCCAAGTTAGTATCAAAATCGCAAATCAACTCTCGTTGCAAATATAATTTTGACAATAATATTTTAGAAAATTAAATTTAACACTCCTACAACTCTTGAAATGTAGATCCAAACATCATCTAACAAATCACCCGCTAGGATCGATCAATTAAACTTGTTTAAATCATAAAAGTATGCCTAGAGTTGAAATTAAAGTAATAATACCACACTTGAGAAACCCCTATCTCTAGTTCGAATCTAAAATGGTTATTATAACTAGAATTTTAATTTTCTCTTAAAAATTATTTACCCTCTCTCGAGTCATAAATTAAAATGTAAGAGTGGAACATTAATCATCAAAGGGAATTTTAATGTAAATAAACTAATTAAAATGGACTAACATAAAATAATGGGATAATTCCACCCCTTGAAAGGGGATTTATCCTAACATGATATTAAACTTGATGAATAAATAATCAAAGGATAATAAAATAAAATAGAAGAGAAGAGAACTATCAAACCCAATCTCTTGAAGAGAAATTTAACTCTAATTTCTTCAAAATCAAGCACCATCCATCCAATATGAGCATCCAACAATAATCAATTCAATATAATACTCAATTGAATTACTCACAATTTATCCTCACAAATCTCTTAAAATAAAAACTATTTACAAAATATTTTCCTAATTTATTTTCTACTCTACTCTGAAAAAAAAAAACTAAAAAATGGTGTTTCTCTCTCTAATTTTTTATTTATCAAAATGGTCTTGATATTCTTTAAATAGTAGGCATGGCCCTAAGGGTAAATTGGGTAGGGACTAAATGGACATGAGGGGTGTGAGGATAAGTTGGGGCTAAAATGGGAAAATGCACAAATGTGCATGGATTGTGTGAGGTCATGTGAATGAGGGGTGAGAATAAAAATCAGATTTGGTTAATGGTCATTTTTTAGCTTTGGGGTAAAAGATGTTAGTTGGGGGTAATTTTGAAAAAGGATTAAAAAGGGTTTTAAAACATGTGGGTTAATTTGGCCTGGTCTTTTTTCTTAGATTTTTGGTTTGTGGTTGGCTTTTAAGCAGGTGAAAAAAATCGATTTTATTTGGAAGAAATGGGTTTGGCTTGGGGTGAAGTTGGGATGGCTCGGGTTCGGTGGATCGTCGGGTTGAGGGGCTGCGGGTTGCAGGGGTGGTCCGGACTGTTGGATTTCCATAGGTGGCGGTTTGGACAACAGGGGTTGGAGCTCCGAAGTGGGGGCTGGACGCCGCCGAATTTTGGGTATTGGGGGCTCCGGGTTTAAGGCGGGTTTCGACACCGGGTCATGGGGGGTTTTGGTGGAGGGTTAACGGGTCACAGACGGAGCTAGGGGGTTGTGAGTTTTCGGGTATGGGCGGATGGGACAGACGTGGCTTTGGCCTCGGGGCAGGTTTGATTTTCGGTTGTGTCGCCGGATGTAGCTTCAGGATTCGTCGGGTTGGGCTGGACATGGCAGGTGGTGGTGTTGTTTGGTTTAGGGGAGGTTTGATTAGTGGGAATGATGTGAGTTTAATGGGTGAGGTAAGCTTGGGTGTGTTGGTAATGGAGGTTAGAGAGAGAGAGAAGTGGGTGTGAGATTGAAGATGGGTTGGGGGAATGCAGGGTGTGAATGAGGTGCATGGTAAGGGTAGTGTGTGTGAGTTATTGTTTGGGTGTATGAGGGTGTTGTGAGTGAGTAGTTTGGGTGTATATGAGTGTAGGATAGTGTGGTGTGTGTTGTTTGGGTGTTGTATGTGTTTAACTTGTGACCCCATTATAATAAAATAAGAAAATAATAAAAATACACCTAATAAAAATAAACTAAACTAAAAAATAAAAATCAACTAAAAATACAATACACTAAAAAAAATAACATGACACACAATACAAACTCTAGAAACTATACACGACACAAATAAAAACTTATAAAATAAAACAAAACAAAAAAAATAATAATAATAAACTAACTAACAACTAAAAACAAACAAAAATAAAGGAAAATATAAAAACAACTCCTCGACACACTAAAATAAAACATAAAAAAAACTCTAAAAATAAATAAAATCTGTTAAAAATAAAACTAAAATAATAAAAAGTACAAAAGAAGTACAAATAAAACCTAAAGTCCTAAAAATATAAAATCTAGCAAAACTAAAAATAAAGACAAAATTAAAAACTAATAAATATAAAAAATAAAAAGAAATTGCAAATAAAATAAAATAAATAAAAGGGGACAAACCAAACACACACGGGACATGGATGGTGGTTTTGGGACATGATAGAAGGGGTCTGGGCTAGGCTTAAGATACGGGGATATGATTTTAGGTTTCGCTCATTTTATCCGTGTAATTGCCTCGAAATATAGCTTTAATAACCGCAACATGCAATTGACCTACAAAATAGACAATAAAACACATACGACCCATTTTGTCAAGAATTAGTAATTAAAATACGTCTATTCGGGATATAAAATGTGAAAAACGTTGCTAATGCCGTTTATTACAAGATTAAACTGTATAAGCAACTCCAAGATGTTTGTTGAAGAAACCCTTTTCTTTTGAAAATAAAAATTATAAACAACAAGATGTGTTTACAAAAACTTATGTACGAGAGTAATCAAGACTTTGTAATCAGTTTTTAAAACTAAGACAGTTTCAAAAATTTAGCACACTATAGAATGAGAAGAGTAGATGAAGATAATCAGAACACACAGATTTTAACGTGGTAAAACCTCTCCCAATAGAGGAAACATCCACGGTGACTTCTAAGTCACAAAAGTAAAAATCCACTAACAACAAATATCAGTTACAAACAATACAACATACATGCACACAAATCAACCTATTCTAAGTTTAGGAATATACCCCACTTGGTGTCCTTCTAACTTCTCATAGATCTGATTGCTGATGATGTTCTTCTAGTTTGATAACTTCCTTTGCTTTAGCTTCCTTGCGTCGACTCAATAATCTTTGATCTTATTCACAACACTTCCAGTGTAGTAGTGTGTTAAGTGTTTGTGATGTGATTCCTATCAACATGCATGAACTCACACACACTTAGTTTTACAGACAGTCCTATAAAATTACATATAAAGACTATATGCTGTGATTTTCTTTTCTTTCTTACTTACAGAACTTGAAACCTTTTTGACCTTTAAATATAACCCAGATTCCATGGATATCTTGCTTCAAAATCGGTCAAGATCTTAATCAATCTCTGTTTTAAAAATATTTTTGAGATTGAAAATCTCCAAGTGTGAATCCAACTAGGTCAAGGTTAAGTTTCATAAGAATAGAAATCATAAAACATTTTTAAAACTAAATCAGTAAGGATTTTCTTAAATCGAGAAAGAAACATGCAGATCTAGTGAAATGTAACATTCAGAGTGTAGATCTACAATTTCTATAAAGAAGAAATACAGATCTTCACACGAATGTTTAAGTTGGTAATAAGATCATAGACTAAGAGGTTACAGCTTCAATATGAACAACCAAGTAACACCACTCTCTCTCTCAAAACACTCAAGGTTGTGTTTTTGGGGTTGTGTATACGAAGGTTTGAATCAGAAATGAAGTGTTTAGGGTTTGGGTTTGTGTTTGGCTAACAGTTTTCCCTTTCTCTCTCTTCTCTCTTTTCTTTTCTCTCTTCTCTCTCACTTCTCTCTTCTCTCTATTTTTTTTCTCTCAGAAATGACGACTGCCAAAAGTCTTAAAATGTTGAGAAATAGAGGGCTTTTATAGGAGTGGAGGAAGGTTCTGGAGATTCGAAGGCAATCAAGGGCTGAGATCAAGTCTTCCTAATATTGACTTGATCTAAGGGTTATAAGAAGGCGGTGGTTAAGTCGAATGTGATTGGTTCACGGGATAGCACAAGGATAGGTTTAAAACACATGCAGGCCATAGATAAGTTTTGATCCAACGATCAGCAATCCACCAGGCAACCCTCTCACATAACAAACACAAATAGATGCATCAGGAAGGTGACAAGTGTTGGCATGTGATAGGTTTACAAACGCGCATCAAACAAAATTACAGGCAGCACCCTGAAGTCTCTAGCGCATTTACATCCTACCCAATCAAACATTCTAATGAAAAATGAAATTTTCAAAATAGCAAATTAACCCCACAAATTTTATAATCACACTTTTATTAATGAAAACATTATTTTAAACATGTTTAAAAAAGTTTAAAAATTCCCAAAAAAATATTAAGACAACATATTAAAGGGAATTTAACACACAATCAATTTTAAACAATATATACACATGTATGCACTTCTAATTGTGTGTAGTGTGATTCAATTTATACCTTCTTGGATTATTGAAGAGGATTAGAGAGATAAATTCCGAGGCTCTTTGGATTCTAGGTTAGACAACCAATTTTGTCACTATTTCCAAATTAGTTGATTACTTATACAATGTAGACTTAAGCAAGTCAAAGGTATAAGGTACTTCAATCTCCCCCTTTGGAAATATGAGACGAAATCTCCTTTGAGTTACCTTAAACTCTTAGGGGACAAAAAATAATATAACCTAGTCCTATACAAAGCTACTATCTACCCATTTCCTAGAAAGTCAAAAATTACATAACTCAACTATTTACAAAATTGTACACTTGAAATGGTAGACACTCAGTAGAAGAGATTCCTGCAAATATGCACACTAAGATCAAGAAGTTTAGATGAAATGCGAACAAAACATTGAACCCGTAAGACTCAAATTTCTCCCCCATTTTGTCTCAAATGGACTAAGGGTAAAAATTAAGGTCTTCAGAGTTTAATCAGCACATACCATACCTATAGAATTACGCAAATACAGAAATATGTTATAGTCTAAAGGTTTAGTGAACATGTCTGCAAGTTGCAGATCAGTAGGCAGGTAATGGATTTCTAACTCCTTAGTTTCAACAAGTTCGCGTATAAAATGATGTCTTATTTTAATATGCTTAGTTCGCGAGTGTTGAACCGGGTTTTTAGATATGTTAATAGCGCTTTGATTGTCACAATACAATTGTAACTGATCTTCTTTAATCCCATAGTCGCTTAACATTTGTTTATCCATAATAATTGAGCACAGCAACTTCCAGCTGCTATATATTCGGACTCAGCCGTAGATAAAGATGTGCAATTCTGTTTTTTGCTACTCCAACCAACTAAATTATTGCCGACATAATAGCAGGCACCTGATGTAATTTTACTATCATCAGTACATCCGGCCCAATCAGCATCAGTATACCCTATGATGGTACTGCAGGTATCATTAGTGTACCTAAGTCCAAGATTAAGAGTGCCTTTTATGTACTTTATTATACGTTTTACACACGATAAATGGCTCTCTTTAGGGTTATTCTGGTAACGAGCACACAGACATACAGCATACATTATATCTGGTCGTGAGGCAGTTAGATAGAGTAGGCTACCAATAATACTACGATAAAGTGTGGAATCAACTGACGTTCCATTTTCATCTTTACATAATTTAACAGTAGTACTCATAGGCGTTTTGGCAACTTTAGCATTATCTAAACCAAATTTCTTAACAAGATCTAAGGCATACTTAGTTTGAGAGACAAATAGTCCATCAGAATTCTGTTTCACTTGAAATCCTAAGAAAAGTTGTAGCTCCCCCATAAGGGACATGTGAAACTCCTTATGCATAATAGCAGAAAAAGATTTAACTTCAGATGTTGAAGTGGACCCAAAAATGATGTCGTCTACATAGACTTGGGCTATAATAATGTTTTTGTCAAAATGTTTGACAAAGAGGGTCTGGTCATTTCCTCCTCTCTTAAAACCCTTATCCAACAAAAAGTTGGAAAGGCGTTCATACCAAGCTCGAGGAGCTTGTTTTAAGCCATACAAAGCCTTTTTTAGACGAAAGACATGGTTAGGGTATTTAGGGTCAATGAACCCTTTGGGTTGTTCTACATACGTTTCTTCGGACAAAATTCCATTGAGGAAGGCAGACTTGACATCCATTTGATAAAGTGTAAATTTTAAGTAACACGCTATGGCGAAAAGGAGTCGAACAGATTCAAGACGGGTGACAGGGGCAAATGTCTCGCTAAAATCTATTCCTTCTATTTGTGAGTAACCTTGAGCAACTAGTCTAGCTTTGTTTCTAAGGATTACCCCATTTTCATCAGATTTATTCTTAAAGATCCAACGTGTGCCAATAACATTTTTATTTTGAGGCCGCGGTACAAGTTACCAGACATCGTGAATGACAAATTGTAAAAGTTCTTCCTGCATAGCAAAAATCCAGTGTGTGTCATTCAATGCTTAATTAACATTTTTCGGTTCCACAAGGGAGACGAAACATGCATAATTAGCATAATTTCTTAACTGGGATATAGTACGAACTGGGTCATTAGGATTACCGACCACGTTGTCAATGGGATGATCTTTAGAGACCCAGCCAGGTACTTCTGGACTCTCAATAGGTAATGAGTCATCTATTTCTGGTGAATCAGTTTTGAAATCATTTTCAGATTCAACCACAATAGGTGATTCAGATATCTTATTTTCGACAATAGTATCGCTTATAATTACATTTATCGATTCCATAAGGGCCTTAGTACACAGATTGTATATACGATAAGCACGACTGTTTGGAGAGTATCATAAGAAGATGGCTTTATCACCACTCATTTCGAATTTAGACAGATGTTCTCTGTCTTTACAGACATAACACTGACTTCCGAAAGTTCTTAGATATTTCAGATTAGGCTTCTTACCGTACCACAACTCATAAGGGTTTTGTTTAGAGTTTTTCCTAAGGTAAACCCTATTAATGATATGACACGCAGTTCTAATAGATTCTACCCAGAAGTATTTAGGTAGAGATTTGGCATGCAACATGACACGTGCCATCTCTTGAAGAGTTCGGTTTTTCCTTTCAGCAATACCATTCTGCTGAGGAGTCTTAGGGGCACTGAATTCGTGTTTGTAACCGTTATAGTTACAATATTCAACTATTCATGTGTCTATGAACTCTCCCCCTCTATCACTACGAATACGATTGACTTGTGTGTCCTTCTCATTTTCAATTCTTAGTAAGATTTTCAAAAAATTCTGAAACGTGTCAGATTTTTGTTTCAAGAAGGCAACCCAAGTGAATCGAGTGAAATCATCAACCATGACAAGGATATAACTGTGTCCACAAAGACTAACAGTTCTAGAGGGACCAATAAGGTCCATATGGATGAGATCTAGAGGTCTAGAGGTGAGAATTTCTTTAACTTTTTTATGCGAAGTCTTAACTATTTTCCCTTCCTGGCAATGACCACAGCCAACACTGGAAATAGGTTTAATTTTAGGAATTCCTCTAACAATCTCTTGACTAGACAATCTACCAAGGATATCATAACTTAGGTGACCCATACGATTATGTCAGATTTCATTGTCATCCATTCTGACAATGTTACAGGTTTCAGAACCAGTCTTGACAGTATAACAATTGTCAGGTGTTCTAAATCCGGTAATAATGCATTTACCTTTATCATTTAGAATTTTATAATTGTTCTTTGAAAAGGTAACTGTATGGTCAGAGTCACAAAATTGTGATATACTTAGGAGGTTGTCTTTAAGGCCTTTAACTAATAGTACATTTTCGAGAGTAGGCATTCCCTCTTCTTTTAGGGTTCCTTTACCTATGATCTGGGATGAAACTCCGTCACCAAAGACTACTTTGCCTCCAGCAAATCTGGTTTTGTTTAAGAGTTTGGTTTCATCTCCTGTCATATGTTTGGAGCATCCTGAATCTAAGTACCAACCAGACGAAGTGTGTTCAGCTTTTAAAGCAGTGATAACAATGTTACACTTCATTTAGGGCAAAAGATCATCTTTTCTAACCCAAATAGCTCTAGTTTTAATTTTGCGCAAGTTTGCCCTCATTTGATAAAATTTTCGAGACGCTTTTTGTCGAAAGACATTTGGAGTAGCAAACTGATTATTGTGGAAAATTTGAGCTTTTGGTTTAGGAAAGTTTCTGGGAGCCTTTCTCTTAAATGAACTCTTAGTTTTGGTCTTTCTATTCCTATAGTTAGAGTTCTTGTGAGGTTGTCTTGGAAGGACATAATGTTTACGATTTTGCCTAGAATAGTTAAAGTTCTTGTATACAGAAGTGTTGTACACGGGAGTGTTTAGACGCCTAGCATAACAACCTTCGAAGGAATGACCATAAATATCACAGTACGAGCAATATTGATTGCTTGAGGGACGAATTTCCTTAGGAAAACTTCTAAAGATGGGTTTAACAGCATTCTGTTCAGAAGTCCTATTCCTAGGAGGGATGGTTTTAAAGGTAGATTCAGCCTTTCTGATCAAAGGACAGACGTATTTAGTCTTAAGTGTAGTGTCAGCCTTAGAATTACTAGACTCTCCAATGTCTTTCTGTTGTTACTTTTGATCAAATTCCTTTTTAATAAAATGAAAGTCTGGACATGTATCAATTGGTCTTTTTCCCCCAGACACAAACTTAATAGGTTCAAGATTTGTAGTTTGTGGTTTGTTCTTAGGGCAAAATCCAATACCGGTTCTATCATCAGAATTGGTCTTGGAGTCAACAACAAAGTCAGTAAAACAATTTGAATTGTTTTCAAACTTAGAATTTTTTTTGAAAACAGTTGTTGTCTTTGTTTTTGCTTCCTCCAGTTCTAATAATGTTCCCTTGTATTTCATTTCCAGAATTTCATTAGTTTTAGTCAACTCTTTTAATTTTTGATCAAAAGTTTCAATTTCGGATTGATGAGACAGACACTGGTTAGTGTACTCTTCGGCATTCAGCTTCACAATAAGACTTAGATCATCTAATTTCTTAGTCAGGTCTCTAACAGTCTTCTCCAGTCTAGTGCCTTTTTTGAGGGTTTTAGCATACAAAGTATGAATATCTGGGAGGTCATCTGTGTCTGAGTCGCTAAGTGAAGTGTGTGTAGTGACCCCTAACGATTCAGTTTTAGTACTCATGCACCCATTTACATCGTCGTTATCGAGATCACTTTGACTCACACACACGAAACTAGAACTAGCAACATTTTCAGATAATAAAGCATCTAGGCCAGTCAAAACAGTATTCACACAAGCAGGAGTAGGAGCATCATTATCACACACAGGCATATCATCATTGTAAATGATCTTAGCATAAAAGGACATGCAAGGGTCAAGTACATTTGATGACTCAAGTTCCTCTTCATCAGAGTCACTTGAATCATTCCAAGTTTTACAGACATTGGCTTTATTGTGTGTGTTGGCTTTATTCAGATTAACTCTGCAATCGTGAGCAATGTGACCTAGTTTCCCACATCTAAAACATTCAATCTTTTTAAGGTCTCTGATGGGTCTGGAGTTGTTGTCCTTAGGATGTTTGTCAAGACCTCTCTCATGAGGTTTGGGATTAGACAGAGTAGGATAATTAGGCTTGCCTTGTTTAGTTGCCTGTTTGTTTCTAAATTTAACAATTTTCTTAAATTGTGTAGACATTAAGGCAATCTGAATATCTAGTTTGTCTATATCACACTCCTCATCAGAGTCAGAGTTGATCAAATTAGTCTCAAGTTTAGAAATCTTAGAGGCAAAACTCAAGTTAGAGTTGGACTGTTTTCTTTGTGAATGATTTAATTGTTTCTTAAAGTCTAATTCCATTTCCACAATCCTAAGTTTGCTACTGAGTAACTCAGGGGTAAGGTTTTGATCACTCATTTCCTCAATAGCATACCTCTTGCTGTCAAACTTTTGTGGTAATGATCTTAGAATTTTAGAGACAATTTCATTCCTATCATAAGTTATACCATTAGCATGCAACTTAGTAACTATATCAGTTAAGTTCATGTAAAAGTCATCAAAAGACTCAGAGTCAGACATAATTAAAGAGTTGTACTGCTGGGTAAGCATTTGAGTTTGAGCAGCTTTAACTCTTGAGTCTCCTTCATGGGCAGTGATTAATGTGTCCCAAGCTTCCTTAGAAGTGGCACAAGATGAAATTCTCTTGAACTCATACTCATTAATAGACATAAAAATGGCATTCTTGCCTTTATTGTTATTACGAGAAACATTTTTCTCTTCTTGGGTAAACTCACTTAAGATTTTCTTTACCCTCTCATCACTTCCTTCAGTGGCTGGTTTGGTAGGATAAGTGTATCCATTTTCAATAATGTCCCAGACATCATCTCCTAAAGTCCCTTGGATGAAGGCAACCATTCTTACTTTCCAATAAGCAAAGTTGTTTCCATCAAAGAGAGGAGGTCTGGAAAGATTACCAAACCTTTCATTCTTCTCGTCCATAGTTAGGATTTTCAGAAAACGATTTCAGAAACACAAGATCTTTTTGAAATAAAAGTTTACAGGGCTCTGATACCAATTGAAAAACGTTGATAATGCTGTTTAATACAAGATTAAACTGTATAAGCAACTCCGAGATGTTTGTTGAAGAAACCCTTTTCTTTTGAAAATAAAAATTATAAACAACAAGATGTGTTTACAAAAACATATGTACGAGAGTAATCAAGACTTTGTAATCAATTTTTAAAACTAAGACAGTTTCAAAAATTTAGCAAACTATAGAATGAGATGAGTAGATGAAGATAATCAGAACACACAGATTTTAACGTGGTAAAACCTCTCCCAATAGAGGAAACATCCACGGTGACTTCTAAGTCACAAAAGTAAAAATCCACTAACAATAAATATCAGTTACAAACAATACAACATACATGCACACAAATCAACCTATTCTAAGTTTAGGAATATACCCCACTTGGTGTCCTTCTAACTTCTCATAGATCTGATTGTTGATGATGTTCTTCCAGTTTGATAACTTCCTTTGCTTTAGCTTCCTTGCGTCGACTCAATAATCTTTGATCTTATTCACAACACTTCCAGTGTAGTAGTGTGTTAAGTGTTTATGATGTGATTCCTATCAACATGCATGAACTCACACACACTTAGTTTTACAGACAATCCTATAAAATTACATATAAAGACTATATGCTGTGATTTTCTTTTCTTTCTTTCCTAAAGAACTTGAAACCTTTTTGACCTTTAAATATAACCCAGATTCCATGGATATCTTGCTTCAAAATCGGTCAAGATCTTAATCAATCTCTGTTTTAAAAATATTTTTGAGATTGAAAATCTCCAAGTGTGAATCCAACTAGGTCAAGGTTAAGTTTCGTAAGAATAGAAACCATAAAACATTTTTAAAACTAAATCAGTAAGGATTTTCTTAAATCGAGAAAGAAACATGCAGATCTAGTGAAATGTAACATGCAGAGTGTAGATCTACAATTTCTATGAAGAAGAAATACAGATCTTCACACGAATGTTTAAGTTGGTAATAAGATCATAGACTAAGAGGTTACAGCTTCAATATAAACAACCAAGTAACACCACTCTCTCTCTCAAAACACTCAAGGTTGTGTTTTTGGGGTTGTGTATACGAAGGTTTGAATCAGAAATGAAGTGTTTAGGGTTTGGGTTTGGGTTTGGCTAACAGTTTTCCCTTTCTCTCTCTTCTCTCTTTTCTTTTCTCTCTTCTCTCTCACTTCTCTCTTCTCTCCATTTTTTTCTCTCAGAAATGACGACTGCCAAAAGTCTTAAAATGTTGAGAAATAGAGGGCTTTTATAGGAGTGGAGGAAGGTTCTGGAGATTCGAAGGCAATCAATGGCTGAGATCAAGTTTTCCTAATATTGACTTGATCTAAGGGTTATAAGAAGGCGGTGGTTAAGTCGAATGTGATTGGTTCACAGGATAGCACAAGGATAGGTTTAAAACACATGCAGACCATCGATAAGTTTTGATCCAACGATAAGCAATCCACCAGGCAACCCTCTCACATAACAAACACAAATAGATGCATCAGGAAGGTGAAAAGTGTTGGCATGTGATAGGCTTACAAACGCGCGTCAAACAAAATTATAGGCAGCACCCTGAAGTCTCTAGCGCATTTATATCCTACCCAATCAAACATTCTAATGAAAAATGAATTTTTCAAAATAGCAAATTAACCCCACAAATTTTATAATCACACTTTTATTAATGAAAACATTATTTTAAACATGTTAAAAAAAGTTTAAAAATTCCCAAAAAAATATTAAGACAATATATTAAGGGGAATTTAACACACAATCAATTTTAAACAATATATACACATGTATGGACTTTTAATTGTGTTTAGTGTGATTCAATTTATACCTTCTTGGATTATTGAAGAGGATTAGAGAGATAAATTCTGAGGCTCTTTGGATTCTGGGTTAGACAACCAATTTTGTCACTATTTCCAAATTAGTTGAGTACTTATACAATATAGACTTAAGCAAGTCAAAGGTATAAGGTACTTCAAAATGTACACTTTTGGGTGCTTATCACAGTGAACTTTGAATTTTTTAAACAACTTCCTTCCTATCATAAATTATACCATTAGCATGCAGCTTAGTCACTATGTCTGTTAACCTAGTGTAGAAGTCATCAAATGACCCAGTCTCAGTCATGACCAAAGTGTTGTACTATTGGATTAACATTTGGGTTTTACCAGCTTTAACACACGTGTATCCTTCATGTGAAGCCACTAGAGTGTCCCATGCTTCCTTAGAGGTAGTACAAAAAGATATCCTCTTAAATTCGTGTTCATTGATAGACATGAATATGGCATTTTTACCTTTATTATTATTATTAAGGGAGGTTTGTTTCTCTTCTTTGGTGAATTCACTTAGCAGTTTCCTAATCCTCACAATACTTCCTTCTGTGGCTGGATTAGTAGGGAAAGTATAACCATTTTTAATAAAACCCCAGACATCTTCTCCCAATGTACCTTGGATGAAAGCAACCATCCTCACTTTCCAGTAAGGGAAGTTGGTTCCATCAAAGAATGGGGGTCTGGATAGGTTACCTAATCTCTCAAATTTCTCGTCCATTATTTTTGTTAAAAAAAATAATTTTAGAAACTCAGGATCAGAAAGATTTTATAAATCCAAAGCTCCGATACCAATTGAAAAAAATAATGCCATTTATATTATTTAAAAGGTTTAAGACAGTTTAAATGCCTCCGAACAGTTTGTTTGAGAAACTCTTTTTTTTACAAAACAAGAATTAACACAAGATGTGTATAAAACTTATGAATGAGATATTTTAGTTATTAAGTATCCAAGTTTTGAAAAACAAAATTAAATAATTTCTAAATCAAAACACAAGTAGAAGGTGATGAGAGGAAGATAAAACATGCAAGAACACAAGATTTTAACATGGTAAAACCCCAGCCAATTAGAAAAACATTCACGGAGGTCTCTACACCTCAAAACAAAAATGCACTAAGAAAGAATATAGGTGAAGAGATAGATAACAAACTAAACACACAATCAGACCTATTCTAAGTCAAGAATTTTTACCAACTCCATTAGGTAATTCTAACTTCTCTGAAGGCTCTGTTGTTGAAGTTGTTCTCTCAACTTTATTCCTCTTATCCATTTTAGCTTTTAGTCAACTATAAAGTCAGAAATGTCTCTACCAACACTTCTTTAGTGTTGTAGTGTGAATAGTGTAAGTGGTGAAGGGCCTAAACACATGCATGCAACACACACACAGTTATACATAAAATATACCTATCAAATTATAGATTTCGTTCTAAAATGCATATATGATTTCTGAATCTTAGTTTGTTTGAAAAACTCAGACTTCTTATCTTTATTTCTATCCACAGATCTTAAGGGAACCTTGCTATCAAAAGGAGCCAAGGTCCTAAACATTTTTTTGAGTTTATTTACATAATTATTTCACGAATTATGAAATATAAGTATGAAAGTGTAAAACCCCATTTAAGATCTTAACTAGATCCAAGTCTGTTTTTTCTCAGAATCTGGAAACAGAAAAAGATTTATTGGTTCTGGTTTAAAAAAAAACATTTTAGAGTAAAACAACCAACAAATGAAGATTTTTCATAGTTCAGATCTACACTTTCTATGAAGAGAAAATAAAATCCAGACTTCGTTGGAAAAGAGATTAAAGACCAGAGAGGATGGATCTTCACACTATCGAACACACTCAAACTCACAAGGGTTTGTTCTAAGGAAAAATTGCAAGAGTTTGATTTAGGGTTTGTTTTCTCTCTCTTTTTCTTTTCTCCCCCATTCTCTTTTATTTATTCTCAAAACATAATTAATCCAAATATTGTAAACGTATAACACTTGGTCACTATTTATATAGCCAATAAAAAGATCTGGAAGGATTGGTTGAAAGCAACGGATGAGATTGATTTTCACTTAACCGATGTAAATCTAAGGGCTGAGGGCGCACCGCTTTTAAATGAATTCTCATTGGTTATCTCAGTCGACACAAGGATTGATCCAATTGCATGCAGGCCATTGATTAACAATGATCGAATGAACATGATTGAATCTTAAGGTTGTGAGAGTAAACAAACACATATCTAAAGGGTAACTAGCTAACATGTGTGATATGCCCTAAATGTACCACCTCAGCTCAGAGACACCAACCTCGGCCAAGAACATGGCCGACGTTGGAAGGGCCTTGGATCAGTAACCAGCGGCCTTGGCCACAGCAAGGTCGGCCATGGACGACACTACTACCAACCTCGTCAAGGGGTGTCTTCGTGACTCACGGGAATAGCAGTTCATCAGGTCACCCAGGAAAGACAACCTCGGTTGAGGGTAGGCCGAGGTTACAAGGAGATATACTTCTACCAAGGACAACCCCAGCAGTTAATCAGCCGATGCTCCTGGCATATTCCAGCTTAACCTCGGCCCAGGTCAAGGTTAATGGCTCATCTCGGATTCACTTAAGACGAGACCATAATGGCTCATCTCGAATTCACTTAAGTCGAGACCATGATGGCGCATCTCGGATTGGATAGGCAGTTAGACCTTACCAACCTCGGACTCTTCCAGGCCGAGGTTATAACCAAGCATGGAGGTTGAGCACTTATTGACATGTGTGTGGACAAGGACACATGGACTCAAATCAGTTATAACAAATCATTCCCCCCACGTGGGAGGAATATTTCATCATCATTCTCTACATGTGATAGGGACAGATGTCTTCATCATATTGATTAGACCAACACACACATGCTCTTTACATGCATGGGGGGTACACTACACCCCCCAAGCACTATAAATACTTGTCTTCTCCTTCTTAAAAAGGGGCTCGAAATTAGTAACCTAGCTGAAACTCTATTCAAATACACAGTAGAGAGAGAAAGCTTGAGAGATTGTATCCATGGCCGTTAGAGCCCTCATTCAGTGATACACATCATACACTTGCACAGTGGATGTAGGCCAGATTGGCTAAACCACTTATATTCCGGTGTGAATCCTCTTCTCCTCACCCCCTTCTACTATATGTGTATGTACTCTTACGCTGCCATTGTTAACATTGAATTGAGCTCACAAATACCTTGATGGGTGTTGTTGTTTCCAGCATCATCATTTTGGCTTCGTCTGTGGGAACGAGAAGCTGTCTCTTCCTCTTCTTTCGCTTAGCCTCACCGGAGACTCTGGTGGTGAACCAGGCCTCACCCCTTGCGTGGAGCTGTTTCACCATTGAAAGAGGTCTTCTAAGGTATTAAGATTATCTACTACACCAGATCTTTTGTGTTAACATATGGCACCAGAGTTACCACCACCTCTTCCACCGCCTGGAGCGGGAGGACCTAGTTCCTGCCAGGCACCGCCCCAGTCTAAAATGGCGGAGGTGGCCGCAGCCTTGAGGTCTTTGGCTGCAACGCAATAAGAAATGCAGGAGCAATTTGCACAACTCAGTCAAAACATCTTGAGACCACCTGGGGTCTCACTGGAGATTATTACTCCGGCGGTGGTTCAGCACCATCCTGAAGCCAAAGGACCACCCCAAGCACCACAGAAAGACCAACCTACACCCCAGTGGAGGAGGGACGTTGCTGACCCTAGGCGTCTATGCTTGAGGAGGCAAGGAAACCCTTGCCCTAAGGACAAGTATGATGATCTAGAGGCGGAAGATGTGACAGAAGAATGTTGGGAGCCGTATGAGGTTTCGAATAATACTGTACGTCCTCTTCAGCAGAGCCAAGGTTGTGGCGATCGAAGAGGTGAAGAGGCCCAACAACGAGGATCAGATTTTGATCGACTGAGCAGAGGGTCAGCCTTTGAGAGGTTGGGCCCAGTGAATGACCTAAGACATAGGTTATCAAGGTCGAGAAGTGGAGCCGTCTCGTAAAGAGGAGACGAAAAAGGTCGGCCTCACCAAGGCTAACCCCGTGCAGGAAGGGGCAGAGACCAGGAAGAGGTCAATAGCCGACGTTGTGCTGCGATCGGGGAACCCTCAGTTCACCCCTTAGAGGTGGCTGGGGACAACCTCGGCCAGGACGACGTTGCAAGACCATGGAATGACTCCATCCAACGTCTTGAGGACAAGATAGGAGACCTCATTAAGAGCCGAGACCCATTACAAAGAGGTTTCTCAGAGGGCTCCCCCTTTGTGGCAAGGATAGTGAGCTTTCCAACCCCTGCTAAGTTCAAACCACCCATGGTGTCTCCCAAGTATGACGGTAGCACCAAACCTGTACATCACATTGATATGTATTAGTCAGAAGCGGACATCTACTCGATACCTGATGAGATGAAGTGTAGGGACTTCTCTGGGACATTGACAGGAGCAGCACACAGTTGGTTTACTTCTCTTCCAAAGAATTCAATTGAGAACTTCAAGGGCTTGGCTGAACGATTCATTCACAACTTCTGCTTCGGGTTAAGACCTCAAAAGAAGACCACTCATCTACTGTATGTCAAGCAAGGCAAGGATGAGAGCCTAAGAGACTACATCGCCAGGTTCAACAAAGAAAAACTTGAGTTTGAAGATTACGAAGAGAATATAGCCATGATCGCCCTCATATGAGGTCTTCAGAAGGGGAAGTTATTGTGGAAACTCGTGGAAGACCCTCCCAGGTCTATGGCAGAGCTACTGGAAACTGCGAGAAAAGTCATGAATGTCGAAGAGGCAATGGCAGCCAAGTATGAGGATGAGAACCGCGGTAGTAGCGGGAAGTCCCAAAGAAAGAAAGATGGAAAGAAGAGGTCGGTCGATGACAAGTTCGCTCACTATACTCCTCTAACTATGAGCTGTGAGCATATCCTCAACGAGATCAAGAATGACAAGACCTTAAGATGGACGGAGAAACTGAAGGCCCCTCCACATAAGAGGAATAAAAACTTGTGGTGCGAGTTCCACCAGGACCACGACCATATTACAGACAGATGCTTCACCTTGAAGGATGAGATTGAAAAGATGTTAAAGTCCGAAAAGTTGAGTAAGTATGTGGATGGCAAGGCTCCGAAAGGCGGAAGAGATTACCCTAAAAAGAGGAGAAACTATAGATGCCGTAACGATGCCCCAGCTAGAAGAGACAACGATTCGGAAGGTGATGATGAAGACGATCCTGACCTTCCGCCGAAAGATGACAACACCCCAGTGAAGAGGGTTGGCATGATCTCCTTTTGTGTTGACACCATATGCGGAGGACTGGCAGGAGGTGGCTCTGAAGTGGCTGACAGAAAAGCTCATGTGGCAGAGGCCAAGTCAGTGGTCAAACTTGAAGTTATAAATCTAACGTCTTCCGATACAGCGCAGAAGAGAAAGAAGGTGGACATAGACACCCTTATAATTGGGTTCTCCCGACTCGACTTCAAAGGTATCTTAGCCCCACATGATGACCCTTTGGTAATAACGACAATAGTGCATGGATGCGAGGTGCAAAGGATCCTCGTGGACGGGGGAAGTTAAGTAGACGTGATGTTTTGGCCTTACTTCAAGAGCCTAGGTCTTAGCAGAGCTAGGCTAGTACCCTATCATTATCCTTTAATGGGCTTCAGCGTCGAAAAGGTCCACCCATTGGGCATGTATGAGATGGACGTACGAATGGGTGATGATTGGCCTAAGAGGTTGACCCAGAAGATAAATTTTTTTGTGATGGACGAACACGTCTTCTCGCCCTATAACCTCATCATAGGAAGGGTGGACCTTAAGGAGTTTGAGTCCGTGCCGTCGACGGTCCACCAGATGCTAAAATTCTCGACCCTCTATGGGGTGGGGGAAGTGCAAGGTGACCAGACCATAGCACGAGAATGTTACTTCAACTCGGTCGAAGAGAGAGAGAGGCCCATAAGAGGGCAACCACCACTTATAGCATTGATACACTTGACCTAAGAGATGAAACAAAGTTGAAGAAGGGAGAGGCTGCGGAGGAGGTAGAATCCATCATCCTCAATGAGGATGAACCGGAAAAAACCATCCAGGTCGACAAAGCCTTAAAAACAGAAATCAAGGAAGAGCTGATAAACTTCTTGAGGAAGAGGTAGAGTGTCTTCGCTTGGAGTCACGCACACATGCTCGACATCAACCCTGAGGTTATGTGTCACAAGCATTACGTGGCCAAAGATTCCAGGCCTATCAAACAAAGACGAAGAGTTTAGTCCAGGGAGAAGTACGACGTCATCCGAGAAGAGGTTAAAAAATTGGAAGAGGCTGAGTTTATTAGAGAAGTCATATATCCGGAGTGGTTATCGAATGCAGTCATCGTGCCCAAGGCCAATGGAAAGTGGATAATGTGCATTGATTTCACTAACCTGAACAAGTCTTGCCCAAAATACAGATATCCCTTACCTTGGATAGATCATATGGTAGATGCTACTGCAGGGCATGAGCTCATGAGCTTCATGGATGAGGAAGACTCGGAGAAGACAACCTTCATTACCGACAAAGGGACGTACTACTATAAAGTGATGCCCTGCGATATGAAAAATGCGGGGGAAACATACCAACGTCTTGTGAATAAGATGTTCGAAGATCAAATAGGCAAGACTATGGAGGTGTATGTATACGATATGCTGACAAAGAGCTTAAAGGCCTGCACTCATGTGGAAGACCTTGAAAAGACCTTCGATACTATGGACTTGTACAGGATGAAACTCAACCCAGCGAGGTGTGTCTTCGGGGTAGGAGCTGGGAAGTTTCTTAGATTTATCATCAATGAAAGAGGAATCGAAGCAAACCCTGAGAAAATCAAGGCTTTACTTGACATGAAGACTCCAAGGAGTATCAAGGACGTCCAAAGACTCACGGGGAGAGTGGCCGCACTCAACAGGTTTGTTTATAGAGCAACGGACAAGTGTCTTCTATTCTTTAAAGTTCTTAGAAAGGCCTTCCAGTGGGGCGAAGAGTGCGGAGAATCTTTTAACCAACTCAAGTCTTACCTTAGGTCTCCCTTGTTATTATCTCGGCCCATAGTAGGAGAGAAATTATATGTTTATCTAGCAGTCTCTGAATCGGCTATAAGTGCAGCCAGAGTATGGGAAGATGTTGGAATCCAAAGGCCTGTGTATTTCAACAGTAAAGCCCTTCAAGGGTCTAAGCAAAATTATCCTCATACAGAAAAGTTAGCCTACGCCCTGATACATGCTTCAAGGAAGATGAAGCCCTACTTCCAAGCCCATTCCATGGTCTTCCGCACCGATTCCCCACTAAGACAGGTTCTCCATAAACTTGAGAAGTCTGGAAGATTGATGACCTGGGCTATTGAGTTGGGAGAGTATGACCTTACTTATCAACCTAGGGAAACCATCAAAGGGCAGGCCCTCGCAGACTTTGTTGCTGAGTTCACATGGGAAGAGGCCGAGGTAGAGAATGACCTAGTGGATGATGAAGGGTCAAACAACAATGTCTTATGAGAACAGGAAGAGGTTGCACCAAATGTCTTCCGAAACAAAAAAGAGGTCGTATCAAAGAAGATCAGGAGCGGAGTAGCGGAGAGCGAAGAGGATCGGTACCTCTTCAAGCAAGGAATCATGTCAAAAGGGGCCTTCTCATCGGATACAAACATTTGGAATCTCTTCATTGATGGTTCTTCCTGTGACAGTGGAAGCGGTGCAAGGATGATACTTTCAGCTCCATACGGTGACAACATTGAATACACTTTGAGGTTCAACTTCAAGGCATCTAACAACGAGTCAGAATATGAGGCCATGATAGGAGGTCTCTCATTGGCAAAGACTCTGGGAGTAAGGTGACTCCTACTTCATAGCGACTCAAGGTTAGTTGTCAATCAGGTACTAGGGGTCTATGAGGCCAAAGATGAAAGGATGGCTAAGTATCTGAAGAGGGTGAGAATGATGTTAGAATATTTCGAAAAGACAAAACTGAAGAGAGTACCTCGATAAAATAATATCCATACAGATGCATTGGTAAGGTTAGCTTCAGCAACGAAGATAGACATCATAAGGACAGTTCCGGTCGAGGTCTTACCAAAAGTGACCATTGAGGAAGAAGAGGTTAGCAACCCTTGTCTCAATTTGAACCTGGGATACTCATGGATGGACGCCCTCGTCAGATATATCAAAGAGGGAGAGCTATCGGAATCCAAGCTAGAGAGGAGGAAATTAAGATATAGGGCTGCCAAGTTCTCCATAGTAGGAGACGTCCTATATAAGAAGGGATTTATGTTGCCTCTCCTCAGATGTGTGCATCCCACCAAAGTTCCCCGTATCTTACAGGAAGTTCATGAGGGTTATTGCTCCAGTCACATAGGAGGAAGATCCTTGGCCAAGAGAATTATTACACAGGGATACTGGTGGCCAACCTTGGCCAAAGATGCCGCAGCTTACATGAAGAGGTGCGATAAATGTCAGAGATTATCCACTATTCCTCACCAACCTCATCAACCTATGACGTCAATCACTTCCCCATGGCTATTTACAGTATGGGGAATTGACTTAGTAGGACCCCTACTAAGAGCGGCCAATAATTATCGATTTCTGATAGTTTCCATTGACTACTTCTCAAAGTGGGTGGAAGCAGAGCCGATGATAACGATCACAGAACAGAAGACCTTCCAATTTATTTGGAGGAACATCATATGAAAACATGGCCTCCCAAACACTCTCATCTCAGATAATGGAACCCAATTTAAGAACTCCTCTTTAGAAAAGTATTGTGAAAGAGTTGGGATAAAGAAGTTCTTCTCATCTCCTGGCCGACCTCATGCAAACGGTCAGACAGAAGTCACGAACAGAACAATCCTTAACGGAATCAAGAAGAGGTTAGAAGAAGCGAAGGGGAAATGGACTGAAGAGGTTTATGTTGTGTTGTGGGCCTATAGGACTACGGTAAGAACACCGATAGGAGAAACCCCGTTCATTCTAACACATGGCTCAGAAGTCGTCATACCAATGGAAGTGGGTCTCCCACCTCATAGGGTTCAGAACTATGACCCTGATAAAAACGGGGAAGAAAGGAGACTAGACCTAGATCTGATTGAAGAGATAAGGGAAGATGTAAAAATCAGACAAACAGCTTACCAGCAGAGAGCAACAAAATTCTACAATCAGAGGGTGAAATCAAGACCCATTGTCGTGGGAGACTTAGTACTGAAAAAGACGTTACAGAAAACAAACAAACTCCACCCAAACTGGCATGGTACCTACAAAGTGATAGAAGAGGTTGTGCCCGGGACCTACAGGGTAGAAAACCTAGAAGGGTAGCCTTTTGCTAACCTCTGGAATGCTGATCACCTAAAGAAGTATTACATATGATATTGCAAAAAGTTATGTAAATGTGCCATCTTATGAAGACGTTATTAATGAGAGAGCAGTTTCCATGTCAATTCTTGCTTCATTGTGCTCTAATGGTAGAATGTATGAGGGTAACATCTTAGTTGATGACCTCAGACCTTATAACATCATTATTTGGTCACAAGGTCTAAGGCAGACATCATACTTGGATGACCTCAGAGCCTTAACATCATTAATTTGGTGAAATTATTTATGAGGGTAACGTCTTAGTTGATAACCTAAGACCTTATAACATCATAATGTGGTGACAAGGTCTGAGGTCATACATCATACTTGGATGACTTCAAACCCTTAACATCAATAATTTGGTGAAATTATGGGGATAACATCTTAGTGATGACCTCAGGCCTTAACAACATTATTTGGTGACAAGGTCTGAGGTCAAACATCATATTTGGATGACCTCAGACCCTTAACATCATTAATTTGGTGAAGTTATGGGGATAACATCTTAGTGATGACCTCAGGCCTTAACATCATTATTTGGTGACAAGGTCTGAGGTCAGACATCATACTTGGATGACCTCAGACCCATAACATCATTAATTTGGTGAAATTATGGGGATAACATCTTAGTGATGACCTCAGGCCTTAACATCATTATTTGGTGACAAGGTCTGAGGTCAGACATCATACTTGGATGACCTCAGACCCTTAACATCATTAATTTGGTGAAATTATGGGGATAACATCTTAGTGATGACCTTAGGCCTTAACATCTTTATTTGGTGACAAGGTTTGAGGTCAGATATCATACTTGGATGACCTCAGACCCGTAACATCATTAATTTGGTGAAATTATGGGGATAACATCTTAGTGATGACCTCAGGCCTTAACATCATTATTTGGTGACAAGGTCTGAGGTCAGACATCATACTTGGATGACCTCAGACCCTTAACATCATTAATTTGGTGAAATTATGGGGATAACATCTTAGTGATGACCTTAGGCCTTAACATCATTATTTGGTGACAAGGTCTGAGGTCAGATATCATACTTGGATGACCTCAGACACTTAACATCATTAATTTGGTGAAATTATGGGAATAACATCTTAGTGATGGCCTCAGTCTTTAACATCATTATTTGGTGACAAGGTCTGAAGTCAGATATCATACTTGGATGACCTCAGATCCTTAACATCATTAATTTGATGAAATTATGTGGATAACATCTTAGTGATGACCTCAGGCCTTAATATCATTATTTGGTGACAAGGTCTGAGGTCAGATATCATTCTTGGATGACCTCAGACCCTTAACATCATTAATTTAGTGAAATTATGGGGATAACATCTTAGTGATGACCTCAGGCCTTAACATCATTATTTGGTTACAAGGTCTGAGGTCAGACATCATGCTTGGATGACCTCAGACCCTTAACATCATTAATTTGGTGAAATTATGAGGATAACATCTTAGTGATGACCTCAGGCCTTAACATCATTATTTGGTGATAAGGTCTGAGGTCAGACATCATACTTGGATGACCTCAAACCCTTAACATCATTAATTCGGTGAAATTATGGGGATAATATCTTAGTGATGACCTGAGGCCTTAACATCATTATTTAGTGACAAGGTCTGAGGTCAGACGTCATACTTAGATGACCTCAGACCGTTAACATCATTAATTTGGTGAAATTATTTATGAGGGTAACGTCTTAGTTGATAACCTCGGACCTTATAACATCATAATGTGGTGACAAGGTCTAAGGTAAGACTATTAATTCAGTTTAAACAGACATTATTGCACCAAGACTTCAGAGCTGAACATCGCATGATAGAAGCATTCACCAAACAAATCAACAAATGAAGAAATAAAAACCCTCCTCAGAGGTTGTCATCCAATTGTAAAATTCAAACATATAAGATGACGATGTTCTTCAGAGGTTACAACTAATCAGGGGTTACAAAAAAGTACAAAAGGTTCATAAAATAGCCTAAGGGTTCGAAGGGAGAGTGCTAGCATCCTCGGCTTGATTCTCTTGGACGACGTTAGTCACCTCGGCCACATCATCTCTGGGGTTTGCTCCCTCTGTCTCCGTAACATCCAGTGGTGCAGTCTCTGAAGGGGCAGCATCCCCCTCTTTAACCTCTTGAAGGGCTTGGGCAAGCTGAGGGTTAGCAAAGCCCAGACCTATGAAGTTAGAGGCCTTTAAGCTCCCTGCCTCCTTCTCCTTAGTAGCCGCCCATTTGACAGTAGCCTTAATACCTCTTTCGAGGTACTCAAAGTCGAAGATGATGAATTCATCGGAGACATTATAATCAGCCAAAATCCCCTCAAAAGCATCCTCAACGGCTGCCTTCACTACGGAGTCAACCTTTTGCTGGAGAACGTCATCCTTGGCCTTCAGAGAAATAGCGTGGTCCTTTTTAATCTTGGAGATATCTTTCTCCAGCTCCTTAACCTTCTTCTCATACCCCTCAAAGGCAGACTTCATATGATCTACCTCTGCATTTAGAGAGCTTTTCACCTTCTCCGCCTCATAGCCCTTCTAGATGAGGGGTAACTTCCCCAGAGTCCAATTAGCAAGATGATACATAGCAGCCAGGCCCTGCAAATCACGTAGTCGTGTATATAAGTTGAAATTCAAAACAAAGGTTACACTTTGAAGCTATACTGAAATCTGAAGTCATACCTGAATAGACCTATGCAGGCCAAACTCAACCAACAGAGGTGTGTCCATGGACCGACAAAAGTGTTTGTCAGCATCGGTTATGGCAGAGCCGATGGCATCCAGCGCCTGGAGACTGTGGCCTATGATGCTGTCATTAATTTTTAATTACTCTATACGAGCAGTCAATGCATCTGCAGAGGATGTAGGGATGGCAGGATCCCCACCTTTCTTCTTCTGCCTCTGATCCTAAGGGGCAGGGTCGATAGCATTTCTCTTCTTTGTGGCCTGAGCCCTCGAGGTTGAGGGAGGGGGAGGAGGATAATTTAGATTGCATTTTTAGCAAGCTTCATTAAACTTGGTACTGCCATCTCCCACAACTCGCCAGATATCCCCTTCGGACGCTCTGCAAGATAGAAAGATCTGAGTTAGAGAGTCAGACATGTATAAATTCAGAGGAGTAACTTGGAATAAAAAGTACTTACCAAGCTTGGCCATTGGACTTCCCCCTAGACCAGTCTCAGAGAGATAGTAAGGGGTCATCAGGTGCTCAAATTTTACAAGCAGACCATGCTCCCCCTGCTCTTGAAGGTCTTTGACCTTCTGAAGATTTTGCTGGCTTAGCCCAGGTTCGGCCCTAGCAGCCATTGTAACCTTTCCCCATCTCAATGCCATTCTCAACTCTAATGAGGAAGAGGGGGCACATGGGCCAAATTCCCATGGCCCTGAGGCAAAGAAATAACGTGGATTCCGGTTATGGTTTGAGGTTTGGGTAATTTGAAGCATCTTCCTTTCTGGTTTTCGAGCTAAAAAATGATAATAGCTTGGGTGATTTCTAGTAGATGAATGGACATAGCATCCTACAAAGACTTGGACTGGAAGGTCTGAGTGATGAACAACCCTCCATAAGATAATGGCCCCAATTATCACCCTCCAAGCATTGGGTGACAATTGGGAAGGGGCCAAGTTGATATAGGCTAGTATAGACCTGACGATGGGATGGATGGGTAGACGAAATCCCAACTTGAACATCTGCTCGTACAAGCAAATCTCACCATCTCAGCCGTGATAAGCCCTCTCTTCCCTCAGAGGTCTCCTGAGCTTTATGGAAGGGCTTATGGAATATAAATATCTGAAAGATAGGAGGTCGATCTCACTGACTGAACTCTCAATCTCGTCTGCCTCAGAGACGTCGACATCACTCTCAGCATCATTATTGTCATCATTATCTAGGTTAACGTCGGCCTGAGCAGACGTTGGGGGATTAATTGGAAACCTCTGAGCGAACTCAGCCCCCATGACGGTCGATAGGGGAATGGCATTAAGGATTGGTGGAATAGCCACGAGTGGTTTAATAATTTCAACCTCTGAGGAAGAGGATGATGTGCTCGAATTTTTGTGAGACGAGGCCCGACTGGAAACCTCTGCCTGATCAGGGACCTGATCTTGTTGATTTGAGAAGTCTATGGCCTCTTGGAAAGAGTCCACAGACATAGGGTCTGAGGTGGATGACTCAGACTCAGACATCGGTGAGGGTTCAGCAGGGACCTCTGCTTGGCTAGCTGGTTCTAATGGTTCGAGATATACAACCTTCAGAGGTGGTGGAAAGATATGTCTGAGGTGGAATTCCTCTGGCCAACTAGCTTATTCCTGTTCTCTTTCTATTTGCCTAATTTTCTCTAAAGTCTTCTCTTTGAGAGAAGGGAACTCCTCTAGGAGTTGGTAAAGGGGTTTGAGCATAAGAGGCAGACCCTACACTTACAACTCTCCTAAACAACAAACATGACTGGCTAATGGAATGATGCAATTAAGGATCAAACTATCAAATTTTAAGCAATGACCACGAAGAACACACAAGAACAATTCGCCAAAAAAAATGAATGTCTCACCAGAAATCTCCTAAAACTCACCGGAAAATGCAAAAGCAAGAAGAAGATAGGAAAAATGAAGAAGAAAGAATGGTAGAGGATACCTGAAGATAAAGTGGTGATGGAGAAGGAAGAGATTGCGAGAAATCACCACCAAAAGCAACTTCAAACCAGAGCTTTTCTGGAGAGAGAGAGCTGCAGAAGCAAGTCGAACCAGGAGAAAGAGAGAAATGAGGAGGAAAGAGGGAAAATAGGGTTTAAACCCTTAAGTATGAATGCACACTTCCCAAGGCCCATCATTGCCTTGGGAGCCCCAAAGGACGGCTGACATCACATGCTTGCTAGGCACGCCTCACACTTCAGCAATGGACAAGTGTCAAATAAACATTGGCATAAGGAAGAAAGACCTCGGAGATGTAGACCCCACAGTCACCTGCTCTCACATGTAACTAAGGGCTGGGGGTGATTGATATGCCCCAAATGTGCCACCTCAGCCCAGAGACACCAACCTCGGCCAAGCACATGGCCGACGTTGGAAGGGCCTTGGATCAGTAACCAGCGGTCTTGGCCACAGCAAGGTCGGTCGTGGCCGACACTACTACCAACCTCGTCAAGGGGTGTCTTCGTGACTCAGGGGAACAACAGTTCATCAGGTCACCCAGGAATGACAACCTCGGCTGAGGGTAGGCCGAGTTTACAAGGAGATATTATTCTACCAAGGCCAACCCCAGCAGTTAATCAGCCGATGTTCATGACATATTCCAGCTTAACCTCGGCCCAGGCCGAGGTTAATGGCTCATCTCGAATTCACTTAAGTCGAGACCATAATGACTCATCTCGGATTCACTTAAGCTGAGACCATGATGGCTCATCTCGGATTGGATAAGCAGTTAGATCTTACCAACCTCGGACTCTTCCAGGCCGAGGTTATGACCAAGCACAGAGGCCGAGCACTTATTGACATGTGTGTGGACAAGGACACATGGAGTCAAATCAGTTATAACAAATCATTCCCCCCACGTGGGAGGGGGGGGGGGTACACTATACCCCCCAGGCACTATAAATACTTGTCTTCTCCTTCTTAAAAAGGGGGTCGAAATTAGTAACCTGGCTGAAACTCTGTTCAAATACACAGTAGAGAGAGAGCTTGAGAGATTCTATCCATGGCCATTAGAGCTCTCATACAGTGATACACATCATACACTTGCACAGTGGACGTAGGCCAGATTGGTTGAACCACTTATATTCCGGTGTGAATCCTCTTCTCCTCACCCCCTTCTACTATATGTGTATGTACTCTTACGCTGCCATTGTTAACATTGAATGGAGCTCACAAACACCTTGAAGGGTGGTGCTATTTCCACAATCATCAATGTGTAAGGTAGGGATCAAACCAAAAATGCGTATTTTTGAGTTTCAAAAAAATTCCATTTTGCACCACACAATTCTATGCCGCTTTCGAATTCTACCTAGCCAAAGTTTTTAGGAACTAATTGATATTACAAATAAGCCCACAACGTTTTAAAACTAAATTTTAATTATTTTAAAGAAAGTTTTATAAATTCCTAAAAATTATTTAAAAATCACCAAAATTCTTAGAAAAAATATTTTAATAGGAATTAATACTCACACACCTTATATGATATGAATGCAATAGAAAAATACAATCCTAGGTGCAGTGTTGGTATTATACCTTTGAGACTAATAGAGGAAATATCATGTAGAGTCTGAGGTTCTTTGGTACACTGGGGTATGACTTAAATTTTGTCACTATTTCTTGACTAGACAAGATCCTATATAATATAGACTCAAGTGAGTCAAAGATATAGGGTGCTTCAACTTTACAGTAAGGAAAATTAGTAACATTGAAGAGGGTAGACCTGGAAAAAAATTTCAGTCTCTCAAATTTCTCGTCCATAGATAGTAGTTTTTTAAAATAGTTTCAAAAAGCACAAGATCTTAAATAGTTTTGAAAAACAAGTGCACTGCTCTGATACCAATTTAAATCTATTAATATGTTGTTTAACGAAAGTTAAATCAGTTAAGTAAGATTCGATTTTCCTTTTTGAGGAAACTCTTTACTAAAAACAGATTGGATCACAAGATGTGTTTCAATGTTATGACCAAGATATTTCAGATTCTTGAAATTAGTTTCGGGTTTAACAATTAAGTGTAGCGATGCAGTAGTAGGCTTGAAGAAGTAAGAAAAACACACATCCAACAGAGATTTTTAATGTGGTGAGACCCCACCCAAACAGGGAAACATCAACAGATGTCTCTACAGCTCAAAACAAAAAATCCATAAAAATAAAGTTTAAGGTTACAAGCATTTAATGAACTAAACACAAATTAACAAACCTATTCTAAGTCAAGAAATATGCCAACTCTTTTAGGTTGTTCTGACTTCTTTAAGTCTCTGAAGTGGTCCTCGTCGTTCTTTATCTAGGCTCCTTTGCTCCTTAGTCTCTATGTCGACACAAATGATCGAAATCTCTCAACCGATAATAATGATTAAGTGATGTTGTGTGACTGTGTAGTGAGTGTAGTGCATAATAATATGCATGAACTCACGTACGCTTATTTCAAAGTATTTCCTATAAATTACAAATTGTTCTGAGTATGCAATGCAACTTTCACAATACTGAAATTAAAATTGATCTTTATCAATGAATATTTTCAGATATGTGAGTCGTAAGAATCTGTATAACATAGATTCTTTAGATTTTATTTATGTATAATATTTTCTGAACTGAAAAAACAAACTCCGATATGAAATAAGCAAGTTATTATTTCAGTTTTGTAAAACTAGAGAGATGTTGGATGTAAAAAGTAAAACACACATATACAAAAATGAATCCAACAGAGTAGAGAATGATTTCTTAATAAAGAAAACAAAATAACCAAGATCAACGTGACTGTATCACTTTAAACTAGATCTTCAACTTTCTATAAGCAGAAACGAGATCTAATTTGAGTGAGGTTGTTTGGATGAGAGATTAAAACCAAAGAGGATATGAACACCAGAAAATCAGAAAATCCTAAATCTCTCAAAGATAGTTTCTGAAGAAATTTTGGTCGAGTATGGTTTGGATTTACAAATTTTTCCTCTCTTTTATTTCCTCTTTCTCTCTCCCTCTATTTTTTTATCTTAGACTTTTGATCTCCCAAAATATTTTAAATGTGAGGAAGAAGGGTTATATTTATACTGTGGTTGGAAGGATCTGGGAACACGAATGAAATCAATGGCTTGGATCAAGCCTACACGTTCGAATGTAAATCTTATGAATCACAATGAACCGCCTTTATACGCACGTTGATTGGTTCAAATGGTTAACATATGGATTGAACTTTGATTGTAACATATGGATTGAATATCAAAGAACCAATCAACGCCTGCAAACCTTTGATTACACTTATCAAAGAACCAAATTGATTATAATGTATGTGAGTGTGAGCAAACATAAATCCAACCATTCTAAAATCAACACATGTAAAGCTAAGATTGCTTATAAAATGCATGTTTTGTAGTTTTAAAAAAATCCAATTTGCTATCATAATATTCTCAAGCGGTTTAGGATTCTACCCAAGGCAATTTTTAGGCTAAAATAATATTTACAAATTAAACCCAAACATTTTAAAACCCTAATTTTAATTTCTTAACAATAGATTTTAAATGTTTAAAAATTCCAAATAAATGTAAAAAATCATTTTTAGTCAATTTAACACCCCCTATATATGCAATGAAATATGAATAAATACAATCCTAGTGTGTTGTGTTATTGGTTTTCTACCTTGAGGATCATTGTTCTTCTTGTTTGATGTTGACTTCCTTGAAGTTCTTGAAGATGCAATGAAGAGAATATGATGACTCAAATTTTCCCTTTTTTGCAAACTAGATGAGTTTATATATAGTATAGAATCAAGGTAGTCAAATATATAGTGTTCTTTAGTACCATATGGTAAAAAACAAATTTTTTGGGTAAATTCACTTTAAACCCTCATGAGACATTACTCATCCTACTAGGGTAACCTTGGGGTTTAATGGCTTGTTACATAAGCTAAATGCAATTGTTTGCCCAAAAAAAAGGTATTCTATCCCTTAATATTTAGAGCTTTTATTATACCCTAATTAACATTATTTTACATTGTTAGGGATTATCAACGTTCTAAGTTAAGGGGATTTGATTAGGGGCAAATATTCCATATTTATTCCCTTAATTTTAGTATTTTTACAATCCCGAACATTGAATTTATTTCGAATTTATCTCATATTTTTTTATATAAATATTTTTGGTGATTATTTCATCTTTTTTATAAATCTCTTATATTTTACAGGTAAATCGTGCAATTGGATGGAAGAGAAAAGTCAAAACAATGAAATAATTGCGATAAAGAAAAGTCAAGGGCAAAACGGTATTTTTTAGCATGAACCAAAAAGAGGAGCCAAGAAATTATTTGAAGATCTTAAAGTCACGAGAATACTGGAAAAAGAGGCACCTCAATTCGAGCTACAGTGAAGAAGCTATAACCATTTGAACTTATGAAGAAATCTAGGGGCAAAACTGCAATAAAGGAAAACAAGAACAAAGCTGAGACAAAACCTCGGACCAAACCGGTTCTCCCTTAAGGGTTCACTTGAGGGTTTCAGTTGGGCTACGGGTTTGGTCTCAAGTTGGATTTTTTATCTCTTCCTAGATTCTTACTAATGTAATTTAGGTCTATTTAAACTACTTTGGACGAATTTTGGCATAGGTTTTAGGCCATTAGGAATCTAATTAACATAATTCGGTTCAAAGTTAGGTAAGCAAATAACAACATATAATTGGAGAAGAAAATTTACAATTTTCATCATCAATTTCAATCAAGATCCATTTTTTTTCTATTTTCTTCAGTTTTTGTGAATTGCTTGTATAATATTTAATTTCTTCAAGTTTGGAAACATAATTTCATCTCTTCTTTCTTGTTACTCAATAATGTCTACTTGCATAAAGAATATTAATTGCATAGAAATTACATCCATATCTAGCTAAACTCATAGTGAATTGGAAAACATGAACCCAACCTAGGTTTTCCATGTTAAATATAAAATTCAAAATTATTGTATGATTAATTCTTAGAGTTTAATAATATAATGAGGACTAATATCGTAAATCTCTTAACTCCATTTGTCAAAGGCGATCGAGTGTTTGATAATACAATATATGTGTCGGTAATTTTATCATTCGCATTGACTAATTTGCTGATTAAATATTGTGCGGATTAACACCCACACATGTTTGGTGGTTCAAATTAATTTATGATTTTCTTTCAATTAATTAAATAGCTTTTGAGAATTTTATATTTAGTGGAGATAATCTACTGTTCGGGGGATTGTATCCCAACTCTGTTTTCCAAAAAGTGTTTCCAAAGAAAAAATTTCAAGTCCTTGCTTTTTAATAGTTTCAATTGCTTTTGCTTAGTTTAAGTTTACTTAGATAAATATATTTTTCTCGCAAAATAAAAATCACCATTTCTTTCTTTCTTGAGTCGAAGCCTAGATCTTCAAAACCAACCATGCATTCGTCAATCCTTTTACGACCTATTCCTTGAGGATTCTACCCCGAGTTACCGGGTTATTACTTGAGTCGTAAGTACACATGTAGCACACACATTCTATGTCGTAACTACCCCTCTGACAAGAGATTTAGAAAAATGAAAAGTCTGGATGGTTGATGACCTGAGTTATGGAGTTAGGGGAGTATGACATTTTGTAGGAGCTAAGAACAACCATCAAAAGGTAAGCAGTGGCGAACTGAATAGCATAGTTTACTTACAATGTGGTAGTGGAGAAACCAGTGGAAGCCAAGGTAGTGTCAGTGATAAGGTAGACTCGTCTACGAGACCAGCACAAAAGGATTGTGACCTAGAGTAGATGAAAAAATACTCAAGAATGGCTTCTTAATTAATGGAAGATTTAATGAGGGAACTCTTGTTTGAAAATTGCTTCTTAATCGCTCCTCATGCTCCAATGGAAGTGAAGAAGGATTGAGAGTCACCACACCAGAGGAGACAGATGAGGAGTACGTCTTGGGGATTAATTTTGAAGCCTCCAATAATGAGGCCATGTAAAAAGGCTTACTGGTAGGATTAAGATTAGCCTCATCACTTAGCGCCCAGTAGTTGTCTACTCATAGTGACTCATAGTTAGTCATCAACTAGGTGTTGGGCATTTTTGAAGAGAGAGAGAAGGAAATAACCAAGTACTAGAAAAGGTGAAGATGTTACTACCAAAGTTTAATACAGTATAAATGGTGAGAATTCCTCGGATGGAGAATTACCGAGCCAAAGCCTTCGCTCGTTTAGCATCAGGTATGAACTCAAGAAAATAGTGCCGAGGAAATATTATTATCGTACGACATTAACTAAGAGAATGTGAAAGTGATGTAGTTATATATAGGGCCATCCTAGATTGACCCAATCGGGTCATATCTGGTAACCAGAGTAGGTCCACACGATATAACGAAAGCTCACATATTACACTATAAGGCACCCCGATATGTATTGGAGAATGGAGTTCGGTTGCGTCCACCCTAAAGAAGTTTAAGATCTTATAAAGGAGGTTCATGAGGAATCATGCAGTGCACACTCGTCAGGGATATCTTAGGTGAAGAGAATGATGATGCAGGGCTACTACTGGTCAACGATGAAAGAGTATTATGCAGTAGATGCTAGAAACTATGAAAATGTCAAAAAATCTCTATCCTTTTACCAAAGTCCTTCTATGGATCTAATGCCCATGTCCTTTCTCTATGTAGAGGATAAATTTCACTGACCTATTATCAAAGACAAAGGGGAGGTTCAAGTATATGGTTGTGGCAATAGATTACTTCACCAAATGGGTCAAAGCCAAGCCGTTGGTGGAGATGACAACTAAAGGTATTCCATTTTGTATTGAATAATATTATTTTCACATATGAAATTCCCTTAACCTTCACCTAGATTGTAGCACCCAGTTTATCAAACTTGGTTTGAAGAATACTGCATCAGGTCTAAATTAAGGAAGCTATAGTCTGCACCAGGTCACCATCAGTGCACTGAACTGATTGAGATCACGAATGGAATGAAGAAATGGTTTGAATAATCCAAAGAAAATTGGATCAATGAGATTCAAAGTGTCCTATGGGCCTACAGGACGACCCACAAAACCACCACTAGAGAAACCCCACTCATGTTGGCCTTCGATACTAAAGTTGTTATACCGATAGAGATTGGTTTGCTGAGCCACATGGTTTTGAACCCTAACTCACTAAGGAGAGACCTTATGTGTTGACTTGATTTGTATTTAGTGGAGGAGGTAAGGGAGAATACAACATTTAGAGTTACGACATAGCAACAACGAATGATAAGATTCTATGATAAAATCGTCAAGTCAAGCACACTAAAGGAAGGTGATTTGGTCTTGAAAAGTTTATCCAAAAGGTAGATAAATTGGTTATAAATAGGCATGGACCCTACAAAGTCAGTGCGGCGGTACGTCCATGCACATATATGATTGAGACTCTGGAATGGGAACCCTTTAAGAACTCATGGAATCCAGAACACTTGAACAAATATTATCATAAGGCCAATCAGAAACACTTGAAAAGAAATCTATGTAATGAAATAATTTCATGTAAAAAGTGTTGTTATTATCAATGAAAAATTAGTCATCTCTCCATATTGTTATTATTCAAGTTCGTACATCATTTACTATAAAGATTCTTAGTTTTAAGATATGGGGAAGAAGCTTAGTCCGAAGGCATCTCAAAGAAGTTGAACATAATAGATTGGCTATGACCAAATCACACTTCATGAGGGGCATTGTACCTTGGATAAGTTACAATTAAGAAGTTGGTAGTCCCATAGGAAATTGGTGTTGTCACCAAGTCTGTTCAGTCATATGCCGACCCATTAGACTATTAGGTTCGCTAAAGTATTGATAAACCCTGGTACAAACCAGCACTTCGTTGTCCATGGCTAAAGATGGTGCCTATAAAGTTGATAGGGGAACACTAAGTAATACTTTGAAAAAACCTATCTGGACAACATATATCCATCCAATGGTATCTAATAGTCAGGTTAACAACCCAAATACTGGTAGGCCTAAATAAATTTAAAACATTATTTTAAAAATATTTGTTAAACTAATTTTGCAAAACAAATTACTGCATGACATAAATAATTTCCATAAACCCAAATTATGTATCGGTATAACAACCTACTCGAATAGAATATGCACAATATATACATCATATAAGAGAAATACTACATAAGCATTCAAATAGTAGATAATGATAAATATCACTTCCATTTAAGCGACTAGATATATCCATTCAAGTTAAAAACTAATAATGAATTGAAGTTAAAATATCACAGTGAGATTGTTCAAAAATCATGACAAGTGTTACAAAGAGACAACTGTATAAGAATCAGGAGGGTTTTATGAAGGATTGGCACTAACAACATCGACCAGTTGAGTGACCTGAGGGTTTGTTTGAGCCACTGTTTATTTTTTTACCTTGGCCAATGCCTCCTTCAAACTATGGATGGTGGCCATATCAAAATTAAAGTTCTCTTTGGCCTTTGTGATCTCCTCCTAGTCCATAATAAAATCCACAATCTTTAGATTTAGTTGATTAGTGATTTTAGCCCGCTTAATAGTTTTTGACTTTAGATCATTTTGGTCATTAGTGTCTTCGAACTAGGAGGTGATCATCACCCACTCAAACTGGAGACCTGATATTGAATTTACTTATTCATCTTCTTCTCATTATCAAAAGTTTAAAATGGGTTGTAGTTATTTTATCTTTCTCTCGAAGAACACTAGCCACTATGCCACTATGCAAACGAATGAAGAAAATAAGATCGACAAATAATATAAATTTCATAAAATGATTATAGTATTAAAAGCTTACCAAAACCATCCTGTGATGAGCACAGGTCCATAGGGAGCCATTACTCAAAGTCCTACAATATTCAAAGTCAATATTGTGACCATGGTAGCCAAGAACGTCCAAAGCTTTGGGCAGATTGTAGATTATGGACTTCTCGTCCTTCTTTAACATGTCGTACATCATTAGGTTATTGGGCTCCCTCTTGTAATCTTAAACCATTATACATTTTAAATATCCTTCAGAATACCTAGCTAACCGATGTGTTGATTGCCTATCCATCACAACAACCATCTTTTATGATCTTGTTCTCCTCTTCTCCTGAAACCTTGGTTATTCAGGGTTAGGATAGGAGGTTTAGGGACCAATTGTAATTTTATTTAAGCAGATAAGGGCTCCAAATTATTCTTTGGGTCGTCAAAGATCTCTATTATCTTTTTTAGGCTCGGCCTGAATTTTAACTTGCTTTTGGGAAGCATCAGCTTTCTTCGCGCGAAGACAATCAATATCAGCGCGAGAGGTTAGTTTTGGTGTCATATCCCAAATTGGTTTGACTTAAAAACCTTAAGTGGAAGGGGTTTACGTTGCACAGATAAAACATAAAGTGTTAGTTATGATATCAATTTAAAGGAAATCCAAACTGACGCTTGTTAAAGTTTCACACACCTTCCTCAATTTCTTTCTAAAATTCTTAGGCTTCAACTTAGTCGAGAATTGGGTTATTGGTTTTATCTTAAGCTTCGTATTAGCTTTGGAGCTTGTAGTATCCGAACTCTTTGAGCTTATCTAAATTTAGGATGTCACCTTGTCTACCAACCTATTCTTGGTAGCAGTGATGTTAGGAGCAACCTTCACTGTAAAATGATAATCCAGGGTCAAAAGAAAAATAAGTTAAGAAAGAAACATAGAAAAAGTATGATAAGTATGTAGCAATTTTGTTTGTCCCACTTTAATCTCGAGAACTTTGGAAGTTGTCCTCCTTTCATTAGGGATGAACTCCCACCCACCACCTATATATACAAACTTATGCAACATAAAGTGGTTGCTGGTTTGAACCTCCTTCACCTACTTTTAATGGGCATATGAGGATAAAGATAGTAGTACCTAAGAGATTTAGCGTTAGCTTTTATGCTATGGATGAAATAAAATATCTCCTCGGTTATGTCAAACTCTGAATTCTCTCTCTATTGGACCATGGATCCTAAGATCGTCCTACACGCATTCAGGGGAAGTTTTCTTAGATCCAGTCCATAACCTTTTAGAGTTCCCCTAACCATTGGGTGAAGGGGGAGATGAAGACCTACATCTAAGAACGAGAGTGGGAAATATATCTCATTGGCATAATTCCAATCATTATCCCTATCATCCTTAGTAGGAATCCTACAGGTTATACTCGATGGGATGTTGTAGTAATCCCTCAAGTCTATTAACTCAAACTCAATGAAGTCACTGGAAACGTTTTCCACATTAGTCTCAACTGGATCATACGAGTTGTGTGAATGCAAAGGGGTAACCCCGTTCGACGAAGCAGAACGCTCTAACGGCACTATGACGAGAGAACTAGGAGCATTTAAAAGTGGCTTGGAATGCATAACTTCTTCAATTTAGAACCCAATCTCAATAATAGACTCCTCAGAGGTCGTATTAGTATAATATATGTCTCCAGGATAGAGACTAGCACGGTTAGAGTTAATAAAGGTTAAAAATTTTGATCTAGTATATTGAATATCTACGAGATGAGAAGACCACCCAGTAGAACTATGGATGTCAGGAACAAAATTGGGATCCTCCCAACCAATAGGATGAATATTGATAGGGAACAAGTCTCAAAGGCTCATTATAATGGCTCTCATTGTATTGGTGAATTTTCTTCAACACTCTATCAACCCACGAAGAAAGACTCATAAATAATGCAAAATGAGAAGACAACCGCATAGTAATCCCACAACAGAAAGGAAATAAAATGGGGTATAATATTTACTGGAATTTAAGAAATTGGGTGAAATCAAAAAAACCTTAGAAGCTATGAAACCTTATAAACAACCAACTCAATGGTCATTTAAAGGACTTAATCCATCGATCAAACCACCACAGCACAACCTAACTTTCATCTTTTTTCCCAACGAATCCTGGTAAATTCTTTAGTCAATTACACGCACAAGGCTCGAGGTCATTTGCAAACAGAGTCCAAAACTCGAGGTAATTCATCTTGAAAATCTCTTTCTAAACCACTCTCTACCAAGATGTGAACCTTTCTTTCTAAACCACATAGAATCACTGAACAAAGCTCAACCTGGTGTCTCATCCTCAAACAAAACACTAATCCAAACATCACCATTCCACAACTTTCTAAGATCACACGTGTGTGGAAACTCACCCATCGATAGATAGATGCGTGTGTGGAAACTCATATGGACTCGATCTGGAGTCTGGCGGCTAGGTCCTTTCTCCGCCTTCGCTTTCGTGTAAGCTTCTCCCTTTCTTCCTTTTTTTGTTTTATCTTTTCCAAATCGCAGGTGATTTTTAATATCCAAATCTCATATCTAAATCGCAGTTGCTTTTAATTACATATCCAAATCGCAGTTGCTATTAATTTCAAGTTTTGCAAGTTTCTCTCTCCTCAAGTTTTTCAAGTTTCATTTACGTTGCGACTTTTATGAGGTTTTTCTTCAGGTCAAGTTTCATTTTTGGAATTTGTATTCATGTGTTTTGATTTTGATTTAGATTTGGATTATGACTTTGATTTCAATTTTGGATAGGTGCTATGTTAGATTTTTTGGGTAGTTATATATGAAGTTGGGTTTGGTTGGATCTGAAATGGGTATGGTATGGCGGTTGAGATGTGTGTGGGTCGGGTTATGGTTAGGGTCAGTTCGGGTACGATTAGATAGAATGAGGTGCCGGGTTGGGAGTGGGTTTTAGACTGCTGGATGTTGGGTTGGTCCGTGAAGGGGGCTGGTTTTCTTAAAATTTATATGTTCTTCCACAGGGCTCTATGTGCCTTCCAAGTTCCAAATCGAGGTAAAGAATTTTTTTGCAATGTTTTTCTTATTTCTTCCATTCTCTTAGTTCTAAATAATTTTGTCTAAATAATTTTGTATCAATATTCTTTTTTGTGTTTTGTTTACATGTCTCTCTCTCTCTCTCTCTCTCTCTCTCTCTCTCTCATTTGTTAGTTTTTTCGATTTTACACCATATATCATTTCGATATATGGTAACCTGTTGGGTTAGCAAAAAAAGTTTGTTGTGGTAAAATGTTGGGTTAGCAAACAAAGTTTGTTGTGGTAAACTGTTGGGTTAGCAAAAAGTGTTTGTTCGGTTAACAACAATACTATCCCCTTTAGACCCCCTTTAGATGGGTTAGCAAAAAAATGTCCTAGATCTAAAGGGATTTTTTTGAATTTAAGGTAAACTGTTTGTTGTGGTATTACTTTTCATTTTTCTTCATTTTTAGTGGTATTGTTATCGTATTCTGTTTTCAGTTTTCTTCAGCTCGATGGTATTCAGTTTTCACTTTTCACCTTTTTTCTTTGCTATGGTATTAAATCATTAAGGTAAAAAACCTTAATGATTTCTTGCTATTGATTTTAGTTTTTTTTAAGTTAACACTATACATTGAACTAGATTTCTTCTTTACATCCTAACTCATTTTTCCCGTTACAATAGGGGTCCACGACCAGGTCTTAAAAAACATATGAAGCATGTCTTTGTTTTTGCTACCAAGTGTATACTTAGTTTTTGCAAGCAGGTCAAACTGAAAAGTAAGAGCAGTTCTTAGGCTTAAAAGTGAGCAGGTGTATGCAAACAAGTAATAGAAGCAGGTCTCACAAAAATAGAGGCCAAGTCTTTGTAGGCAAAAAAAAAGAGCAGTTCCAAAAACAAATAGGTGTATGCTTATAAAAATAATGCTAAGCCAAGTCTTTGCTTCGAAAAAAGAAATCATGAGAAGAAGGTCTAAAAAAAATTTAAAAACTTAAAAGTTTTAAACAAACATGTCTATTTTTAGTGTTCATTTGTAGGCTAGGGGGTTGGAAACTGGAATCTCTGTGTTCATCAATGGCCATTTCAGGTTAATATGCAATGGATTATTGATATTCTAATCGACAGAAAAATGGATGATGAGTTTGTGAAAATATGGGTAGATCAAAAGGTGCTTGAAATTCCCCACTAGAAGATTCCCACAATGTATCGACATGAAATTAGCAGGATTACTTCACTACTTTGTATATCGATTCGAAGAGGATACAGATTTCGGCAGCAAGAAGCTAGGTTTAGTTTTGATTTGTTTGAGTTTAAAACTTTTTGTGTACATGTACGTATTATGGCATTCAATTATTTGAAAATGTTTTATTATTGTTATACCATTCCCCTATGATAGTAACTCATGATAGTGTATGTGCAAAAAGAGGATTTTTTGTATTTTGATTTTTAGGTTTAGTTAGTGTGCTTTTCATATGAGATATGAGCTAACTAACGATTATTTTTTGTCATTTGTAATGTCTTTCAGTTTAATATTTCTTATGGTAAATATTGTTGGACTATTTGTTATTTGTTCACCAGGGTGGATACTTTTATAAACATGGGAGATTATGACCATTTTTTTAAAATTACACTTTATTTTGTTGGGGAATGATTTTTTTTCATTTTGCAATTACGTACTTTGAAAAATTATGCTGGTTCACTATGCAGTTCTACATGTACATTTTATAAAGTTAGATTCATTGTGCCATTATAACGTATTATACGAGGTTCAAGATCGACTATTAAAACTGCTGTGAACTAAATATGACGTATGGTTCAATCAACGACGTACACTTTTAAAAATTTGTCATGATTTTTTTAAATACGACGTATGGTTCAAATAGACAGTTATTTTGTTGTTATGTTAGTTTTCCCTGACAATTGTTATTATGTTATTATGTTACGATTATCAGCGTGCCTTCAGGCACGGACATACCCAAGTGTGTGTGTATATATATTATAATCGCAACCAAAAAGCAAGAAAAATATATAAAACCCCTAGAAAACTAGAGGAAACGGGACAAAGAGGTACCTGTTTACCCAAAAAGTATAAAATGACTTAGGAAGTTGCTCGAACCATACAAAAAATACCATAAAAGGGATTTTTTGTAAGGACTCAAATTATTGAGTCTTATGTAGTGTTGGCTCAATTTCGCACAAAAACACTTGAGTCATAGGATAGTGTTCATGAGTATCCTCCAAGCCTATGACGTTTAGAGTTTCAGTTGAAGACGTAGAGGCCTGTATTTAAAAGCGAAGATATCAAAGTGTCGACTTTCAAGTGCCATATTTCTAAGTCAACGACAATTGACTCCATAGTCTCCAAAAGGTATGAATGCATTTTTATATATATACGGAGACTTGGAATAATTTTATTATGGGTGTAATTTCATTTAAATCGAATTTTATTTTCAGAAAGTTATTTAAAAACTTTGAATAAAAAGTTTTTGGGCTTAAAATGAAATTTGACCTTTCTGAAATTTCGTTCGAAATTGTCGTTCAAACGAGAATGTCGTTCGAATGAGAATTTTGTTTGAATGAGTTTTCAAAGGAGTTTCCCCTATTCTACACTGACTTTTCATTAGAAGAGTCGTTCGAATGAAATGTCGTACGAACGAGATTTCTGGGCAGGAAGAATTTTGGCATTTTTAACCTATTTTTCAACTCTTTTGTCCCACTTGTTTTTGGTAATTTAAAACTTACTCGGGACATATTTTTTTCTATAGACTCTTGAACATAACTTGAGAGCTTTGGAGAGAAAATCCTTCCATCCAAAAGTTCATGTTTTCGTTTGTTAACTTTTAATTGAAAATTTTCTTTTAACACATGCTTATTCACCCATATGTTTAGTTTACTTCCAAGTTCTTAATATATATTATATTTTCTTGGAGTTGTTTGGCACCATTGGTTCTCTACCACAAGAAGGAGAAGTTTGTGTTTTTCTTCTATTTCCCATAAAAGAAGAAGTTTGGTTTTTGTTGCGGCATTCTCATACGGTGAAAGGCATCGTGTGTGATTGACGGGTTCCAAAAGCTTCATTGATGGATTCCAAGGTTCTGGTGGATTCTAGGATTGTCGACTAAGCAGAGGTTCGTACAATAATACGCGTCAGGGGCTTGAAGTTAGTAGAGTCGAGTTGAGTAAGTCATTTGTCTTGTACTTGTAAAATTCCATACTTAGTGGACTTAAGGCTAGGGTCGTCCGAGGTTTTTCCCATTTGGATTTTCCTTGTACATTGTGGCGTAGTGTGTTGTGAATTTATTTTATCTTTTGAAAAATCACCTAGAATACATGCTTAGGGTAAAAATATAAAATTGGGTTTAATTCACACTATAGTGTAATTTGGTGCTTGATTGTAGTTTGGGTGAAATCGAAATTAATTCAATTCAAAGATAATTTAATTTGGTAAAAATTGGTTTGGCCTAAGTTGCAAAAATGAATTAATCTTGTTAGGCAAATTTTAGGACTTGAATTGAATTATTTGGTTTAAGTGAAAAATCCTTTTGTTGTTTAATTTATTCACTTTGTGTTTAGTTTAATTTTAATTTGAAAGAAGTTAAAATTTGTAAGTTGTTTATGTGTTTGAACCATCTTTATTCCGCAGTTAAAAGGCAATTATATTTAGTATTGAAAGAATATTTAAAATTGGGGGTCTATGTTTCCAACAAGTGGTATCAGAACCGGAGCGTTAATTTATTGCGTTAAGGTCCTTTTAAATATATTTTGTTAAAAAATGGATTTTTTCCCATTTTCTAAATTTCCTATTTTCGATGGTTCTAGTTACGCATATTGGAAAGCTCGTAAGCGTTTGGCACTTAGGGCTATAGACGAGAGGGTTTGGTTATCCGTAGTTAATGGGTGGTCTCCACCTATTTGTTTGATAGAGAATGAGCGTGTCCTCAAACCCGTCGAGCGTTGGAGTGAGAATGAACTAAGATCTGTTAACTTTAGTTCCTGAGGTTTAAATACCTTATTTAGCGCGGTCACACCGGATGAATTTTGACGTATCATGACATGTGAAATTTCTAAGTAAGCTTGGGATACCAACAACTCACTCACGAGGGAACAAGTGGCGTAAAAGCTTCTAATCTCCAAAACCTCACCACTCAATTTGAAACCATCAAAATGGATGAAAAAAAAACATTCTATGAGTTTTATGCTAGACTCTATGACATAGTAAATTCTTCATTTAATTTAGGAGAGAAAATACCCGACAATCGTGTTGTAAAGAAAATCCTTAGGTCCCTACCTGATAGATTTATTCCTAAGGTGATTGTGTTAAATTCTTTACCCACCTTACACTCTACCAAACTTGAGGAACTAGTAGGTGATTGCAAACCTATGAGCTAGATATTTCCCCTCCAAAAATGAAAAGAAAATTGATAAGGGCATTGCATTGAAAGCCCGAAAGGAGGAAAAACAAGTTGTGGTTGATGAGAATGATAGTGACTCGGAGGACATGGATATGTTTGCTAGGAAATTTCTTAAATTTCTTAAATTTAACAAAGATAAGTTTAAAATGATTTTAAGAAATTTGAAAATTCTAAGCATGACAAAGCCGAAAAATCCCCTAAAAGACTAAATGAAGATCTAAATAGGGACGAGTCAAATCGGTGTTTTGGTTGTGAAGGGTATGGTCATAGGGCTTTTGAATGCCCCACTAAACTAAGGAAAGAGGGTAAACAACCTATTCCATACAATTCCACCCTTAGTGATAGTGATAAGGAAGAGGGACCCCGTTCCCCCATTAAGCTCAACTTTACTGCGTTCATGGCTAGTCATGTTAGTGAGAGTGAGATATTATCCAACGATGATAACTTCAAACATGACACTTCCTAGGCCTTTGTTTGTGAAGATCTAAAAGATGATGGTAGTGAGAGTGAAGTAGAGAGAGAGAGAGAGAGAGAGAAAGTGAAAATGAGGTTGATGTGAGTGAACTTCAATTTGATTTTCAAGAATTATATGCCGAATCTATAAAATTAAAAAGGGTAAATTTGAACTTAGAAGCGAATTTAAAAGAGCGTGTCAAGGTCATTGATGAGAGTGCATTACTTGATGACCTTATGACACGAGAGAGAGCTCTTCGAGAGAAGCTTGAATATGTAGAAGGCGGGAGAGAGCCTTAGAGGTTTAATGGAGTCAATGAAAAAAAAGCTTCTCACGTTTGAAGAGCGTAATGTTTTATTAGAGTCTCACATTTTAAATTTAGAAAATAAATTAAAAGACTCTAGTAAAGTCAAATTTGATTTGGAGTGTCGTTCGAATAAATTAGATAAAATATTAGGAACGGTCCAAATTAAAAATGACACGTGTGGTTTAGGCTTCGATACTTGTAATGAGTCTAATCATAAAGCCAAAACCAATGTTTTAAGAGAATCACCTATGAAAACCTTTAGAGATCAATCCTTAGGTGCCACATTTCGACGCATTTTTACTTATTCTCATCGTGGTCGAAAAGGTCATCTTAGGAAGTTTTGCTTTGATCTTAAACGAAGTCCTAGAAATCCCAATGTAAGGCAACCGAGGTAGCCAAGATTTCTATATCTCGAGATCATCATTCATCATTAGTTTGGGTTAGGATATCCGACTTGGTAGCTTTACAAGATAGGATTTTTTATTCTCATTTGCTTTCACACGATACCTCCCTTGCTGAATCTAAAGGTTGAATGTGTTTGTTGTTTGCATTCTCTAGACTTTTATGTTTTATATCATATATCCTTGCTAGTTGTATGCATGTTTATCATCATTCTAGTCTATGCTCCATGATTAATCACATGCTAGAATTATGATTTATGTTTATCTTTTGTATTATATTTGTTTCATTTTAAGTTACTTTAATTGAAAAATACAAAAATATTTTGTTTATCATTTGTGTTTTATCTTAGGAGTAATTTAGACTTAATGAAAAATAAAAATGATTTGTGTTTGTCTTTTGAGTAAATATTTTTTATGTTTGGTTAAAAAAATTCAAAACCTCAAAAAGATTTTTGTTTTGTGTGTATTTTTAGTTTGACACACTTTATGTGGCATATATTTGTGTTTGAATCCATTTTTTCGCTTCCATGTGGCTTGAAATTTTGGTTAATATTGTCAATCCTTAAAGTGTTCTTTGTCATGCCTACATGGAGTAGTTGGATTTTGCGTTGCTTAATGGATTCTATTTTTATATGCCTCTTTTCACACATGCACGAGCTCATTTGAAATTTAATCGTCACATGTATATTTGAGCTAAGTGAGATGTTCTCTCATCAATTTAGTCATCTACATTTTTTATATGACTATGGAGGATTTGTGCATGTAATAACCGTTTCCTGAATTTAAAAAAAATAAAAAATATGTTTATCCGGTGTAGTAGATTATCAATGGAATTAGGCTATGAAAGACAAAATTACTTTGTGTAAAAAGCCACCATTGAATTTTAGGCCTTAAAAATATGGAATTAAAAAGAATATTTGCCAAGGCCGAAATAGTTTAGTTAATATGTTCAAAAGAAAAGCAAAGAAAAATTATGAGGAGTTTGGGTGGATATATTAACGGGTTTGCACAATGACTTTGAATCCCAGTTAAGCTTTTATTATCATGACTCTATTGGTTTGTATAATCATTAAAATTCTAGGCTTATGTGCATTGTGTATGTTTATTCATTGAGTTCAATTTATATTGTCGCATGAGGCTATATATGAATGTGATAAATTTTTGCAATTAAATGAGAACTCCATGAACACGTCTTAAGTGATTGGATCGAAATTTAATTGTTACTAGTTCACACCCCTACACTTCCATTTACCACATATATTTGGACACATTTTTTCCATATGAGTGTAAACAGCTTAATGTATTTTGTGTCATATGTGGAATTTATACCTATGTATATGTGCGTGTGCGTTAGTGGTATTCATTATATATACATATATATCGTATTTTTTTTGTTTTTGAGTCTTTGCCATGTCTAGCCAGTCCAATCATACTTTTAATTCATAATTGGTATTCATCATTGCAAAAATTTTTTGATATCACATGCTTAGTATCTTATTTGTCAAATTGGTATGATTTTATATCAATCATATGTTGGTATATATTTTTTTTGTGGATTAGTTCATGCAATTGTTGCCCATATGCTTTCATGTTCTTGTCACCTTATGCATAATCATGTTTTCTTGCTTTCCCATACTTATAACCCTTATGTAGTTTTTAGAGGGGAAATGGTACTTCATTAATCCCATCACCTTTGTCTATTACTGAACAAAAAGGGGGAGAATGATAGGGGAAGAAATGGTATCTAATCCTATTGTAATCGTATCTTAGTTTAGGAGATCTAGCTTAGGGGGAGAGCACCAACTTCTCAGGTTGATCATATTTGATAAAGGGGGAATTAATTTAGGGGGAGTATGTTCTGTAATTGCATTTAATATTTTGATATATCCTATGCGTTTAATGTTTTGCCTAAGTGTGCAGGAATTATTATAACGGCAACTTTCATCGGCAAAGATAGTCATCCTTGGGTTTTGAGTCAAGCTTTTGTTTTTTTATTTTTGGGTGGGAAGTTTCTGAGTCTAGTAGAGCTTGACGGCCCTTTAGGATTTTGTTTTGGTTTTTGTTCTCGAATAGCCAAAGGGGGAGATTTGTAAGGACACAAATTTCCAACTGAGTCTTATGTAGTGTTGGCTCAATTCCGGACAAAAATATTTGAGTCATAGGATAGTGTTCATGATTATCCTCCAAGCCTATGACGTTTAGAGTTTCAGTTGAAGACGTAGCAGCATGTATTTAAAAGAAAAGATATCAAAGTGCCGAGTTTCAAGTGCCATATTTCTACGTCAATGACAAATGATTCCATAGTCTCCAAAAGGTATGAATGCATTTTTATATATATAGCGAGACTTGGAATAATTTTATTATGGGTGTAATTTCATTTCAATCGAATTTTATTTTCAGAAAGTTATTTAAAAACTTTGAATAAAAAGTTTTTGGGCTTAAAATGAAATTTGACCTTTCTAATATCTCGTTCAAAATTGTCGTTCGAACGAGGATGTCGTTCGAATGAGAATTTCGTTCGAACGAGTTTGCTAACGAGTTTTCCCTATTCTACACTGAATTTTCGTTAGAAGAGTCATTCGAACGAAATTTTGTACAAATGAAAAAGTCGTTCGAACGAGATTTCTGGGCGGGAACAGTTTTGGCAGTTTTAACCCATTTTTCCACTCTTTTGTCCCACTTATTTTTAGTAGTTTAAAACTCACTCGGGACAAATTTTTTCTATAGACTTATGAACATAACTTGAGATCTTTGGAGAGAAAATCCTTCCATCCAAAAGTCCATGTTTACATGTGTTAACGTTTAATTGAAAATTTTCTTTTAACACATGTTTATACACCCATATGTTTAGTTTACTTCCAAGTTCTTCATATATATAATATTTTCTTGGAGTTGTTTGGCACCATTGGTTCATCTCTACCACAAGAAGGAGAAGTTTGGATTTTGCTTCTATTTCCCATAAAAGAAGAAGTTTGGTTTTTGCTACGGCCTTCTCATACGGTGAAAGGCACCGTGTGTGGTTGACGGGTTTCCAAAAGATTCATTGGTGGATTCCAAGGTTTCAGTTGATTCTGGGATTGTCAACTAAGCAGAGGTTGGTACAAGAAGACATGTCAGGGGATTGAAAGGAGTCGAGTTGAGTGAGTCATTTGTCTTGTACTTGTAAAATTTTGTACTTAGTGGACTTAAGGCTAGGGTCGTCCAAGGTTTTTCCCATTTGAGTTTTCCTCGTACATCGCTACGTAGTGTGTTGTGAATTTATTTTATCTTTTGCAAAAGTCACCTAGAATGCATGCTTAGGGTAAAAAGATAAAATTGGGTTTAATTCACACTATAGTGTAATTTGGTGCTTAATTGTAGTTTGGGTGAAATCGAAATTAATTCAATTCAAAGATAATTTAATTTGGTAAAAATTGGTTTGGCCTAATTTGCAAAAATGAATTAATCTTGTTAGGCAATTTTTAGGACTTGAATTGAAATATTTGGTTTAAGTGAAAAATCCTTTTGTTGTTTAATTTATTCACTTTGTGTTTAGTTTAATTTTAATTTGAAAGACATTAAAATTTGTAAGTTGTTTATGTGTTTGAACCATCTTTATTCCGCACTTAAAAGGAAATTATATTTAATATTAAAAGATTATTTAAAAATGGGGGTCTACGTTTCCAACATTTCTTGATCGAAATGATGAACTCGGGCATAACAATGGCTATAATTGGCAAAAGCATGTGAGAAATTGTCCGAAAAATAAGGGTTGCGGAGCAGACGTAGTTTCTCTCCCTAAAATCTTGTGTGTGAAAGGTTTGGCTTATGGAAAGTTGAAATGTCATGAAAAGTTGGCATTTATATCTTTTTAGAAGTAATCATTATTTTTTTAAAAGAGGAGCGACATAATGCCTTGGGAGACGAACTAACACTGCAAAAATGTGCATGCAGTAACTAATGCACATGTGCAGTACGCTCATAGCCAGAAAATTTTCAAAAATCACACAAGTTAATGTTTCCGGTAAGTGACAACCCGATGACATTCTGATATTATAAATTTACTCATTTAGGTCACCTAACTTCCACCCTGAAAATATCACTCTCGAAGGAATCTTCCACTGGAACTATATACCTATTGATAATGTAGTTGGTCGAAGCTAATAGTAAGGTCGTCTTGATTGCAGGTCGGCTCAGTCATATTTAAATGGACATCATAACCCGATTAGTTGACACTCTATGACTAAATAACATTAGTAGACTAAATGCACGTGAACGTGGAGAACATGTGTAAATATTCTCCCCGGTGTACTGATAATTAACTTGTGATTATGCTCTCACCATGCAAGTAAAGAGTGTACTCACCCTATAATTAAATGTGAACTATGTGAGCCATTCTTTTTTTGCTCCTCTAACAGCCTATAAATAGTACACACTCACTTTATGTGGATAAACCATGAGATTTATCCTTAATCTTATGATTCTAAAACACAGAGAGAACTTGAGATCTTTCTTACGTATTTGTTAATGGCATTTTCCCAATAATCAATATAAATAACACTACACCTATGGACGTAGGCACTGATTTCGATCAAATCACGTAAATCTGGTTCTTCTCCTTTCTCTTTTTACTCACTAGCTTATTCCTATGTTAGTATTGCAGTAACTCAATCTCATTTATGTTTATTGGCTGGTAATGAGTATATTTAGATATGAAAAATCATATACCAATTTCTAGTGATAACAATTGGGTTGGGAAATATTTTCAATTTTCCAAGCCTCGTTTCTTTCAAACACATCGTCAATTTCCTTTTTACAAAAATCATGACTAAACTCACAAGAAGACATAATATCTACTTATGGAATATTCTCATGTTTTTTGGAAAATTCTCTATTTTGCAAAGTTTCCCAAGAACTTTGTTTAATTATTTCATTTTCAAGGATTTGCATGTAATCACCCATGGTCTTAGGTGGTGAGGCAAAATTTTCATTTATAACAAATAGTGGAAATTCACACATTTTCTTGGGAGTGTAACTTTGAAACCATTATCATAACAATTATGACTATAGAATGAGTTATGATGAGATAATTTTTACTAAAATATATCTCTTGGGTTTTGTACTAAACAAGTGCCATGAACTTAAATTTCATGATTCTTGGAGTAAAAATGGTACAAGTCACAATAAATAGATTAAAACAAAAAATAGAATATACAAATACATATGATGACACCACATTGACTTCCTTTGATATTTTAAGGATTTTTATTCTCCCTCGTATAGAGGAAAAGATCCTGAGGTCTTCCAGAGACCTCTGCCACATAGTTTCCAGCTCTTAGTGACCATAGTTATCCTAACAAAGGGGCAAAAAAAATGTTAAGGACCATGGTCGTACTACTAAGGTTAAACACTCAGACTTTGAGGACCAAGCTCAGAGACCTTGGGAGAAGCTATCCAGATCTAAAATAGGTTCAATCGACCTTTTCCTAGAAAGAACTAACCTCTGTGTGGTTCCTAACCACTCTTCCACGAAAAAATTATCTTTTATGCCAGATAAATAATCTCAAACCATTCCAAGATGATCATAGTCATCTATAGACACTTTAGACGTACATTAAAGCTTTTGCATCTTCTATGGCGAGTAATTAAAAGGAGTAGACACTATTCTACCTACCACCACCATCACTCCCACTAGCTTTGAATTATTTATTCACCATTTAATGCCCATATCGACTACCTTACACTACTTGTAACGCTTTCACTAACACTCCGCCATGCTGTTGTAGCCATCAAACCTCAAGGAAGCCCCGCCCATGCTGCTATAGTCCACTCACTCTCTCTTCAAGGAAGTGCCTATATATGGAAGGCTTATGAAAGGTTAAGGTAAGATCAAATAACCGATAAATCATCGAGTAAACACCACAGATAGAATTACCTTATCTCTTAAGTGTTTATTGTTTTGGCTTTATTTAACATAGATGAATATATGAGAAGGATTTGATCACTTCCAACCTCTCACATGTGTTTTCTATATAGTGTACTAAATTAAGATAAGAAGTCCCCCTCAGAGTCCATAAGTTACTCCCGGGAGGTTTTTTTACTAGTGACGAAGACCTTAGAAACCTCAAATCATCTTAGACAAAGCTCAAGAGGTATTTAGATTTTAATACTCTTATTTTCAACCTTATATAGAAAGAAGCATTGTTCATAGTAGATGTTAGACCCTCAGTTGAGGTTCTGAACCACTCTATATCTGTATCTCTAATTTTGACATTCCTCCTCGCTAAAAAGTATAAGGTCCTATGAGGAGATATTGGGTTTGAGGTCTCAAAAGATTTTAAGAACTCATTTATTTGGCATCATCTGTGGAAAGGGTTGCGTCCTTGAATTGAATATCCAAAACAAGTTATATCCTCTTCATAGATGACTACTAATTCCAAGTTGGATCGCTTTTAAAATTTTGTATAAGCTCTCCAAGAGGAGGTGTAAGAGAATCTAAATGATGTTCTTCAAAGGCTCCCCTACCCAAAATTGTAGAGGGACCTTTAAATCCAAAACACAGCGAGACAGGGGAAAACCATGCTCCTCACCTGAAAGAAAAAACCACTTGAAGTCGTGGACGAAATCCCACAGAGGTTAATGACTTGCATTATTATAAGAGACCACTTGCCATTACCAAATAATCAATCTCATAGAGGTTCCAGGGTGACAAGGACCTAGGTAAATAGGATAAAAATATGCAAGATAGTTGGGGATTTTCCTTAACCAATATAAGACGTAAACTCTCAACACTATAGAGTTGAATATCTGGAAGACTGTGTCATCTTTCTCTGATGAGGTTCAATATTAATCTTTTACCCCTACATGGAAGAGGCCTAACATTGAGCTCTTAAATGGGTCCAAAGATTTCATTGACCATTTGAAGACCTACATGTCTCCCATGCTCCTTTAAAACACATCAGATGAGGTTATGTGCTGAGATTTTCCCATTACTTTGAGGGGACCATCTAGGTAACTTCATTGAGCTGGTAAAATCTATTGTCATCCATTTTAGTGGAACTCTGAATATGAGGAATCCGGTCATTTCCTTACTCCACTTCAAACAGAAGTTGAGACAAAATCTCAACGAATATGTAAAAAGGTTCAAATGAGAACCCTTGTTGGTCGATGACCTGAATGATACCATTTATGTGGAGACCTTTATCTAAGGCCTCACGTCTGAAGATTTATTGAGGTCTCTCAGTAATAGACCTCCCTAGTCCATGATTGAGTTCCTTTAGAAGGATCATAAATATATGAATGTTGAGGATGCCAGGAACTAGTTTTTCTCCCACCAACGATAATCCCCTGAGGCCTTAAGTCTAAGAAAAAGAAGAATAAAGGAAAGAAAACTAGACCTCTATAAGCTAAGAACTTCACGCCTCTCATAGCAACAATGGAATATGTATTCTTAGATGTGAAATTACAAGATCTCTTAACTCTTACCAATCTCATGGGGGCACCAGAGGATAGGAGAGACAAATCCAAATATTGCTAATTTCACAAGGACAATGGGCATAACACCAGTGATTACTTCCTGCTCAAGGAGGCTAATGAATGGGGGATCAAGTGGGTTTATCTCAAGGAAATTATGGAAAAACATGCTGGAAAAGCTGGAAAAAATAATAGAAACAAAGATGTCGTCGTGTTTATTGATGTTAATACTATCTTAGGAGATTATTAGGTGTTGGACCTTCTTCCATGTCCAAAAAATCTCATCTCAGGAGCATAAGGAAATATGGGTATCAGATCAATAGCGACTACTACCAGAACAAGTCACCAAGGGAGGCTCCCATGATGATCTTACGAGACACTGATATTAGAAGGATACCCTTTCCACATAATGACCCCTTGTCCATCACGGTCATCATTAGTAATGAAAATATGAAAAGGGTAATATTTGACACTAGAAGCACAACCGACATCGTGTTCCTAAATGATTTTAAGGTCACAGGCCTCACCATGAAGCACAAGCTACCAATTACAACTCCACGGATTACCTTCAATGGAGAATAGACCTAATTAATAGGTTATTTCACTCTTCCTCTCACGGTTATATCTAATGAGTGTTTCTCTACCATTTGGAAGAATTTTTTTAAAGGTATGCATGCCCTTAGCCTATAATGCCGTCATGGGCAGAACCTCACTTACCAAATTGGGTGATGTCGTGTCTACTTGGATTAGGTTACTATCCCCCATAGGTGTGGGAGAAGTTGAGGAGATTAAAAAAAATCCACGAAGTGTTATGAAAATTATATAGTAGAGAATAAGAGACCATTGAAGATAGCTTAAAATTTTCCTAATGTCCTAAAGAGATTTTGTACAAGTGTTGAGGTCCACTCCAAAGCCTTGTCTCCCCCACCTAAACTGCTTGACCTCCCACAAGAAAGTTTGTTAATATAGTTTTTGAATGTAGACACTATGAATCCATGAGACTAAGAGAGAGAAGATAGTCAAACCCGTTGAGGCTCTCATCACCATTTTTATTGACGAAGAAGATCTTACCAAGGCCGTCCAAATTGGGTTTGGTCTCAACTCCTACCTCGTAGATGAGTTAATATAGTTTTTAAGAGGAGATAAAGGTGTATTTTCATGGGACCGCTTAGATATGATTGGGGTAGATCCTGAAGTCATGGTCTACCACCTCAATGTGGACCCAAACCATAAGTCAGTAAGTCAGAAGAAGAGGGTCTTTAGTCCCATAAGAAATGCAACTACTACCTAAGAGGTCAATAATATTTTAAAATCCAACTTCATCTGGGAGGCAAAATATCTAGAACGGCTCTCCAATATGATGTTGGAACCCATGACCAACATAAAGTGGAGGATGTGTGTCGATTTACTGAACTTAATAAATCCTACTTTAAAGATCTTAACCCCTTGACCTACATTGATACTTTGTTGGATCCTACTGCTGGTCTCAAGCTCCTTTCCTTTATGGACATTAATTCTGGTTATAATCAAATTAAAATTTCACCAATATAAATGGAAAATATCTCTTTCGTCACTAGAAAATGTACTTACTATTAGAAAGTAATGCCTTTTGGATTTAAAGATTCAGGTATCATGTATAAAATGGCGGTGTACACCATTTTCATAGACTTGATAGGAAAATCTCCAGAGGTCTATGTTGATGACATGCTAGTTAAGAGACCGGAGGCTCAATATTACGTCTGAAACCTCTAAGAGACCTTTATCATTCTCAAAAGGAACCAAATTATTGTTAATCAGAGGAAGTGGGACTTTAGGGTAGCATGAGGAAAATTCTTGGGCTTTGTAGGCATGCCATTCTACTCCATAAGGAAAATCATGTACCAAATCCTCTTAAAGTCCCAAAGACTGACCCAAACTCATGGGGACATTACTGAAAGATGAAAAGCCCAAACAAACACACAAAACCAACCAAAAAAATCAGGCCCAACCCAAAAGGGACCTAAAGACCTATGGTGAAACTCTCTTGACTGATCGGTTAGGGGCGCACTTATGCCTATAAAAAGAGGCTTCCGCCAACCAGTTGGAGGCATTAACTTCGCACCATAAATGCAGTGATCTCTACCCATAATATATTTTTTTCATAAAAATCCTCGAAACTCCTTCTAATTAACTCCAAACCTTCTCCTAGGCATAGATCTTGAAGTCTAACTTCTAGCCCTGTTTTTTCTTTATTATCCATATCCATTATCCACCAAAAAACCCTTTTTTCCTCTTTCTTACTTTTTCTTCCTTTAAAGGTACTTTTTTTAACGTTAACCTTATATCCATCTCAAAAAGTGTTGATTCTAAGCTAGAACACTACTGAAATAGAAAGGAGCACGTGTAACTTTACAGATACTCCATATCTCACTATTGTATTCTAAAGTTTGGGCACACCCTGTCAGGAAGGGACGTCAACTTATTTTGTCTATTTATGATAGGAGAACCACTAATTAGAATGACATTTATCGGGAATTTTTAAGACATTACAACTACAATGATGAGATATAAATCACTAGTCGAGACCTAGAAATGACAAAGGAGGAAATCCATGAACACTTGGGTACCTTCACAGCCCGTTGGAGGAACAAGCCCACACAAATAGTGAATTGACCATGAAAGGAAGAACAAATACTCATTATAAAATATATTCTAATCTAGCCCTAGAGGGATCAACTAAAAACCCAATACCTACCCCGCTTAATAGCTTTGATGGACGTGGGGGACAGCTGAAGGATGATCTCATGAATCGTCCATCCAAGAGAAATGTCGATAACCATAAGAATATCCCTCCTTTCGTAAGTAGGAGGACTAAAAATCAAGGCACGACTATTATCAATTCCATTCAAATGCCCAATGTTTACAGTCATATTTGCACCTTGGAGTACTAAAAGGGTCTAACGCGCATTCCACCCCCTGTATGCTCCCATAGATACCGCCTACCAATCCCTCAAGAAGAAGGGCTTTCACAATCCCTGAGACTCCAATCCATTACCTAACCCTTTGCCAAAAGTTTTTCGAAGTGACTTGTACCATGAATTCTGATTAGGCATAAATTCTTCACATTTATGCCCTTAATTTTGGTATTTTTATGATCCCGTGCGGTGTAAATAGCTAGGATTTGTATCATATTTATGATAATAACCGTTTTTGGAAAGTATTTCGTATTTTGTATATCTCTTATGAGTTTTACAGGTATTTCATGCAAGAAAGTGCGAGAGAGAACTCAAAATAGTGAAAGAAACCAAGAAATGGAAAGTTTAAAGGCATTTTCGTAATTTTTAGCCTTAGTCCAGAGGTGGGGCCAACTGGAAAGTTGAAGAGCTTTCAATTACGAGAAAAAAAAAAAGAAAAAACGTCACCTCAATTCGAGCTACGATGAAGAAGTTATGGTCAATCAAAGATGAGAGAAGTCAAGAAAAACGTTCTGGAGGAATTTTAAGGGTGATCCGGACCTATTAAAAATAGAAGGTCTGGACCAGTTCGCCCATTTGTCACGCTCCAGATCTGTTACAAAATTAATCATGCTTTCTAAGTATAATAAATTTTCAGATACATGATTTTTATTTTGTCCTTATCTTTTATCCAAAAGTGTGACAAATTTCCAGATTTTGAGGAAACATTTGCTCGTGTTACTCGACTCAAATCTGTTCATTTACTTTTTGCTATAGCATGTCATATACATTTCACACTTTTTCAAATGGATGTAAAGTCTGCCTTTCTTAATGGAATTTTAACTAGGGAGACCTGTGTAGAACAACCGAAAGGGTTCATTGACTCTCATCATCCTAATTATGTTTATCCTCTTAAGAAAGCTCTTTATGGGTTAAAATAGGCTCCTAGATCTTAGTATGAGCATCTGTCCACCTTTATTTTAAATAATGGATTTAGGAGAGGAGGAAATGACCAAACCTTGTTTGTCAAACATTTTGACAACAACATTACTATTGCTCAAGTATATGTTGACGATATCATTTTTGGATCCACTTCCCCTTTAGAAACTAAGTCCTTCTCAGACATTATGCACAGAGAATTCCAAATGTCACTTATGGGGATTTGCAATTTTTCTTTGGCCTTCAAGTTAAATAAAATTCAGAAGGATTATTCGTTTCGCAATCAAAATATGCATTAGAGATTATAAAAAAAATTAGCTTAGATACTGCTAAGGAAGCTAGAACGCCTATGAGTACCTCAGTCAAACTCTCTAAAGATGAAGATGGTAAATCCATTGACTCTACCTTATACCGTAGTATGATAGGAAGTTGCTCTATCTAACTGCCTCGCGTCCTGATATTATGTACATTGTATGTGTGTGCGTCCGTTATCGGAATAATCCCAAAGAGAGTCATTTATTATGTGTAAAAAGAATAATTAAATACATAAAAGGCACTCACAATTTAGTATTGCCGTACACTAATGACACATCAAGCACTATAGTTGGATACACCGACGCTGATTAGGCTGGGTGTTCTGACGAAAGTAAAAGTACATCAGGCGCATGTTACTACATCGGTAATAACTTGGTTGCTTGGAACAGCAAAAAACAAAACTGCACATCTTTATCCACAGCAGAATATGAATATATTACAGCTGGAAGTTATTGTGCCCAATTATTATGGCTGCAACTTATGCTGAGAGATTACGGTATAAATGAAGAAAAACTTCATCTCTATTGCGATAACCAGAGTGCGATCAACATGTCTAAGAACCCTGCTCAACATTCTCGCACTAAACATATTAAAATTCGATATCACTTCATACCAGAATTAGTTGAATAAAAGGAACTAGAGATTAATTACCTACCTACTGACCTACAATTGGTTGATTTGTTTACAAAACCTTTGGACTTTAAGCATTTTGAATCTTTATGCAAATCAATTGGCATGGTTTTAGCTGAATAATTTGTATATCTACCTGCTTATAACTCTCTTATTTGATTTGTGCAGCCCTTTGTCCATTTGAGACAAAATAGGGGAGAAATTTTGAGTCCACTTGGATACTATTGTACATTCTCAACTAATTAACTTGATCTTAGGTATTTTATTGCAGGATCAGATTTTAATAGGGTATTGGTTCGTATATAGTTGAGTTATGTAATTTTTAACTTCTAAGAGATTGGGTAGATAGAAATTTATAGGTTTCTTATTTATTTTTGGTATCCCTACGAGTACTTGTTAACTCAAACGATATTTTGTCTCATAATTCCAAATGGGAGATTAAAGCACCCTATATCCTTGACTCATTTGAGTCTACATTATACAGGAGCTCATCTAGTTTGGAAATAGTGACAAAACTGTGTCTATTCCTTATTGAACCAAAAAACCTCAGAACTTCATAATCATCATTGGTATTCCTCTACAAGTTCATGTTTAATTCATAATATAATCTTGTATGAGTTAAATGCCCTTAAAATGATTTTTAAATAATTTTTGGGATTTATTAAGAATTTTCTTAGAATTTTAAAATGATATTTGGAAATTAAAATTTGAATTTTGTAAAGTTTTTGTGCCATTTTTTAATTAAAATTTGTCCTTAAACTGGATTGGGTAGAAACCAAATGTGGCAGAAAATATTGTGGTGGGAAATGGGATTATTTGGTAAACCAAAAACATGCGTGTGAAATTGAATCTAGAGCGTACATGTGTCTCACACCAGACGGGTGGATTTGTGTTTCTTTGCACTCACAAACTTTAAACCAATTTCTAACCATTGGATTGTTTTTATCTATGGTATGCATGTATTAGACTTCATCCAAGTGAAATATTTTTGAACTAATCACAGTAGTTCATTCCCACCACTAACTGTGATCCATTAGATCTCCATCGATTTAAATCGTGTTAATCTCAGCCCTTGATTTCAAACCCTCGTTCGAGATCCTTCGATGACTAGTATAAATAGATGCCATCTGTGGGCCATTTGAAGACTTTTGGTTATTTCCTCATTTGAGAGAAGAGAGATAAGAGAGAGAAAAGATTAGAAAGAGAGTTGGAACCCTAATCCAACTTCGTCAAATCCCAACTCAGAAATACTTTTTTTAGATTTAAAAACCTTGAGTTTTGAGTGCTTAGATCGTGGTTTGAGAAATATTCCTCTCTTGTTCTCGATCATTTTTCCCACTTTGTCACGTTGGTAGAAGTTCTCAGTTTCTATCTCATCTTAGTGATACACATCACGTAGATAGATTTCTGTTTTTATTTCTTATTTCGTGAAATCATATTTGTTGGTTATTTTAAACTGATTTCATGTTTTCTAAACCCTATACCAACAATATTTCTTCTGATTTCATTTTACTCAAACTATTAGGATGAGACCTAGTTTTGAGAGCTTGATTGGGGGTTGCACTTTCTATTTTCTGTTTTCAAAACAAGAAAGTATTAGGATCTTGAATATTTCTCAATAATATTCCCTCTTAATCTACGGATAGGTTGAAAGGTTTAAAGTCTGAGTTTGGTTTGACTAAACTGATTTTAGATAACTTTACAGGACTAGTGATTATGTAATTTGATTAAGTCATTTTGTCTCTATTAAGTGTGAGTGTGTTGCATGCATATGTTAGAGATCACATCAGCACTACACTTGCACTCTACCAAACTTAAAGTGTTGGTTGAATGATTTTGAACTTGTTGGAGTTGACGTAAAGACTGGAATCAAGTAAAGTTACAAGGTTGCAGAGAACATCAACAATAACAACCTTCGGAGAAGTCAGATCTAATCCAGAAGTAACGATCTTGAACTTAGTTCAGGTTTGTTTACTTTGTTTTGATTGTTTTATAGCTTGTAATTTGTTACTTTGATTTTAGTGAATTTTTGTTTTGTGTCGTAGATGACACTGTGGATGTTTCCCCAATTAGGTGGGGTTTTACCATGTAAAAAACTACTTCTGTTCTTCCTCATACTCTCATCACCTTCTCCTAAAGTTGAGCTCATTTAATAGTTTAAGTTTTGTTTTTCAGAACTGGTTTACTCTATATCTAAAATAACTCGTTCACACTCATACAAACTATTTTGATAAGTTTTTAAACACGTCTTGTGTTAAGTTTTGTTTTGATTAAAAGAGTTTCTTCAACAAACAGTTCGGAGCCATTTTAATTGTTTAACTCTGTTTTAAACGTCTTAAGTGGCATTTTTCAATTGGTATTAGAGCTTTGCTGTTTTAAAATCTTTTAGATCCAGTGTTTCTGAAATTATTTTTTTCAAAACAAAAGTATGGACGAGAAATTTGAGAGACTAGATAATCTGTTCAGACCCCCTCTCTTTGATGGAATCAATTTTCCTTACTGGAAGGTAAGGCTGATTTCTTTCATTTAAGTAACTCTAGGAGATGAAGTCTGGGAAGTTATAGAAAATGGTTACACTTTTTCTACTAAATTAGCAGCTGAAGGAAGTCTTGTGAGAATGAGGAATTTACTAAGTGAATTCACTAAATATGAGAAATAAATTTCTCTATGTAACAATAAAGGCAAGAATGCCATATTTATGTCTATAAATGATCATACGTTCAAGTGGATCTCATCCTGCACTACTTCTAAGGAAGCATGGGATACTCTTGTAACTGTACATGAGGGTGATACGAGAGTTAAAGCTACTAAAACTCAAATGCTTATCCAATAGTATAACTCTCTTGTCATGTCGGAGACTGAAACCTTTGATGATTTCTATATTAGGTTAACTGACATTGTGACTAAGTTGCATGCAAATGGTATAACCTATGATAGGAAAGAAATTATTTCAAAAATTCTAAGATCATTTTCACAGAAGTTTGATAACAAAAGATATGCTATTGAGGAAATGGATGATCAAAATCTTACCCCAGAACTCCTCAATAATAAACTAAGAACTGTGGAAATGGAACTAGAATTCAAGAAATAATTGATCCAAACCAGTAAAAAAATAGGATAATTATAATCTTGTTTTTTCATCTAAGTTAATTAAACCTGACCTTGACTCTGATGAGGACTGTGACTTGGATAACTTGGATAATTCGATTTCTCTTATGTCTAAGCAATTCAAAAAAATTGTAAACTTTAGAAACAAAGTTTCTTCTAGACAAGGGAAACCTAATTGCTCCAACACTTCTAATAATAGGCCTCATGAGAGAAGGCCTGAAAAACAAAAGACTGATGGTCACAAGAGACCTCAGAAAGACCTTAAAAATGTTGAATGTTGTAGATATGGAAAATTAGGACACTTGGCTAGTGACTATAGGGTTAACTTATACAAACACCCCAAACATAATAGGGCTCAGCTATGCAAGACTTGGAATGACCAAAGTGACTCTGAAAATGAAGAATCTGAGTCATCCAACTTTTCTTACATATCTTTCTTTGCTAATATAATCTATAATGATGATGAGGAAATTAATTATACCATGACTGATGTTGTTTCTATTGATATGTCAACCTTGCTGCTTGAGAATGATTGTGATACTAAAAATCGTGTGTGTGAGTCAAAATAATCGTCTTATTATTAATGCCAATTCGTGTGTTAGTCCTAAAATTGAATTGATAGGGGACACAACTCACATCTCACTTAGTGACTCCGATAATGAGGACCTTCCTGATATTCACACACTTTACACCAAAACTCTTAAGAAAAGCGCTATACTAGAGAAACTTGTCAAAGATCTTTCCAAGAAATTAGAGTCCTTGAACCAAATAGTTAAATAAAATGCTGAAGAGTATACGTCTCAAAGTTTAACTCGTGATGAGGAAATAAAAGCTTTTGAACAAAAATTGAAAGACTTGAATGAATCCAATAATTTTTTGGAAAATAGGTATAAAGGATCATTATTAGAATTGGAACAAACAAAAGAAAAGGCTTCAACAGTCTTCAAAAAATTCTCAAAATTTGAAAGCAATTCTAATTGTTTTGAGGACTGTGTTGCTAATAGTAAGATTAATTCTGATGACAGATCTGGAATAGGATTTTTCACCAAATATATCAATCAAACTAAACCTTTTGAAACTATAAAGTTTGTTACTGGTGGGAAAAGACCCATGGAAATTTTTCCTGACTTTCAATCCTTGAAAAATGAATTTGATAAAAACCTGCAACAGTTAAACCTTTATTAGATAAGTATCTCTAAGCATAATGTTCAACTTAGAGCCAAGTACGTTTATCATCCCATTAGAAAGAGTGAGACCTCATTTCAAACTTCTCCCTCTTGAAATAATGCCAAAAATCACAACTTAGGGAAACCTATGTTCAACAACATTCCTAAAGACTTAACTACTACGAGCCATCTTTATTGATCATACTGTGATGTGTACAGACATTCTTTAGATGGTTGCTATTCCAAATGCCTGTACCGAAATACTTATCCCTCATTTACCTATTAGAACTTTAACTATTGTAGGAGAAGTCGTAACAATTATGTCCTTCCTAAACCACCAGACAGAAACTCTAACTATAGAAAGAGAAAGACAAGATCTAATACTAAAAGACAATCGTCAAGAAATAATACTAGAGTCTTTTCTCGACCAAATGCTCAAACTGTTTATAACAAAAATAAAATTGTGTAAAATTTGTATAGATAAAAATCTGAAGCTCGCAAGTTTTATCAAATACGAGCTAATAAGTGCAAATTGAAAACTAGAGCTATTTGGGTAAGAAAGGATGATCTAGTACCCCAGATGAAATGTAGCATAGTGATCAGCACTTTGAAAGCTGAACACACCACGTCTGGATGGTACTTAGACTCTGTATGTTCTAAACATATGACCGGGTATGAATCCAAACTCTCAAATAAAACTAACTTCTTATGAGGAAAAGTCTTGTTTGGAGATGGTGTTTCAACCCAGATCGTAGGCAAAGGAACACTCCAAGAAGAAGGATTACCTGTTCTTGAAGATGTTTTATTAATAAAAGGTCTTAAGGCTAATCTACTAAGTAGTCACAATTTTGTGACTCTAATAATACTATCACCTTTTCGAGGAACAATTGCAAAATTTTAAATGAAAATGGTGAGTGCGTAATTATAGGACTCCGTACTCCAGATAATTGTTACACAGTTAATCATAGTACAGAGGTCTATAACATTGCCAGAATGGATGACAATGAATTATGGTATAACATAATGGGTTAAATAAATTAGGACAGCCTTAGTAAATTATCCTCTCAGGAAATTATTAGAGGTATTCCTAAAATAAAACCTATTTCGAACATAGTTTGTAGTCCTTGTCAAGAAGGCAAAATAGATAAGGCATCTCACAAAAGAGTTAAAGACATTATGTCCTCTAAACCATTGGAACTTATCCATATGTACCTAATTGGTCCTTCTCATACTATTGGTCTTTGTGGCAATAGTTACATACTAGTTATGGTTGACGACTACACGAGATTCACCCGGGTTGCTTTTCTAAAACAGAGGTCTAAAACTTTTAGAGCATTTTTAAAAATCTTATTTCATATAGAAAATGAAAAGGACTCCTAAGTAGATAGAATCCGGAGTGATAGAGGAGGAGAATTCATAGATTCAGGTGTCATTGAATATTGTGACTATAATAATTACAAACACGAGTTTAGTGCTCCTAAGACACCCCAACAAAATCGGATAGATGAGTGTAAAAATAGAACTATTCAGGATATGGCAAGAGTTCTAATACATGCCAAAGATTTACCTAAATACTTTTGGGTTAAATCAGTTCGTACTTCATGTCACATTATCAATAGAGTCTACCTTAGGAAGAATTCTAAACAAACTCCCTATGAACGTTGGTATGGAAAGAAGCCAAATCTTAAATATCTTAGTACATTTGGCAGTACTTGTTATGTCTGTAAAGATAGAGAACATTTATCTAAGTTAGAAACAAGAGGTGATAAAGCTATATTTCTAGGATATTCACCTAATAGTAGAGCATACCGTATTTACAACTTGCGTACTAAGTCCATGATGGAATCAATTAATGTGATTGTAAATGATTTTGAAAGTAAAATTCATAGACCAGCTATTGTGGATGAGTCTGAAAATCTTTTAAATTACGACTCTCCTGAAATAATTGAGTCTTTACCAATAGAGACCCCTGAAGCAACTAACTGGGTTTCTAAAGACCATCCCATAGATAACGTTGTTGGTAATCCTATAGAACCTATTCGTACAAGATCCCAACTTCGTAACAATGCTCATTTTGCATGTTTTGTGTCTCTTATTGAGCCCAAAAATGTAAATAAAGCCATGAATGGCCCCTTGTGGATTACTGCAATGCAAGAAGAACTTCTTCAATTTGTCATTCATGATGTTTGGTATCTTGTACCTAGACCTGGAAATAAAAGGGTTATTATCACACGTTGTATTTTTAAAAAAAGACTGATGAGTCTAGGATAATCATTAGAAATAAAGCTAGATTAGTTGCCCAGGGCTACTCTAAGATTGAAGGACTAGATTTCAAGGAAACATTTTCTCCTGTTACTCGACTTGAATCTGTTCATTTACTTTTTGCTATAGCATGTCATCTACATTTCACACTTTTCCAAATGGATGTAAAGTTTGCCTTTTTTAATGAAATTTTAACTCGAGAGACCTACGTAGAACAACCGAAAGGTTTTATTAACATCGTCCTAATTAGACAAAATGGGGGAGAAATTTTGAGTCCACTTGGACACTATTGTACATTCTCAACTAATGAACTTGATCTTAGGTATTTTATTGCAGGATCAGATTTTGATAGGGTATTGGTTTGTATATAGTTGATTTATGTAATTTTTCACTTCTAGGAAATTGGTAGATAGAAATTTATAGGAATTGTATTTTTCTTATTTCTTTTTGGTATCCCAACGAGTCCTTGTTGGCTCAAAGGAGATTTTGTCTCATATTTCAAAAGGGGGAGATTGAAGAACCCTATATCCTTGATTCATTGAATCTAGAGCGTACACATGTTGCACACCTAATGGGTGGATCTGTGTTTCTTTGCACTCACAAACTTAAAACCAATTTTTAACCATTGGATTGTTTTTATCTACGGTTTGCATGCGTTAGACTTGATCCAAGTGAAATGTTTTTGAACAAATCAGAGTAGTTCATTCCCACCGCCAACTGTGATCCATTAGATCTCCATCGATTTAAATCATGTTAATCTCATCCCTTGATTTCAAATGCTCGTTCGAGATCCTTCGATGCCTAGTATAAATAGATGCCATCTGTGAGGCATTTGAAGACTTTTGGCTATTTCCTCGTTTGAGAGTAGAGAAAGAAGACATAAAAAAGATTAGAGAGAGAGTTGAAACCCAAATCCAACTTCGTCAAATCCAAACTCAGAAACACTTTTATGAGATTTAAATACCTTGAGTTTTGAGTGCTTAGATCGTGGTTTAAGAAATATTCCTCTCTTGTTCTTGATCATTGTTCCAACTTAGTCACGTTGGTAGAAGTTCTCAGTTTTTTTACATAGGAACTTGAGATCTCATCTTAGTGATACAAATCACGTAAATAGATTTATGTTTTCATTTCTTATTTCGAGAAATCATATTTTTTGGTTATTTTAAACTAATTTCATGTTTTTAAAACCCTTTACCAATAATATTTCTTCTGATTTCATTTTACTCAAACTATCAGGCTAAGACCTAATTTTGAGATATTGATTGGGGGTTGCACTTTCTATTTACTGTTTTCAAAATAAAAAAATGTTAGGATCTTGAATATTTCTCAATAAGATTCCCTCTTGATCAACGGATAGATTGAAAGGTTTAAAGTTTGATTTTGGTTTGACTAAACTAATTTTAAAAAACTTTACATGTCTAGTGATTCTGTAATTTGATTAAGTCATTTTGGGTGTATTAAGTGTGAGTGTGTTGCATGCATATGTTAGAGAGCACATCACCACTACACTTTCACTCTACCACACTTGAAGTGTTAGTTGAATGATCTTGAACTTGTTGGATTCGACGTAAAGACTAGAATCGAGTAAAGTTACAAGGCTGCAAAGAACATCAACAACAACAACCTTCAGAGAAGTCAGATATAATCCTGAGGATTTAGTAAAGATCTTGAACTTAGTTTAGGTGTGTTTATGTTGTTTTGATTGTTGTATCGCTTGTAATTTGTTACTTTGATTTTAGTGAATTTTTGTTTTGTGTCTTAGAGGACACCGAGGATGTTTCCCTAATTGGTTGGGTTTTTACCACACAAAAAAATACTTGTGTTCTTCCTTATACTCTCATCACCTTCTCCTAAAGCTGAGTTGATTTAATAGTTTAAGTTTTGTTTTTCAAAACTGGTTTACTCTAGATCTGAAATAACTCATTCACACTCATAGAAACTATTTTTATAAGTTTTTAAACACATATTGTGTTAAGTTTTGTTTTGTTTAAAAGAATTTCTTCAAAAAATAGTTTGGAGCCATTTTAATAGTTTGACTCTATTTTAAACGTCTTAAGTGGCATTTTTCACCTTTTGCTAGCCATTTTGAGTCAAAGAAAATTTTTCCTTTCGTTTGGTAACCCGAAAAACCCATTCAACCCGGAATTGAGAAAAAGAGAACAAAAATTAGAAATTCAGTCCAATTTGTGCAATAAAATGGGGCATGAAAAAAAAAAGAAGAATGCTCAACAAAAATAGCAATAAAAAGAAAAATAAGAAAAGAAAAAATAATAGAAAATGAAGAGAAAATGAGCAATAGCCCGAAAAAAGCACAAATGGACATTATAAATGAATTCTCCAATTTCAAAGTCCCCACCATTTCCATTTTACCCAAATACACTTGAAACCCAAGAAAGTCCTAATCGAGTTTGAATTGCAAAATTGTCTACTGTGTTGAGAGCTAAGTCACAAAAGATAATAAAAGCTATTACATTGCATGAAAAAGAGATGGTGTTTCCCATTTTCCTATGACCGTATTCCGATGAAGAGATCTTTTCACCTAAAAAGAATTGTCTTTTAAAATGGCGTGTGTGAATTTGTGTCCATCATATTTACTATTTTATCACGTATACCGAGAGAATAAGCCACATTTTGTGAGTGATTCGTTTGTGAGAGCATCCCATGAGGTTTTGAAATCAAAGCGAATTTTCGAAAAGTAACATAATGATCAATCGGTGGAAGTTAGCGGTTCGATTTGTGGCTTCACACAGACACACACACACACACTATGATTTGAGACTCTTGAATATGAATTTGCGATGACCATTTTTGGGGATTTTAAATTGTACAAGTTTTAAGTTTTTGAACTTTCTTTGAGACTAGGAAAATCAATTTGGTGGATATATTCACTGTAACCCTAACAAGACACCACTCGTCCTTCTAGGGTAACCTAGGGGTTTAAAGGCTTGTTTCATAAGCTAAATGCAATCTCTTGTGCGCGATAAAGGTATTCTATCCCAATAAAGTTTTTGAAGGTTCCTTAACTCATACTCTTATTCTTTTACATTGCTCGGGACGCGCAAAGTTCTAAGTTAGGGGATTTGATTAGGCATAAATTCTTCACATTTATCCCCTTAATTTTAATATTTTTATGATCCCGTGTGGTGTAAATAACTTGAATTTTCAAGTATTTCATATTTTATATATCTCTTATGTGTTTTACAGGTATTTCATGCAAGAAAGTGCGAGAGAGAACTCAAAATAGTGGAAGAAACCAAGAAATGGGGAGATGAAAAGCTTTTTCGTAATTTTTCAGCGTTATTCCGAAGGTAGGGCCAACTGGAAAGTTCCATATCTTTCAATTACGAGAAAACTGGAAAAAAATGGCACCTCAATCTGAGCTACGGTGAAGAAGTTATGGCCATTCGAAGATGCGAGAAGTCAAGAAAAACGTTCTAGAGGAATTTTAAGGGCGATCTGGACCAATTAAGAATAAAAGGCCCAAACCGGTTCACCCATTTTTCACGCTCCAGATCCGTTACAAAATTAGTCACTCTTTCTATGTGTGACAAATTTCAAGATTCGAGATTTTTATTTTGTCCTTATCTTTTAGCCAAAAGAGTTTTATGTTTTGATGACTCTTTTAAACGACTTGTAACCTATATATTTAGTCATTAGGACTCTTTTTATGGGGAATTCATTCATGTAAAAGCTCCAAAACAAAGAGAAACATCTAGGAGAAGAATTTACATATTTTTCACCTTTAATTCAAGAGTTTTTTCGGTTTTTCTTCAATCTTTGATTTCTTCTTGCATGGTTGTGTTCTTCAATCTTGGTAACCTTAAATTCCATCACTTTTATCATTCTTTCCTTATTTTCACGTACTTGTTAATGGCTTCTTGTGTAGTTAATCATAGTTACATCATGCTAGGCTAGTTTTTTTAGGGGTTGAAGTGCATGAACCCAACCCGGTGTGGTTTGCATGTGTGTAAAATTAGTTCCCTGAATTAAATAAATGATCGAATTGTGTTGTGTAGTGATCACAATCGTCGTAGGAGTTTTGATCTCGTTTTCCCTAGGTAACCGAGATGCTTAAGAGTGTGACGCGAGTGTAGCTATAACGACACCACTTTATTCTTACTTTTGATTATGTATGGTGCGAGCTAGTACCCTCAGATATATAATTCTTGAGATTAATAAATAATGAATTTAATAAATTATCTAATTCATAACTAGTTTTATACCCGGTAAACATACTAGGAGTTGGGGGATTGTGTCCCTACCCTAATTTTCCAATTAGTTTTAGTTAACTTCTTTATTTTCCCCCTTTTTCCTTTCTCACCCCATCATAATCTTTTACATTTTATTTTTGAAGTAATAAATCAATTAAAATCTATCAAACATTCCCTGTGGATTCGATACCCAGACTCGCTGCTATACTCCATAAGAGTGTAGTTAAAGTTTAGGTTTTTTTGTACTGTAGTCGGAAGCCAATAACAATGATTAGTGTATTATACAATCGCTCGATTTTTCCACTCGATCAAAATAGCGCCGTTGTCGGGGAGTGTTTTTGTTATAGATTATAATTGACTTAATATTTCGTAAGATATTTTTTTTCTTTTGTACTATTTTGATTTAACCTTTTTGCGGGATTGCATAATTGAGCGCCAAGAAACGTTGAATCCTCAACCGCACACCTCTTTACGTGGATTGTCCGTCTACAAACTATTCGGTAATCATATCTTTTTATATTGAGTTCGATAACTACAATGGTTCTTATGGGAATAGTTTTCAATCTTTTTATTTTCAAGAATCTCTACCTCGACCTATTAAAATGGGTGAGTGGTTTTTAATTCATGAATATGAAAGGCTTGAAAATAAATATTGGGAAAAAATCATTTTGGGGAGCAAGAGTTGAATGCATTATTCGAATCCAATGACAACTTTTCTTCCGATATTTTTGAAACAAAAGAGCGTTTTCTACCAAATAAGGAATCTGAGGTTCTAGAGACAAGGAATCCTACTCGGGAAGAAAGAATTCTTTTTCTAATCAAATAATTAATCAATTTTCTTTCCACCCAAAGCGTGATCCATATTGGCCTTATTACGGTAGTTCTCTCACTTTGCGATGATATGTGTTCTAATTTGGAAAACAAATAGGAGGTTGAGACTTGTGTGTTGCCTCAAATTTTTGAAAAACATCTTATTGAAAGTGAGTCTTGCCCCCTTGAAATTCAATCTCCAAGTGATGACGAATCACTTGAGGTTGAATTTATCTCATCACCATTCTCGTTCACCGTTATTGAACCATTACAAGTACTGTTAGATTCCTATGAGTCGGTCGAAACTTTTAAAACATTTAAACCTTTTACTGATGATGACTCTTTACTTGAATTGTTTTCCAATGTGGACTCTCCATTTTTGTGTGCCCCTCTTCCCATCTAACTTGAAAAATCTTTGGAAGGTGATTCTATTTTTCTTGGATCCCAATTGTACTTATCCCCCTTAGCATCCAGATCCCCCATCATCACTTTCGACTTCTACAGTTAGAAGTTCAAATCATAGGTTGTACATAATTAGCTTTTTTTTTCCTTTTCCTTTTTTTTTAGAGTAATTAGTTAAAGTTTTTGTTATTATTTTTTCTATGCTTGGTTCTAACATGTTTTGTAGATTTAATAGGCTCGTACTCATCGGGGATCGCCCCATTTGGGTAATATCTTTCTTTTTCTCTCTTTCTGTTGTGTTCTTGATTTGCATTGAGGACACCGCAACATTTAAGTTAGGGGGTGTGGGATATTTTTCCCATTTATCATTTAGTTTCATTGATTCAATCATATGTTCTTTCCGAGTGCGTTTTTTTTAGAAAATTTTAAAAATTTGAAAAATTTGAAAAAATTCTTAAAAATAAAAAATACTTTTCTTCAAAATAAATAAAAATTGGAATTTAAAAGATTCAAAAATGTCACATTTTCTGTCTCAAATTGTAGAATTCAAAATACGCAAAGCTGAAAATGACCAAAGATGGGAATTGAGCGAAAATTGACTACTTAACGAATAAGTGTGGCAATTAATCAACCTGGTGAGATTTCGAGCTTATCGATTTTTTGAGCTTTTAAATCAATCCGAGTTTATGATTAACTTAAAGTTCATTTCAGCATGTTAATAAGTCGTTGATGATCGATATTTTACTGTTTTGATCGGTTACGAGAAATGTGTGAGATATTATCTTGAATAACGCGCACTAAAATATCTCTAAACTAAATTAATCTCGAGACGCGTATGGTAAATTGATTAGTGATCCGGATAAATAAAGTTAGGTCATCGTTTGTTATCCAAAAGTATTAACCATAAAAAGTTGTGAAAAATTACCCCTTTTACCATCCATTTTGAGTCGAATTTTTTTTTTCCTTTCTTTTGGTAACCTGAAAAACTCATTCAACCCAGAATGGAGAAGAATAGAAAAAAATTAGAAACTCAGTCCAATTTGTGCGATAAAATGGGACAAGAAAAAAAAATAGAAGAATGCTAAACAAAAATAGCAAGAAAAAGAAAATTAAGAAAAGAAAAAAAAAATAGAAAAAGAAGAGAAAATGAACAATAGCCCGAAAAAAGCACAAATGGACATCATAAATGAATTCTCCAATTTCAAAGTCCCCACCATTTCCATTTTACCCAAATACACCTTAAACCCAAGAAAGTCCTAATCGAGTTTGAATCGCGAAGATGTCTACCGCATGGAGAGATAAGGCACAAAACATAATAAAAGAATTACATGGCATGAAAAGGAGATCATGTTTCCCGTTTCCCTATGATCGTATTCCGATGAAGAGATATTTTCACCCAAAAAAAATTTCGTCTTTCAAAACGGTGGGCGTGAATTTGTGTACATCATATTTACTCTTTTTATCACGCATACCGAGAGAATAAGACACATTTTTGAGTGATTCGTTTGTGAGATCACCCCATGAGATTTTGAAAAGAAAGCGAATTTTTGAAAAGTAACATAATGTTTAATCGGTGGAAGTTAGCGGTTCGATTTTTGGCTACGTACACACACACACACTACGATTTGAGACTCTTGAATATGAATTTGCGGTGACCATTTTTGGGGAGTTTAAATTGTATAATTTTTAAGTATTTTGAAATTTCATTGAGTCTAGAAAAATAAATTTTGTGGGCATATTCACTGCAAACCCTCACAAGACACCACTCGTCCTACTAGGGTAACCTAGGGGTTTAAAGGCTTGTTGCATACGCTAAATGCAATCACTTACCCGCGAAAAAATTATTCTATCCTAATAAAGTTTTTTAATGGTCCTTAACTCATACTCTTATGCTTTTACATTGCTCGTGATGCGCAAAGTTCTAAGTTAGGGGTGTTTGATTAGGCATAAATTCTTCACATTTATCCCCTTAATTTCGGTATTTTTACGATCCCGTGAGGTGTGAATAGCTTGAATTTGCCTCATATTTATGCTACTAACCTTTTTTGACAATTATTTCATATTTTTTATATCTCTAATGTGTTCTATAGGTATTTCATGAAAGAAAGTGCGAGAGAGAACTCAAAATAGTTAAAGAAACCAAGAAATGGGGAGTTGAAAGGCATTTTTGTAATTTTCCAACCTTATTCCGGAGGTGGGACCAACGGGAAAGTTACATATCTTTTAATTTTGAGAAAATTGGAAAAAACGGCACCTCAATCCGAGCTACGATGAAGAAGTTATGATCATTTGAATATGAGAGAAGTCAAGAAAAAATTCTGGAGGAATTTAAATGGCGATCGGGACATTAAGAATAAAAGGCCCAGACCGGTTCACCCATTTTTCACACTCCAGATCCGTTATAAAATTAGTCACGCTTTCTATGTGTGACAAATTTCAAGATTCGAGATTTTTATTTTGTCCTTATCTTTTAGCCAAAAGAGTTTTATGTTTTGATGACTCTTTTAAACGACTTGTAACCTATATATTTAGTCATTAGGACTCTTTTTATGGGGAATTCATTCATGTAAAAGCTCCAAAACAAAGAGAAATGTCTAGGAGAAGAATTTACATATTTTTCACCTTTAATTCAAGAGTTTTTTCGGTTTTTCTTCAATCTTTGATTTCTTCTTGCATGGTTGTGTTCTTCAATCTTGGTAACCTTAAATTCCAGCACCTTCATCATTCTTTCCCTATTTTCACGTACTTGTTAATGGCTTCTTGTGTAGTTAATCATAGTTACGCCATGCTAGGCTAGTTTTTTTAGGGGCTGAAGTGCATGAACCCAACCCGGTGTAGTTTGCATGTGTGTAAAATTAGTTCCCTGAATTAAATAAATGATCGAATTGTGTTGTGTAGTGATCACAATCGTCGTAGGACTTTTGATATCGTTTTCCCTAGGTGACCAGGATGCTTAAGAGTGCGACGTGAGTGTAGCTATAATGACACCGCTTCATTCTTACTTTTGATTATGTATGGTGCGGGCTAGTACCCTCAAATTTATAATGCTTGAGATTAATAAATACTGAATTTAATAAATTATCTAATTCATAACTAGTTTTATACCCGGTAAACATACTAGGAGTTGGGCGATTGTGTCCCTACCTTAATTTTCCAATTAGTTTTAGTTAACTTCATTATTTTCCCCCTTTTTCCTTTCTCACCCCATTATAATCTTTTACACTTTATTTTTGAAGTAATAAATCAATTAAAATCTATCAAACATTCCCTGTGGATTCGATACCCAAACTCGCTACTATACTCCTTAAGAGTGTAGTTAAAGGTTAGGTTTTTTTGTACTGAGGTCGGAAGCCGATAACAATGATTAGCGTATTATACGGACGCTCGATTTTTTCACTCGATTAAAATGGCGCCGTTGTCGGAGAGTATTTTTGTTGTAGATTATAATTGACTTAATATTTCGTAAGATATTTTTTTTCTTTTGTACTTTTTTGTTTTAACCTTTTTGCAGGATTGCATAATTATGCGCCAAGAAACGTTGAATCCTCAACCGCACACCTCTAGATGTGGATTGTCGGTCTAAAAACTATTCGATAATCATGTCTTTTTATAATGAGTTCGGTAACTATAATGGTTCATATGGGAATAGTTTTTAACCTTTTTATTTTTAAGAATATCCACCTCGACCTGTTAAAACGGGTGAGTGGTTTTTAATTCATGAATATAAAAGGCTTGAAAATAAATATCGGGAAAAAATCATTTTTAGGAGCAAGAGTTGGATGCATTATTTAAATCCAATGACGACTTTTCTTCCGATATTTTTGAAACTAAAGAACGTTTTCAACCAAATAAGGAATCTGAGGTTCCAGAGCCAAGGAATCCAACTCGAGAATAAGTAGTGCTTTTTCTAATCAAACAATTACTCAGTCTTCTTTCCACCCAAAGCGCGATCCATATTGGTCTTATTACGGAAGTGCTCTCACTTTGCAATGATATGGTTCTAATTTGGAAAACAAAGAGGAGGTTGAGACTTGTGTGTCACCTCAAATTTTTTAAGAACATCTCTTTGAAAGTGAGTCTTACTTCCTTGAAATTCAATCTCCAAGTGATGACGAATCACTTGAGGTTGAATTTATCTCATCACCATTCTCGTTCACCGTTATTGAACCATTACAAGTATCATTAGATTCCTATGAGTTGGTTGAACTTTTGAAACGTTTTAACTTTTATCAATGATGACTCTTGACTTGTTTTCCAATGTGGACTCTCCCTTTTTGTGTAGACCGCTTCCCATCTTACTTGAAAAATATTTGGAAGGTGATTCTATTTTTCTGGATCCCAATTGTACTTATCCCCCCCTCCCCCCAGCATCCAAATCCCCCATCTTCACTTTAAAAATTTTAATTAGTGATGGTTCATTTTTTTCGCCTTACACATGTCTTTCGTTGTTCAAACGGAATTCTTATTTTCTGAGAGGCATACATGAAAATGAGGGTACACCAATTATCCCTCAAAGTCAAATTGTATTTTGGGTGGACCCTCAAATACTTCGACTTATAGTGTATAACTTATTAGAAGTTCAAATCGTAGGTTGTACATAATTAGCTTTTTTATTTTCTTTTTCTTTTTTTTTAGTTTAGAGTACTTAGTTAAAGTTTTTGTTATTCTCTTTGCTATGCTTGGTTCTACCATGTTTTGTAGATTCAATAGACTCGTACTCATCGGGGATCGCTTCTTTTGGTTAATATCTTTCTTTTCCTCTCTTTGTGTTATGTTCTTGATTTGCATTAAGGACAATGCAACATTTAAGTTAAAGGGTGTGGGATATTTTTCCCATTTATCGTTTAGTTTCATTGATTCGATCACATGTCCTTTCCAAGTGCGTTTTTTTTAGAAAATTTCCAAAATTCAAAAAAATTGAAAAAATTTAGAAAAGACAAAATTATTTTTCTTCAAAATAAATAAAAATAGGAATACAATAGATTTAAAAATCTCAGATTTTTTTCTGTCTCAAATTGTAAAATTCAAGATGCACAAAGCCGAAATTGACCAAAAATGGTAATTGAGGGAAAACTGACTACGTAACAAATAAGTATGGCGATTAATCAACTCGGTGATATTTCGAGCCTATCGATTTTTTTGAGATTTTAAATCAATTCGAGTTTATGATTAACTCAAAGTTCATTTCAGAGTGTTAATAACTCGTAGATGATATCTATTTTATTGTTTTGATCAGTTATGGGAAATGTGTGAGATATTATCTTGAATAATGCGCACTAAAATATCTCTAAACTAAATTAATCTCGAGATGCATATGGTAAATTGATTAGTGATTCGGATGAATGAAGTTAGGCTATCGTTTGTTACCCAAAAAGATTAGCCATAAAAAGTTTTGAAAAATTACCCCTTTTGCCAGTCATGTTGAGTCGAAGAAATTTTTTCCTTTCGTTTGGTAACCCGAAAACCCCATTCAATCCGGAATTGAGAAAAATAGAAAAAAAATAGAAAATTAGTCCAATTTGTGCGATAAAATGGGGCAATAAAAAAAATAGAAGAATGCTCAACAAAAATAGCAAGAAAAAGAAAAAAAAGAAGAGAAAAAGAAGAGAAAATGAGCAATAGCCCGAAAAAAGCATAAATGGACATCATAAATGAATTCTTCAATTTCAAAGTCCCCACCATTTCCATTTTACCTAAATACACCTTAAACCCAAGAAAGTCCTAACCAAGTTCGAATTGCAAAACTGTCTACCGCGTGGAGACCTAAGGCACCAAATATAATAAAAGGGATTACATGGTGTGAAAAAGAGATGATGTTTCCCGTTTCCCTATGATCGTATTCCGATGAAGAGATCTTTTCAACTAAAAAAAAATTCGTCTTTCAAAGTTGTGAGTGTGTATTTGTGTACATCATATTTACTCTTTTTATCACGCATACCAAGAGAATAAGACACTTTTTCAAGTGATTCGTTTGTGAGAGCATCCCGTGAGGTTTTGAAATCAAAGAGGATTTTCGAAAAGTAACGTCATGATCAATCGGTGGAAGTTAGTGGTTCGATTTTTGGCTACGCACACACACACACACTATGATTTGAGACTCTTGAATACGAATTTGCGGTGACGATTTTGGGAGAGTTTAAATTGTATAATTTTTAAGTGTTTTTGAACTTTCTTTGAGTATAAGAAATGAATTTTGTGGGTATATTCACTGCAAACCCTCACAAGACGCCACTCGTCCTCTTAAGGTAACCTAGGGGTTCTTTTTTTTTTTTAAATAAAAAAGAATTTCTTGATAAAAAAGAGAATGGCCCTCTCAAGTGGCAGTATAAAAGAAGACAAGCCTATCTCACAAAAGAAAACCTAGGAGCATCTAGACTAATTGACTTCTTTACTAGATGAGGAGTGTCCTCAAGATGATGAAATGAATGGGAACCTTTCTGAATAATTGCAAAGGAAGCTAAGATCACAGCAAATTTGTTCAATTTTCTAGGGTACAGCTTGATAGAAATTTGGATATGATGAGAAAGGACTTCAATTTCTTTGAAAGAGTGCTTATATTGCCAAGGAATGCACCTGAGATATGAAGAGAGGCCATTTCAACTTGAAGTATATTGGACTCTGAACAAAACTTTATACTTTCCTTAATCACGTGAAGTTGAGCTTCTATAAGAGACCCTTGATATCCATACATGGAAGTCGCCCTTAATAGTCTACCTAGATCATCTCTCATTATAGCACCTGCTCCATAACTGTTACTATTCTCCTCCTCCAAACCAGCACAATTAATTTTAATCATACCTGAAATAGGAGGGATCCATCTTTTGGGGACTTTATTTCTAACAGGATGACACTTTAGAGTAATATTGAAAATACTAAAAGTTTCTTGATCAAAATATCTATGACCTCCTTTAAACACAACTCTTTGACCATGCTCTGAGATTCTCTGAATAACCTTCTCAATAATGATGAAGTGTTTCATAGGTTTTGATTCAAAAACAGCCTTATTTCTGCTTAACCATAACTCCCAAATAATGCAAAGAGGAACAAACCTATACAACCATTTAGAGAATTCAGAAGATCCTGATTGAAGCCACCATTTTATTATAGAGCCATGAATTGGAGATGGAAATTGAGTGATGCCCAAAACTCCATTGAATTAGTTCCACACCTTCGAAGCCATTGGACCAGTTCTGAACAGATGGATCAAAGATTCTATATTAGAATGGCAACACTGACATCTAGAAACTATCCTAATCCCCACTGATTGCACCTTTTCTTCAATAGGAACACACTTGGTAAGCACTTTCCAAACAAAAGCTGATATATTTGGAGGGGTTTTTGGGTGCTAAACTGAATTAAAAGCCAGTGAATTTAACTTAGAACCTCTAGAAATATCATAAGCAGATTAGAAAGTAAAGGCTCCATTAAAAGATGGCTTCCATATCAGCTCATTGTCTAACCAATCTGAGTTTTCCTCCACCACATCCATTGCTAATTGAATTCTTTTAAAACATTTTGAACCATTGGAGACTGCCATATTAGAGTATTTAGCATTCAAAAATTGAGCCCATAGACTTGATCCCTCTTTTAAATTCCAGGCAAGTTTGATATTTGAAGCTTTAATAACTGTATACAAGTTTCTAATACCTAGGCCACCTTCACCTTTCAGATAACAAATCGAATCCCAGTTTAACCAATGAAACTTCTTCCCATAATCTTTATTCCCCCCCAAAAGAAAGAGTTGATCAATTGATTAATTGATTTTAAAATCATATTGGGGGGGTTTAAAACCAACAAGATATAAAGGCATAAAAGAAAGAACATATTTAATAAGAGTAATTCGACCTCCCAAAGATAGGAACTTGGTCTGCCAGCTCTGAATTTTAGAAGCAATGAATTGGACAGTTGAATCAAAATATGAAGACTTACTTCTACCTGTAAAGAGAGGGCTACCCAAGTATTTGAGATGACCATTAATACACTTGTAACCAGTGACATCTGCAACTCTATTCTTTGTGGCTGCTGAAGCTTTGGAGCTGATTTTAAAATAGCTTTTATCTTGACTAATTAACTGCCCTGATTCCTGCTCATAAAAATTCAATAACCTCATCAACTGCTTCAAACTCCTCTTACTACCATTAGTGAAAATAATCAGGTCATCTGCATAACTTAAATGACTTATCATTGGGCAATTCCTTGGATGAGAAAAATGATAAATTGAGCCATTAGACATTCTAGAATTCAGGCCTCTATTGAAAACTTCAGCCATAATAATAAATAAGCTTGGGGAAATAGGATCCCCTTGCCTAATACCTCTAGAAGGTTGAAAGAAACCCATGGATTGACCATTAATTAAGATAGAGAACCAAGTTGAGGATATGCATCTCCATATTAAATCTATAACAGTTTCTGAGAAACCAAAAGCTCTTAAAGATGTAATAATGAAGATAAAAGAAGCACTATCATAAGCCTTAGCCATATCTAGCTTTATAACAACATTACTTCCAGGCACTTTTCTATCCAGTAAGTGAAACATCTCCTGGGCCAATAAGATATTATCTTGAATGCATCTCCCCTTCACAAAACCAGATTGATTTTGAGATATCAAATTTGGAAGAATAGGACCCAGTCCTGAGATAATAATCTTGGTAATAATCTTATAGCTAAAGTTACATAGACTAATTGGTCTAAATCCTTGCAAAAGGAAGGTCTATTTACTTTAGGAATAAGTCATATTTGAGTTAAACTCAAAGATTTAGGAATATCAGCTCCCAAAATGAAAGATTGAATAGCTATAGTGATATCCTCCTTTATAATCTCCCAGCATTTGACATATAAAAAGCCATTGTAACCATCTGATCCAGCAGCACTGTTGATGTTCATTTCCTTTATACCTTCAGAATTTCAACTTCTTCAGGAATGGAAGCTAAGTTCAGATTATTTCTTTCAGTAATAAGCTTTGGAATACTGAGTAACAATCCTTTGTCTTCAAGCATCCCTGCAGAAAATAAAGAAGAAAAATAAGAAGAAAAACTATTAGCAATCCCCTCTTGAGTTTCATGACTTCTTCCTTGCTCATCTATAATAGAGTGAAACCACATTTTCCTTCTTTGCTGCTGCACTTGAGAATGATAGAATCTAGTATTTCTGTCACCATTATCTATCCATTGGCCTCTAAACTTTTGAAACCAATATTGCTCTTCTTTAGCTAAAGCTGAATTTAATTCAGCTCTCACTTTATAGCAGTTCTCTCTATGCTCCATACTTGGCATTTGTTCCTGTATCAATTTTGCTTCCTCTAGTTGATCTTCTAAACACTTTAAATTTTCAAATAAATCTTTGAAATGAATTTTGCTCCACTCTATGAGTCTCCCTTTCAGCCTATTCAATTTGTAAGCAAATAGAACCATTGGATTACCTGTAGAATAAACATCCCAGGAGCTTTTAACAGTTAAGAGGAAATCTTCATGCTCAGTTCAGAAATTCAGAAATCTAAAAGGCCTAGGGCCTTTAACAATGGGGCTAGGAATAGAGATTAAAATAGGGCTATGGTCTGAACAGTTTCTGTTCAGGTGTTTTAAGGTTGAGTTAGGGAACCAATTAATCCAATTGGAATTAATTAGACCTCTATTCAATCTTTCAAACATCATCGAACCATTGACTTCTTTACTCCAAGTAAATTTAGATCCTAGCAACCCCATGTCTTGAAGAGAACTACTTGCTATCAAGCATTGAAATCAGTTGCACTTCCCAAGTTAATTGTTCCTCCTCCAATTCTTTCCTCACCATTGCAAACAATATTAAAATCCCCCATAACTAGCAAAGGAATTTGGTTGCAGCTTATTGAACTTTCTGCTATATCATCCCAAAGACCTAATCTTTCTTGTCTTGTACATTTGGCATAGATCACATTGATACCAATCTTAGAATTAAATTGAGGGTGCTCCACTGCCAGAAGCATATTTTGATTACCATCATACATAACTTCACTAGAGATTCCATGCCTCCAAAAGCACCATATCTTATTAACATGATTAAAAGAGAAGGCTTCAAGTTTAAGTAAACTCCTAATTTAATCAGTCTTTGAGTTATCAATCATTGGTTCAAGAATTTCCAAAAAATAAATACTATGAAACCTGCATAATTTCTTCAATCTCCTTTTTGTAGCTTTATTCCCCACCCCTCTAGCATTCAAAATAAGAGCATTAATCATTTGGAAGGGATTGGAGAAACTTGTTTGTTTATTTTCACCGATGATCTGGTGATTCTAAGTTTAGTACCAATTCTTTTATTCTTCCCCTTCTTAGATTTCTTTGATTTGACATCATGATTAGGCAGATTACCTTTAGAGACAGATGTAGCCATTTCTTGATTATTGGATTTCCTTTGGAATTCAACAATCTTTGCTGAAAGGAGATTTGAAAATTTAACAATATCCTCCCACACTAGTATGTCCTTTTTCTCCTTTTATCATTCTCCGAGAAATAACCTTTTTTAATAGGCCTACTCTTCCTACCAGATCTCACTTCTTTAACATCTGAGATATAATCTTTTTCAACTTATTCTATCACTTTCTTCTTACTATTGAGAAGTTCATCAATATTCAAAATCTCATCAGGGGCTGATATACATTCACCCTCCTCATAATCTTCTATTTCCTCCTGGACACTATCTTGATTGTTATCTACTTGAATAGATTTTCCATCAGAGTTCGTGACTACTTTAGAATGGATAGTATGCCTCACTATTTTGGTCAAATCCTCACTACTGCCTCCTTTATGAAACTGATCTTGATTAACAACTTTCTTATTCTGCTTAATCCTATATACTTGCATGGGTTCTTTACTTGCGATTGGATTTTTACTAGGAATCAATTCTTGTACCACTATTGCTTTACCTTTGTTAGATTCCTTTATATGGACGCCTGCATTATTTTGTAAGCATTGATCTTCTTGATGGCCTAATTTTTTTCATTAGGAGCAATAACCTGGAAGATTTTCAAATTCTATACTTTGCCAAAACCCATCATCACCACACCCAATCCAAATTATTTGAGCCCTAAATTTTACAAGGTCAATTTCAACACATACACGTGCCACACTAGGCCTATTGACATTGGAAGTTGAGTTATCAAGTTTTAGAGGATTACCTATTGCCTGAGCAATAGAAAAGAGATCATCTTTTGCAAAGAAATGAATAGGTAAACCTGGAAAGTTTATCCACACTGGAACTATAGAGCTCTCTTGGTCAATTCTGAATTGAGGAGTCCATTTGAATGTTCTCATAGGACTTTTTACCAATGTACCATTGCTCCTTCATCCACAATCGCATAAAATCTTCTTGACAATTAACACGAATGAGGATATGTTTGTAATCCAACAGTCCGATCTGATATACAGCCTTGAGACCAAAGGTTTCAAAATTCTTTCTAATTAATTCCATCATAGGTTTCCCATGAGAGAATTTTCCAACTATCGCATATTTGTAAGGATGTGAAAGTAGATCTACTTCTTCATTTGTGAACATGATGGCAGGTTCTCCTTTGTATTTTGAAAGAGGTTTGAGAGATGTTGCATGAGGCAAGGAAGGTTCTTTCAGCAATCTTGCAAATGATTTTTGCCAAGGGTTTGAAGGATCATGAGGTTTTGGATTGATTGGGAGGGACGATGATGGATAAAACTTTGCCATGCACCCTAATTAGGGTTGGCGGCTAGAGAGAGAGAGAGAGATTTTGAATGGATATTAACCTAGGGGTTTAAAGGCTTGTTGCATAAGCTAAATGCAATCGCTTGCCCACGACAAAGGTATTATATCCCAATAAAGTTTTTGAAGGGTACTTAACTCATACTCTTTTGCTTTTACAATGCTCGAGACGCGCAAAGTTCTAAGTTAGGGGGTTTGATTAGGCATAAATTCTTCACATTTATCCCTTTAATTTTAATACTTTTATGATTTCATGCGGTGTAAATAGCTTGAATTTGTCTCATATTTGTGCTACTAACCCTTTTTGGCAAGTATTTCATATTTTGTATATCTCTGATGTGTTTTACATGTATTTCATGCAAGAAAGTGCGAGAGAGAACTCAAAATAGTGAAAAAAACCAAGAAACGGGGAGTTGAAAGGAATTTTCATAATTTTTTAGCCTTAGTACGGAGGTGGGGCCAATTGTAAAGTTGAAGATCTTTCAATTATGAGAACACTAAAAAAATTGGCACCTCAATCCGAGCTACGGTGAAGAAGTTATGGTCATTCGAATATCATAGAAGTCAAGAAAAAAGTTCTGGAGGAATTTTAAAGGAGATCCGGACCTATAAATAATAAAAGGTCTGGACCAATTCGCCCATTCGTCATGATCTAGATCCATTACAAAAATAGTCACGCTTTCTAAGTATGACAAATTTCCATATACAAGATTTTTATTTTGTCCTTATCTTTTCGCCAAAAGAGTTTTATATTTTGGGGACTCTTCTAAACGACTTGTAACCTATATATTTAGTCATTAGGACACTTTTTATGGAGATTTTATTCATTTAAAATCTCCAAAACAAAGAGGAACATCTACGAGAAGAATTTACATGTTTTGCACCTTTAATTCAAGAGTTTTTCCTGTTTTTATTCAATCTTTGATTTCTTCTTGCATGGTTGTGTTCTTCAATCTTGGTAACCTTAAATTCCAGCACTTTTATCATTCTTTCCTTATTTTCACGTACTTGTCAATGGATTCTTGTGTAGTTAATCATAGTTACACCATCCTAGGCTATATTTGTTAGGGGTTTCGGGTTCGTGAACCCAACCCGGTGTGATTTTCATGTGTGTAAAATTAGTTTCCTGAGTTAAATAAATGATCGAATCGTGTTGTGTAGTCATCACAATCATCATTGAACTTTTGATCTCGTTTTCCTTAAGTAACCGGGATGATTAAGAGTGTGATGCGAGTGTAGCTATAACGAAACCACTTTATTCTTACTTTTGATTATGTATGATGTAGGCTAGTACCCTCATATATATAATGCTTGCGAATAATAAAGACTGGATTTAATCAATTATCTAATTCATAACTAGTCTTATACCCGGGAAACATACTAGGAGTTGGGGGATTGTGTCCCTACAATTAGTTTTAGTTAACTTATTTTTTTCCCCTTTTTCCTTTCTCACCCCCATAATCATCTTTTACACTTTATTTTTGAAGTAATAAATCAATTAAAATCTATCAAACATTCCATGTGGATTCGATACCCAGACTCGACACTATACTCCATAAGAGTGTCGTTAAAGTTTAGGTTTTTTTTGTATTATGGTCGAAAGACGATAACAACGATTAGCGTATTACATGAACGCTCAATTTTTCTACTCGATCAAGTTCCATCAAATGAGAGGACACAACTTAGAAGGGTGTCGATTTATGAAGTTGTCCATACCGAACTTAATCGATCAAGAAAAATCACGGATTCAACCAAGCCTAAGCCTAATGTCAACACCAACCCTCTACCCATCCATGGCATGTGGGTAAATGCTCTCACCACAAAAGATGAATCTGAGTGTATGTATCTCCTAATTAGACCACTCGATTTAGCTGATGAAGTAACCCAACTAAGATTGGGAAGTATATGGTACTTACTCATACCCACATAAATCTTATGGTTCCAACACTTGGAGCTTTGAAAGCCATAAGGTGATACCCTCTCAAAATGAGCCTATATCAATCGATGTATCTAGTATTCTGATAAAGCTCCATTATTCTGTTGTCAGACACTATGCATACATGAGAACATCTATGAACATTGTGAGGTAATATATAATGAAGCATAACAAGCAATGAGTTATCTTAGAAAACCATAAAATTGATAAGTCATCCCAATTGGATGGTGTGAGGAGTAATAAACCGAGGATAGTCAAGACTCATAGCCATGGCATTCTCCAGACAATTCAACATTCCAATTATCTATCAAGGAAGACCTGATGTCCCACTTCAATTATCTATTTGTATTTCCTCTATAGGAAAATGAATACCAAATCTTCACTTTGTACTTTAATAAAATAATGGAAGAATTCCTCCTTACAGAATGGTAATCCTTGGAAGTCTCCCATGTAACTCGCTCCAGAAGATTCGACAAAGACCCGATTCTGAACCCCATCCTTATTGGATAAAATAAGAATAAGGAAAAAGAAGTATTCAATGAAATATCATGGAATGAAATTAAGGAAAACTGAGCCCTTGAACAGCTGAAGAAAACACAATTCAACGTTTAAATAGAGGGGCCTCTCATGTCTTCCAAACCCATAGGGATTTCATCCTCAAGTCATTTTCTTAGAAAATGGTACCAATCTCTGCCAAACCAAAAGAGCTCATGGAGACTATCGGTAGCCAAAACTTTGCAAAATTCATCTCCTTTGTCCAACATGAAACTACTTAAGAAGGGACCACACCACAACATCGTTTTGAATATCATTATGAACATCCAAAGATAGAGGATTCCAGTGGTACTTTTTGACAAAGTATCTACTTTAAACGTCTAGCCACTAAGAATGGTCAAGTGCCTAGGAATTAAGAACAATGATCTCATGCCTACCACTAAACTTGTAATGGATTATAACAATACTCACAAAGAAGTAATGGGATCCATCAAGCTCAGCCTCAGTATTGGTCCCCTCGGCAGCATTATAGAATTCCAATTGATCGACACACCTGCCTCCCTCAATATCTTTTTAAGAAGGCCTTGGTTTCATGAAATTGGAGGTATCTCTTCATTACTGCACCAAAAATAAAAATTCTTCAGTGGAGAAAACATGATTACAATAGCCAAATACTCTTTTTTTCTCAAAGGGGAAGAACCTAACACTCAAGTTCTCGAGATTCAACCTGAGAGTGGGACATCGATATTAGTGGATTTTAGCTTGATCCACCAATATAAACCATCTCAAAATATAAAATGAATAAATCCCACAACCATACTCCAATCATAGGTGTTATAATGTTACCCATATGATGAAGAAAAATGAAGTTAATGCCAATAATAAGGATCAAGAAAAATCAACAAGGAATAAGTGAAGTTGTCACCATACAATAACGCTCAAACACTCAGTGGCTCGAATACGAACTAAATAGTGAGGATATTGCCTCCAAAGCGATAAGGTAAGGAAGTCGTAATTTAATAAACTAAAGGGTTCCCTCGTGATTCAAATCTACAATATTAACGAACACTTTACCATGGAGGGGTATGACTTCCTATTTTATGGATTCCCAAAATCATGGATCGAAACCATCTTTGAAAAACAAATGCCATGATGGGAAATATTCTTTGAGGATCATCCCATGTAGATAAAAGAAGAAGTTCATGATACTACAGACCTAATCAGAAAGCTAGACAAGCCTCCCGCCAACTAGGAGCCACTCGAGGATCTGAAACTTTCTAAAATGTTTTGAGAAGTGATGGGGGAAGGATTATGTAATTGGACCTTCCATCACCTACCACACCCTTTGAGGTAAAATAGATTATATGCTTCAAAAGGAACCCCTACCACTGTGTGTAACCTCTCGTTCAAAGAGAGGGGTATCGTTGCCAATTACGTTGATGTACTTAACCATATCAATCCATTTGAAAATGAAATAAACTTCAGCTTTAAGTAATCTTATGTTCAAAGCATTGATGATTGTTAATGTGAAAATCAAAGTAATGAATTAATTTACATAATGGAGAATTAGAAGATCACCTAAACAATCTTAATAACAAACAAACCAATCGCTCATAAATTTTTGACAAAATGACAACAGTTAACCTAGGGTCCTCCCACGAGATGAGAATAATATGGATAGGTACATTTTTAGATGATCTAAAAAAGTCTTCACTCGTACATCTACTCAAGGAATACATCGACACTTTTACTTGGTCATACGCCAACAAGCTAGGGATCAACCGTAAGATTGTCGTTGATCACATACCCACACACCCCAAAGCAAAACTAGTCAAGAAAAAACTCAAGAAGATCAGGTCGAAATGGTCCCTCAAAATTAAGAAAGAATTCATGAAGTAACTCAATGTAGGCTTCTAAAGAGTAGTCAAATGCCCCACATGTCTAGCCAACAATGTATCGGTCCTAAAAGTAGGGGGAAGGTAAGAGTGTGTCGATTACCGAGACCTGAGCAGAACTAGTCCTAAGGACTACTACCCATTGCCAACATCGACGTGATCATCTACAACACAATGGATCATACTCTAAAATCCTTTATTGATGAATTTATTAGGTATAATCAGATAAAAATGAACCCCGAGGACCAGGAGAAAATAAATTTCACCACCCCCTGGAAAAAATTTTGCAACATGGTAATGTTATTTGGACTCAAGGATGTCAGTGCCACTTATCAATGAGGATCTACCACTTTATCACACGACATGATCCATAAGGAAGTAAAGGTATATGTGGATGATATGATTATTAATTCCAAAACCCGAGAAGGACATGTTACGGTATTAAGTAAATTCTTCCAAAGATTAAGAATTTACCAAATGTGCTTGAACCCCCAAAAAAGTGTTTTAGTCGTCACTAAAGGGAAGTTTCTAGGATTCCTAATCGGCAAAAAAAAGCATTGAGGTAGACCCATCTAAGGTCAAATACATCTTGGAAATGTCACCACCACTAATCGAGAAAGAAGTCATAGATTTTCAAGGATAACTATAATACATTGTAGGTTCATTTCCCAAATGACCTCTATATATGAGCAATCTTCAAAAAAATTTGAAAAGATTCCACTAAAATTTGGAACTCATCTTGATAAGAGTCCTTTGATAGAATCTAAAAATATCTTACCAATCCACCAGTTTTTTCACCACCTCGGCAGGGGGTTCTTGTGACACCCCCACCCAATTAAATATCGGGTGATCAGTCCTTTATTAAATTAAAAGAGGTTTTTTATTTGGTTCATTCTTGGAATCAATGTCGAAAGCCATATTAATTACTAATCACCTATTAGTTAATTGAGCCAGTGTCAAAATTTATCTTTTATTAAACAAGTGACAACATGCGAATATACAATAAACTACACTACACACAGTAATCGAGTCTCAACCATCACAAGATATAATAAATGACTTGCCGAATAAATCATCGGCTACAAATCCCAAATCCAAATAATAATCCAACAGATAATAATATAAATGCTGAGGCAGAAAGTAAATGGGCAACACACCCTAAATGAAAACTGAAACTGAAATTGAATTAAGTCCTAGTCTAGGAATGAAATAACTAAAGCATCTAAAAAAATCATGCATGCCTCCACGGTGTTGCAACTACGCATCCCTAGAATAGATAATAAAGCCTAACGTCCCTATGGATGGACACCTAAAAGGTTTTGAAAATATTTTTGGCAAGGATTAATACCCAAAACATTTGAAAAATATTTACAAGTGATTAAGTTTGTAGTAATTAAAATGCATGAATGCTTTTCATATTTAAGCTAATGTCGCACTCCCTTGAGATAGTACTGGCCCCTCAATTATTTTGTACACCTACCACTTCCTTTATAACTTCCTAGTACTACCCCGTCTAACTAGCTTGTGATAAACGCTTCCTGACACCCAACTCTAGCCTGAGTAATCTTACCGTTGATTTATAATTTATTTCTCGCATTAACATAATTAACCATTTTTAATAAAACTATATAGCCATCTCACTAGTTACATAAATAATACAATTGCACTTAATATATTTCACCTATATATAAATAACTACACTACTATATACGTTTAACTATACTACAGAATTCACACACATGCCGTATATAATATCCATCCTCTTGGGCAATAACTCACCGGATGTTTTCTCTAAAATGCTATCACCCCAGTTATACTCAATCTAACCCAAATACCACTAGACGGTTAACTCAAACCAAATCGGGCGAGAAAATAATAAGTGTAGTGGAGGTGGTCATAGTATCCCGAGTGTGAGATCGAATCATACCCAAGATGTCTCACCCTGAAAAGAATCACAACATAAAATAATGGACGTTATGACATGGGGGATTATACTCTTCTGCGTTCACTAGACAAGGAATTCACCCACATTGCACAACCTCCTATAATAGCACTAGAGGGGTACATATTTATAAAAATATCCAACACCAATATTTAAAGAGCACATAATCATATAAACATATATAGAAGAGGTTCAAAAGCAAACATAAAATATGAACATTTTAATGAACCTTAACAAAAAAAAACACCTAACACCCATTCAATTTTAATTCCTTTATTGTAATTGGCAACGGACCCACGTGTGGCACGCATATTTTTTATTACACAAATGTGTCTGTTGTCGCTGGCGCGTGTTACACGCGTGTTCGTTGCCGCTGGCGCTAACCAATTACAATATAGAAATTAAAATTGATTCGGTGTTAAGTATTTTTTGTTAAGGTTCATTAAAATGTTCATCTTTTATGTTCTCTTCTGAACCTCTCCAACATGTGGCATGCATATTTTAATACACACGTGTCACACGCGTGTACGTTGTCACTGGCGCGTGTTACACGAGTGTTCATTGTCGCTGGCGCAAACCAATTACAACATAGAAATTAAAACTGATTCGGTGTTAAGTGTTTTTAGTTAAGGTTCATTAAAATGTTCATCTTTTATGTTCTCTTCTGAACCTCTCCCTATATATATATATGTATATATATTATCACACTATCCGTATATATATAATTAAATTAAACTCGACTAACCCGTGCTTAACTCTCATAGCACTCGCTCAAAAATATCCGAGTTTATTTTTTGACTCCCAATTTAATTGATTTGACATTAATTAATTATTACAGTAATGTCACTCAACTACAACACCCGGACACATTCACTCGGCCCGTATATAACCATTTATAATTTATTACACCAAATTCCTTTAATAAGTTTCACAACCTTATTTAACTTTAAATTCCTTAATACCGTTCTCCCAAGGCCCTAGGTACTAAGTTCCAACAAAAAAAGTCACTAATTAAATCCCCTTAAACGTCCACAAAAGAAATTAAGGCTATATAATAAAAAGGACAGAACTGCCAAAAATAAGGGCTCATCGATTGATCGATGAAACCCATCGATCGATCGATCGAGAAGGTCTCTTCCTTCTTCCCTGATTTTGTTTCCTCCATTGTTAAAACTTTAAGCTTTTGGTTTCTTCTTAAATCTTCACCAAATCACAAGAAACGTCTAATTCATATAAAAGTAGGTTATAATTATCCTAGAAACCTTTAATCATCCACGAATTAGCACATCATCCATTAATTTCCCGATTTGGGTTTTATTCGGGTTTCATTCAATCATTAACAAGTTTGATTCTATAATCCAAAATTAGTCAACGATCTCTACTGGGTTTATCATAGAATTAAAATTCCTACAACTTATAATCATATAGCATCATCAATTTCCCTTTTAATCTTCTCAAAGTGTCCTATTTAATGAAAACCCAATTTCCTACAATAACCCACCCAAAAATGGAACCACTTTGATATGAATTGAATTTCACAGATTTAAATTGAAAGCAAGTTAACCATTTGCCAGATTGGGTTTGTAGAGTCTTATTCCTTTGAGGTAGAAGACCGTTTGATGAAGAACACACTCAATTACTTATGATTTGGCTCCCAAAATCTCCCTAATCTCTTCCTCTTTTCTTCTCTCAAGTTCTTAGGGTTATAATATGATTCTCCATCATTCAACCCTCTTAGATTTGGGTTAAATAATGTTGAACCCGAAATTAGACTAATGGGCCAAGCCCAAATGACCCAAACACCCCCTTGTGAGCCCGGTTATGCCTAAAAATGTCCCGAGACCCAATTACTACCCTAGGGTACTCTTTTATGACTCTCTCGGCCTATTCGGAATCAACCGTGCACTCAGAATCGTCATCCGAGTTACTTCCCTGAAGATCCCCATCTCAACCGCAATATATTCTATACCCAATTCCCGGTTGAGATAAAAATCACATGTCACCATCACTCGTTATGATGCAAATTTATTATTACTATTCACTTAGTAATTATATTCCATAAATATTAACCATTAACTCTCCCGATTAATATTTAAATAAACACATGATAATTAATTCAATTTAATTGCGACACACTTGCAATTTAAATTAGCCGAATTAATTAAATATTTAATGCACAAAAGTACGGGGTGTTACATACTTCCCCCTTCACAAAGGAATTTCATCCGGTCATACCTGCGGAGAATAACTCTAGATACTGCTCTCGCATGTCATCCTCCCACTCCCATGTCGACTCGTCAACACTGTGATGTCCTTAATGAACTCTAACTAGTGGTACCACCTTCGACCGTAGCTTCCACTCACTATGATCCAAAATAGCCACGGGTTTGTCCTCATATGATATGTCTAGCTGCAAATCAAAATCCTCAAGTGGAGCATGCCAAAAATCTCTCTCGCTCCTTCAATACTTCTTCAGCGATTCCACGTGAAACATATCTTGTATTCATTGTAGATGTTCTGGTAAGCCTAGTCTATATGATACAAGTCCCACTCACTCAATAATAGGGAAAGGTCTCACATACCTCGGTGCTAGATTCCCTTTCTTGTTGAACCTCATGACTCCCTTCATGGGAGAAACCCGTACAAACACCTTATCTCCAACCTCTAACTCAACGTGTCTTCGGTCTGCATCAGCATAACTCTTCTGCCTATCCTGAGTTAATCGAATATGCCCCTGAATCAGTTCGATCTTACCAGTAGTCTCCTATATCATCTTTGGCCCCAATAACTTATTGTCCCCCGCCTCTAACCAGCAAGCGGATGAATGATAAGGCCTCCCATAAAGTGCCTTAAATAGTGCCATACTGATGGTGAACTGGTAGGAGTTGTTATACGCAAACTCTACCAACGGAAGGTATCGCTCCCACCCTCCTTCAAAATCCATAATGCACATCCTCAACATGTCCTCTATTATCTAATTAACCCTCTCAGTCTGTCCATCTGTCTGCGGATGGTATACGGTACTCAACTGCAAGTCTGTGCCCATGGCCTCCTGAAAGTTCTGCTAGAAGTGGGACACAAAAATTTTGTCTTTATTAGACACGATGTTAATCGGTACCCCATGCAACTTAACTATCTCTGAAATAAACAGTTGCGCATACTGCATCATCTCAAAATCAATGCAAACTGAAAAGAATGGGCTACCTTAGTTAACTGATCCACTATCACCCAAATGGATGTAATACCCCGTATTTTTACGGCTTTAAATTTAGAGATTTATTAAATTTAAATTGAGATATTAATTTAATATTAATCTAGAAATTTATTTTAAATATTTACTAGCGTGATGACAGTTAGTAATTATTGAGAATTTGTTGAATATTACTTAATGGGTAAAGTAATATGTATAATTGAATTTATTAAAATTGTCACGAATGAATAATATGACAATTATGGAAATTAAGTCGGGACGCACCTATGTCGTGTCGGGACTAAATTATTATTATAATAAGTGAATAAATTATATGTCGCTCGTATGGTCATTTCGAGTGCGCCAAAGTGTCCGGAAGGGTCGAGATAATCAGAAAAGTGTACCCGAGGGTTTAGTTTGGGTCTCGGGGAATTTTTAGGCCTAATTGGCATCTCGGGAGGGTATTATAGTCATTTTGTATTTTGGGGTAATTAAACCCACGAATTTTCCTAAGTTATATCAGCTATTAGAGGTTAGATTTCAGGGTTAACAATCACAAAAACATAAGAACGGCCATTAGAGAAGAAGGTAGGAAGATTTCTAAGAAATCCAAGGCCAAGAACCCACTTGATTGCACCACCACCACCTCCAAAACATAGATCGTAAGACGAGGAACGCAGCCATATCTTCATCATCATCAAATCAGACATTAGAATCCCAGGCAAGTATCTATCTTTCTTTTCTTTTAGTTAATGTTTCACCCGTGTTAGAATAGGATTGTTAAACACATGTTTCATGGAAGAATTTAATGATTTAGAGAATTTCAATCACATGGTTTATAGAAAATAGATATATTCTGGAAATCTCAATCATATGTAGAGGATTATCCACGAAATTTTATTGGTTTAGAAGCAAGAAATCTGGAAAAAGAATTAAAAGAATGGAAGTTTATGAAAAATTAGGGTTCTTGATAATTATGATGATTTACCCCATTAATTCAATACATGAATTTGTACATGTTTCACTTAGCAAATCATGTATATAGGTATATGTAACGAGTAGTAATTTTTTTTGGGAGTTTAGAGATCGTTTAATGGAGTTTTGGTTGAGGTTGGAGAAGAAAACCCGTAGTTGACAATTGCAGAATTCGGAATACCTGCTTGATCGATCTATCGACCCAAGAGTATCGATCGATCGATCGACCCATTTTATCGATCGATCGACCCCTCCTGAAAAACTGCACATTTTCCCCCTTTTTGTTTAATCCGTATAAAATATGTAGGAACCCTTGAATATCATTTAAATAGTATAATGGGTCATGAAGAGGACCAGTAGGTTCTAAGTAGACTCCGTTGAGTGAAATTTAATATGGGAAGAAATTTTGGGTTAACGGGGGATTTAGTCATACGTTGGAAATTGTGCGTGCGTTCACTAAAGGATTTAGAGACTCATGAAAGACTTAGACCAGAAGGTTAGAGAGGGTGTACCTACTGAAATTATATTTTAGTAATAAGGAATACTTCGAAAGATGAGAAGTAAGTATGAAATAATTATAAGTGAGAACAAAAGAGATGAATCCTTTATGCGAGATAATTGAGTAAAATTGTGCTAAGAACGAATAATAATAATTATGGGTCATGGGCGAACCTAATTTGGAAAATGTGAATATCTATATATATGACTGTGTGACTGTGTACATATATTAAGTATTATATTTGTGAATAATCATACCCGCGCTACTTGTTATCACAAAGGTTGTCGCGTCGGGACAGTCTTATCTCGATGGGACCATTATAGGGGATATTGACTTAAACCCTAGAACATAGGATTCCTTGGCACAGGCTATCTGATAATGATAGTCAGGCGGTCCTAAGAGACGTGAGGGGTATGTGCTGACCTCTTAGTGAGTTGGAACTATGCTTCGCCTCCATTTTGTGTGTATTGTGTTAATACAGTTCGAGAGTGATTCCGAACTAATATTTCCCTTAATACGAGTGATGCGGGGACTTGATAGAAGAGTATGCCAACACCATAGATTTTATGTGGGGTGCCGATAGTATATATATTATATGAGTGACTAATATATATATAAACTTATATATGGAAACTTTCTACTATGTGTATAAGTAGTTAAGTAATTAATAAATGCTCCAACTTAATAGTAAGTGTTTGGGAACTTCGTAACGGTACTGAGTTGTTCTAAGTAACGTAAGAAATCTTGTAGAGATTGAGTTTGTTTAAACTAAATATCATAACCTTTTTACTTCTCGAGATAAAACTTAATGGAAAAATAAGTTATATAGACTTATGAGTTTAGTAGTACGGTAGGCGTGCACACTAGATGAGAGGTGAGAATTCTCAAGAGAGTGTCGCATACTAACATGGTTGTCACATTAGCTGGTAAGCATTTTAAATACTTACTAAACTATTTTAAAATTGTTTTACACTCGGGCTCCCATTTCCTATTATTTTTCTTTCTCTTGTATATATATGTATGTATTACAGGTGCCCAGCCACAGGGGAGTCATGCATAGATTCTTTGGACTGGACGTGTTGTAGCTTATGTAGGAGTTGCGGGACCTTGCTTTAGACGACCTCATCATTTATTATGTTCTTGTTTTAGTTCTGCTTAGTTAGGGCGTGTGTCGACCATTTTCCTAATCCGTTTGGATTTGTCAGAGATTTATGTTTATTTATATTTCCAGTATTCAGTACTCTTTACGAGTTAACTCTTGTCAGGATGATTTCATTTATAATTCTTACACTTGGTTTGGTTTATCTAGATGGTTTAATTCTTGTGTGTTAATTGACATCCTTAGTATTTATGTGATTCTTAAACTGCTTTTTATTAAAAAGGTTTTCATACTGGAATTTAATAAAATAAAAATAAGACTTTAAATTGTTTTGACACTTAGCTTAATTATTTAGGGTGTCTAAATTGGTAATTTTTATTTTACGACAGTGATGCTAAGAATGAACCAACCGTTCACCTTGATTTTAATTTAATAAAGGACTTATCACCTGGTATTTAATTAGGCGGGGTGTCACATTGGAGTCGTGACCCTTATGTGACGTCGACGGCCCTGTCATAAAATCCATAGAAATACTCTCCCATTTCCATACGGGAATCTCCAATGATTGTAGTATCCATGAAGGCCTCTCGTGGTCTACCTTAACTAACTGACAGGAACACACTTTGAGACAAACTCTTCTATGTCCTGCTTCATTCCTACCCATTAATATTGTCTCTTCATGTTCTGATACATTTTATCCCTACTGGGATGTATCGCAAATCTTGAACTATGAGACTCAGTCATAACTGCATGCCTCAAGTCGTCATCGTATTGCATAACAAGTCTCCCATTAAAGCGTAGGTCTTCCTCTGAACTAACCAAATATGACTCTACTCCCTCGGCTAATAATTGGCATACCCTGTGCCGACAGAACTGATCCTTCGCCTGTGCTTTTACCACCCGTATAATAATTTCGGGAGTGATAGTTAAAACTGACATGCAAATCATGAAGATCTCATTGTCGTGTCTAAGTTCACTCCATTTTTCCTTCTACACCTCAGCTAACTTCCCCATAGGTCATTGGCTCAATGCGGTTGCCATCATGTTAGCATTACTAGGACGCTATTGATTGTCAAACTGGTATTCCTTCACGAACTTGGGCCATCTCCTCTACCGCATATTTAAATCCTTCCTGGGTGAAGAGATACTAAAGATATTTATGGTCCATGAATAGCGTAACCTACTCCCCCAGAAGATACTGCCTCCATATCCTCAAATCAAACACAATCGCTTCCAACTCAAGGTCGTGTAGGGGTAATTCTTCTCATGGTGCTTAAGCTTGCAAGATGGATAAGCTATAGCCATTTCCTCCTACTATAATACACCCCCATGTCCCTGGAAGGATGCATCCGTATAAATTCGGTACTTCACTCCTCATCTAGACAATGCGAGTACAGGTATTGATGTTAATTTGTCCTTTAGATTTTCAAAAGCTAACCGATAGTGGTCACTCAACACAAAAGGTACCCCCTTGCGAGTCAGGTTCATCAACGGATCCATAATCTTCAAGAACCCTTTAATGAAACGATAATAATAATTGACTAACCCCTAAAAGCTTCGAATCTTTATCGGTGTCATGGGTTGTCCTCACTCCCTCACCGCCTATACCTTACTTATATCAATAGTGATACCCCCGTCAGACACGATGTGGACCAGAAACTGCACTTTTCGTAGCCAAAATCCACATTTCCTAATTTTGGCATACAATTAGTGGTCCCGTAGCGTCTGCAAAACCATACGCAAATACTTTGCGTGCTCATCCTCAGTGCGAGAGTAGACTAGAATGTCATCTATGAACATGATCATGAGCTGGTCAAGAAACACTTGAATACCCTATTCATGAGGTCCATGAACACTGTAGGCGCATTGGTGAGCCCAAATGGCATAAACCTAAACACGTACGATCCGTACCTCGATAGAAAAGCGGTCTTAGGGACGTCCTCCTCTCAGATGTGCAACTGGTTATATCCCAATCTTAAATCAATCTTGAATAAGTACGCGACCCCTTTCAACTGGTGAAATAGGTCATAGATCCTCTATAATGGATACTTATTCAGTATCGTGTCCTTGTTTAGTTCCTTGTAGTCTACACACAAGCTAAGAGAACCATCTATCTTTTTTTATGAACAACACCGATGCATTCGACGATGATGTGCTCTGTCAAATAAAACCCTTCCCTAAGAGATACTGAATCTGCTCCCTCAACTCCTGCATCATTGAAGGGGCCATGCGATACAGTGCTTAATCGGTCTCAAATTCGGTGATAAGTTGATAACAAATTCGATCTCCCAACTGGGTGGCAACCCTCGTATCTCCTGAAATACGTCCTCAAAATTTCTCACAACTGGAATCAAGTCTAATAGGATAACTACATCCTGTGAGGTGTCCTCCTCGACGTAGTATAAGTATGTTAGTGATCCTCCCTCATGAAGAGGCATCGCCACTAAGAGCATCTCCTATCCCGGAATGGAAAACACTATGGTCCTTTCGTATCAGTTTACCATCGCCCTGTAACCTGACAACCAATCCATGCCTACAATGACATCATACCCCTCCATATATAACACAAGATGGTATGTTGCTAAGCTCAATCACCTAATAATGATGTCTACATCCTTACATATCAAGTTTTTAAGTGACCCACTACCCAATGGTTACTCTATATATGTAAGCCGAGTGTCGGTTGTCTCTAAAAGACTGGCTTCTCATGCAAATATAGTGGAAATAAAATAACGCGACGCCACCATAAAAAAAAATCCTACCCTCATACCGATGAATAGAAAATTTACCCTGAACTGCTGACGACGCCTAAGGTGCTAGTGGCATGGATACGTCCTGGACATTATAGATACGTCTGTAATGCATCTGCCCCTGCTGTTGTAGGGCTGGTGGAGCTGGTGCTACTGGAGGCCTCTGCGCATGATTACCTTTATAGGAACCCTGCTACTGACCCTTACCTCTCTATGGGCTCTCTCTTTATAAAGCATGCCTAGACATAAACAAAGCAACGCCTATGGAAGTTCCCCTGCCTCTGGCAGTGTTGGCCCTATCGAGGCTGGGCTTGCTGCGAACCCTGCTGGCCCTGGCCGTGTTGACCTCCCTCGTAGTGCCCTTGGCCCTGGGGAACCTAGTGCTGCTGATTAGGAACCTATTGGCCCTGTCTGAATACTTGACCCTTCTGTTTGTAGCCTCTTGATCTAAACCTCTTAACCTAATCCCCTGCTGAAAATCCTTCCCCTATTGTCTCACCACCTGCTACTCGGGGGCCCCACTGGCACTAATCCCACTTGTCCTACTTTGCTGGCTCATCTCACCCACTATTTTGCTTCCCTTCAGGTGGAAGCGGTGGTCTTGGCAGTGCAAGGGTGCAGCATTACCAACTTCTATATAAGTTTGTAATGCTAAGTTGCTAAGTAAATGTTGACTGATCCTCCAGACTAGCCCATCCATAAACTTGAGCTTCTTCTTCTCTCCATTATTCATTTCATCTGGCACAAAATTATCTAAACGAGTGAAATCATCCTCGTAATCGGCCACTAATTGGTCACCCTGCGTAATATCATTAGATTTCCTCCTCATTTCCATCTGAACAGCTGATGAAAAGTACTTGCAATTGAACCACTCCCAGAACTCTACTATCGGCATTATATCCTTCTCCTATGTGGTGGTAGCTGACTCCCACCACTGTAATGCGGCTCCCACAAGCCTTAAAGTGGCAAGCATTCATTTCTGAGTGTCACTGCACTCAATCATATGTAGACGACGATGTATGTCCTTTTTCCATTGGCATGCTACTATCACATCTAAGCTCCCTAAAAACTCTAGTGGGTGGCCTATTTGAAAAGTCTCCCTAACATTTTGCCACGACAATGACCCCGGTTGGGCCTGAATCACTGGTGCCACTGGCGTCTGTGGCAGAATCTGTGGAAAATGGACTGTCATGGCAATCATAGCTGTGTTGACTGCCTGGGCCACTATCTAAGCCACATGCGCAGTCGTCATTAACCTCGATGGTGGTTATGGTTGTTGTACCTCCGGCTCCTGATGAGCCTCCCTCATCACATCTCTCATTATTGACTTAGACGGTCTACCTCTCTTAGGCGACATCTAAAATTTAAAATAAGTTGTATAAGTTCACAATTAATACAAAATTTAATAGCAGAAGCACGATATCTCAAACACGTGAAGATAAAAGAAACAGTCCTAACAATAGGGCTCTATGTAAAAAGAATGCTACGCTGAAATCGTAGTAAGCCATACAGATCCTATGGACACTAGAACCCGATGCTTTGATACCATCTGTAACACCCCGCCTAATTAAATACCGGGTGATCAGTCATTTATTAAATTAAAGGAGGTTTGTCATTTGTTTCATTATTTGCATCACTGTCGAAAACCATATTAATTACTAATCACCTATTAGTTATTTGAGTCGGTGTCAAATTTTATCTTTTATTAAACATGTAACAACATGCGAAAATACAATAAACTACACTACACACAGTAATAGAGCCTCAACCATCACAAGATATAATAAATGACTTATCGAATAAATCATCGGCTACATATCCTAAATAATAATACAAAAAATAATCCAACTGCAGTTTTGAGGGATTTTATTTTAATTATTGAATTAGGATTAATTAATTCAAATGGAAAAAAATTATTTATAATTAATCTAAATTTAAATGTAACAATTACTGGCATGATGAGAATTAGTATGTATTGGTGATAATTATGTTGAATATTACTTAGTGAGTACAGTAATATATGATTACAAAAAAATTATTATGGCTGGGAGTGAAAAATACAGCTGTTGCAATACACTTAGTTGGGACGTGCGTGTGAGTTGTGTCGATATTACTTTATTGGGATAAAAAGACAATTTATTTTTAAGTAACTTGTATGATCATTTTGTGTGCGCCGATGAGCCCGGAAGGATCGAGATAGTCAGAAAACTCAACTCGAGTGTTTTATTTGAATTTTGGGGCAATTTAGGCCAAACCGACACCTCGGAGGGGTATTTTGGTCTTTTGAATTTTGGAAAATTAAAATGGATGAAAATAGATAATTAAAAGAGAAGTGTACATGGGTAATAGGGTATCTTCTAGTTTTCAAACCTAAGTGAGAGAGAGAGAAAGAGAGCCAAAGAGGGAGAAGAAGAACTCCATAGGTGCCCTAGGATAAAGACTCAAGCTCTCACACCAAAAATCACACCAACGCGTATCAAAAGTTCACAAAAAGGAAAGTATTTATTTTGCTTGATTTTAGAGCATATATGATTCATGTTAATTTAGTTTATGGTTAAATTATAATATCATGTGATTAGGACTCAAATTGGAAATTTATTTATGTATGTGGTATAGGGATTGCATGTAGTTGAATAACTATGGATTGGGGATTATAAACATGAATTTTATCTGTTGAAACCACGAAATCATATATGAGTTTAGTGGGTCATTAATGGTGATTATATAAAATTAGGGCTTGTTGAAGATTTGAGAAATTAATTGAAATTCACATTAAAATTTTAGGGATTTGATTTTAAAAATGAATGGGAAAGTGTTATAATACTAGGGTATATAGTTTAGAGTTGTTGAATTTGAATTAGGAAGAGTTCTAAGTGATTTTTCTGTTGAATGAATTGGGAAAATGTAATTTTTGGAAGACAGGGACGATCTCAAAATTTTTGTTCGAAGACCTGCCCAGGTTGTTCGAATGATAATTCCAACAAAGTTTCCAACGTGATTTGGTTTATATTTCATTCTAAGTGAGATCCTCATTCAAACGACCTCGTTCGAACAAGAATTCCCATCTTCTAACAAGATGTCAGAAACTCTAATATTTGCCCGAATGAGTTAAAATCTGCTCAGGTTGATTCAAGCGAGAGAAATGACCTATGTTAACATTGATTGACTTAAATTCTTAGCCTAGTGGTGAGATGAGTGTGTGAATACTCAGGGAATATGTTGAATAAGAGTGTAAGGACATAAATTTTCAATTGAGTCCCTGTATTGTTTTGACTTAATTTCGTGAACAAAACTGTGTTTGTAATATGTCATAGGGAGATTTTTTTTTTGTCACGATCCCACTTGGTCTATGACGTATTGAAGAAATTGAAGACATTGTGACAAAGTTTCAAAGAATTAATCATGCCGAAGTTTAATTGGTGCATGTTTAATCGTCTTCAAAGTTAATTGCATTTCGAGATCACACGGGTATGAATGCGTATAATTATTGGTGCTCGGAATTATTTTTATAAAAGATAAGGATGTAATTTTTATAAAGAAAAATATGTTTAAAAGTGTATGAAATGTTCACACTACGTTTTATTCTGATAAGCTTGAAATAGAGTTTGACTTATTTGGATCTCCTTTAAAAGAGACGTTTTAAATAAAAAGTCAAACTGACACGCGGGCTCGTTTAAACAATAACCAATCTAATTCAAACGAGATGGCTATGTCACGCGAATGACAGACCTATGCCGTTCGAACGACGCTATTTTAAAGGCGGCGTTTCATTCTTATTTAAAGCGTGTTTTCGTTAGAGTTTTGCAAGTGTGTGCATTTTGGAAAAATATTTTACAATACAGTACGTGTTTGTACATGTTTTTCTATGGTTTCAAAGCTTAAACACATCCTTAGAGTTTGCAAAGATCTGAGTTATCATTATTATATGTTTATATGATCTTGCTGCACCAAGAAGGTTTGTTCTACCATTGAACATCAGGGTTTTGCGGTGGAAAAAAGAGAAGGAGTTCTTGTTCGACATCGTAGATGAATCAAAGCCATTCAGTGGACACCGAGAAATACGTGGACGCGTGTGTTATGGACAGGTATCGTGGAAGATGAAATTTCTGCGTGGGCACTATTGAAGAACGGTAGAAGATAAGAAGGAGCATCAAGACCCGTGGGGATGGATTCATTGAGTAAGGCTAATTTTTCTTTGTAAAAACTTTATTCATAGTGATTGTCTAGCTTGGGCCGTCCGAGGTTGTTTTCCCGTTTGTGGTTTTTTTCCTCGTACATTCGGCGTTGTGAGTTTTCTTTACTTTACTTTACTTGCTTTAATCACTATATGCATGTTTAGGATTAATCAAGCTAAAAATGGTTTAAAGTAAAAATTGGTTTTCCTAACTTGGTTTGGTGCTAATTAAAAGTTGGGTACTTTTTTGGTGAAAAATTGATTGATTTGAAACACACATAGGGACCACCCCCTTCTTCAAATTGGTATCAGAGCTAGAAAATATATTTTATTTATTTTGTGGTCCCGTTTGCTTTCAAAGATGAATTTTGGATATGACGAATTTTCTCGAACTCCTGTTTTTTATGGCACTAATTACACTTATTGGAAGATGAGAATGAGATGTGCATTAAAATATATTGATGAGCGTGTGTGGCTAGCAGTTGAGAAAGGTTGGACACCCCCTCTCACTATTGTAGGTGAGGTCACTAGTTTAAAGCCTGTTGAGTCATGGACCGAAACTGAACAAAAACTTGCACAATTAAATTCTAAGGGTGTGCACGTTATTTCTTCACATTTCACACAAGAAGAATATAATAGAATTATGACTTGTGAAACATCAAAAGTGGCTTCGGATATTTTGGCACTCACTCACGAGGGAACTATCACGATTAGGGCATCAAAGCTTCAAAATCTCACTGCACAGTTTGAGACCATTAGGATGTTAGAGAGTGAGACTTTTGATGATTTTTATGCTAGGTTGTCCAATATTGTCAACTCGTCGTTTAACCTAGGAGAGATAATTCCCGACAACCGTGTCATTAAGAAAGTCCTTAGGTTGTTGCTTAGTAGATTTCATGCGAAAGTGACCATTTTAAACTCCATGGGTAAATTAGTGTCGGTGAAACTAGAAGAGATTGTAGGTGACTTACAAACCTATGAAATCGACATGATTACCTCCAAGAAAGTGCCTAAGAAAGAAAAGGGTATTGCTTTGAAAACCCGAAAGGAGAAAATCAAAGTTTCGAAATTCGATTTCGATTTCGATTTTGAGGATGTTGCTTTGTTGGCAAAGAAATTTAAAAAATTTATTAAGTTTCAAAAGCAATCGAAAGATGCCAAGAAATTTGAAAATTTCAAAAACAACAAACTAGATCCCACCTCTAAGGATAAGTTTGAGAAGCCTAAGAGAGATGAGTCGGATAAGTGTTTTGGTTTTGAGGGGTACGGTCACAAAGTTAAGGAGTGTCCCACTAGACTTAAGAAAGAGGGAAATCAACCCATTGTTTATAGTGCCACCTTAAGTGATAGTGATACAGAAGAGGGAGAGAGTTCCCCCATTGATCATAACTTTGTTGCGTGTATGGCATGTCATGTGAGCGACGACCATTCTCATGTAAATGATACTTCCAAGGAGGTTTTGAGTGAATCCCATGTTAGTGAGGGAGAAGAGAGTGACGAGGAGGAGATAGATGTGAAAGAATTGCAATATGCGTTTAATGAGCTGTACGCCGAAACGGTGAAGGTGAAAAAAGCTATCTCAAAATTGCAAGCTAAGTTCAATGAGCGTGCCATAGAAAATAATGATAGTTTGATTAAGGATCTTAGGGAACGAGAGAATAAGTTTAGGGAGAAACTAGAGTTTTTGGAGAAAGAGAGAGATAAACTTCGGGGTTTGATGGAGTCGTTGAAAAATGAGATTTTAGCGTTTGAGGAGTCTAGGCATTTGCTTGAGTCTAGGATTCATGAGTTGGAGGAGAGATTGAGAGAAGTTTGATTTGGCGATTAGGTCGGAGAAGTTAGATAAGATCCTAGGCACCGTCTAAATTAAGGGAGATAGGGGAGGTATAGGTTTTGATGAGAGAGTTGTTCCCAACCCCCCCCCCCCCCCCCCCCACACACACACACACGTGTGAGAAACACTAGGAAGGTTAGAAAAGGTTCACATATACGTAATCATTCCCACTATTGCTACACTTGCACGTTTTGTGGTAGGAAAGGTCACCTTAGGCGTTATTGTTACGACCTTAGACAAGCTCCTAGAAAGTTTAGGAATAAAGTTGCCCCGGTTCCCAAAACCTCCATGCGTCGTTTTACACCTACTTGGGTTAGGAAATCGGATTTAGTGGCTTTAGGAATAAGACTTCATGATTCTCATTTGGGTGGACTTGATTCTTTCCATGCTAAATCTAAAGGATGATAGTGTTGCCTTGTTTTTCATATGCTAATTTGCTTCATGATATAATCATTGTTAGTATTATGACATGTGTATCATTTTGTATTATAGATTGCCATTTGTTTTTGAGAAAATTTTTGAAAAATCCAAAAAGATTTTGTTTTTTAGAAAACTTTTGAAAACCCAAAAAGATTTTTCTTTTATTTGAGTCAAAATATGAAAAGCCAAAAAGATTTTCAATTTTTGTTTTTGAGTTTACATGTTTGATGTGGCATATTGGTGTGCTTGGACCCCCCCACCCCCACCCCACCCCACCGTTTCATTATTCATGTGGCTAGGACATTTAGTCATTCTTTTCGATGCTTAGAATGATCTTAACCATTGTTTATTTGGGGTTGTTTCGAAGTTGATATGCATTTTGATTCGACTTTGTATATATTCCAACATTGCACATGCACGAGTTTATATGGACGTTTGACTTCTCTTGCATATTTGAATTTGGTGAGGCGTTCTTATCTCAATTTTGTCACCTATGCGTAAGTAAACTTAAGGAGAATTGTGTATGTAAGAATTGTTTACCGTGAGGATTTGAATTGGTACCTAATTGAAAAAATGATGAGTGATTCACGGGAAAGGGCTGCGAGAGTTCAAAATTAACTCGTTGTGAAAGCCACCATTTAAAAGATCCCAAAAGAAAAAGGCAAAATGCTAAGAAAAGGGCCAAATTAGTTTAGTTCATTCCAAATAAAATATGATATTATTGAGGGAGTTTGGATGGATTACAAATTTAAAGGGGTTTGCATAACTAATCCTAATATTGAAACATTGCAATTTGACGCTATTGTTTGTTGAATCGTCAAAATTCTGGATTTGTGTGCATGTAGTATGTTTAGTTCATTAAGCTCAAACTTTAATTGTCATATGTCTATGATAAATTTTGATGATTTATCGCTATCAATTAGAGCTTCTTGATCTTTTTGATGTGTTGGAATTGTGACTCATTTGTTGTAGTTTCACGCCTATTCATTCCATGTCCATGTTTGAGCACATCGGTACTATGTTTGCATGTAACTCGCATTTTTAGTTTTTATGAGTTTTTGCATTTTGTGCTAAAAGCTTACTATTTTAACATTGTTTCACTGCTGTCAGGCCCTTCCTGGTATTTTTTTCTGGAAATTTTTTCGCTAGGCAAAAATATAAGATATTTCTGGGAAACTGGGAAATTTTGGCATGTCGAGAGATCTGGTTCCAACGACATTACCATGTCGCGCGAAGTATCGTTCGAGCGGCATCCTCATCTCGTTTGAGCAACGTCCCTGGCTCATTCGAACGTCCCTGGCTGATTGGTTTGTAGTCCACTGGTTATTATGGTAGATATTTTTTATACTACTGGAAGTTTTTCTAGACTGACTGGTTTATATGCAGGTTTTATTGGTTCTAAATTGATATTTTGCATATAGTCCGTTTATCACACCTGATTAGATTGTTATATTCTTTGTGTGATTCATTGGTTTACTACCTATAGATTTGTCATCTACTGATCATATTTAGCTGGTTGTTTCATGATTATCTAGCAATTTTAAATTGATTCAAAATTGGTATATTCTCATGCTAGATACATTGATTGGTTTGTCTTTTCACCGGATTGTCTATTCGTGACAAAAGGGGGAGAGATGTATGTGATGTAGGGGGAGATTTTGAGCATGTTTTTGATTGCATATTTTACAAATTGGTAGTACACATTGGTATCATTTTGTTGCTCAAATTGTTTAACAAATGTTTGTCTTAGAGTTTATTCATATTGGTATCTACTGTCATTTGGTATCATTTGGATACATACTGGTTTCATTTGTTCCTCCATACTTCACTTGTTATTTATTTGTCTGTTTCATGTGTGTAGGTATGCTTCAAAGATTTGAGATTTCAAGTCTACATCACATTCAGACAGTTCATGGTTGCCGGTGCTACATATACTAGCCCGTGTCCTGTATTTTTTAGTTTGGGTTTATGGGATGGGATTTAGGCATCATACGGCTTGATGGCCTGGCTTAGGCGTTTCACTGGTTTAGTTTTATCCCGGAATAGTCAAAGGGGGAGATTTGTAAGGACATAAATTTCCAATTGAGTCCCTGTATTGTTTTGACTTAATTCTGTGAACAAAACTGTGTTTGTAATATGTCATATGGAGATTTTTATTTTGTCATGATCCCACTTGGTCTATGACTTATTGAAGAAATTAAAGATGTTGCGGCAAAGCTTCAAAGAATTAATCATGCCGAAGGTTAATGGGTGAAATTTTAATCGTCTTCAAAGTTAATTGCATTTCGAGATCACACGGGTATGAATGCGTATAATTAATGGTGCTCGAAATTGTTTTTATAAAAGATAAGGACGTAATTTTTATAAAGAAAAATGTTTTTAAAAGTGTTTGAAATGTTTACACTACGTTTTATTCTGATAAGATCAAAATAGAGTTTAACTTATTTAGATCTACTTTAAAAGAGACATTTTAAATAAAAAGTCAAACTGACACGCGGGCTCGTTCAAACGATAACCAATCTCATTCAAACCAGATGGCTATGTCGCACGAATGACAACCCTATGTCGTTCGAACGATGCTGTTTTTAAGGCGGCGTTTAATTCTTATTTAAAGCATGTTTTCTTTAGAGTTTTGCAATTGTGTGCATTTTTGATAAATAGTTAACGATACAGTACGTGTTTATACATGTTTTTCTATGGTTTCAAAGCTTAAACACATCCTTAGAGTTTGCAAAGTTCCGAGTTATCAGTATTATATGTTTATATGATCTTGCTGGACCAAGAAGGTTTGTTCTACCATTGAACATCAGGGTTTTGCGGTGGAGAAAAGAGAAGGACTTCTTGTTCGACATCGTAGACGAATCAAAGCCATTCGGTGGACATTGAGACATATGTGGACGCGTGTGTTGTGGACAGGTATCATGGAAGACGGAATTTCTGCGTGGGCACTATTGAAGAACGATATAAGATAAGAAGGAGCATCAAGACCCATGGGGATCGAGTCATTGAGTAAGGCTAATTTGTCTTTATAAAACCTCTGTTCATAGTGATTGTCTGGCTTGGGCCGTCCGAGGTTATTTTCCCATTTTGGTTTTTTTCTCGTACATCCGACGTTGTGAGTATTCTTTACATTACTTTACTTGCTTTAATCACTAGATGCATGTTTAGGATTAATCACGATAAAAATGGTTTAAAGTAAAAATTGGTTTTCACAACTTGGTTTGGTGCTAATTAAACCGTATGGTTAGTGTATTGTGAGTGGTAGGGATGATAATACTACTTATAAATTTGGAGATTTGGGTTACGTGAATACCTAATGAATATAATAAGTTGTGCATATAGTTATTGATTTAACTATTATGTGTATAACATACCTACACTGCTTGCTACCGAGTGAAGGTTGCACGTTGTGGACGATCATGCCTTGGGGAGCCTTCGGGTGGGATCTTGATTTGTACCACTAGAGCATGGAACCTAGGTACGAGATATCTGTGAGAATGATAGTGATGACGGTCGTATGGGTGCATAGGTATGTGCATAGCCCATTGGCTTGGAACTATGTTCGCCTGCAATATGTCTGTTTGTTTTGATGGTTCGCGAGATATTGAACCTATAGTCCTCTATGCAATGAAAGATGCACCGGGACATGATAGCAGAGCATGCATGCAATGCAGCTATGTCTCGGGGTGCAGTGTTGTGTATATATATAATCGAGTGAACGAATATTTATATTTTTTATACTATCTACTGTGTGAATTAGGTAGACCTGATTGATAATGAAATCTGAAATGAATTAAGTTGGTGAACACATAATTATATTAAATTGAAAAGTGATTATCCATGTTAAAGAGAAATTGGACATATATACGCATTAGGTATATTGCGAGAGAAACATATAGGAATGACATTCGGCTATGATTAGATGGTAGACTGGGAAGAACTAGTTAGCATGGGAATAGAAACTAGTAGGATTTGAAGGTACGTTAGGCGTGCACATTAGATGAGAGATGGGCATCTCAAGTGATTACAATAATCTAACATGAATAATATATGTGATGTTAACTCATTTTAAGCACTTACTGATTTTTAAATTATTTTTAACTCGGGCTCTGACCCATTTTCTGCAAGTCTCTTTTCTTGTCAAATCATTTTAGGTGCCCAGCCACAGGGACACCTAGCATAAGAGTTCCATTCACTCGACAAGCTGTAGTTGTTGTGGAGGTTACAGGACCTTGGTAGTAGATGCCTATATGTCCATCATTTCTTCCTTTTGAGTTATTTTATCTGTTAGAGCATATTGCCCCTTTCTATTCACATATTCAGAGATTTTGGATTTAGTTATTTACTTCTTTCAGATGTTGGTTTATTTATGTTGGATTATTGTATTTGGTACTTAGACTGGATGCGTTTACTCTAGTTACATTTATTATTGCAGTTATTTCCTATCATATGAGATTGGTGTGAATGGTGAATGTTTAATAATTCGTTAACCTAATATTATATTAGTTAAAAGATAAAATTATGATATCACCCTATTTAAATATTAAGTGGTTCGTATTTAATAATAAAGTTTTCGACTGTGATGCATAATATGAACCAACTGGATATTCTCATTTAATTTAATAAAGGACTGATCACCCGGTATTTAATTAGGTGGGGTGTCACAGGTGGTGTCATAGCATCAGGTTCTAGAGTCCTTAGGATCTGTGCGGCTTATTATGCTTCCCGCGTAGCTTTTTTGTTATAGAGCCTTATATTTAGGACTTTTTCTTTCATTAATTGTGCATTCTATGTCTTCATCCATTTGAGATATTTACTATGGTCTTATAAATCTTCTCTCTTATTTCAGATGCCTCCCAGACGTGCACAGCGAGCTAATAGGGATGCCCAACCCAAGCCTCATCCAGCTCCAGCCCAGGGCACAATGAATGCTGCGAAAGTTGTTGTTATTGTAGCACAGGCAGTGAATGCAACATTAGCCGTGGTACAGAAGGCCCCACCACAGGCACCAGCAGTGGCTCCAGCACCAGCCCACGCTTTCCCTTCTTCTTAGGAGTGTGTCAGAGATGCCTTCTAGAAGACACATCCTCCAGAATTCACAAGAAGTTTAGACGTGGTAAAGGTGAGCCAATAGAAGAAGGATATACAGAGACACCTGAGGATGTATGAGTGCACGGAGGTGAAAAAGCAGATTTTAGCTACCTTTACGTTGGTAGGAGCAGAGCTACAGTGGTGGGAGTCCATTACCACTGCAGAGGAGCAGGATGTTTTGATTATTCGAGAGTTCTGGGTGCGGTTTGACCGCAAGTACTTCCCTTTCACCGTGCAGACCGAGATGAGGTGGAAGCTGTTGAACCTCGAACAGGAAGGGAAGATAGTTGCAGAATATGAGGAAGAGTTTACTAATTTTCTGAATATAGTTCCAGATGAGATACCGATGGAGGATAAGAAGATCCAGAGGTTTATGGATGGATTGACTTGGAGGATTCACCTGCATTTGTTAGGGAATCTTTCATTGGCCACTTGTTTTAATGTGGTTAAATCTGGCCTAAAACATTGGGAGGACCGCAACTTCCATCAGTAGGGAAGCAAACAAGCCGAGGAGTCCATCCAGGAGGGCTGGACAGGAGGCAATAGTGCTAGTGGGGCACCGGTAGCTCAGGAAAAGCTCTGTTAAAGTGAGCAGAGTTTCCTTCAGGGGGACCCTGCTAAGTGATTCCATTCTAGAGACTTCAAACAGGGGCAGGGAGGCTTTAGGCAGGGGAAACAGTATTTTCAACAAGTCCAGGGGAGGGGTGGTAATGGCCATCAAGGCCTAGGACAGCAGGATCATAAGGGAGGGCACTTTCTAGGGAGGTGCTTTACTTGTGGCAACACTTGCCATAAACGTCAGGATTGTCCTCAGAGGGGTAGAGCCCAGCAGCACCAGTAGAACGCTCGTCAGGAGACCCAGCGATCGATATTTCTTGCCACCCTCCCATCACCACCCTAGGTACCAGCTTTACCAGTCGTTTCAGTTCCGACGTAGTAGGGACAGTTACAGTATGGTCGTGTCTACAACATCCATCAGGCCGTGGTACATCAGGTCCCGCCGACAGTCGAGTGTACATTTTCTATCCAGGGAACTTTGGAGCGAATATTATTTGACATGGGGGCTTCACATAGCTTCATTATCACTATTTCTGCATGTGTCACGGGGTTATTAGACACAACTGATAGCACAGTTACTAGTGTAGACTCACCGATGGGTTATAGGTCTTTGGTATTCTTTATATATCTGGGAGAACGCATAGAGTTTAAGAGATTTGTAGGAGGGTAGTGAGACTGGGGTCTATGAATAACTGGAAAGGGTGAGGCGTGACCCACTCCAATGGACGCTGTCTGCAAGGTCTCCTGGTGCAACTTCTGAAGAAAACTTCTCCTTCTGGTAACAATGGAACTCAAGAATCAACTCACTCCCTGCAAGAAGATGAATTTTCACGGCAAAAATAGTAATTTTCTCAAGGGAAACACCTGAGAGTGATGGCTGTCAGTGGGGAGTGAAGGAACAAGGCACTCAGCACTAAGAGAATGAACAGGGAGAGAATACTAGGTAGGTCTGGTGATACTTTAGTAGAGTAACAGTGCAATTTCTATTGTCTCCTTTCTTGACCTTGCCCAGAGGTCTACTTATACTGGGGCGTTAGGGGTGAGTGGCAATTTTGGGCGCCAAAATTGAGAGAGTTGGTGGGGAATAATGTCTAAAGCGTACCATTTGTCCCTACCTGTGGCAGCCTGCCTGTCCCCTCTGCAGGCACCACCTGGCGCCGACCAAAGGTCAAAAAGCACATATGTCCCCTAACGGAGACAAAATATCAGATTCGGTAATTATCCTTTGAAACGGTAACTTGGGGTGCAATTTTGCAAATCTTGAGAGAGGAGACCTTAAGGACTCCTTTCCTCTAAAAAATGTGGTTTTTCTTGAGAGGGACCTTGAGGACCCCCTCTTCTGGAAAAGTCATTTTCTTGTAAAGAGTTTATTTCTTGTGAGTAGCCAGCTCTTTGGTTGCTCACTTCACTTGTGACCAAGTGTGCAGTGTGTGTAGTCTCGAGTGACTTCTGGGTCTTCCTACTAGTATTCTCTCAATCCTATAGTGCTAAGTGGTTGAGCTTGCTCAACATACCTTGTCCCTCAACCGCTAAGCCAAAACTCCCAGGAGGTCCCAACGCGCCTGTTCGAGCCTTGCTTGCTCGACTAGGCAACCTGTACAAGAAAGTAAATGTTAGTGTTGTTGTTCATTTAGAGACTGATGTTTCATGATGAGGAGTTGTTCGTGATAGCTACTCCCTCAATATGAGTTTCTGTCGAAACCCTTGTAGTAGCACCTCTCGAATAACATTTCTACAGTGACCCTTGCAGTGGCACCGAGCCTTGCAGTGACGCTGACTCTCTCGACTGTCATTACTGCAGTGACCCTTGCAGCAGCGCTGACCCTTGTAGTGGTACTTCTACATTTTGGATTTTTGTGGTGACCTCTCGCGGGCACCTCTCGAACGTTATTGCTGTAGTGACTCAGACATTGTAGTGGCGCTGATGCTTGAAGCGGCGCTGACCCTTGCAGTGGCACTGATGCTTGTAGCGGCGCTGGCACTTGGAGCGGCGCGGACACTTGCAGCGGCGCTGACACCTGCAGGGGCACTGGTACTTGAAGCGGCGTCGACCCTTGTAGTGGCGCGAACACTTGCAGCGGCGCTAACCCTTGCAGCGGTGCGGGTACTTACAGCGGCGTCGACACCTGCAGCGGCGCTGACACTTGAAGCGGCGTTGGCACTTGAAGTGGGGCTGACCCTTGCCATGGCGCAGACACTTGCAGCGATGCTGGCACTTGAAGCGGGGCCGACCCTTGCGGCAGCCCGGACACTTGCAATGGCGCCGACGCTTGCAGCGGTGCTGGCACTTGAAGCGACGCCGACCCTTGCAGTGGCGTAGACACTTGCAGCGGCGCAGACACTTGAAGCGGCGCTGGCACTTGAAATGGCGCCGACACTTGCGGCGGCGCTGACCCTTGCAATGGCGCAGACACTTACAGCGGCGCTGGCACTTGAAGCGGCGCCGACCCTTGCGGTGGCGCAGACACTTGCAATAGCGCAGACACTTGCAATGGCGCAGACACTTGCAGCGGCGCTGGCACTTGAAGTGGCGCCGACCCTTGCGACGGCGCGGGCACTTGCAGTGGCGCTGGCATTTGAAGCGGCCCTGACCCTTGAAGCGGCGTCGACACTTGCGGCGGCGCTGACCCTTGCAATGGCGCAGACACTTGCAGCGGCGCTGGCACTTGAAGCGGCGCCGACCCTTGCGGTGACGCGGACACTTGCAATGGCGCAGACACTTGTAGCGGTGCTGGCCCTTGCGATGGCTTTTGGACTTCTGGGTGACCCTCGCGGGCACCTCTCGGATGTCATTAATAAAAAAAGCATTTTTATTTTATTTTTCTTTTTTATTGGTAGACACCCATCTACATTATCCCCTCGTGCAAAGATTTTTTAGTTGGGTAGACTAAAAAAAACATTGTACGCTATAAATCTGATTTCATCAATTATATATATATATAATAAGTTATAAAACTTATGTATGTCATAAGATTCAACGATGACATCACAAGATAAATTTTGTTTACACTTCCTATTTTGCCCTTAAAATTTTTGAATTCCCCCTCTTTTCTTTCTCCCCACTTAATTCTCAATCCTCCACTTTAATTCAAACATAAGGACTTTTTTGGTAAATTAACTCAAAATACATACATGCTCATCACACTCTCCCACTTAATCATCCCGCCCAAAGTTTTGCACATCACCCAAAAAAACTCTTACTTTAATTCAAACCCTCCCCTCTTATCCCAAGAACTCTACTCTCACTCACCCAAAAGCTACCAACTGCCCCTCCGTCAATTTCTATCAGCCTTTATTTTCTCAATATTTATCTCACAAATCCACGATTATTCTTTCCTATTTTTCCCCACGCTCGCACAAAAATCAATCCCCTCCAAACCCTATAAACAACCATGGCAGAGAGAGGGTTCGGCGACAGATCTGGGCATGGCAGTCAGATCTGGGCGTGGATATAAAATCGATCGTGGAGAGAGGGTTCGAATTTGGCCATGGAGATAAAATTGGTAGTGGCATACAGATCTGGGCGTGGGTTCGACGACAGAGGCGGTGTGTTGTACTGTCCTGCATATATATAAGGTAATTTTTTTATTGATGGGGACAAAGAACGAACAAGAACGTATTATGCAGATATGGGTTTATACGTATTTACCTTACATGTATTATGCAGATCTGGGTTTATATGTATTTATCTTATACATATAAACCCAAAAATACTAAAAAGTCTATTTCTTCTTTGTTTAGATATGGATTTTTTGGACAAGTACGTATTATACAGATCTGGAGCGACGACACTTTGAAGGTGTATCTGGTGAATTTTTTTTTAGATCTGGTGCACTTTTTTTTTACCTTCGTGTGAGATATATGATGCCTTTACAGAATGGGTGAAGGTTGTATTATATGATGCCTTTTTAGTATTTTTTGTTGGGTTTTTTTGTATCTAAAGATCTTCTTTGGTTGAGGTAGCAGATATGCTTCTGTAAAACAGGGAAGTTCAGATGGTTATGCTCCAGTTATAGCCACCGGGGTTTTCTATTGCTCCGGTTGATGTTGCAGTTTGTCTTTTTTTCTTTTATATGTATTTATTGTCTATTTCTTCTTTGTTTAGATCTGGGTTTTTTTTCCTTTATATGTATTTATTGTCTATTTCTTCTTTGTTTAGATTTGGGTTTTTTGTACAAGTACGTATTATGCAGATCTGGAGCGACGACGGTACATTGAAGGTGTATTTGGTGCACTTTTTTTTTTTACCTTCGCGTGAGATATATGATGCCTTTACAGAATGGGTGGAGGATGTATTAACACGGGCATTCATTAGAAGGAATTCATTGAATAACTTATAAGGGAATTTATATGTATGTTTGTTGATTTAATGTATTTTTGTTCCCTAATTTTTAAAGGGGCTTCTCTTTATGTGGTTTTCAATCCAGTGTAAAAAATTTAAACGACATCTGGTGTGTAGTGATTTTTTGCTTCTTTTTTTTCAATGACTACTTATAAAAATAATTGACTCTTAAATTAGAGTGTATTATTTTTGTTGTTGATTTTCCTATATGTTAAAGATATCTTTGATGGCAGGAATAGATCTTTGAAGACGAGAATGATGATGATGTCGTCAGAAATGAAAATATGTTCCTGACAACTACTTTTCTTTGTTTTGGAGCTTCCCATATGGGATGATGTCGTCAAGAATGAAAATAATGTCCCGTTTAGCCCATTTTCTGTCAATTTGTAGTGGTTAGCGGTTGAGTTGATGTTAATTGTTGCAGGGGGAAAATTTGTATTCTGGAGTTCAAAAATTAAGATATCACAATGTATGTGATAGATTCAACGGAACTCTTCTCTTAGTTATTACAGATACGAGATACATGTTTTATTTATTTGGGGTTTAGATTGTGTATATATTTTTATTTGGGGTTCGGATTGTTAAGTTGATTTCAACGGAACTCTTTCTTTTCTTTCTCTGAACTTACCGTTGATATTTCATATAAATTTCTTTCTTTTCTTTTCTTTTCTTTGTGCTAATAAATATATCATATTGTTGATATATTTCGAAGTGTTACATTTGATTGTTAAGTTGAGGGACAAATATAAATGTTACCTATTGTAACTTTGGGTCGTTTATATTCATAACACACCTAATAAGTTCACTTGAATGAAAGTACTTGGAAGGAGCTTTAGGGAGGGTGGGGATTAAATTTAGAATAGTTTTGTTACAACATAGTATTTTTATACATTGCTATGGAGAGAATTTTTTAAAAGGCCCAAACAATCTTTAAAAAAACCTTGATATACTTTAAAAGTTCAATTTTTTCAACCTTTCTTTTTTTATGTTGCTCAAAATATAAATTCTTCCTTCATATTATAGGGATGTAATTTCGAAGTGTTACATTTGATTGTTAAGTTGAGGGACAAATATAAGTGTTACCTATTGTAACTTTGGGTCCCTTATATTCATAACACACCTAATAAATTCAATTGAATGAAAGTACTTGGAAGGAGCTTTAGGGAGGGTGGGGATTAAATTTGAAATAGTTTGTTACAACATAGTATTTTTATACATTGCTATGGAGAGAATCTTTTAAAAGGACCAAACAATCTTTTAAAAAACCTTCATATACTTTAAAAGTTCAATTTCCTTAACCTGCTTTTTTTATGTTGCTCAAAATATAAATTCTTCCTTCATATTATAAGGATGCACAATCCCCTAATTATGAGATTATCAATTCCCACATTCTTCGTAAATTTATTTGTAAAACACAAACATAATTATCCATATTATGCTCCAAACATCTTAATTGTTTTAAATAATTTTTTTAATGTTTCTTTAACTAATCATTTTTTTATCCTTTTTGAAATTACACAAAAAACTTTTATGAATAATTTTTAGTATATTAAAATTATTTCTTGATTAACTATAGGTTAACTCATTATATTTTTCTTTAATTATTGAAATTTAATTAGTATTTTTAGGTCTTTCTTAAAGTGTAAAATACAATACATAGGAGTGAGAGTGTTCTATAATCATAAATATTCGAGAGCAAATGTATAATCGTGCCATCGACATGGTTATGACTGTGCTATAACCATAAATAATCGGGAGAAAATTTATCACCATGTCATCTGCACAGATGCACCCTACTAGGAGATTAAAGTCAATTTTTTGAAAATTACATTTTATTTTGTTGGGGAACGAAATATTTGCCTTTTTGCAATTACATATTTTGAAAATATTTTTCGTTTTGCGATTATTAGTGTGCCTTCAGGCACGGGCATACCCTAGTATATATATATATATATATATTTTTTTTTTTTTTTTTTTTCTGAGGAACCCTAGGATCATTAACTGCGATGTCCCTTTATCCGAGGTTTTTAATTTTTTTGAGAACCCACGCGTCAGTGTGGGAACTGTCATCTCGTCATTTTGGAAACAAAGGTCATCACCTTTTTGCCTTCCTGCACGTTTTTCCATTTTGATGCAAAAAAACATAAGGCCCTCTTCTTGGGCTCTTTCATCTTCTTCAAAAAACATAAGACACTTTTGGATTTGTAGTGAGAGAGAGTGAGAGAAAGGGATTTTTAAAACACCATAGCCACCCATCCCCTCATTTTTTTGCTCTAGCTTTTCCAAATACCATAGCCTCTCATTCATGGATTCTAATCCAAGCAATACTTCTTCAAATGTAGACACCTCCAAAGCCCCCATGGTTTTAGGTTCTATGCCTTCTTCCTTGTCCATCCCAACGGTTCCGACCGCCCCTATTACCGCCGTCGACGCCTCCTCCGTGCTACCCGCCTCTTTCCCTCAGTTGGTGGTTCGAGAACCCCCATGGGTTCCTCGTGATTTCCTTCCGCGGATGATGTTCAAGTCTTGGGTATCTTGAGTAGCGGCGCTCAGTTAGAGATCGGTGTCTCGCCCGTCCCCCTTGATATGGCTGTTGATGAGGGCTTGAAGCGAATGGACCTCTCATCCGAGGGTCTCTCGCCAGTCGCCTTGGGTTCTGATAAACAAATCAGTTGCGTTGGGAGGGGTATCTCGACTAGTGGCGCTCAGTTAGAGATGGTCGGTGTCTCGCCCGTCCCCCTTGATGTGGCTGTTGACGAGGCCCCGAAGCGAGTGGACCCCTCGTCCGAGGGTCTCTCGCCAGTCGCCTTGGGTTCTTATAAAAAAATCAGTTGCGTTGGGAGGGGTATCTCGACCTCGGTTCACGAAGCTTATCCAGTTGGTTTGGATAAGGGTATCTCAAAATTTTCTGGTGCCGTCAGTGGTTCCTCGCGCGTTGATCTAGGTGCATGGAGTTCTTTGTCTATTGAAAATGAGCTTGGATGGATGGGGGTCTCGACACCCGTGAATTTTTCTAAAGCAGATGGGGTCTCGATCCTTTTTTTTTCGCGGGGCAACCCTTGAAGCGGCGCGCGGGTCTCGACGCCTTTGAGTTTTTTAGAAATGGGGGTTTCGATCTTCGGCGGTCAATGGCTAGGGGTCTCGCGACCTGGTCTAGTTCCTACGGGTCTCTCGTCAGTGCAAGGAGGTGTCTCGACGTGTATTAGTGCTAACGTAAGTATCTCGACCACGGGTGTCTCGACACCCATGATTTTTGTTGAGGAAGGGGGAATCTTGGCCCATGGTTTGCCGCGAGGCGACCCCATGCCAGAGGCAACCCATATCTCGATGACTTTGAGTTTTTCTAAAATGGGGGTCTCAGCTTATGGCAGTATGGTGACCTCTCGTCAGCAGCCGGGGTCTCGCGACTTGGCCTCGCGTCCACGGGTCTCTCGTTCGTGCAAGGGAGGGTCTCGACGTTTTGTCACATCGGGGGTCCCGTGACCTAGGGTGTCTCGCCAACTTTTGGTGTTGTGGAGAGCATGCCACTGACCAGGGGCTCTTCACACGATTTTGCTGGGGTTTTCGCCTCCACTTCTTTTTTTACAACAGGGGACATCCAGGGTCCCTCGTTCGGAGTCCCCACTAGGATGAGTTCTTTTCTTGAGCCAATGGCTCTTGGTGGTTCATCAGCTACGCCATCCTCTTCTCAGGCATGGAAGGACTATATGCACATTCGCCAAGGGCGAGACTTTGGTATTTATCGTCGCGCTCCTTTTTTTGGTCCTGCTGACAGTTTCATGATTTCACTTTCTGATTTTGGGGAAAAAATTTCGGGTGCTGTTCTCGAACGTTCTCATGTGGGGTTAAGTGAGTCTGCTGACCTCCCTACTATTTCTCCAGATTCCGTTCTCTGAGTCCGAGTTGACCGTGGTGACTTTCCTTACTCCAACGTTGAAGTTAAAACCCCGGGTGGACCCACAGAGGAGTGGGCCAGCTGGGTTGATTATGTTCTGAGCATTCCTGATTATATGGCTATTCTTAGGGAGGTGTGACTCTTTATCGCCGTCAGCAGCCTAAAGTCCTGCACTATATTTAAGCATGGTTCTTCGCTCAATCTCTTATTGTCTCAGTGGAGTATGGAGTCTTACACCTTTGTCACAGGCTGGGGGGAATTTACCCTTACCCTAGAAGATATATGTGAATTGTACGCCCTTCCTTTCTTTGGGTAGCAGGTCTTTTCTGATGACTGGGAGGACTCCCTAGAGCAGGAGATGGTGGGGGAGTTATAATCAGCTCTCGAAGAGTGCTTGGGGTATGTGGCCATAAATATAACTGGTCATTCCAAGCATTCCTTTGCCAAATGGCAAAGATACTGGTTCACAGACTTTGAGCAGTTGCAGAAGGGGGAGACTTCACGTGCAGCCCCAGATCCCAGGATTTTCCTAAGCTCCACTCTCCTGCACATTTAGCCGTTTTCCTCGTTACGTTTCTGACTCGGTTCCTTCTACCAAGTAAGCCCGAAGACTATCCTCGAGAACTTCTTTTTAGATTGGCTGTACGATTGTCTCGCGGTAGGTCGGTACCCATGGCTGCCCTGACCTTAGGTTCTCTTTACACCTGGTTGGACCGAGCACACATAGATGTAGAGAGGTCCTGCGGTCGGTATGATGTTGCTAATCATGCCAACGCCCCTCTCTTGATGGCCTTTTTGTTTGAGCATTTCCCCCACTTTACTTCAGGGGCTCACGCTTGTCATAGCGACGCTGCGAGACTTCTTCGGCGGCATAAAAAAACTCCCAAGCAATCTCTGGGAATGTTGATTAATGATATCAAAGAGTTTCAGTTTCGGCCTTACACCAGGCGCCCTGGGGGAATTTTCAGCTGGCTTTCTTTCCCTGGCGATGGCGGGACCTTCTATTGCCCTTCAGCAGTGGGGTCGGTTTCCACGTGTCCTCATTTAATATGGTGATGATGCTCTTACCATGTCACCTCCCTTCTTGGACCGAGTTAGGTCCGCGTGCTGAATCTTATCATTTCGAGAGGGCAAGACGACAGTTCGATTATGATCAGGGCGTTCACACCCCTCCTCTTCCTACCTACAATAGTCATTCTGAGGCATTTTCAGAGGCGCGTGCTGGCTTTACTCTTCAGGGATTATTCCATAGGGTCAGTGTTTTGGGTGGCCTCTATATGCCTCCCTGCGATTATCATCCTTCATTCACTTCATCTTGGTTCCTTCTTTGGCAGCAGCAGGTCCGTCTTATCCAAGAATGTGTAGTTGGCCCTCCTCATGAGACTAACCCCATTAAATATACCAAAGCTCACTTTTTGGTCAGGCGGACGCAGAAAGATCCTTGGTTTCTCAGCACCACCTCCACGCCACCCTTGGAGCATGCCATTCCCATTTTAGTGAAACCTCTCATTGACTAGTCACTTCCGTCTCCGCCGACTGAGCTTCCCCCTGTGAAGTCTAGAAACCAATCGAAAAGCAGAGGGAAAATGAGCACCTCTACTACAAGCAAAAAGAAACACCCTGACGCCGACGTATCCAATTTTGTTCCTGCTACTACTGCTTCTCCTCCTTCTTCTCCTGTGAGGACCCGGGAAACGAAGAAAAAGAAAGGAGATGGCGCTGGCATGGATGCTTCCTCTACAGTGGGTCAAGAGTCTAATACTAGCAATCTTGGGACGGGGAAGACTTCCCAAGTAGTGAGAAGGAAAGGCTACTCCTCACCAAGCCTTGCTTCCCAAGAGGCGCGGGTCGCGTCTATTCCCATTGCGGAAGGTACTATATTATGACATTCTTTACTTAGTGGAACTAGTTCTCTCGGAGTTTCTTTATCTCCCTCCCATTCATTGGAAGAGGAACTAGTTGATTATGGGAGCACCCCTTCCTATGACGACCATAGTTCTTCTTCGGGTGATATGGGCGGCCTGGGTTTCCATAGCGAAAGCACTACTGACACTTATGCTTTGTTATCAGTCTCTAGAGGGTCTTCTAGTGATGATGAGGCCTCCCATTCTCCTAGGGGGTTAGCCCCACCCATCTCCCTTATAGCCAGACTACGCGCCCTGCTACTGTAAGCGTTCTCCCTTTACTTGTCTATATTTTTTTTTGCATATGATTTTCTTTCTTCCCCTCATTATATATTTTTTTTATTTGTCAATCAAAGCATTCTGTCATATTTGTGCAGGTCATTTCTGTAGAGACAAGTAGTTCTCCTCTTCCCCCACTACGACCGACGCCCTTTCAGCGGGAGAGGAACTCCGTGCTCATTTCTTCTCGAGGACTTTTTAGAGAGGTTTACTGTCTCCTTAATTATTTTACCATCTGTTGTAATTTATTCGTCTTCTAACTACCTTTTGGTTGTGTACACGGTCATTTCCCCACAGCTTTCATCTGTGCACTTTACCGTCACCAGGACCACCCTTGTGGCCTCCCCTTCTCCTCAGGTATGCCTCTCTATTCTCAGAACTTTCATTGTGCCATTTTCTCTTTTACTTCTTCCGGTTATTTACCCATTTATCGTGCGTAGAGGGTTGTGTCTTCTGGCATTGTCACCTCATCTTCTTTTGTCTCGGCGGTGGGCACTTCTGCAACTGAGCCCCTGGAGGCCTCTTCATCTGAGGTACGCATTTTTACTTTTGAATATTTGTTTCTTTTTTAATAGGAGTCGTAATGGCCCTTGGAATTTCTTTTCAGGGAGGGGCTCCTCCCTTGCCTGGTGTTACCGCCCCGGGTTTATCCTCTTCGGGGAGAATTTCTATCCCTAGGGTTCGTGTATCTATGGACCGTAGACCTTTGGTTCAGGCGATCTCTCGTGGCCCAATATTTACTGTGGCTTCAACCAATGAGCCTACGCTTCAGTTCAGGTCTTTCCGCTGAAGCCTGGAATCTCTTTCTCCTCGATCATGCGATAAATAATATACTTTCATTCTTTGCAGGCTATCAGCACAGCGCCTACTGTGCCGACCATCCTTTTCTGTGCTTTCCCTTTGGATGGGGTTCAGGTACTCTCTTATTTTAACTTGGTTCTATATTTCTTATCTATCCAGCCTGTACTTATCGTAGCCCTCTTTTTCTTTGGCGCAGTTATCCCTTGGTGCTGTTTCGAGTGCGGCTCCTGCTACTGTCTCTTCGGCAACCCCTATACATGGGCCAGTTCGTCCTATTATCACGCCCCTTCAGGTAGGTATCTCTACGGTGCTTTTTTTTAGGAGTTTCCCTCTCTCTCTCTTTTTTTTTAATTGGAGTATTCATCATTCATGGGATAACTGATTTGTTACCTGTCGCCCTTTCTTGTCACTCGCAGCCCCGCCTACCCCTCGCGCCCTCCGTCGCTGAGATTGTTCTTCCGGAAGTGCCTGAGGTTGAGGTATCTTCTTCGTAAGCACTGGTCGCTGAGACAACCCCTTTTGGAGCATCGCTCAGTGTTGCTGCCCCTATGGGAGCCCCTGCTCCTCCTTCTATGACCGTTACGAAGGGCGTTATTCAGGTACCATGTATAAGAGTATCTACTTCCCTCGTGTCATTCTTATGTCTTTATTATTTTGCTTAAATTTGGCAAGCATTCCCCTCTTCACCTTTGTTGCATTGTCTCCAGGTGAGCGAGGTCGCTCTGATGACTAAGGAGCCGGATGAAGTTGCTCCGATACTTGTGGAGTTAGAGAATGAGATGGCTGCGAGAGAGGTATTAAACTGGCATACTCTCTTTTTACTATTTCCCTTCTTTTCTTCTTGCGTATATTGTGCAGGCGTTCTCATTTCCCCTTTGTTTTATTATTTCCAGGTGCATGAAAGTACTCCGATGACTGTGGAGTCTGGCGGTGGGGCAACTGCGAGAGAGGTATTAGACTGGCATACCCTCTCTTTTTACTATTCCCCTATTTTCTTCTTGCGTACACTGTGCAAGCATTCCTATTTCACCCTTGTCTCATTGTTTCCAGGTGAATGAGAGTACTCCGATGACTGTGGAGTCTGACAGTGGGGAAACTGCGAGAGAGGTATTAGACTGGCATACCCCCTTTTTTACTATTCCCCTCTTTTCTTCTTGCATATACTGTGCAAGCATTCCCATTTCACCTTTGTCTCATTGTTTCCAGGTGCATGAGAGTACTCCGATGACTATGGAGTCTGGCAGTGGGGCAACTGCGAGAGAGGTATTAGACTGGCATACCCCCTCTTTTTACTATTCCCCTCTTTTCTTCTTGCGTATACAGTGAAAGCATTCTTATTTCACCCTTATCTCATTGTTTCTAGGTGTATGAGAGTAATCCGATGACTGTGGAGACTGGTAGTGGGGCAACTGTGGAGGGAGATCATAATTCTGAGTTCACTCCTTTGGTCGGTGACGCCAATTCTGGTGGGGAGTCTTCTTTTCTTCCATCTGAGGCGGGGTCTCGCCACTCCGATGGCGATGATGAAGCAGAGGATGCTCCGACTATTTCTAGTAGGCTATGGTGTGAGGAGTTACCAGGCCGATTCAGGGTACATGAGCGTCAGCTCTTGGATCTCATCTTGGAGCACCATCCCGAGACGTTCACTTCTCAGAGTATACTTCAGGTTGACAGTCTTACGGCCTTCAACCTGAGGGATCTTTCCAGCCATGTTCATGAGTTCTTGGCTACCTCCCCTGCTAAGTTGACTAGCTCTTCTATTTTGTTATTCTTGGATGCCTTCCGCGACTTACAGCAGTTCTATCATTTTCGTTTGGATTGGCTTGACTCAGGGGTTCGCCCCTTTCTGAGTGTTCCTTTTCGAAAGATAGTGAGGTTTCACACTTCCCGACAGTCTAGGGTTGAGCAACGGCATGCTGAGGCTACGAGGATCCGGAATCAGATCGCCCTACTGCAGGTGAAGCGTGCCAGACTCGAGTCTGGCGATGAGGAGGATGAGGCTAATTTCGTCAGGTTGGAGAAAGAGTTTCTGCGGGAGGCTGGTCCGTCATATGCTGGCGCCATCGCGCGTGATGATTTATTTTTTGTGGTTTCTAGCAGATAAGCTACTTCTTGCTTTGTAGTGCTCAAAATTCTATGTGTACATCACTTATCATTCCTGTATGAGACACTTTATTTCTTCTGCACTTTCTTGTTCCTTTGTTCTCCCTTTATACTGTGGGTGTTCATTTTATATGACTTGCTCTAATTTCTGTGAGCATTTAGTCTACTGGTGGCTACCCCATATACTGCGGGGTATTTGCATTGATATGAAAAGTTATGTATTATCATATTGTATATATTTTTTGAAAATCCACCTCTTGTAGCTGTGAGGTGTTGGCATGTGACTTTCTTGGGTTGCCCCTCCTGTCTGTGGGGGTATTCCTACATATTACTGCTTATAGTCGTAGAGGCTAGGTTGGAGAGGAGGGTGACCCCTTCTCCTTTCCAAAAGCCTGATTTTATTATAAAAAAAACTGTATTAATTTATGTCTGGGGGACTTTGCTCAGTATACTTTCTCTTAGGATGGACTTACCTCCCGAGTGTAGTGAGTAAAGTTCCTGATCTTTTTTTTTGTACTCTCTTCTAACTTAATAGGGAGTGTATATGTATGTATAAATGAGCAAGCAAAGCAAATGCCAACAATGATAAAAAATGTTGCTATTTCATTTCTTTACCTTTGTGTGTTGTTTACAGTGTAGTATTGCTCTGAAAATAATTTACAAAAAACTTTTCTGGTATAGGAGCAATCCTCGAAATCCATTACAGAGATGCAAAACACAAACAAAACTTGTTAGCTGTTACTAAGCATAGTACCTCTTCAGCCACTTACAGTTGATAGACTGGAGGCAATCACTCTCTGGTTCTGATATTTGGCAGTAGCCCGACTTTCCCACTCCTCTGACGACAAAGGGGCCTTCCCAGTTAGGTTTGATTTTTTATGCTGACATGCTGTGGAGATGGTGAGTTGATGCTCGCAGGACTAAATCTCCCACCTGGAATTCTCTAGGCTTAACCAAGTTTTCGTAGGCCCTGGACAGTTGCTGAGTGTAGACTTTGAAATTCTCTCTCGCCTTGTCTCTGTGCTCGTCCAGCACCTCCAGTTGCACATGCCTTGGGACGGGGATGAGCCCATTGCTAAGAGAAATTCTGGCTAAAGGTACCGCCAGTTCCACTGGTAGGACAGCTTCGGTCCCATATACTAGAGAGAAGGGAGTGAACCCTGTTGGCTTTCTTTTCGAAGTACGGTAGGCCCATAACACCATAGGCAACTTCTCATCCCATGCTCCCGGCATGTCTTCTAGCATTTTCTTCAAAATATTTATCAGGGTCTTATTAGTAGCTTCTGCTTGGCCATTTCCCTTGGGGTAGGATATGGTTGAGCTATTATGCACAATCTTATACTTGTCCGTGAGAAGGGCCATCTCTTTGCATACAAATTGCTTCTCATTATCCGTTAGGATCACTTTGGGTATACCGAACCTACATATGATATACTCCTTTATAAATTGGGTTACCACTTGGGTGGTGACTCTCCTTAAAGGAATGGCCTCCGCCCATTTGGTGTACAATTCTGTAGCCACAATGATAAAAGCCTTGCCGTGAGATGCTAGGGCGATCTTTCCCACCAGATCGAACGCCCATGTGTGGAAGGGATAGGGGCTGCCAAGCTTTGTAGACTGACGGAGGGAGCGTGCACCATGTTTCCATGCACCTGGCATGCTCTACACTTTTTCACATATCCAATGGAGTCAGCCTCCATGGTCAGCCAGTAGTATCCCAGCGTCATCAGTTGATCATACAGCTTGGCGCCTCCCATGTGGGAGGGCTCATGAGCTTCTTTCAGCACGCTTTCCACTTCCTCTTTGGCTACGCACCTTAGCACCTTCTCATTGTACCCTTTCCTATATAACTCTACTTTGACCAAGTAGAAACGTGCTATCCTTTTTCTAAGGTAAATTTCATCCGCTCTCTCGGTGGGCAGCTCCCCATCTTTTAGATATGCTAGGTACGGCTGTCTCCAATCCTCAAAGGCTTCCACGAAGTTAGCCTCCGTCGGCTGGTCAAAATTAGCTTGGCACTTTAAACAACTTTGTTGCAAGCGGGTCGCTTCTACGCTCATGGCGGTCCAAAAATACCCGCTTTGCTGCAGTCGTCTATAAAGGGGGATATCGTATCTCCACAGTGCTTCTGGTGCATTTCTATTAACCTCTCCTTGGCTTCTTGCTCCCTTACGCACCTTGCCAGAAACCCTCCAGGACTCTTGAAGTAGAGAGTTCCCTGCAGCACATGATAGTTGGCTAACTCTAATATTTTCATTGTCCCTTCCCTAGTTTCAAGTTGCTTCTCTACCAGACGCCTCCAATCTTCCGGCTCGTTACTTGGGAATAAGGATTTTACGGTAGTGGGTACCGTTCTCTGCCTCACTGTGATGATTGCTTCTGACTCCTCCATGTCCAACTTTTGTGCTATGGTGGCGAGCGCGTCAGGGTGCCTGTTCATCGTTCGCGCCTGCCTCTCCACAGTTACTTCTATGAACTGTCCCAGCATTCGTTGGATGATGTGTCTGTATGGCGCTAAGTTGGCATGTTTAAGGGAAAACTCTCCATTGACCTGCCTTACTACCATATTGGAGTCCCCTCGTATACACAGTACCCTGATCCCTCTTCTGAGTGTTTCCAACATCCCTAGAATGAGGGCTTCGTACTTTGCTTCATTATTTGAGCATTTAAAATCTAACTTGAAAGAGAGGGTAATCTTCTCCTTCCCATCTGACAGTATGACGCTGTCTCCACCTGTTCCTTGAGCACTGGAACCATCAAACTCCATAAACCACTTCTTCACCTCCTCCGCCATGCATGCTTGGATACTTTCTCCGGGCAGTTCTTCATTAGGTGGTTCAAAAACTCCACTCGGGAAGTGGGCCAGCAGATCTGCCACTGCCTGGCTTTTAATGGCTTTAGGCACTACGCATTTCAGATCGTATTCTGACAAGATCAAAAACCACCTTGCTGCTCATCCCACGAGTATAGTCCGCGCGAGGAGGTACTTGATGGGATCACACTTGGTGACTATGTGAACGGTGAAGGCTAGAAGATAGTGTCTCAACTTCTGGGCTATAAATACCAGCGCCAAGCAGTGCCTCTCAACGCTGGTGCACCTCGATTCTGTTCCGGATATTACTCTCAACAGGTAGTAGATCGGATTTTCCACTCCTTCCTTTTCTTGCGCCAAGAGGGCCCCTATCGACCTTTCTGTAGAAGTAAGGTAGAGCAGCAGCGGCGCTCCGGTTTCAGGGGGAATCATCATGGAAGGAGAGGCTAGGATTCTTTTAATCTTCTCGAACGCACTCTCTTACCTCTCTCCCCAAACCCACTTGGCTTTGTATTTTAGTAGAGGTGCGAACGGATGAGTTACTTCTGCCAACGTAGGTATAAACCTCCGCAGGTAGGATACCTTTCCCAGGAAGCTCTTAAGTTGTCTCTGACTCTTGGGCGGTGGCATCATCACAATGACTTTCATCTTCTCTGCATCCACTTGCACCCCTTGTCTATTTACCACAAAACCTAAGAATTTCCCTGCAGTAACCCCAAAGGCACACTTTGAGGGGTTCATTCTCATCTTATACCGACGACACCTTTCGAATACTCTCCTGATATCCTGAATATGCTTGTTTTCTTTCTTAGACTTCACCACGAGATCATCCACATAGAATTCTAGTATATCATGAAATAAGTCATGAAAAAATTCCATCATGGTCCGCTGGTATGTGGCTCCAGCGTTCTTCAATCCGAAGGGCATGACTGTATAGTGAAAGTTCCCTAACGGTGTGCAAAAGGCAGTCTTCTCGGCGTCGGCGGGGTCCATTTTAATCTGGTTATAGCCAACATACCCGTCCATGAAGATATACATCTCATGTCCCACGGTGGCATCCACTAAGCTGTCTATGCTGGGTAGTGGGAATTCATCCTTAGGACACGACTTGTTCAAGTCACGAAAATCTACATAGATTCTGATTTGGGTCTTGTCTTTCTTTGCCACTGGCACTATGCTGGACAGCCATATGGGGTACTAAATAGGTTTGATGAACCCTGTCGCTAACAACTTCTCCACATCAGCTTTTATTTTCAAATCAAGGTCTGCTTTATATGTGCGTGTGGCTTGCCTTACCGGAAGGGCATTGGGAAGGATGTTCAATCTATGAGAGCTCACTTCTGCGTCTATTCCTGGCATCTCCGTGTATGTCCAAGAAAATACATCAGTGAACTCCTTAAGTAGCTCAATGAGCTCTTCCTTCTGCTTCGGTTCCAGGCACTTGGAGATTAGAATGGGTCTACTCTCGCCCTCTTTTAACCCCAACTTGATTTCCTCTAATTCCTGTAGCTGCTCCTTGGGTCCATCTTGCATGCACTCTGGCGCTTCTTCTGGTTCCTCAACATGATCTACAATATGGGATTCATCAACAATAAAACACTCGGGCATCGGGTCGATGCTCTCGTCCCAGAACACCGCCCGCGCAGATCGTTATAAACGGTAGATTATTTTTCCATCGGGCAAGACCACTTTCTTGCAAGTTCGAGTGGGTCTAGCTACCTCCTCTGCTTTCCTCTTGCCTTTTGCCATTTGGGGAATATTTTCTCCCCTAAATGGTCATGAACGGATTTCTTCTACGGGACCCTTCCCTCAGCTACTTTGATTCCTACTAGTTTTCTTATAGAGACCTTTCTTTTCTCATCTAACTCGGTGTAGAAGGCAGCATCTACCAGGTGGGCCTCCTCAACGGCGAAGGGTCTCTGCGTGGCCTTGATCACTATCTTTGTACCTCTAATGTTTGGCTTCGCGTATTGATGGTAGGTGGAAGGCACTACGCCATGAGTGTGCATCCATACCCTTCCAATGAGTAATTAGTAGATGGTGTTAGCGTTAATAACATGAAATTTGATGTGGGAAGTGAAATTTCCCAACTTAATTCCCACATTCACGTATCCAATAGACTGCATCCCGGCGTTGTCGAATCCGAAAATTACTAGCGGTACCGGAACCACCTTCTCCTGGTCAATTCCTGTTTCATATAATGTACTGATAGGCATGATGTTAATGGATGCTCCTCCATCCATCAACGCCCTAGGAAATGAGACTCCAATAATTATGGCTGTGACGTACAATGGGCGGTTGTGGAAGTAGGGCACCACCCTATCTGCTTCTGAAAACACCACTTCAGAGGTATACTTCTTAATCATCCTTCCGATTGGCCCCTGCCAATTTAGTGAAGGGTCTCCCCGCTTCTGTACTGCCTCCAAGACTTTCCTCGTGATAAACACCCTCGTGTCGTACTTCACCCCTATCTGGTCAAAAAACCACTTGAACTTGGGGCTCCTCGCTATGGCCTCACATTCAGAATCTAAGTCTACCTCGTACGTCTGGACACTGCAAACATACTCCGCTTCAGAAGTCCCTCCCTTGTCTAGAGCGAGGATGACGTCTACCTCACCTTCTGAGAGTGCAACTTCCTCAACTTCCCTACTTCCATTTTCATGTTCCGGAGTGAAGAACCACTCCTCTTTCTTTCTTTCTAGCTCAAGTCTGCTCAGTGATAGATTTTCTAACTCCTCACATAACTGTTCGCCACTCTCCCGCTTCATAAGACTTCTTGTAGCTTCTTCGTCGTAGTCAACTACCATGTTGGCGGTGCCAAAGTGATGCGCAGGAAGTGGGTTCTCGTTAACGTCCACAGGGGGTATCTGCAAGGTACCGTTGGCCATCTGCTCACCAATGATCCTTCGCAAGTAGTAACAATCCTTGGTAGAGTACTGCAATCGTTGGTGAAATTCGCAGTACTTTGGGTTGGCTTTGTCAGCTGCAGTGGGGGTTTCTCCTTTTAGGTGGGGAGGTCCTGCTACGCCTTCTCGCACTAAGGTGCGGTAATAATCCATAGCCTCAGCTACGCTGCACAGTAGTGGCGGCGGGGCATCTTCCCCAAATTTTCTCTTGTTGTCGGGACTGTCAGTCTTGGCCCCAGAGCCTCCCTTCTTCCCTTTGTTACTCCCATCCACATAGTTAACCGCTTGCCTCCTCGAAACTTGAAACCTCCCGAAAGTCAGTGGAACTTGCGTCCTCCAACCTGAGGCTCTTGGTTTGATTATCATAGCTATGTTGCTGGCGGCCCTGGTGAATTCTCTGAAAGTTCCATCTCTAGTTTCGTTGATCAAGTGCAGCTTGTACTCTTCTAAGAGTCCTTCCACACATATCTGTAGCAACCTGACCTTCACCACGACCTCGTGGACATCTAGGTCCCTCTCGCGAAATCGCTTGATGTAGTGTATCAACTCTTCTCCTGGCTTCTGGACCTCTTGCGTCAGGTGCCTCAGTGTAAATTCGTCCTCCGTTACAAAAAAACTTCTGGACGGACTGCTTATGCATCTCTTCCCAAGTAGGGACTCTGTTAGGCGCCAAGTGGGAATACCATGTATAAGCCTTCCCCGTGAGAGTCTTAAGGAACTCCCTCAACCTCAGGTTCTTATCGTCAGCATGTACTCCCAGGTACTCGACGAACCTCTTCACGTGCTCTCTAGGGTTCTCCCCCCTATCGCCAAACTTGATAAATTTTGGTGGAATATACCCCTCAGGGTATGGCTTCTCACTTACTTCCTGTGGATAGGGGTCTTATAACTCCTCGTATAGGTGGGAACCCTCTCTTTGAGAGGAGGAGAGGAGCTTCCTCACTTCTTCCATAGTAACAGCCTTAGAGGGTGACTCCTCCAAACACGTGCTTTTAGCAGCTGGAGAACCTGTTGGCACCAGGACCTTCTCTGGCGCCGCCTTTCGAGACGGAGTCATCTCTACCGGAATCGCAATAGGAGTGGCTACCCCTCCAGAAGGGGCAGCAGGAGGTGTCACACAACCTTGACCCAAGCTTGATAGATCCACGTTGTTTTTCTTTAAAAAGTCAAAAAACATTGCCATAAGATTCATACCTGCCATTGGAGCCACTGTCGACGAACTGGTCTGCCCTCCCAGAGGCGTTGGCGCCTTGGCCCCGATCACCACCACTTCTTCCTGAGTAGTCTGGTCACTGTGAGCTCAATTACCAAACAGAATGTCCTCAAAAACCAACTGCTTAGAGACATTAAAACCTTCTTTGTCCATGGAAGTGAGGATACCTCCCCAGCGGAGTCGCCAAATGTAGGAGGGTAGTGAGACTGGGGTCTATGAATAACTGGAAAGGGTGAGGCGTGACCCACTCCAATGGACGCTGTCTGCAAGGTCTCCTGGTGCAACTTCTGAAGAAAACCTCTCCTTCTGGTAACAATGGAACTCAAGCTTCAACTCACTCCCTTCAAGAAGATGAACTTTCACGGCAAAAATAGTAATTTTCTCAAGGGAAACACCTGAGAGTGATGGCTGTCAGTGGGGAGTGAAGGACCAAGGCACTCAGCACTAAGAGAATGAGCAGGGAGAGAATACTAGGTAGGTCTGGTGATACTTTAGCAGAGTAACAGTGCAATTTCTATTGTCTCCTTTCTTGACCTTGCCCAGAGGTCTATTTATACTGGGGCGTTAGGGGTGAGTGGCAATTTTGGGCGCCAAAATTGAGAGAGTTGGTGGGGAACAATGTCTGAAGTGTACCATTTGTCCCTACCTGTGGAAGCCTTTATGTCCCCTCTGCAGGCGCCACCTGGCGCCGACCAAAGGTCAAAAAGCACATATGTCCCCTAACGGAGACAAAATATCAGATTCGGTAATTATCCTTTGAAACGGTAACTTGGGGTGCAATTTTGCAAATCTTGAGAGAGGAGACCTTAAGGACTCCTTTCCTCTAAAAAATGTTGTTTTTCTTAAGAGGGACCTTGAGGACCCTCTCTTCTGGAAAAGTCATTTTCTTGTAAAGAGTTTATTTCTTGTGAGTAGCCAGCTCTTTGGCTGCTCACTTCACTTGTGACCAAGTGTGCAGTGTGTGTAGTCTCGAGTGACTTCTGGGTCTTCCTACTAGTATTCTCTCAATCCTATAGTGCTAAGTGGTTGAGCTTGCTCAACATACCTTGTCCCTCAGTCGCCAAGCCAAAACTCCCAGGAGGTCCCAACGCGCCTGTTCGAGCCCTACTTACTCGACTAGGCAACCTGTACAAGAAAGTAAAGTGTTAGTGCTGTTGTTCATTTAGAGACTGATGTTTCATGATGAGGAGTTTTTCGTGATAGCTACTCCCTCAATATGAGTTTCTGTCGAAACCCTTGTAGTAGCACCTCTCGAATAACATTTCTGCAGTGACCCTTGCAGTGGCGCCGAGCCTTACAGTGACGTTGACTCTCTCGACTGTCATTACTGCGCTGACCCTTGCAGTGGTACTTCTACATTTTGGATTTTTGTGGTGACCCCTCGCGGGCACCTCTCGAACGTTATTGTTGTAGTGACTCAGACATTGTAGTGGCGCTGACGCTTGAAGCGGCGCTGACCCTTGCAGCGGCTCTGATGCTTGTAGCGGCGCTGGCACTTGGAGTGGCGCGGACACTTGCAGCGGCGCCGACCCTTGCAGCGGCGCTGACACCTGCAAGGGCGCTGGTACTTAAAGCGGCTCCGATCCTTGCAGCGGCGCTGGTACTTGAAGCGGCGCCGACACCTGCAGCGGCGTGAACACTTGCGGTGGCGCTGACACTTGCAACGGCGTTGGCACTTGAAGCGGCACTGACCCTTGCCATGGCGCAAACACTTGCAGCGATGCTGGCACTTAAAGCGGCGCCGACCCTTGCGGCGGCGCGGACACTTGAAATGGCGCAGACGCTTGCAGCGGTGCTGGCACTTGAAGCTGAACCGACCCTTGTAGTGGCGTAGACACTTGCAGCGGCACTTACACTTGCAGCGACGCGGACACTTGGAGCGGCGCTGGCACTTGCAGCGGCACTGACACTTGCAGCGGCGCTGGCATTTAAATCGGTGCTGACCCTTGAAGCGGCGCCGATACTTGCGGCGGCGCTGACCCTTGCAATGGCGCAGACACTTACAGCGGCGCTGACACTTGAAGCAGCGCCGACCCTGGCGGTGGCGCGGATACTTGCAATGGAGCAGACACTTGCAGCGGCGCTGGCCCTTGCGATGGCTTTTGGACTTCTGGGTGACCCTCGCGGGCACCTCTCGGATGTCATTAATAAAAAAAGCATTTTTATTTTATTTTGCTTTTTTATTGATAGACACCCATCTACAAGATTGATTTTACTGGCCGATATGCCTGTCTTAGAGATCCATGAGTATGACACTATTATCGGGATGGATTGGATAGTTACTTATAAGGCTACGATTGATTGCTATAGCCGTAGTATTATGTTTGCCATATCGGGTCAAGAGATGTTTTTGGTGGTGATGCATCGTCCTGAGGGAGGTTCGTTGACCCATTTAGATTATTTAGATGAGGAGACATCTAAGGAAGTGGTAATACCACTTGATTCGATTCCGATTGTTCATGAGTTCGCTGATGTATTCCAAAACATACCAGGATTATTGCCAAATAGGGATATAGATTTTGTGATAGATTTGGCGCCAGGCACTCGATCGAAAGCCAGTGCACCTTGTCGTATGAATATAGCAGAGATGAGGGAGCTACGAGATCAGATCAAACAGTTGTTGGGTCAGGGTTTCATCCATAGGATTTCGTCACCTTGGGGTGCTCTCGTACTGTTCATTAAGAAGAGAGATAGGTCACTACGGTTATGTGTTGACTAGCAAGAGTTGAATAAGGTCACGATACTAAATAAATATCCATTGCCTCGAATCGATGACCTATTCGACCAGTTGAGGGGAGCTTCTTATTTTTTGAATATAGACTTGAGGTCGGGGTACCATCAATTACGTAATAGACTTGAGGTCGGGGTACCATTAGTTACATGTTAGGGAGCAGGATGTCCCTAAGGCTGCTTTTTTAATGAGGTATGAAACCTATGAGTTCGGAGTTATGCCATTTGGGCTAACCAACGCACCAGCAGTCTTCATGGACTTGATGAATGGGTGTTCACAGAGTTCTTAGATCACTTTGTCATTGTCTTCATTGACGATATTCTGATTTATTCCCGGACTGAGGAAGAGCATGCCAAGAATCTGAGGATGGTTTTTAAACACTACGTGAGCATGAGTTATATGCAAAATATGAGAAGTGTGGGTTTTGGTTGAGAGTGGTTTAGTTCTTGGGGAACATCGTTTCTACGAACGGGATATCAGTAGATCCCGAGAAGGTGTTAGCGGTGAGGGAGTGGGGATAGTCCATGATGCTGACTGAAATACTTAGTTTCTTGGGGCTGGTATGATACTACAGGCAATTTATTCAGGGATTCTCGAAGATAGCAGGTCCGTTGATAAACTTTACTCGCAAGGGGGTGTCGTTTATATGGGATGATGCCTGCTAGTTAGCTTTTGACGAGCTGAAGTAAAAGATGACTTCAGAACCAGTTCTAACACTACCCATGATGGGGTTGGAATACCTGGTTTACACTGATGCGTCCTCACTAGAACTTGGGGGTGTGCTTCAGTAGGAGGATAAAGTGATTACTTATGCTTCCCATAAGCTTAAGCCTCACAAGAGGAGTTACCCCACCCACGACTAGGAGTTAGTGGCAATCGTGTTTGCATTACGAATATGGAGACTTTATTGCTTGGGGGAGAGATTTCTCCTATTCACATATCACAAGTCACTGCAGTATTTATTCACGCAGCGATAATTGAATATGCATCAATGGAGGTGGCTTGAATTTTTGAAGGATTATCAGTTCGACATCCATTACCACTTAGGGAAGGCTAACGTGGTAGCAGACGCGTTGAACCGTAGGCATACAGGTGAGGTGGCCGAGGTGTGGAAGGCAAAATGGAAAGAACTCGGACATCAGGATGTAGTTGCCCTCTCATTCATGTCATTGATGAAGATTACACCCGAGATAGTTACCAGAGTGATACAGGCTCAGGCAGCGGATTCCTTCTGTCATGATCGAATTATCCAGCATCTAGCTGAGGGAGCACAGTCCTTCTCTGTGAGCTCAGATGAGGGTTTACAATTTAATGGCAGACTAGTAGTTCCAAAGGGGGAGGAGTTACGACATGGAATGAATCGCAGAGTCGAACAGTTCACGATTTGCGATACATATCAGAGGGGATAAGATGTACCAGGACATGAGGAGATAATATTGGTGGAGTGGAATGAAGAAGGACATCGCCAAGTTTGCTTCGAAGTGTGCCACTTGTCAGCTTGTGAAGACAGACCATCAGAGATCGAGAGTATTACTACAGCCATTAGATATCCCTATGTGGAAATGGGAGAGCATTCCATGGATTTCATCATAGGGTTGCCTACATCACAGAGGGGTCACGATTCCATATGGGTGATTATGGATTGGTTGACCAAGGTAACTCATTTTTTGCTAATTTGGGCCCACTATACTACGAGGTAGTGTGCTCCGATTTTCATTGCTGAGATCGTGAGACTCCACGGGGTGCCCCATGATATTGTGTCCAACCAAGATAAAAATTTTGTGTTCATGTTTTGGGAGAGTTTCCAGCAGGCCATGGGTACGAAGTTACGATTGAGTTCAGCCTATCACCCGCAGATGGATGGCAGATAGAGCGGACAAATCAAATGTGGAGGATATGTTGCATATGTGTATCCTTGATTTTAGAGGGGGGTGGGAACAGTACCTTCCACTGGTGGAGTTTGCTTATAATAACTCCTACCAGTTTACTATTGGCATGGCTCTATTTCAGGCGTTATATGGTAGACCTTGTTGTTCCCCAACATGTTGGATTGAGGTGGGGGACAACAAGTTACTTGGGTCGGAGGTGACTCAGGAAACCTCAACTAAGATTGAGTTGATACGGAGTCGTATTCGGGTTGCTCAGGATAGGCAGTAGAGTTACGTCGATGCCAAAAGGTTCTTCAAGGAGTTCAGTGCGTGGGATCAGGTGTTGTTGTGAGTATCTCCTATGAAGGGGATAATGCGGTTTTGGAAGAAAGGAAAGTTGGCGCCAAGATATGTTGGGAAATTTCCTATTATTGAGCGGATTGGGCTAGCAGCTTACAGACTTGTTACCAGAACACCTGCATAGGATTCATTATGTGTTCCATATTTCTTCACTGAGGATATATCTTTGGGATTACCTGTCCCACACCCATATTGCTTTAAAGGAGATTGATCTACAGCCCGATAGTTCCTACGAGGAGGGACCAGTTACTATCCGAGACCGTAGTGATAGGAAATTGAGGTCAAAGATAGTGACGTTAGTACAAGTGCAGTGGTGGCATTATAATGTAGAGGAGTCTACATGGGAGCATGAGGATGACATGCAGGACAAATATCTAGAGTTATTCCTACCAGGTATACCATCTGTAACACCCCGCCTAATTAAATACCGAGTGATCAGTCCTTTATTAAATTAAAAGAGGTTTCTCAATTGTATCATTCTTGGCATCACTGTCGAAAACCATATTAATTACTAATCACCTATTAGTTAATTGAGTCGGTGTCAAATTTTATCTTTTATTAAACAGGTAACAACATGCGAAAATACAATAAACTACATTACACACAGAAATGAAGTCTCAACCATCACAAGATATAATAAATGACTTGTCGAATAAATCATCGACTACAAATCCTAAATAATAATCCAAAAAATAATCCAACATATAATAAATAATTCAAATACTGAGGCTAAAAGTAAATGGGCAACACGCCTGGAATACCCTGCATTTTTTAGGGATTTTATTTTAATTATTGAATTAGGATTAATTAATTTAAATGGAAAAAATTTATTTATAATTAATCTGAATTTAAATGTAACAATTACTAGCGTGATGAGAGTTAGTATGTATTGGTGATAATTATGTTTAATATTACTTAGTGATTACGGTAATATATGATTACAAAAATATTATTATGGGCGAGAGTGAAAAATACAGCAGTTGCAATACACTTAGTTGGGACATGCGTGTGAGTTGTGTCGATATTACTTTATTGGGATAAAAAGATAATTTATTTTTAAGTAACTTGTATGATCATTTTGAATGCGCCGATGAGTCCGGAAGGATCGAGATAGTCAAAAAATTAAACTCGAGTATTTTATTTGATTTCGGGGCAATTTAGGCCAAACCAACACTCCGCAGGGGTATTTTGGTCTTTTGAGATTTTGGAAAATTAAAATGGATGAAAGTAGATAATTAAAAGGGAAGTGTACATGGGTAATAGGTTATCTGTCACTTTCCAAACCTAAGAGAGAGAGAGAGAGAGAGAGAGAGAGAGAGAAAACCAAAGAGGGAGAAGAAGAACTCCATAGGTGCCCTAGGATAAAGACTCAAGCTCTCACACCAATGCCTAGATCGTGAAAAGAGGATGACCTCTATACCAGTTTCATTCAGCGAATCAAAAGTTCACAAAAAGGCAAGTATTTATTTTTCTAGATTTTAGATCATATATAATTCATGTTAATTTAGTTGATGGTTAAATTATAATATCATGTGATTGGGACTAAAATCGAGAGTTTATTCATGAATGTGTTATAGGGATTACATGTAGTTGAATAAATATGTATTGGGGATTAGAAACTTGAATTTTATCGGTTGAAACCACGAAATCATATATGAGTTTAGTGGGTCATTAATGGTGATTATATGAAATTGGGGCTTGTTGAAGATTTGAGAAATTATTTTAAAATTCACATTAAAATTTAGGGATTTGATATTAAAAATGGATGGGGAAGTGTTATGATACTAGGGGATATATTTTAGAGTTGTTGAATTTGGATTAGGATGAGTTCTAAGTGGTTTTTCTGTTGAATTGGAAGACAGGGACGATCTCGAAATTTTTATTCGAAGACCTGCCCAGGTCGTTCGAACGACCTCCTTCGAACGAGAATTCCAACAAAATTGCTAACGTGATTTGGTTTACAGTTCGTTCGAAGTGAGATCCTCATTCGAACGACCTCGTTTGAATGAGAATTCCCAATTTCTAACGAGATGTCAAAAATTCTAATTTTTGCCCGGACGAGTTAAAATCGTCCTAGGTTGATTCAAGTGAGAGAAATGACCTACGTTAGCATTGAATGACTTAAATTCTTATCCTAGCAGTGAGATGAGTGTGTGACTACTCAGGGAATATGTTGAAATAAGAGAGCCCTAAGTTATATTTAAACAATAGAGAGATAAATTGTACGGTTAGTGTATTATGAGTGGTAGGGATGATAATACTATTTATAAATTTGGGGATTTGGGTTGCGTGGATACCTAATAAATAAAATAAGTTGTGTGTATACTTATTAATAGAACTATTTCGTGTATAACATACCTACGCTGCTTGCTATCAGGTGGAGGTTGAGCATTGTGGACGATAATGCCTTGAGGGGCCTTCGGGTGGGATCTTAATTTGTACCACTAGAGCATAGAACCTAGGTACAGGCTATCTGTGAGAATGATAGTAATGACGGTCATATGGGTGCGTAGGTATGTGTGTAGCCCATCGGCTTAGAGCTATGTTCGCCTCCAATATGTGTGTTTGTTTTGATGGTTCGCAAGAGATTGAACCTATAGTCCTCTATATAATGATAGATGCACCAAGACATAATAACAGAGTATGCATGTACCGCGGCTATGTCTCGGGGTGTAGTGTTATATATATATATATATATATATAATAGAGCGTACGAATATCTACTCTTGTGATACTATCTACTATGTGAATTAAGTACACCTGATTGATAATGAAATCTGAAATGAATTAAGTTGGTGAACACATAATTATATTAAATTGAAAAGTGCTTATCCATGTTAAAGAGAAATTGTCCATATATACGTCTTACGTATATTACGAAAGAAACACATGGGAACGACATTGGACTGTGATTAGATGGTAGACTGGAAAGAACTAATTAGCATGGGAATAAAAACTAGTCGGATTTGAAGGTATGTTAGCCGTGCACATTAGCTGAGAGGTGGGCATCTCAAGTGAGTACAATAATCTAACATGAATAATATATGTTCTATTAACTCATTTTAAGCACTTTCTGCAAATCTCTTTTCTTGTCAAATCATTTTAGGTGCCCAGCAACAGGGACACCAAGCATAGGAGTTCCATTCAGTCGACGAGCGGTATCTACTATCGTGGTTACAAGACCTTGGTAGTAGACGCCTCTATGTCCATCATTTCTTTCTTTTGAGTTATTTTATGAGTTAGGGAATGTTTCCCCTTTTCTATTCAGATAATCAAAGATTTTGGATTTAGTTATTTACTTCTTTCAGTTGTTGGTTTATTTTTGTTGGATTATTGTATTTGGTACTTAGACTGGAAGTGTTTACTCTAGTTACATTTATTATTACAGTTATTTCCTATCATATGAGATTGGTGTGAATGGTGAATGTTTAATTATTCATTAACCTAATTTTATATTAATTAAAACATAAAATTTTGACATTACCCTTTTTAAATATTAGGTCGTTAGTATTTAATAATAAAGTTTTCGATAGTGATGCATATTCTGAATCAACTGGATATTCTTATTTAACTTAATAAAGGACTGATCACCCGATATTTAATTAGGCAGGGCGTCACAACACCCTAAATGAAAACTGAAACGAAAATTGAACTGATTCCAAGTCTAGGAATGAAATAAATGTAGTGTCTAAACAAGTCCTGCATGCCTCCACAGTGCTGTAGCTACGCATCCCTGGAATAGATTATCAAGACTAGCATCTCTGTGGCTGGACACCTAAAAGGTTTTTAAAATATTTTTGGCAAGGGTTAGAACCCAAAACATTTGAAAATCATTTACAAGTGATTAAGTTTGCAATAATTAAAATGAATGAATGTTTTTCATATATAAGCTAGTGTCGCACTCCCTTGAGATAATACACACCCCACAACTATTGTGCACACCTATCGCTTCCTTTATAACTTCCTAGTACTACCCCGTCTAATAATCTTGTTATAAACGCTTCCTGAGACCCTACTCTATCCCGAGTAATCTTATAGTTGATTTATATGTTATTCCTCGCATTAACTTAATTAATCATTTTTAATAAAACTCTATAACCAACTCATTAGTACCATAAATAATACTATTACACTTCCTATATTTTACCCGTATATAAGTATCTACACTATTATATACGTATAACTATACTACAACATTCACACACATGCCGTATATAATATCCATCCTCCCGAGTAATAACTCACCTGATGCTTTCTCTAAAATTCTATCACCCCAGGTATGCTCAATCCAAGTCGGATACCACGAGACAGTTAACTCACACCGAATTAGGCGATAAAATAATAGGCATAGTGGACGAGGTCGTAGTTTTTTAGGTGTGAGATCGAATCATACCCAACAAATATCACCCCGAAAAGAATCACAACATAAAATAATGGAAGCTAAGACCTGGGGGATTATAATCTCCTACGTTCACTAACCAAGGGATTCACCCACATCGCGCAACCTCCTATGATAGTACTAGAGGGGTATGTATTTATAAAAATATCTAACACTGATATTTAAAGAGCACACAATCATATATGTGTGTGTGTGTGTGTGTGTGTGTGTGTGTATATATAGCCAGGCTTTAATGCGAATTTAACTTGCGGGCGGATTTTTGTGCATTTTTTAAAATAGCAAACAATCAAATTTCGACTTGATTTTTTTTTTGTGGTATTTAAACATTTCATGAGACCAATGTAAAAATAATCAGCTCAAAATGAAACGTTTTACTATTTTTAAAAAATCGATCAAACATATGTCAGTTTTAAAGAGCTTTAAAAACTGACATATGTTTGACCGATTTTTTAAAAATATAAAAATAATTCATTTTGAGTTGATTTTTTATAGGGGTCCCCTGGAATGTTTAAATACCACATAAAAAAATCAAGTCGAAAAAAGTTTTTTACCTATTTTTAAAAAATATGAAAAAATCCGTCTGCAAGTTAAATCCGCAAGTTGCGTCCGCATTAGAGTCGGCCTGTATATATATATACTATCACACCATCCGTATATGTATAATTAAACTAAACCCGACTAACCCATGCTTAACTCCCGATGCACTAGCTCGAAAATATCCGAGTATATTTCCCGACTCCCAATTTAATTAAATTATTACAGTAATGTCACTCAACAACAACACCCGAACACATTCACTCGACCCATTTTATCATCTCTTAGAATTTATTATACCAAATTTCTTTAATAAGTTTCACACCCTTATTTAACTTTAAACTCCTTAATACCATTCTCCCAAGGGCCTAGGTACTATTTTCCAATTAAAAAAATCACTAATTAAATCCCCTAAAAAGTCCACAAAAGAAATTAAGGTTATATAATAAAAAAGACGGAACTGCCAAAAATAAGGGTTCATCGATAGATCGCTGAAACCCATCGATCGATCGAGCTGATCTCTTTCTTCTTCCCCAATTTTGTTTCCTCCATTATTAAACCTTTATGATTTTGGTTTCTTCTTAAATATTCACCCAATCACAACCAGCATCTAATTCATATAAAAGTAGGATCTAATCATCCTAAAAACCTTTAATCATCCACGAATTAACACATCATCCATTAATTTCTCGATTTGGGTTTTATCCGGGTTTCATTAAATCGTTAACAAGTTTGATTCTATAATCCAAAATTAGTCAACAATCTCTACTGGGTTTATCATAGAATTAAAATTCCTACAACTTATGATCATATAGCACCATCAATGTCATTTTTAATCTTCTCAAAGTGTCCTATTTTATGAAAACCATTTTCCTACAATCACCCACCCAAAAATGGAACCACTGTGATATGAATTGAATTTCATAGATTTAAATTGAAAGCAAGTTAACCACTTGACAGATTGGGTTCGTTGAGTCTGATTCCTTTGAGGTAGAAGAGGGTATGACGAAAAACACAGTCAATTACTTATGATTTGGCTCCCAAAAGTTCCCCAATCTCCTCCTCTTTTGTTCTCTCAAGTTCTTAGGATTAGAATATGATTATACGTTGTTCAACCCTATTAGATTTAGGTTAAATAATGATGAACCCGAAATTAGACTAATGGGCCAAGCTCAAATGACCCGAACACCCCCGTATGGGCCTAATTATGCTTAAAAATGTCCCGAGACCCAATTACTACCCCCAAGTACTCTTTATCGAATATATGTCAACCTATCCGGAATCAACCGTACACTCAAAATATTCATCTGAGTCACTTTGATAAAAATACCCATCTCGGCCTTAATATAGTCTATACTCGAGTCCCGGTTGAGATAAAAATACCACGTCACCATTACACGTTATGACGTAAATTAATTATTACTATTCACTTAGTAATTATATACCATAAATATTAACTATTAACTCTCCGGGTTAATATTTAAATAAACACATAATAATTAATTCAGTTTAATTGTGACACACTTGTCATTTAAATTTGCCGAATTAATTAAATATTTAATGCACAGAAGTACGGGGTGTTACAGTTCTCTTATACCTCACAATTTACTAACACGGAGGCAGGAGCTATGTTGACCCAATACTTTGAAGAGTCTCATAAAGAATAATTCATATACTATGTCAATTTAAAGCTCAACGAATACGAAGAACGATATACGGACCTAAAAAATTGTGCATATACCTAGTATGGGAAATGCAGAAGCTAAGACCTTACATTGTCACCTTTGAGATCAAGATAATATCTTTCATGGATCCCTTAAAATACTTACTCGAAAAGACTGTCTTAATAAGTAGAATGGGTAAATGATTGTTCCTGCTTATAAAATTTAATATCATGTACGTCCATCAAAAGGCCATTAATGGAACAAGCCATTATAGGCTATCTGGTTGAATTACCTTTAGATGAATAAGGAAATATTACCACCCTCCCGTTTCCTAGACGACGACATCCTGGCCACTGATAGTGAGGAGGAAAATAGGTAGCAATTATACTTTGATGGAGTTGTCAACAAAAAACGATTTAACGTCAGGATACTATTGATCTCACCAGATGGAAAACACCAACCTGAAATAATTAAGCTCGACTATAACTTCACTAACAAGGTTGTTGAATATGAAGCATGTATAGCGGGGATAAAAATACCTCACAAAAAAGGAGTTCAAAGGATTGATCTGTATGGATATTCAGCCCTCGTTATTCGCTAAATTCAGGGACATTCGATGAATCGGGAAAGAAAATCTCTCACCCTACCATGATCAATTGAAAGAAGACATTGCCCTATTAGATGATGTACAATTATTTTACCTCTTAGAGCACATAATAGATTTGATGACGCACTGGACACTTTAGCCTCCTTGGTGGATATCTCGGATGACGTAGACAATGTTCAAATAGACATGTGAAATCAAGAGCAATAGAGTTTCATGCATAAAATTTGCATGACTAAGGCTATAAACGAAGGCCCTTGGAATAAAGATGTCAAAGAACTCCTACAAAAGGCAAGAATGAAAATATGGCACTCCAACGATGGACCACCTAGTTCATCATGTGCGTCGGGAACATATACAAGAGTCACATTGACAGCATTCATCTACAGTTTCTTGATGAAGCAGAAGTAAAAAGGATAATGAAAAAAATCCATGGAGGAGAATGCGGCCCCCACATGAACATCCATGTGCTCACGAAAAAGATAATCCCCCAAGGGTATTATTATAGCACTGTTACGAGCACGACTATAATAAATATGCCCAAAGGTACCAAAAGTGCAAATGGTTCATAAATCTATAACATATTCCTCCAAGAGAACTCTAAATTATGACATCACCATGGCCTTTCTCAGCCTGGGTAGTCAACATTATCAAGAAAGTGACACCAAAATCATCGAACGGTAATGAATTCATCATACTAGCCATAGACTAATTTAAAAAATGTGAAAAGTCAGAATCCTATGCGGTGATAAATACAAAAAGGACATTAAATCCACACGAATCAATATCATTTATAGGTATGGGATTCCATTTTAACTTATATCTGACAATAGGATGCATTTTGATGCAGAAGTCACGGACTTCATTGAAGAATATAGAATTCAGAGACACAAGTCATCCTTATACCACCCACAGACCAACGGTGTTATGGAATCCGCATATAAAAATTTAAAGGTGATTCTAAGCAAGAAGATCGAGGGATGTCGAGATTGGGTCGACTGCATTCCATATGCATTATGGGGGTATAGGACCAACATCAGGAGACCTACTGGGTCTATGCCATTCTCAACTATATATGGGATGGAATCCATACTGTCGATTAAGATGAAAACACCCTCTTTAATAGTAATGCTAGAAAATCAGGTCTTTGAAGAATATTGGATACCAAATAGATATGAAGAGCTTGTAACATGATGAATGGAGATTATGAGTAAGGTATCACATGTAAGATTACCATAAGCGAATCGCCATGGCCTTCAATAATAAAGTCAGGAACCGAGGAGTAAAAAAGAAGATCTTGTGCTCAAAGAAATCATTGAACCCATATGGTATCCTCGAGGCAAGTATCGTGGCTAGGACCCTATATGTAAACAATATCCTCTTAGTCAGTGCAACCCTCTCAGTCGACATCGATGAAATAGAGGTAACCAAGTCTACCAATCTAGATCGCCTCAAGAAGTACTACGTATAAAATAAATCCAGAACTACTTACGATCTGATCCTACATAAGATAAAGAAAACCATAAAATCATTATCAAGTCAATCCAATCACATAATGGAGGTACGTAGGCAACCCCTCGGGGTGCGGTTACAGAAATCAAATCATACCCCTCCGAGGGAATAAATGTCTTTCTATTTTCTTATCTCATTTTTAGATTCCTAAAAACCAATCGCAGAGTTAATAAGATGACAAATAAAGGTTTGAAGCCTGCAGGGAATCATAAAGTATTTTCATTACACCCCACACATTCATCATTATTAAACAAAATAAAAATTACATAAAGATACATAAGGCGATTTACTAACAACCCAATCAAAAGACTCATTACTATCCATTTCCTCTTCAGAAATTCTCATGTCATGGGAACTGCTACTCATCACCCTATTACCAAAATAAACGATAATCATGCAAACACCCTCAGATATAGGAAATTCCAATCCAAAAATCCAACAAAGGCCTGTCTCTCGGATAATAACAACATTTTTCATTTTCTTCTAGATCCAAGGTAGGTAAATCATATTCACGAGGTATAGAGATAGCGGCATGATGGGATACAACGAACCTATATGAGGTGGAATCTTATGTCTTATTTTAAACTGACGCATCACCCTCCGCAGGAGATCAAAAGAAGTGCATCGCAAAGCAAAAGGTTAGTTATAGGGGAACGGTACCAAGGACAAGTGAGGCATCAAAGTCGGTATCTAAGTAAGGTACCAACGAATGAAATAATGTTCGGCCTCGAACAACTACTCTAGCTATTCCATTTTAGTCTCCTTTGCAAGGATTAACAATTCTCAAAAGATGTACTCAGCAGGACAATGAGGGAGAGTCATAGGGTATCCAATCAAGGTTAATCTTTCCAACAACCACATGTATAGTAGCAAGGGAATTCCCCACAAGAAAGGCCACTCCTATAAATAAAAGGTTGTAAGACCATTTATGGTCTTACCCAGGATTAGAGGAATCATGTACTTACCTTCTTTCATCTACAGAACAACATTCGCTAGGAGGATATCAACACAGGTCATGCCAGTACCTAGGTTGTGTTGGGAGACCAAACACAAAGTAATTTTACCCCTCTAAAAACTGCTACGTCCTCTCCCAGGGACGTTCTGAATGAAGAAGGCGACCACTGACATAAGATCAATTCCTTCTTCAGTGAGGAACTCCCTTGCTGTTAAAATTCCATATCTAAAAACTAAGCGAGAGAATAAATTCATCCCAATCTCATATATGGTTTAGCAATAACCTGGTGCACACCGTATCCGGTTAGATAATAATAATATTTAAAGGTTGAACATATCTCCTCTACTGTGAAACGAAACAAGTGATCTTTTGGATACTAGAAATGGGAAACCACCTGTAAAAAGGCCCAGTCCAAAGTTATAATCCTCCGTGAAAGAAGAGGAACTAACCCGTAGCGATCCAAACCTGATAGAGACCATTCATCAAAGTTATGGATGAAGTTGTCAATTTAGTAACTTAAGTCATCTTGGTAATTAGAATTTGGAAAGGATATTTTGGAAAATGAAAAATAGGCAGCTTGCAAAACTAAAGAGTTATAAGACAAAAGATTAAGGAACTTTGTGCTTCCAAGGCTAGAATAACTTTCACTTTATAAAAAGAGGAATACGACCGATTGGTCATCCAATCAAAATAAGAATATTCAGCCTACTCCTAACAGACCTGCTAATTAAAAGCCATCTGATGTGACCTAATACAAGAATGGTAACTACAGTTTATGCAAAAATTTAAGAATATGATGGCTTGCCATTTTAGTCTTTAATCAAAGATCTCTATGGAATCATTGCATATCAACCTCATCATTAACATGAAGTCTTTCAAAAAAATAAGAGAAACAATAATATATTATAAATAAGCATTTTTTTAACATAATAAAATGAATAAGGGACAAAACCCCCTTAAACCCCAAAATCAAAAATAAAATAAAAAAAATACAAAAATTATAATCCCAGAGGCCAACAAAAGATGTCTCCCCCTCGTTGTCCTCATATTTCAAATATGAAATCGACGTTTGTGCCACTATAACATCTTGGATCACAAAATTGCCTAAAAAATATAGAAAAAGAACGTCCCTTATGCCTAGTGTGCACCCTTCATGAAGGCTCAGGAAATCTATCGCTTTGACCCCTAGATTCGGAAAAGGGAAAGAGCTTGACATATCCTCTATCATAGGTCTCCCTTCACCTAAAGTCATCATTATCCAATGCAAGTAAGATAAAAAGGATCCCATCGTCCGGGGCATCTGCTCCAACACCACACGATGAACAACAGAGGCCTATAAAAGAAAAGAATAATGAGTCATGAATAAGCCCCAAAGCAAAAATTGGAAGAAAAAAGGAAAAAAAATAAAAAAATAAGTAAACTACGTTACGTCGCTCAGGTCCAATAAAAATGGAGAAATAAGGATGGGAAGGATTAATTTGTACCTCTTACTCTACACCATCATCCTCGGTGTAGTGAATGGATAAGATGGGAACCCGAACAATGAAAGAGGGAGTTGAAGAGATATTTGAAGTACCTATAGGGGATCCTCATAAGTAAGGACCAAAGTAGCCATGAATCTTGTATCATGTCCCTTGAAAAAAAGATTGAAATAGTAGTGGGATGATCCTCCCTCAAACGATGGCCCTTTTTGGCATGGAGAACTGTCGGTATCAGTCACGCATCAATAAACTCCGCACAAGAGAAGGCATGATCAAAGTGGACTACCCCCACCTTTATCCCCCTCGTGTAAGCCCCCAAATGCATTGAGTCCAGCAAGTGAGATGACCTTATCTCAGAAGGATGTGAAACCGGGGTAACCAGTTGAGCCGAGAAATGCCAATGACAGACCACCATCTCCCCCCAAATAAAAGGTCATAGCGTCGTCACTAGAAAAGAGCACCTTGGATATAGTTTGAGTGGCGACCTTACTCGTATCCCAATGAACTTAGCGTATAGACCAAGGGAAGAATATAATTTGTAAACCCAACAAACATGATAGAAAGACAAAGGGGCAATCAGAATGCCAAAAGAAGAAAAGACCAAGAAATTAACATACCCTATCAACGATCAAACCTCTCAATAAGGTGAGAATACATCCATGAGAATGCAGTAGGAAGCCCGCACCCTTATTTTCCTTCCCATCTCTCCTGGTGAGACTAGTTGCCCACCTCTAGTAATATAAAGTAACCCGGTAGAACCCAAATACCTTGAGAGCCTATAACTCCATAAAGGGAGGCAAAGAAAACATAAATAAAGTTGTGAAGAAAGAGATCATTTTAAAGGAAGACTTAAGAATATATATATACCTCCCAGGTAGCAACGTTAGGGATGGCAACAGGTCAGTTCGGGGTCAGGTTTTAACTCCTCGTACCCCTGATAAATACCATTCCTCATCCTCGCCCTGTTCCCCGTTATAACGGGTTCGAGGATCCCCGTCCTCATTTAAAACGGACATCTATTTCCCCGCGGGGAACCTGTTTCTTTTCTTTTTTAATATAAAAAAATTTGCATTGATTTCGACATAAAAAATCAACATAGCATACCAAATTCTGCAACTCCAAAATCCAAAATAATTACAGTTAAGTGTACATTATTTATAGCAACAAATCTAACAAATCTTACACAGAGTTCTACATATATTTATAGCAACATATCTCAACAAATCTAACAAATCTTACATAGATATAACAATAAATCTTACACAGAGTTCTATAGATATTTATATCAAATCTAACAAATCTTACACAGAGATAACAAGAAATCTCAACAAACCTTACAAATTATTCATAGCAAATAGTTCTCAAAAAATCTTAAACGTAACAACAGTAGAAAACACGAGAGAGAGATGAGGTTGCACGGGTGATTGTAGTGTGAGAGCATGTCACCTACGTGGGAGGCATGGGAAGCATGGGACGCGTTGGCAGCGTGGCCACTGGCGTGGGAGATGAGGCAGGGAAGTTGTGGGAGGTGGGATGAGGGATGAGGGAGATTTTGAGAGAGGTAGGTCGGTGTGGAGATGAATGAGGTAACTATGGCGAGGTACAATATATATTTATTATATCTTATATAAAACAAGTTATATCTGATATATTTATTATAATATATAAAATATATATTTTATTATATCTTAATAAATCGGGTATTCCCGTGGAGACCCGAGCCTATACCCGAAATCGACCAAAAAAATTCGAGGATTAATCCCCGAACCCACCTCGATCCCCGAATTTTCGAGGATTTTTTGAGGATTTTTTTTCGAGTATCCGCGGGGACCCAAATTTTCGGGGACAATTTCCATCCCTAAGAAACGTAACCGACATGATGCTTAAGCCTGCATCTCAAAAACCTGCTCATGCTCGCATAAAGCACGCCTAATGTGTAATACCTCACATTTTTTTATGATTTAAATAATTAAGGGATTATTTATTACAGAGGGATTAATTAAATTTAAATGTGAAGAATTAAATTGTTAATTAATCCGGATCTAATAGAAATAAATATTAACTAGTGTGCTAAGGGTTAATACTTATTAGTTTAATATTACTGTGCGATATGTAATATGGAACTATACACTTTGATAAATTGTCGAGAGATAATAATATGACAGTTTAGTGAATTAAGTCAGACGTGCGTGTGAGTCGTGTCGGGACTAAATTGGTGGAATAAATATATCAATTTTTTTTTAGTAACTCGTATAATAATTTTGAGTGTACCATTGAGTCTGGAAGGGTCGAAATAGTATACTCGGGTGTTTAGTTTGGGTCCTGGGGCAATTTTAGGCCTAACCGGCAACCCGAAAGGGCATTATGGTAAATTGGATTTTTAGGCCTAATTAATGGACGAGAATTAGGAGTTAATTTATTAGCCAAAACAACTGCATTAGGGTTAGAAATCTGGAGAAAGTAAGAATGGCCATAGGAAGTGTGAGGGAGAGCTTTTGCCAAGAGAAGAGGGCTAAATCTACATCACCTTGCACAACCACCACCACCATGTAGATCGGGACAAGGGGAACACACCCATACCAACAACATCAAGAAATCAGACTACTCACTCAAGGCAAGTGTTTATAACTTGTTGTATTTCGGTATTCATTATACTCATGTTAGTGTAGGGTTGTTAAGAATATGTTATAGGTTATAAAAATGGTGAAATTGAGGAATTTGGATGTGTAATTTAATTCTGAGATTTATTAAATCGAAACCCTTCATGTATGTAGATTAGAAACCACGTTTGGAGAAATTTGTGTGTACAACAAATCTGGAAATTATGACTTCTTGAATATGTATTGGAAGAACTAGGGTTTTGATAAATTTAAATTGGGGATTTCACATTTTTATGAATGATTCATAATGAATTGATGATTCTAGGATGTTAGAATTCATATGTTATTGATGGGGTTCGATGTAGAACTGTTTATTTGGAGTTTGGGGTGTTAAATGAGAAGATTTGAGGTTCAAAATTGTGGAAAACGTTGGAAAATCTGGGTAGGGGCAAACAGCGAATTCTCGCGCGAAGTCGCTCGAAGTCGTTCGAGCGACATGTGGCAGTCATTCAAACGACTTGCCACCTCGTTTGAGCGACAGAGTGAAATTTTGATAATTCCTTTTTGGACCCAGTTTTGAGTTTATTAGTTCAGAAATGAGAAATATATTTTCTAATAATAAACTTAAGTAAGGCAGAATTTCGGAAGAAGTATGAGGGAGTAAATACTTTAATGAATTAGGTATGGAGAGAATATACCGCAGAGATTACGAGAGGGAGAATATTCCAATAACTATTACAAGATGTTGAAATCAAAATGCGTAAGATAAGCATATATGTAAGTGAGGGAAATACCTATTTATTATAATAGGACGTGTGTATGCCTATTATGTATTAATATTATTAAGGGCACTAATGGGTGATAACCCGGGGGTGTGAGAATCTTATTATTATAAGTGTACTAATGGGTGATAACACGGGGGTACTAAAATGTATTTTAAGTGTACTAATGGGTGATAACTCGGGGGTACAAGATTATTTAAATAAGGGTACTAAAGGGTGATAACCTGGGGGTACAGTATGTTGATTAGGTGCACTAATGGGATATAGCCCGGGGGTGCAGTATCATGTTATATATATATATAGGGCAGATGTGACTATATGTATATATGTATGAGAGTTGTGAATCAATCTAATGTGTATAGTAATGAATATGGGCATGAAAATTTGTTAAGAAAATTCTAATCGAATACTTGAATTATTATGAAAAGGGAAAAATGTATTAATTAGCTTTTCGTCATAGGCTAATTGGATAACGTATTGTATGGGCAATACGGGTTTACTAATAGTGAGGGTAAACACTATTAGGATGGATTCAGACTAGTTATATGGGGAGGTATAGCTAAGGAGAAAATTTAGATACGCATTAGGCGTGCACATTAGAAGAGAGGTGAGAATCTCATGTGAGAGTTCGAGCTAACAAGCACATGATACTTGCTTTACTGCAAATTTTAAATACTTGCTTAAACAAATATTTTTACACATCGGGCTCTGACCCGTTTCTTGCATCTTCTCTCTCTCTTGCTATATATATGTATTATATCAGGTGCTCAGCCACAGGGACATCAGGCTTAGAGTTTTGGATTGCGTGGCGTGCTGTAGTTGTTGTGGGAGCTGCAGGACTTTGTTTAGATGCCTCGATTGTTTCATTCCTATTCGTTATGACATTTTCTTTAGGGCATGTGTCACCCCTTCCTTAGACAGTTTTAGAGATTATGTTTACTCTATTTCTCGTTCATTTTCATTTGGATTGATGGATACTATTATTTTTGTTTAGAGTTTTGAACTGGGATGTTTTATCCAGTCTTATTTATTTCAGTATGCGATTCTAATTCAGTATTTGTATTAATTAATTGTGCGTGGATGTTTTATATTAAATTACTTGGTTTGGTAATTAAATGGTTTTTAATTAATAAGAAAAAATTTTTGACACTTAGCTTAATTATATTAGGTGATTAAATAAGTTGTTGCGTTTTCGACAGTGATGCTAAGAATGAACCAACCGAACATTCTGTTTTAAATTTTATAAAGGACTGATCACCCGATATTTAATTGGGCGGGGTGTCACATAATGCTGAACCACACTAGTCATACTGGTGAACATAACTAAGATAGCATTGAGGAAAAAGTAGGCCAGCATGCATCGCCTCCACATAAGAAGAGTAGATTGTGTGTCCAAATGAAAAAATTTGAAAGCACCATGTATAGTGGTGAATCCTCATTGGACGGACCTCCATTATCTTAGATCGCGCCTCCAAATCAGTTCCCAAAGAGGTAAGAACAATAGTATCCCCTAATGTAAGGTTGACATGAATCCCAGTGCAGGCCTAATTTCCGCGTTCTAAAGTCTAAGATGATGGGGGATCACCACTGGAAACTGGATCATTAGTAGACCCGTAAAGACATGGGCATCCAAAGGGTGAGTATCATATCACCAACTAGTAAGTGAGAGGTGGAGGTAGTGTTCCACTGTCTCTCAGTCAGTGCTTGTATGACGAATGTACCACGAATTATCACCAAATAATTTAAAAGGGGGGATAACCCCCATGCCTAGTACCATGTCCCTAATGAACACAGGGAAATACTCGCTCCTCTAGAGAGACACCACCTGCCTAAGGAAACATTTAATGAGTGCGGGAAGCACGATCTATCTGATCTACCTGAACAATGCATAAAAATGCAAAAATATACTTTATAATCATGAAAGATAAGAAAAATAAATAATATAACCATAAAATAACAAATAAAAGCTTATCAAACCACGGAAGACAAAATCAGAAATGTACGTAGAAGGCTCAGGAAGAAATTCTGCAGAGTTTCCCGACTCAAGCACGTCATGGAGCATCCCTAGGTATCTCGCCCATGGATCCACAGGGATCTCTATTTCATCCCAATCGTTGGGATCTTTAGCCTCGAGAATGTGTCAAACATTGTTAATGTCACCCAAAAGAATCTCTAAAATATCAACAACGATAACATCTCTCTCACCCATAATGCTCATAAACACACTCGGGAATTGGAGCTCTAAAAGTATAGAGAGAATGGAAATTAAGAAGTGAGGGATAGTCTCAGAGAGACGACTTATAAAGAGGAACCAGGCACTTGACCAATCGGTCAAGCGCACAATGATCCGATCAATTAGGTGGCGCGCACGCGGACCTGATCGGTATAATCCCCTACGCGAAAAAAAACATTTTTAAAGGGTTCCCATTTGTCCAAAATTCATCAAATAAAATCCACTTTCAAAGGTTCATTGCCAAATCCCAACTCATCACCCCCGATTCTAAAGGATCATTCTCAAAAATCAAAATCATCCCATCTTCTCCTCAATAAGTCTTAAAAGCCAAAGAGTTTCCTCAACCAATCCCCCTCATCAAGCACCTCACCTACTCCGGACGATTTTTCGATCAACATAGGATTATCTTAAAACACCTCACTGCATGCGAAAAATTACAATTAACCTAATGTTTTGTAAAAACACATCGAATTTAATTACGATGATGTATTGTAATGCACATTGGTCCTGAAAGAAATACAACTGCGACTGATGAGGTCAACAATATTTTAGAATATAACTTCATCATGGAGGTGAAATATCTTGAATGGCTCTCCAATATGATGTTGGTACCCAAGACCAACAAGAAATGGATGATGTGTATGGACTTCACTAAACTTAATAAAGCCTACCCTAAGCGTTTTTACCCCTTGACCCGCATCGATACTTTGGTGGTTTCTACTACTGGTCTCGAGCTCCTCTCCTTTATGGACGTTGATTCTAGTTATAATCAAATCAATATGTGGAACATAACTCATTCATCATTGAAAAATGTACTTACTATTACAAAGTAATGCCATTTGGATTGAAAAATTCATTTTCCATGTATCAGATGATGGTGAACACCATACTTAATAGGAAAATCTAAGGAGGTTTATGGTGATGACATGCTAGTTAAGAGTCTGGAGGCTCAAGATCGCATTTGTAACCTCTGAGAAACCTTTATCATCCTCAAAAGGAACCAAATTAGCTTTAATCTAAGGACGTGTGCCTCTAGGGTAGTAGGAGAAAAGTTCTTGGGCTTTGTAGACACCCCATTCTTATCCATAAGGGTAAATATGTACTAAAGCCTCTTAAAGTCCCAAAGATTGGCCTAAACTCATGGAAACATTCCTAAGAGATTAAAATCCAAAAAAAACTAACAAAACAACCTAACAAAGTGAGGCCAAAACTGAAAGGGACCTAAAGGCCCATGTGAAACAGGATTGACCGATCGGTCAGGGGTGAATTGTACCATGGACGATCGATCACCTATTTTTATACCTATAAAATGAGGTATCCACCAACTAGTTGGAGGCATTAACTTCGCAATATAAATGTAATGCTCTTTGTCCTAAAGTTCTTTTCTTCCTAAAAAGCTTCGAAACTCTCTTTGGTTCACTCTAAACCTTCTCCCAAGCATAGATATAGAAGTCCAACTGCTAGTCCTAGCTTTTGTCATGATTATCCGTACCCTTTATCAACCAAAAATCCCTTTTTTCCTCTTTATTACTTTTTCTTCCTTTAAAGGTATATTTTCTTAAAAGTAAACTTAGATCCATCTCAAAAAGAGTTGAATCTATGCTGAAATGTTGCCGAAATGGAAAGGAGTATGTCTAACTTTATATGTACTCCACATCTCACTCTTATGTTTCGAAGTTCGATATAAGGAGGTGGTGTTGTGATGCAACACCACCCCAAACCATCTTCGTGTGTTTCCATGATCTATAAGTATTAATCTCTCTCCAGGGGTCATGTCCGAACTACGTTGAATTTGATTTCTCCTACGACAAATACGTAAGCGTGTTAAAGAAATGTGATCTCTAAAACTCAAGTTAAAGAAATGTGATCTCTAAAACTCAAGTAAAACCATGTATATATTCACCCATTTTACACTTCATCTTCAAAACTAAACAAAAAGGAATCAAAACCATGAATTACTTTCATTTAGGTTAGAGGATCACTAGATCCGAGGATTCTACCTATTTTTTTGTACTTAATGTTAGAAGTCTCAACATTCTTTCTCCATCAAATTGGTTTTATGAAAGAACCCACTCCATCTAGGCATCTTTTATGAACACAAAGTTTTTTTACATTTTTAGATCTAAACTTAGTTCACTTTAAAAACACTTTGAGATATCAAATAAAGTTCATATCTCCCACATCAAGCCTTTATAAGAGGTAGAAACCTTATTTGCCCCTTTGCGAACTATGTGGACTTTGAATCGCTCCATCCAAGTACGTAGGCTTAATCAGACTGTCGTTCATATGAAAAAGTCTGACTATGTACTTATTTATTCTTTGTATATATTATCAACACGCACTACCCACACTGCACTGCACAGTCTAGATACATACTAAATATTTCACTTTATTATTTCATTTACACTATAACATGCTAAGATAAATGCTTCACATCTACATTTGAGACCGAAAGGTTGGGGTGGGTTCCTAAGACCTTCCTAATTCATAACCCAATATCTAGACCTTTGTCTCTCTAGTTAAACACATAGACCACTTTCCATCACTTGGTCTCTATGAAGGCCTACCTTTTCTTTCGTATATTTTGGGTAAAATAGATTAGCGTCTTCATTTTATTTTCAAAGAGAAAGGAGATGACCATGCGTTAATGTCAATGACACATGTCCTCTAAATTCCATTCCTAAGGTACGCGCATGAATGTGTGGTGGGGAAAGAGAGAATAGCGCTACCTCGGGTCCGAGTTCTCACAAGCTTCATGCTCAGTAGACATGGCAAAGAGTCGAACTAGAGAAGATCCAACTTTTGTTGGACATAAAATCCCCTGGAACTATAAAAGGAGTTTAGTGTGTTTCTGGAAGATTTATTTTCCTTAATCACTTTGTCTCCAATACCACAAACAAGGGTCTTCCCTTTTTTAAAATCTTGAAACAAGCTTTTTAATGAAGTCCAGAGGCTAAAAGAGGCCTTCTAGAACCTAAAGAAGTATTTGGGATCTCCTCCCCTCTTATCCCGAACCATTGGTGGAAAATATTTATACATATACCTTATTTCATATTTTTGGTCTCACATTATAGTGATCATGACCAATAAACCACTTAGCAATCTCTTTACATAAGCCAAACACCTCAAAAAGGCTTGTCAAGTGGTCTATGGAGTTGGGAAAGTTCAACCCCAGATACCAACTAAGGAATTCTATAAAAGGCTAGACCCTATCTCATTTTATAAAAGAATTCAAAAACTTAGAGGAGGTAGAGGAACAGCTCAAGAGATCATAAAAGAAAGTTATGGTACCCAAGGAGTCGAAGCTCCCACTATTTCAAGAGATAGACTCTAGCTTCTCGACATGAGTATTACACGTCGATGGATTCTCCAACAAATCAAGAAGAGGAGTCGAACTTCACCATTTAATTCCAAAAGGAGGTACAATCTCTCTTCATCTCTACTTTAAATTCAAAGCCTCTAACAATGAGGTAAAGTATGAAGCTTTGGTAGATGGCCTAGTCATGGATTTTTATTTAAAAACATAAAGTTGTTAGTGACTCCTAGATAGTGGTCAACCAGGTCACTGAGGTCAATGAGGCCAGTGTGATCGAATGGCAGGGTACATGGAAATTATCAAGAATTTCATCTTCAAAATTCCCATATTCAACAATAGGAGGGTCTCAGAGTAAAGAATTTGTAAGTTGATCATTTTTCATGAGTGGCCTCCTTAGATGAACTAGATCTTAATGTTTTAATAGTAACTTTGGATCTACCAAGAATTAACCAACCCTAGATTAATATGGATGAGGAAGAACACATCTTAGACTGGACCACTCCCATCAAGAAATATCTCAGATTGAATATGGGTCAAGGACAAGCTTTAGGCTAGAAGGATGAATTCTTTGGCATCAAGATACGAAAAGGTGAATGCATTCCAATTAAAAACAATGTACTTCTTAGCACCACAGTAATGCCTTAGTCCTTAGGAGGTTGGTTATGTTCTCTAAGATCTCCATGAAGGTGTATGTGGTGCCCACACTAGTCCTAAGACCCTAGTCTACAAGTCTTGAGTTTGGGATAACTATGGCCCACCTTAAGTAAAAAAGTTAAAGATACGGTGCAGCATTATGACAAGTGTTAGAGGTTTATCATAGTCCTAAAGTAATAAGTAGATAAAATGGCCTCAATGTTATGTATGTGGACCTTTTCTTAATAGGGGTGGACTTGGTAGGGCCTCTTCCCCTCAGTAAAGTTCAGAACAAGTTATATATTATGGCAATTTATTATTTCACTAAGTGGGTTGAGGATCATCCTTTGGCCTCCATTAGTGAGAGGAAGACCACCAGCTTCATATGGAAAAACATCATTTGTAGGTTTGGCCTATCCAGGGCTATAATCCCAGATAATGGAAAGCATTTTGATAACCCTGGCTTTACAGAGTCCTTCTTTGATTATAGGATCAATAATCACTACTCATCACGAGGTCATCCAAAGGCAAATTGGAAAGTATAGGTGATGAAGAAGTCCATTTTTCACGATCTAAAGAAAAATCAGGAAAAAAAATAAAGGTCTATGAGCTAAAGAGTTATCGAGCATATTATTGTCTTACAGGACAACTGTCAGAGGTCCTACTGGAGAAACTCCTCTCTCCTTGACTTATGGCACTGAAGTCATAATTCCTACTAAGATCGATATCCTAGTGCAAAGGTTAGCTCAGTTTGAGTCAGAGACCGGTGACAAGGGGCTTAAGAGGTCTTTATATAAGCTAGAAAAAAGCATAAAGTTGTATTGATTAGAGTGGCTGCCAATAAGTAGAGTCAACCTTCTATTTCAATTAAAAAAAGTGTTCCATAGATAATTCAAAGTGGGTTATTTGGTCCTAATAAAGGTCATCATCACCACCAAAAATCCATGAGAAGGTAAATTGGATCTTAAGTGGGAAAGTCCATATGTGGTTACCAATATTGCAAGTCCAAGATGCTAGATGTGGAAGGATATGAGCTCCTTCACCCCTGGAACATAAAACATCTAAAATAAAGGTATGAGGACCCAATAAGAGTTGCAATGCTTTCATCCTTGGCTTTAACAAAATGACTAAGGTCAAAGAACCTCATATGTATAGCTCTAAGAATTGCAAGGCTTTCATCCTTGGATCCTAAGATCTCTAAGATCTTAAAGACCCAGCAAGAGTTTCTAGGCATTCACCCTTGGCTCAAACAAGCAGTCTAAGTTCTAATTCCCCCAGATAGACCAATGAATTACAAGGCTTTTATCCTTGATTCCACCTAAGTGGACTGAGGTATATGGACCAAAATCAATCACTTCAAAAGACTTTTGCACCTATATATTTTATTAAAAAAATCAAAAGCTATGAGAAACTCTCAACCATTATCTAATTCAGTCAAAATGAGCGATTGATGAGTACATAATTTTGATCCAGTTATTGATTTATTTTCTATATTGCATATTTTATGTGCATATTCTGAAAGCTTATCAAGCATATTCTCCTCACTTGCTTCTTCGAAGATTGATGTTTTGTATTTTCAGGACTATTATTCACCTATCAATTTGGGTCATTTTATTTTCTAGGATTGGGTGGGTAGATAGAAAAACCTTTTTTATAGGAAACTCTAGGATTCTTTTTACCTTAGTATGTCATTTGATGTACTCAAGGGCTTTGTCAAAATTAGTCCAATGGGGGAGATTGTAGGTCCCCATATAGAACACTCTTAGGTTTAAGGTTTTTATGGTGTTTTGCTATATAGACCTTCATCTGGTTGGACTGAAATTTTGATAAGATATTTTATGTATTTACATTGTGTCTAGAATACCAATGCCTATGATCTGCTCACTCTGCAACATCTTTCAGAGTTCAACTCAAATTGCTTCAAAAGGGAAGGTAGTCTCTCACACTTTGCACGCTATGGCTCCTAAGAATATTTCTAAGTCACATAGGACACTATACAGTGCATTTCATCGCATCATTCCTTATGATATGTGTTTGTATGTTTAAAGAGGTTTTTTAAGTATTTTAGAAACATTTTTAAACATTTAAATCAAAATAATTCTTAAATTTAAATTATTTTTCTCAATTAATTTATATTACAACTAATAGGGATAAATTATTAACAAAAATATCTTTGTGTATAAAAACATTGAAATATTTTCTTGATTTTTCTCATATTTTGGGGGAATTTTCTTATTTAATTTTGGTTTTAAATGAATCAAAAACTATTTTATATTCTGAATTAGACATTATTTTTAATTCTATTTTATTTTAATGTGTATTCTCTATCTTATACGTTTTTTATACTCTATTACATACGCTGGTTCCATAAAATTTGTAGACGCTGAATACATAATGTATTATACTTATTCTCCAACAGTAACATAGCAGCACACGATTTTTTACCAAAACCATATAAGTTTATCTTAGTTCATTACAGTTGGTGATCACGTGTCAAGCAATTAAGTGTGTTATTTGTGTTTCTTCCGTGTTCGTTGGATTATAAAGTAATCTATGGTTGTCATCATTTATGTGAAATTCATGTGATATTTTTTCTTCCAATCAGCACACACTCCACTTCCTATAAATTAAGACCCTTGGTTCCCAATTTTATTTTGCTGAGATAATTTGTGTGCTCATCGAAACTTTGCCAAACTAGAATCTAGAGAGAGCGAGAGAGAGAGATTTTACACACACTTCACACACATAAGTGTTCATTACACGATTTGTTATTGTTTATAGATCAAGTCTAAACACATAACACTAATATCGTTTAGATTTTTATTTTGTGTGTTTGTTTTGTTTGAAAACGTTTTGAATATTTTCAAAAATATCCTATTATGGTTTGTAATTTTTGTTTCGAACTATTCTGAAAAATAACCCTAATACTTCACCTTTGATTTGCAATGGTTAAATCATTTGAAAGTGAAATCTCTTCTCAATTTGTTTAGATATGTTTTAATATCATTCTTAATGTGTTAGTTTTTGTATATTTTGGTATATACATTTGTTGTATTCCTTAAGCCATGACATACCAAGAAAACTCTTCAAGATTTAAAGGTATTTGACTTCAAAATGAGAACCACATCACACTGTTGATTCACATGTCTTGTGTTTGTTGTTCTCTGTTAAGATCCATGCTATACCTATTTGCATGCTTAGTTTTTGTGTCAAAGTACACAAAATACACACGATCATACACAATTAATTAATACTATTATTTTGGGTTGATTGATCTGCCTTAGATTTAATTTTTGTGAAAGTTTGGACCATATTTCACACACTCACATATGTTTGAGTATTTGTGTTCATCTATTTGTTTCTAAGTTCAAGAATTTGTTAAGACTCTAAAATTTTATAAGAAATATGCAATTAGTGTTTAAAATTATAGTTTGAACATAAATAAGAAGGTTTAGACATTTAAACATAACTGATTACTCCCGACTTATGTTAAGACCTGATACTTGTCCATATAGTAGGACTTAGACTATTTTTTAACCAAGAACTTATTCCGTACCCAGACTTGTCTTGAACTTGAATTGAGAACTGATTTGAACAAGGACAGTTTTCTTGTATTGATAGGAACTGGTTAAAACTCATAATATATGTTATAACAAGGTTTTATATAAAAACCTAATTTGAATCTGAGTTTTAAAAAGACATAATATGTTTTTAGACAAGTCTTTTTAATCTAAAACTATTTTTGAAAATAATTTGGTAGAATCTAAGTCTTGACTATGTGCTTAAACTGTTATAACTAGTATTGGTCAAAAACTATTTATAGCGTGTGATAATGGCTGATCATGCCTTATGTGATTATATTTGATACATAATCTCGAAAGTATATTTCAATAACTATGTTTCATTGCATGTCACACACTTAGTTTTGTTTATTCACCTAACACGTTATACATTTAAGCACTAAAATAATTGTGTAAATATGTTGCCAAGTTTAAGTGTTCAAAAAAGTTGAAAGAAAAAGATATTTTGAATTTGTTAAGTCAAGACAATTTGACTTAAAAGAAAGAACATAAGATTTGTCACATATATCTAGGTTAACAATTGATGTTGCATATCATTCGTCTGTATTATTTAAGGGTGTGTGAGTCATAATAGTATAACTAACATCACTTACACTCCACTCGAATAAGTCAATAGGCACTAAGTTGATCCTGTGCCCAAGGAATTTAGAGGGAAAAGCGAAGACATGAAGAAGAACAACTTGGGTAGGAACAAAGTGAAGTTAAGTTCAGAAGAGCAACCAACGCAGAATGGCTTGGTATTAGGTAGTAACTTTCTGACTAGTTTATTTTATGTCTTGTTGCATGCTTATATAATCGTTCCAATTTTGATTTGCTTAGTGGAGTAGATTAGCTTGATCCTTAGAATGATATGTGGTTTTTTCCTATGGGAAGGATTTTTTCCACGTAAAATGAATACCTGCGTGTTGTTCTTTTCTGTCTTAATAATCTCACACAAAAAAGTAAGTTAAAGAACTATAAACTCACTTAATTAAAGTGGAAGTGTTATTATCTATTTAATAACCTTGCTTAATCAAGATAATAAAACTAGACTTTAATTTACTAGTCAAACATAATCTAGTTTCTCACCTAGTTAACAATTTAAGTAAAAATCATAGATTGGTCCTGCTTTATTCCTCTATACAAACTCGTACGTATCTTGAGTTTATTCAACTTTAGTTACTTCCGCATAGTATTTTAAAAGTGCACTTTTCCCCACTCATTAGGACCCTTGGTGGAACTTCAGTTTAATTGTCTACGTCTTTCATCCTTAGCTGAATATAGTTTTGAGGTCCTAGGACCCTTTGTGGAACTTCAGTTTGAACCTTAAAGGCTTTCATCCTTAGTTGATTATAATTTTGAGGTCTTAGGACCCTTGACAGAACTTCAGTTTAAACCTCTAAATCTTTCATCATTAGTTGATTACAGTTCTGAGGTCTTACAACCCTTGGTGGAATTTCATTTTGTACCTATAAGGCTTTTATCCTTAGTTGGTCATAGTTCAGGGGTATTAAGACTCTTGGTTGAACACTCACATGGTTATCTAAGGCCTTAGCCCTTAGTTAATATAAGATACAAGGTCTCTAAACTCTAAAGAGTACTTAGAGATAACTTCTAATTATCTCTCATTACTTTACCAAGAAATCTAAAGGGCTGGGGAGGTAGCTCATATATCTAAGATAACACAAACAGAAATTGCTTGGCAGAGCAAATAGAAGAAATATTAAAGATAAATTTTTAAAAAAAAATCTTGCATTCGTGATTGAGGAACTTTTGAGTCCATTACAAACAAAAGGCCACACAGCCAAAAACAATAAGAATGCAAAGTTTTTAAGGGTGTGTGTTTAACAATAAGTATTCACTCTAAAAACCTCAGAGGGTTTGAAAAGGTTTGATTGCATAATATGGTCAATTTTTATCAATTTCAAAATTTCTTTCAATTTTAATTTTCTTAACACATGGAGTTACTAGCCGAGGTATTGAGATCTTTAAATCAACAACACAATGACTTTAATCAGGAAACACAAATAGCTAGGATTAGAAACCAAATTCTAATTTTTAGTGAATTACACTAGATCGAGGTGTGATCTAAGTGTAGTGTGTGATCAAAGTGTGCAATTGATCAATTAATACAAATAATCATCCAAAAGACGGATTTATGAGGAAAAATCCCAACCTAGGGATAAAAAATCTCGACTCGCTCCAATTTCTATTTAAACTTGAAAAGAATTTGTACACATAGAAAGAAGGTACCACTCAGTCATACCATTATGAGTAGGTACCTGTGGAATTTGAACATTCCCCCGTTGAACATAGAAATCCACCTTGATCTCCACAAAGTGAATGAGAAACTTCTTTCTTCTCCTTGGAATTATGTCACACTCTGATTCCTCTAATAAATTGAAGCACCTTTAATTTTAAATCTGGGAGTGATAGATCTTCAATTCAAGTGTAGATGAAGATTTAATTGAACAAAGCTCTGTGAATCTTAACCAAAACACTATCAATTATCTCTCCAAATCATACATCAAGTATTGATTTAAGATTTATCAATTTTGTAGGGAACAAGTGAAAGCAGAATAAGAGAGGTAATTCAAAAGATCTCAACCTCGAAAAATACTCTCAGGTGTGTTTGAGTTGTGAAGTTTTCAAATATATTAAAATCGAAGGGAAATGGACCTGTTTGTAGGAAAATTTTAAAAATTTGCTCCGTTGTGTGGACGGTTGACTTTTATCATGCGCATGATTTTAGCCAGTGTTAAAATGTTGGCTCATCCATGTGCATGGGTCGAATCTTGACCATGCAAACGGAGCCATGCTCATGGGTCCAAACTAAACCACGCAAATGGTTTGAAGCAAAAGTAGTAAAAAGCTTCAAATTGCAACAATTGGAATTCGATCATTTACCATATACTGAGAGTAGTAATGCATATATAAGCAGTGGCGGATCCAGGATTTTTGGCCAGGAGGGGCGAAAGTTTCGAGTGGTGCCGGGGGTTCGAGGGGGGCGGGAGCCCCCGAGGAAAAAAAATTTGGGGTTAATTCAAGTTTTATACAAATTTTTTATCAAAAGACAGTGTAGACAAGATATCAGGAGGAGCGTCCCTTAAAAATTGCACCCCTAAAAAAAATTACATATTTTGAACCCCTAAAAATTTATTTTTTTAGATCTCAGGGGGGGCCTTCGCCCCTCCTGGCACCCCCCAAAATCCGCCCCTGTATATAAGTCCAAAAAATACATGACGCTTCATAGTCGAGTCTAAAACATGGGTCGGAGTCAGATCAATATGACTATACCTAAAATCATATGAAATAACAAAGAGCATCATGTGGGTAATATCATGCACAAAGAGTAACTCCCCTTGCTTTGGAAATGCTCCAAACAATCAAGAGATAATAGATGATATAAAGCATGTGAAAGATGAAAATAACCATCTAAAATCAATGAGTAGAATTAGTATGTGATACCCCTATATGGTACATCACAATAAAAAAGTATCTCCTCAAAATTCCCATAAAGAAAAGTTCCCCCCATAAAGAAAGAAATGTGAGAAGATGATATCCCCTATCTTAGATGCTTCTCCCCTTTTTGAGACGATAAATTCAAAGAGAATCAGAAAGGCATAGATAATAGGTATAGCATGGCAATAAAAAAAATAATCACAATAAATACACAAGAACTAGAAAATAAAAGGCTAGTAAATTATGTGAGTTATAAAGGCAATACTCAAGAAATCAACATGATTATGAACAACACACATGTGTATCAACATATGAATCTCTAAATAGGAACTTGTAGATAAAATATAACTGAGAAAACAAGGGTTACACGGATTTACATGTATCTTAGGACAAACACACAAATTCACTTTTTACCTGATTTTATATTGATTTAATTTAAAATGCAAATGCAAGACAAATTGAAGGCAAATTCCAAACCAAACAAAATGGGAAGAAGATAGAGAAAAAATCACTTTTGGGAAAAACCTTTAATTAAGCATTGCTTAAGACTCAATAAATAATGACAGACTTACAGACAACTTAAAGCTCCACTAAGTTTAGCGTAGTACTGTCTTTGAATATTCAAAAAAAAATAATGCAGTCCTTACCTCGGTATCCACCGATCAGCCTTCAGAATATGCAATTCCCTTCCTCTTTAGCCGTAAAGACCCAGCTCCCTAAATCAGTAGTAGATAATTTCTTTTCAAGAGTTTTGAACTTTTTATTGTGTTCTTCGTGATTTGGCAAAGTGATTCTCAAAGATCTAAGGGGTTTGGATAAATAATAGTAGAGTTTGATCATAAAAAGAACTCTAAAATGGCTTTTAAAAAAGAAGAAGATAGGAAATGAAAACTTTCTTAAGGGAGATAGAAGAAGAAGAAGCCCCCAATAAGTGCACGATTCCTAGATTCAAGATCTACGATGAAAAGACTAATCTTATAGACCATGTTAGGCAATATAGGCATGCCATGACCCTATGGAACCATAAGGATGCATTAATGTGCCGGATCTTTCCATCGAGCTTACACGATGTGGCCCAGAAGTGGTTCGAGAGACTCCCTCATAGATCCATCAGAAACTTCGAGTCCCTCGCAGAGATCTTAACAACTCGCTTGATTACCCGCAGCTCCTATCCAAAGAGGATGGATGCCTTGTTGACAATGAAGAAAATGCCACAGGAAAGCCTCCGAGACTATGCAAAAAGATATTAGGATTTATTCAATGAGGTCAAGGACTGCTCGGAGTAGGTCGTTGTGGCATACTTTAAGATTGGCCTACCCATCTCTTGCCTCTTGCACCAATCCCACACTAAGAAGGAGGCCACAACCATTGACGACCTAATGGCTCGTATCAAGAAATATGCCAAAGTTGAGGATGTGACCCGCCTCAGTGCAAGGGAAAATGGTCGCGCCAAGTTCGCTAGCAAGAGCAGCGAAAAGGCTGAGAACCATAAGAAAGGAAGCAAAAATTGGGGCAAGAGTGGTTCCAAGATCGAAAACAAAAATGATGCTTCATAAGCATTTCAGGCAGTGAACACTATATTTAAAGAACCAATCTACAAGATCCTAGCAAATATCAAGGACGAGGCATTCGTTAAGTGGCCCAAAAAGATGGGAGGAGATCCCACAAAGAGGAACAATGTGATAAGATGTGATTTCCATAAAGAAGGTGGGCACAAAATTGAGCAGTGCAAGGCTCTCAAGTCTCACCTTAAAGAGTTAGCCCAAATTGGGCACCTGAATGAATTTATGGAGGAGAAAGAAGATAAGGTCGCTGCTAATGGAGACCCAAGGCCCGACAACGTTCTCGAGGAGGATGCTGGCCATGAGTTCGTAGTAGTTCATGGGGAATCGGACCTAAAGCAGATTCAAGGAAACTCAACTCGGGAAGTTTTTCCCAAGAAGCATGGATTTATCCATCTCTTGAATCATTATTTTCTTCCTCTAAACAACCCTATTTTTTAAGAGAACGAACGGTCAAAAACTCATGTTTGATGCCCACTCCATCATTATAGCTGTCCACTCCAACTTTTTTAAATCCAATGTCGTTGTCACTATGCATATGATTAATAGTGACACCATGTTGCTTTTTTAGGACACGGCACTTGGTTGTTAGGAACTCAACCGCGTCGTACTTTTCCCTAAGAAACTCGATAATAGAGTGTCTCGAAAAGTTATCGACCATCATAAGACTATATCTCTTACCACCAATGTTCTCCGTATGTGTAAGATCCATAAGATTAACTCCAACACATGAAAGGTGGTATTGGTATTCAACTTTTGATGAGTACTTCAAATTTGTTTTCCATGTTGATAAGGACCACAAACCAAGGAAGATGGTTTTCCAAGCAATGGTAAGCTAAGAACTAGGTCTTTCTTCACTAATCTCTCAATATCTCTAAATTTCACATGACCTAGTCATTGAAGCCAAAAGTCCATAGAGGAGACCTTAGCATTATTTCACACAAAGGAGGACTTGGGAATGATCCCATATAAATTATCATTGATCCTAACTCCTTATAGTATTAGCTCAAAGGATTGATCATTTATGTTACACTCGGACCGGCCAAACTTTATCGTAAAGCTAGCTTCTTCTAATTAAGTTTCCCTTAAACCATTCAACGTAAAACATATTTTTTAGCTTAGGAAATTCGAGTATCTCAACACAACCACGTCTTAAAATGCTATACCTACGCCCATCTCCAAAGGTGACTTTTCCTTCCTTGCGATCTGCAAGGTCGATAAAATATGACTTGTCACCGGTCATGTACCTAGAGCACCTACTATCAAAATACCATTAGGAATTATCTTGAACCTTGAGAGAAATGTGAACAACAAGATCTTTGTCGTCTTGCTTGGGTACCTAAGTGGAGGTAACCTTTTGCTTGCCCTTATCGTTATTGGCTCTAGTTGTAGCGTCAGAAGTGCTCTCAAAAGGCATAGACAACCTCTGAAATTCTTCCATTAAACTTTGAGAAATGGATACTATGAACTCAACTTGTTCTCTAAGACATGCAAAGTTATTACAATAGTGCATATGAGTTTGTGTACGTTGAGCTCTTCCTAACCTGTAGCGAAATTTCCTAAGGTGACCTCTCCTTTTACAATAGGTTCAAACATAAATTTGTTTAGGTCTGCCTTGGTACGCTCATTTAGGTTAAACTTTATTTTGTTGTTTAGGTCTATTCCAATAATGATCTACCATAAATTTAGGAATCGGTTTTGGTACGGCATGGGAAGTGGATGCACCATCGTAACTTATTCCTTGCCTCTCCTTAAAACTTAAAGCATGATCGAGGAACATATTTCCTACCTTCTTTGATGTATCATCTATAAGAACCTTCACCTCCCGACACATTTGATATCTTTCTCGAGTTGTGATAGAAGGGCTTCAAGTTTCTCATGAGTCTCCAAAGAAGCTTGAAGATCTCTCATAAGACAAGTCATTTGGTTGGTCAAGTCACCATTTTCTCTCTACACTAAAATGACTATCTCCCCCAAAGAAACTATCACCAAAGTCTCGCTCTCTCTCCACTCTTTCAATCTCTATCTAGCGATAACACCCCAAGCGCCAAATTTCTATCTTTTTATTTATTTTTAAAAGATTTGGCATAAATCTCGGTGTAGGCTCGACAAAGTCCATTTTCTCCCTCACTTAAATAATCACAAAATATCATGGTCATTATGTTTAGAAATAATCTCATTGGTAACATTACTGGCCATGAACGTGATGAAGTTACGTCCATACGGTAATTCATTCCCGAAATCAATCGACTCGACCTCGCCATCGCTAAGCGTGGAATTGTAGGCGCCTTTGACTTTGATCGGTCTCTTTATCCTCGTAGCACACTCATAGGCTTTGTGACCCTTACCCTCGCACTCATATCATCTACCCTCATCTTTCTTAGGGTACTCTCCTCTCGCTATTTCAAAAAATTTCTTACCCGATTTAAAGTCTTTATTTTCCACAAAATTTTTATTTTCTTAGCTTGATAACTTTTTGAATTTTTTGCAAATAAAGCAACATCATCGAGATCAAAATCAAAATCAAATTTGGAGTCAGAAGAGACCTCCTCTTTCTTTCTATATGGGCTTTTAAAGCAATCCATTTTTCTTTTGGCTTTTGAATTTAGGGAACATACCGACTTTCATAAGTTTGAAGGTCTCCTAATAGTTCTTCTAACCCAAGCATATCTAAAATCCCCAACGAATTAAGGACCACTACCTTAAGGATAAACTGGGATGACGGGGATCTCAAAATATTTTTCATAAATCTCATCTCAAGAATTCTCTCACTCAAATTAAAACTAAAATTGACTATACCAAATAATCTAGCATTAAAATCATCAAAAGTATTAAATTCTAGCATAGTGATAGTTTCAAACCATGTGGTGAGATTTTGTAGCTTAGAATCTTTCACAGCGTTAGTACCCTCGTGAGTGACCTGGAGGGTATCTCATGCTTCCTTAGACATGGCGCACGTTATGATGCGGAGGAACTCGTCGGGAGTGAAGGTTCCAGAAATTTCACTTAAGCCGCAGGAGTTAAAACTACTCCATATAAAATCATTCTCTATCCAAGCAGTGACTGGTTTAAGACTTACGACATTGCCGTTAACCACAGTGAGTGGTTCCCACCCTCTTTCACAAATAAGCCAGACTTTCTCGTCAATCGACTTCACTACCGATCTCATTCGAACTTTCTAATAAGAATAATTTAACCCATCAAAAATAGATAGCCTATTATACAAATTATCCATAAAAACGCAAATTTCAGGATCACGCGAAAACTTTGTGTAACCATCTCTGATACCAATATGAGAAAGTAGGGCCATACGGATTACTCATAACTAAGGTCAAACACACAAATTGACTTTTTACCAAATTTTATCTTAATTTAATTTAAAGTGAAGATGTAAGATGAATTAAAGTCAAAGTACAAATCAAACAAAATGGGAGGAAGATAGAGGAAAAATCCTTTTCCAAAAAAACCTTTAATTTAGCATTGTTTTGAGACTCAATAGACAATGATAGACTTACAGACAGCTTACTTATCCACTAAGTTTAAAGCAGTAGTGTCTTCAAATCTTCAATAAAAAAATAATGCAGTCCAGTACCACCCAAGCAATCATATCTTGCCTCAGTATTCACCGATCAGTGTTAGGAATATGCAATTCCCTTCTTCTTCATCCGTAGAGCCTGAACTCCACAAATCAGCAATAGATACTTTATTTACAAGAGTCTTGAACTTTTGATTGTGTTCTTATTGATTTGGAAAAGTGATCCTCAAACTTCCAAGGGATTTGGACGAAAAAATAGTAGAGTTTGATCATAAAAAGAACTCTCAAAAAGGCTTATGGAAAAGTCTAATCCCGCATCTATATAAGGAAAGTTAATGTAAAGAGATAGGGATTAAAGATTGGGAAAACATTGAATTAAAAATCAAAAACACGCGTACTCGTTTGAACGAACTTCCACCTCGTTTGAACGATGTACCCTATCTCGTTCGAACGGCTTCCAACAACACTTAGAAACACATTTCAGAGTTAACCAAAAGGGAACATTCCATATCTCATTCGAATGTGGGAATATCACTCAGCTACATATCCAATCTTATTCAAATAACATGTTAATTATTTCTTATAAGCTGGGGAGTTTTTCAAAAATTCTTTAAATATTGTTTTAAAAACTTTTAACTGCAAACTCTTTTAAAAACACCCCCTGGATATTTAAAGCTTTACTAAATGACCTCATAACTCTTCTTGGGTAAAGTTGTGACGAATAATATTTTATATTTGCTAATGTCACCAACATTTCTCTTTGAAGACTTAAGAACGGTCATGAAGGTGTAATGGGGTGTAACGGGATAAGCTAAAAAAAAATAAGCAATTATAAATTTTGCTCCTACAATATCAATCAATGAGCATGAGAAGCAAGATATATGATATAAAACAATCTATAGAATGATATCATATAAAGCATGGATATAATAATGTAAGCATCAACATATGGATAAAAACATAAATAATCCAAATTCACTCCATGACAAATACAAGAGTAAAGGTACAACAAAATATCCATACAATCATATACCAACAAAAAGATACCAATATCCAAGTACACACAATATAATCAAAGTACCACAAACGGTACACCTAACTCTCAACAAAAGGTAATGTTGAGATAAAAAATATTTAATCATCATTTGTTATATCATCATCATCATCGTAGTCCTCATCACCCTCATCATCAATAGAAGGAATATACGGAAGAGGGGTAACAACGGTGGTGGTGAAGGAAATGGTACATTAGGGACAAGTATGGTCCTTCCTAAGTAATCAGATATTAATGTAATCTTTTGATGAAGATTAGTAAGCTCTAGGTCCACTACTTCTAGACGTTGTCAAAATCCGTCGCATATTTGTGTCATATCTACTCTAATGTCTTGAAATTGAATGCGTATATAAGTAAACTAAGACTCCATAAATTGACATGTACCCTGATGAGGTCGAGGCTCTGGTACTGGTGTTGGTTGAGATATGGGTGCAGGTGTCAGTGTCGGTTCATCGGGATCAATGAGTTATCGAAGGGGTTTGTCTGACTGGAAGAACGGGATGAGCTAATGCTCAAAATAGATCTAATAATAAGAGCGAACGCGTCCATAAGAAAAATCATACCACCTAACTAATATAGGTATCCGATAATCATCGGTCCATATGGTAAAGACTCATGAGTCGTATCGGTGCTAGCTCTCCTCCTGACCTAATAACAAGATGAGGTTAGTCTATGATCTAATGATGAAATAGGGCATATATCAGTCGATCTATGGGATACGAGAAGTCATCCAATCATTGACAAGGCATCCAGTTAATAAGAAATGAATTAAATAATACATTGGCCTCGAGTCAGTATATAAAAATAGATTCCTAGCCCATGTCGTCCTATACCCAATAAGGAATGATGCGACATCATCATGAGTAACCTCATCAACCATAATTGCTACAAATTGGGGTTAAGAATACAAGTCCTAACACCTAAATGCGTAGCAAGGATATCCTCGATGATCTTAACATCAAGCCCACGAACAAAAGTAGTTAACATAATCAGAGATATGGAAGTCACAATTATGTTCGTATAGAACTTACGAATAATAGAGGCATTGAACGACTAATTTAGCCTAACGAAAAGTGAATATCAAATAGTCTCTATCAAGGGCAACAAATACTGAACCTCCTCACGTCGATATAGATTGCATAAATCAACATATTTGTCGATACGAACCGGTCATGACATATATCTCTCATAAAGTATGAAACCATCTCTAGTGAATGGGATTTAGAGGTATCAAATGTATCATTCAGAACACGGATAGAGGCACTCTAGTCCCTTATGTCGTGTTATGGGTGGTATAGATGAAGGATAACCTCTAGAACACAAACTCTCACCTAGATCACCCTAAAGTCAAGGTCATGAGACAATCTTCCTAGCATGTGTCTTCTCTCTAACCATCACATAGAAAAAGGGTAGAAATCAAAATATAACGTAAAGTAAAATAAAAACCCCTGAAAGAGTATGAGAATATATGAAGTATGAACCGAAAATAACCAAATCAAGGACTTAGATCAATGAATTTAACCTATAAACACCCTAAGAGAAGTAAATTAACAAAAAAATTCAAGGATTAATGACTAACCAGAGTGAATCTCGACCAAATAATGTAGATCTGAAAACTAAGGATTTTACACCAACTACCGAGAAATCCTCACCAAATATTCCTCAAAACGAACAAACAATGGAGAAAAATTATTCTTGGGAAAAAATTGCCTAGGGTTTGTGCTCTTGGGTGTATAAGAACTGAAATATGAAACTAAAATGAAAACCCCTAACTTTTAGTGCCAATATCCATGCACACAGAGGCATTTAGCCATTTGTATGGTTAGTCATGTGCATGCTAGTGTTTTAACTCGTGTGCACGATTTCACCTAGAAACCTTAGTCAGCGACAACATGTCTAGAAAAGACTAAGTTTGAAACTAAAAATACTCAAACTCTTAAAAACATAATGGTGTGAATGAATGAAAAGTATGTAAAATTCCTCATTTGACTTTAAAAGCATAATTTGAGAGAAATGCACTAAAATCAATAGCTCACACACACATAGATACAAATCTAATTATGAAAAATGTGATAATGATTAGGCAACATATGACAAATTTGATTTGGCAAACAAATTTTCTTTAAATCTTGATTGAAGCATAAATTAGGAACACAATCAATTCAACATAAAAGGGACAAAATTCTTATTAAATCATTATATCCATCAAGGCATGATTTGTGCAATTATGGTTACAAGATCAAGACAATAAACATAACCAAATCATATGAAAAATATAAATGATGCTTAAATTTATCATTACACCACTATCCTTTCCAAATCTTAAGTAAATGGTAATTTCTAACCATTTTTCTCCCTCAGGCATATGTTGTTTAGAATATCTTGAATGCCAAACTAAAATAGAAATTTTCATTTTGAAAAGAAAAATCCTATCTTGTTTTAAATGTTGGTTAAGCTCTTGGCTTGTGGATATTTCCAACATATTGGGTTTTATCATTGATTGACTTTTCACACTCCTAAATAACACCTACCCAGCGGTACTTAAATTCAAAATCGGGTGTAATCACTCTAATGGTAGCCCTTATCATTGCATGAAAATGATCCTCTTTTAACTCCTTCAATGTATGAAACACGTAAAAATATCACACATGGACCATAAAAACTTTCAAAATCAATAAGAGATCTTGAGTTTTAATCATTCTAAAATTAAGCACTAAAAGAAAGAATCACGTAAGTATAGGCATGCGCATCAAATGATATGCAAGTGCTCAAATAGTGTGAAATCAATACCAAAGATTTCAACGAATTTGACAATCATGATTATTCAAATGAATTTCACCTAACAATTAAATCAATCAATATTTTCAATCCAAATGGTTAAAAATACATCGTTCAATCAATTAATTAAATTTCATAAACCAAAGACTTAACCACATAATCAAAAAAAGAAACAAAACATAAAATCTTTTTGTATTTATGATGAAAAAATTTACGCTTGTATTTACAAACTCGTTTAGCAACGGATAAAGTATATAAAGCAAATGCATAAAATCCTCACCAAAATATGAAAAACAATCCAAGAAAAATTTCAATCTCACACCAATAAGATTTGATTTCCCAAGCAAATCAAGAATGCCTAGGAGGGGACCTACACAAAAATAAAATCTTAGCGCGACTCAAAAAGTGTCTCTAACGCGTGTAAATACGGTTCAAGTGTAAACCGGTCGCTCAAGTAATAATCCAGTAAATCGGGTGTCGAACTCAAAAACTAAGATGATCTCTCATGACGACTACTAAGTAGAAAGACTAAGCCTAACGAGTGTCTCACGAAAAAGAAAAAGAAAAAGAAAAGATGATTATGGTGAGAACTTGTATAATGCTTCAACGAAAGTAATGAAATCCTATCTAAACTAACTACACATGAAAGATTAAAGACTAATTGATTAATCAATATGAAAGAAAGCTAAGGTCAAAACATAATCCTCGAACCCCTAATAATTTTCCTGGATACAAAACAAGTCGGGAATTAAACACTTAATTGAAACGAAGACTTTATTTTTTTCAAGCATTACATATATGAAGGAATTAACTCGTGAAATATGTAATCAAGAATAAAAATAAGTGCGTGATAAGATTGTAACATGTGCGCTGAATTCTTAAACACTCCGGTTACCTAGGGCAAGTAGAGTTAAAAGTCCTACGACGGTTGTATTAACAAAATGTCGCATTTGCAATTAATTATTTAACTCAAGAACATATTTTATATCCATGCAAGACACATAACCTTGAGTTCATGCATTCCAACCCTTAAAAACCTAGCTAGACATGATATTGCAAATTAAAAACATGGTTTTTATGTTGCATGTGAATTTAGTCATCATTAATGTGTATCTAAGCATGCAACAATGAATTTATAATTATAAACGTTGCAAGAAAACCAGAGAAATAACTAATAGCAAAGATCAAAGGAGAGAAAGAAAACCTATATGGATTATTGCATGAAAAAGATCCAAAAAGCATAAACTTGGTGTAAAAAATAACCTCTTATGTTCTTGCCTCCTTTTATCCTTCTAAAACTAGGTTAAAACTACGTTAGATATGTGTAATGTTGGTTTACAACTTAATAAAGTCGTTTTTACAAGAGTCCTAAACCCATACAACTCTAGGGGAAAAAATCATAATAATTAAAATTCACTCTAAAGTGGACCGAACCGGTTCCCTTAGAATCCGAACCGGTTCCTAGGTACATATTTATGAAATTTCTCTTTTGCCCCTAAATTTTCTTCCCAACATTGAATTCGCGCAACGTCTTCACCGTAACTTGAATTAAGGCGCCGTTTCTTCCAGTGTTCTTGTAATTTCATATTATTTGCCTTTCCAGTCGGCTCTGCCTCCGAACTATGGTTAAAAATTAAAAAAATGCCCTTCAACTTCCTTTCCTTGGTTTTTTTCATTATTTTGGTTCCTCTCCCGCATTTACTTCCATGAAATACCTATAAAACACACCAGATATAAACAAAACAAGAAACACTCTCCAAAAAAGGTTAGTATCATAAATATGAGATAAATTCAGGTTAATTACAATGCATGGGATTATAAAACAATCGAAATTAAGGGAATAAATATGAAATATTTACGTCGAACCAGTATCCTGACAAACTACCCTAGATAGCGATGGGTGTTCCATCTCCCAAATCAATAGGAGGAACAAAAGTAACCTATTTCATCACAAAATTATTTTGAGATAAAACAAGTTCAAATTTCTTTGTTGGTGCAGTCCTTGGTAATCCATTACCAACTCTTGGAATCGAACTTGCATTCGTCCTAGGATTCTGATGTCTAGTCTTTGGAATTTGAGCATACGACCTAGGTCTAGGTCTAGGAAACTCCATTCTAGACTCACCTCTACCTTGCACTAGGAAATCCCTTCTTCTCATCAACACACTAATTTGACGACCAATTTCATTAATAGGATCCCTACGGAATAGATGCTTATAATTATTCATGTACCTATTGTTTCTCTCTCAAGCACCTACAAGCTTGATTAGTGTGACCATGTACCTTACAAAAAGTACAAAAAGTAATTTTCCTTCTCAATTAGTTTCTAGCTATATGAAATATTCTCTCAACTTTCTTACCACGCAAACAAGGAGGAACAAATGAAAAAGGTCTTGGTTTATCATCATTGTGTCAACAAACTTCTTCCTATCAAAGACATCTTCGGAGACAAATTCAGCTTCCCTTTTCAATCTCAGGGAACTAGAAACTTATTTTGGTTTAATCATTTTCAATCTATAACACGATGATTCTAAATGTCCTTCTTTATGACAAAATGTGCAAGAGAATGAATTTGGATGATCCTTTGAAACTTTTTGATCATTTTGCTTTTTCATTTGAACATTCTTTTTTTCTTTTTCTACTTTAACGGTTTTCTTCAAGATTAAATGATCAGTTTTCTTCGAATCATATGATGAATAATCACTCGATTAATTAACTTAAGAAGAAGATGACTTGGTTTTCAAACTTTAGATAAGTCATACTTATTTTTCAAGGATTCAAATATCTTCTCAAGTTCATGTTTAGAAACTTCACAAATAAGAAGTTCTTTCTTTACTTTTTTGAGCTTAAGAGTCAAATCATTTTTCTCTTGTTCAATAACCTTGAGTTTTTCAAAATCGTCACTTTTATGATCATTTAAAACTCATTAAAAACTTATTTTCTTATTCAATGAGTTTGATTTGATTATCTAATTTAACATTCAACTTTTTCATTTTGAGAAATGGAAACATTAACTCTCCTTTGTCTTAACTCAATTATTTGAGACTTTCAACATCATCGCGTTCAACAAAGCCAACATCAATAGATTTTGACTTTTTTCAAAGAATGAGATGATTTCTTTTTTGAATTTCAAATGATTTATCCTTTCACTGGGATTTAAATATATAGGATAATCATCACAAGAACTAGAAGAATTAGAACAAACAAAGTCTAATATCCTAGTACTTATAGTCACACCAAACCATGATCAAATACTCACACAAGAAAAACATTACCACAAGCAAACCACATGTATGAGTGACTAATAGAATGAACGTAAAACAAAATCAGAATCTACTCTTAGCACGTGAAATCAAAAACAAGATCATATGTTCTCATACTAATTGAGGATGTATGTTTAAATAATAATTGTCCGCTCTAAACAAACCAAGAGGGGGTGAATAGGTTTGATTGTGCAACATGGCCACTTTTGATAAATTTCAAAAATGCTTTCAATTTTAATATTTCTAACATGCGGAATTACTAAGTAGGGTGATGAAAGCTTTAGATCAACAAAACAATGAGTTCAATTAGGAAAATCTGACAGAGATAGCTAAATTAAAAACAAATTTTGTGAATTACACTTAATTAAGGTGTGATATAAGTGTAATGTGTGATCAAAGTGTACAATTGAACAATCAATTCACAAGACAAAATTTATGAGGAATAATTCCCACTTAGGGGCAAAAACCTCAATGCACTCTAATTTCTATTTCAACTTGAAAAGAATTTTGCACAAAGCAAGACGGTACCTCTCACACATTCCCTCTCAAGTAGTTGCCTATGGACATTTTACTTTCATTCATGGAATATAAAAATACACCTTCATTTCCACAAACTGAATGAGAAAATCCATTCATCGCCTTGGAATCACACCATGCTCCTCTAATAAATCAAAGCACCTCCAATTTTATATCTAGGAGTGATAGATCTTCAACTCAAGTGTAGATGTATATTAAATTGAACAAGGATATGTGGATCTGAACCAAACACTTTTAATTATATCTCAAGAGTGTAGATTGAATATATATATCTAAACTTTATCAATTTTGGAGGGAATAAGTGAAATTAGAACAAGAGAAGAAATTCAAAAAATTTCAACCTTGAAAATACTCTCAGAAGTGTGTTTGAGTTGTGAGGTTTTCAAATATATTAAAATGGGAGGGAAATGGACCTATTAATAGGAAAATTTTGAAATTATACCACTACACCAAAATGATCAAATTGACACCCTTCAACCGGTCAGCATTGTCACGGTCATTGACCGTGATAAAAAATAAGAATTTTTTATCACGGTCAATGATCGTGACAAGACCGCGACAAAAGGCTTGTCACGGTCATCCTATAATGTTTCACGGTCAATGATCGTGACATGTCCGTGACAATTTTGTCAGTAAAAAATCCTTCCCTTTTTTTTTCAACGATTTCTATTCCCTCCATTTCTCTCTCTCTCTCTACGATTTTGGTACGTTTTCTCTCTCTATTTCTCTTCCATTTATGTATATGTGTGTATATATGTGCGCGTGTGTATATATGTGTGTGTAAATGTTCTTGTGTGTGTGTGTTGTGTATATATGCGTGTGGGGGGGAGAGGGGGCAGGGCTGGGGTGAGGGGAGGGGGGAACTATCTGTGTATGTGTGTGTGTGTGTGTGTGTGTATATGTGTGTGTGTATGCGTGTGTGGTGGGCAGTGGTTATGGGGGGGGCTGTGTGTGTGTATATGTGCGTCTGTGTGTTTTTTTTAATTAAATTTTTATTAGTTTATTAGATATTGCCCCTTATATTGTAGTGCCCCTTGTAAAAGAATTGATTGATTAAATATTGATTGGTTGTTAATTTTTTTAGTAAATTAATAATTAGTGCCCCTTTCATATGTAAGTAGGATTGCCCCTCATTGTAAATTAGTAAACTAATAATTGTATACTTCAATTATTAGTTTAATTGATGAAAAGAATTAATTGAGTAGATGAATTAGAAGGAGTACGGGATACACATTTGTTGTTGTCATTGTTGTTGGATTGTAGTGGATCGATGTTCGGTTGGTTAATTTTAAAAGTGGCATGACCATTGGATTATTGTCCATATGGGGGTGGGATTTTTCAACTTTTTTTTAAAATTACTTTGTATCACGAACAATATATATATAGTATGATAATTAAATGAAACATACTTGAAATTACATATAGTGCGCATAGATACTAGCCTTCTAGTTCTTATGCGTACGCATTCAATGGCCCTTAGACCCGTTCGAGAGTCATTACCCCTGTAATGAGATCTCTTGAATTGTCCCGGTTGGACAGTTTGGGACTGCATAATTTCTGTATAATAATATTCTTAGTGGCTTAAAGTTGTTACTTTTGGAGGAAGTTCTATAGTCGTATCCTAATGTTCTCTGGGTACATACTAGATTGACAAGTGTGACTGTTATTTCAAAAGGTCAACCAAGTGTTTTACTCGGAGTATATCAATAACGAGCCATGGTCAACTATCCTACATGCGCCAAAGTATTTAAATAGTAGTGTGGATGACTTGGCTACTCCTATCGAATATCAATCCATTTTTTATGATAACCCGAATTTGAAACAATTTTTTAATTTGTAATAAATATTCCAATTTGTACTTTATCAATCCATTCTTAATGCTTTTAATTGATTTTCACTTTATCATTTTCACTCTATTGTAGTAGGAGTGGGGGGGAAGTAGGGGGGGGATGTTTCAGATTTTTAGTAATTGTACATATTATGAGTTAGATATTGTTGTTTTGGAATTCAGAATTGGGGTGTTAAACATTAATAATTCATTTGGATTTGTAGTAATTGTACATATTTGCATGTCTTCTTCTAATTCATTTTGATTTGTACTAATAACAACGTTTTTTTTACAGAAAAATGTCTCCTTCAGGTATTAAGGCGAGGATGATGATGTTGATTATGATGATGTCGTTTGGGCTCGGTGGTAGCAGAGGCGACGAGGGCTCCTCGGCCCCTAGGCTCCCCAAATATGAAAAATTAGGGATGGCCATCGAGAACAAGACGGGGCTTTTAGCGAGATCCCTCGAGCTGGTAAAGACAATCATCGGCCCGGGGTACACTAGCTGGAGGGAGGTGCCAAATGAGCTCAAGTTAGCTATTTGGACGGCACTACAGATAATGTATTTATATTTATATTTATTAGAATATTTCAATTTCAATTTCAATTTCAATTTCGATTTCAATTTCAATTTCAATTTCATTTTATAATTATATTTATTCGCAACTAACATTGTATTTGTTGGACATTTACAATTCAGCTTGGATCCAAAACTACGCGATTTCGTCTTGGAGCAGTTGAGGGAGCAACACAAGACGTGGAAGAAAAATATGCGGACCCAGTACTTTGGGAAGACCTGAGAGTCGGTTATCCGAATGCGTGACTTCGTCCCTCCGAAGGAGCCGATCTAATTGGCACAATGGCAAAAGTTCATTGACAATGAGATCGGGGAGCGACAATTGGAATATCGCTAATCGGGGAGGGAAAATCGGGCGAAAAAGACAAACGTTCACTACTCCGACCAGACGTCTTACGCCGAGGTGGAGCATAGGATGATGTTAAAATTTAATTTTTCTATAATTACATAAATATATTATTCTTCATTATTTTACTTTGCGGGGTCGATACTATTTTGCATTATTTTATTTCACGGGAGGGGGAGTTTTCCTAGGGGTAGGCCACATAGGCTCAATACTTATGTGGCTATTCGGACGAAGAAGGGGAAGGATAAGGAGGTGTCCCCAAGAATCGCGGCCACGATTGTAAGTAATCCGATAGTTTACTTTTTGTTAATTACGTTATAATTTTTTTATTTACTTATTTAACTAATCATGTGTTTTTTGTCGTTTCAGGCAAAGCTTAAGTAAGTGCATGAGTCGCAGTCTGATGCCGACAAGGCATCTTTGTCCACAGACGCACTTAGCCAAGTTCTTGGTGCTGATCGCAAGGAGAGGAAAAGGGGGTGAGTTCGCGGGTGACCAAATCTAGGATCATCAGATTAGAGACGAGCGACACCGGGTGGCTCGAACGGTGGACTCGCATGACGCGAAGCTGTACCGTTTGGAGGCGACAGTCCAAGATATGTTCTCATTCATGAAGCGTTCATTGGGCGAAAACCTTAAGGGGAAGGGAAAGAGAGGGTGTGAAGGAGGGGGTGGAGGAGGATGAGGATCTGGACCTCGCTGCTTCATTATCGACGCGTGCGAACTCTGATGATCCAGTCCCCTATTTGGCTCCCTTCGATCGACCGATGTCGACACTTGGTTGGCCGAGCGTGTTTACACAGGACATATTTGATGGCCAGTAGATAGGGCGCGGGTTGAGGGATCCGAATACCATCCAGGGTATGCCAGTACATGGACATGCGTTTCAAGACATCAAGGCCAAGGTGCTGTAACGCATGTGATACCCGGGAAGGAGAACTCCCCATTATGGTTTCACGAATAATGCGGCACGATGAATATACAAGGTTGTATTAATTCGTATATCGTGTGGCCTATCGACATCCTCAGACCTACCCAGACATGTAGTGACATTATTTGAATTGAATTGATTTAAGTTGTTACATTTGAATTATATCGTGATGTATATTGTTTTGCATGTATATTTGCATTATCTCTATTTTATTTGGATATATGATGTTTGAATAGGTACAACGTTGCTATAACAGGTACAAATATACTGCTGGGCAGTGGCAGGGGCAGTGGCCATACAGCCCAGCAGATGTTTTTTCAATTCTGCTCAAAATTATCACGGTCATTGACCGTCACAATTTTTTAAAGATTGCCACGATTTTATCACTGTCCATTACCGTGACAAGTCCGTGACAACAAAAGTTGTCACCCCAAGACTTGTCACGGTCATTGACCTTGACAAGTTCATTAAACTTGTCATGGTCAATGACCGTGATAAGCCGGCAGATTTCACGGTCATATACTCCGTCAAGCGTACGCTTGACTTTTTTCGTGCGCATGATTTCATTTAGTGTTGAAATTTTAGTTCAACCAAGTGCATGGGTCAAATCTTAATCGTGAGAATAGAGCCATGCGAACGAAGCCGTGCGCATGGGTCCAAAGTAGACTATGTAAATGGTTTGAAGAGAAAGTAATAAAAATCTTTAAATCATTGGAACTAAAATCAAGTTATTTCCACTTGGACAACATAATGCCTTTCAAAGATATTTCACGTGTTCACTATATTAAAAACATATTTTACAAAACACATGTGTGTGTAGCCAAATGAATATTCAATCACAAAAACTATCGAAGGATACATCTTCAAATTATGTGGCAACAGATGTATTATGTTGTAGAGTGCCTTGCATGATCTTCAAGTCCAATATTCTAACTCTATGATTCAATCCTAGGTTGGTCAAATAACTCAACGATTCAGATGTTTTGTCACGAAATTTGCCAACGTTAATATACAACAATTACCATACAAAATGTTTACGTATTCATTTTTAAATCCTTTCAATGCTTAAGCTTTTCAGGGATCTCAACATCTGGTGTTTTGGTAGTGGGTCTTGATGTGGGCTTTATCTCTACGACTGAGGGATCAGGGGTTTCATCTTTAGCTTTAGAGATAGGAGATTAGCAGTTCCACCTTTACTATTTCTCTTACTATCAGAGTCTTATCCATCAAAATTCAAATCCTCAGTAAGAAATCCATAAACACTAACCTCAAGAAAAAAAGACTGGACCTTGGCTTTACATACCTCAAAGCCTTGGGAATATCTCTGAAAAAAGGAACCTCCTATAGGCATTAGAGATCAGATAAGTATCAATTTGGATTCTCACCACAGAGTCTGCCTTCCCCAGAAGCTTAAAATGCTTGACTTAAAGCCCAGACAGTTCCTCGTGTATCTTTAAGCCTTCAATTATTAGATGGTCCCTTAGCTCATTAAAGTCAAAGACCTTCTTTTTCAGCTAGTCCATGTCCTCAGCCTTGTCCTGAGGCTTGTCGTTCTCACTTGGATGATTTAGTACTTCATCTTGAAGGGACTCCAAAGTCTTTATATGATGAGAAAAGACATTGGTATTGGACTTCTCAACCTCAAATAGTGACTTTTGAGAAACATATAAGAGGGAAGCACTGTCATAAATGACCCTTTTATGTAAAAGACAGATTTGATCCAACGAATTTATTTAAGCTATAAATTTATCCTTTTCATCTTCCCTGGCATTCATTTCACTATGTTGATTAAAGACTAACTCGTGAAATTATAACTTCGCCAAGTCCCATTATTCATCCATTGTCAAAGCTTTTCTCAATTCCCTCTGACCCTCAATAGCATCAACCGTAAGAGCCTCGATCAAATGTTAGGCCTCGAACACAAAAGAAGGTCGTCAGCAGAAAGAAACATGAGGAAAAATAATAACTCAAAAAGATGTAAAATTGTAAAGTTACATTATTGAGAATATGGGCCATCTCCTCAAAGTTGGCAGAGGTCCCCCTCATCTCGGTGTCGACATCATCTCATAACAGTTTGTCCTGGTTAACAATATCAAATCCTCCATGTCTGAGGCGTAGGACTTCATCTCCTCGAAAGATGATGGCCTAGAATACTTATCCTCCCTAAAAAAAGTCAAATCCGTCACTTTCTCTTTCTCAGCTTGCCCCTAGCCTAGTCAAAAGTCCCAAGATAGTCAGATGTTTTGGGGTAAATCAGTGGTATGCTTCTTTCCCTAAGTGGGGACCTCTCATAAAACTTCATAAGTGTTCCAGTAGTTTTTCCCCCTTCAAGATGGGATCACCAAACTTTTCCACATGAGATGATGAGACCAGAGGGTGTGAGTCTCCTGGAATAGAAGGTGCCCTCTAGGTTGTCTTAAAGGACCCAAATACCTCTGGTAATGCTTGCAACAAAGGTAAGATTTTATTGATTGTCTATAATAACATATCTTCCTTCGGCTCAGATGTATGGTCGGGCTCAGTAACCAATTTTACAAAAGACACGGACATTTCCAAAGGGGCATTGAACCTGGCGCGCTTCATGGCCTTTGATCTTTTACCCTTCACCAAAGATGGAGGGACGGGGTATCTTAACCTAACGTCTATCCAAATTTTTATGTCCGTGTTCATCTACTAATCCCAAAACAACCAACAGTTAATGTTAGAAATTTAATAAAGGAAAATAGAGAATGAAAAAGACTTCGATTAGATTACTTGGTGAACAGTCGGAATCCAGAATTACCAGGCTATCTAGAGGGATAAAAACTTCATCAATGCTTGGGAAGCACCTTTCTTGTCCCACTCATATTTACCCTCACTAGCCTCTAACACCTCATAGATAGCAATTGATCCCTCATAAATGTCAATAGTTGCCACTTTACGCTTCATATGGATCAAGGTAAAGGCATCAATTAGACTCTTCTACCTCCCCAACTACAATTTGTGCAGCCTCAGTCACTCATCTAGAGGAGGCTTCCCGGGGTTGAGGTTCAAGAAAATTTTCGAATAGGCGGTTAGGTGTGAACAAGATTTTGAAGGGGGTAGTTATAGCTTCAAGGCTTCCCTCAATCTCCCATCCTTCTTATAGCTGAGAGAAACAGACTTTACAAGGAAAAAAGTGTTCAGTACAACCTCATGCCAGGGGAAAAAGTAGTAGAAAGTGAAATAAAACTTACAAAGAATTGGGCGAGTACATTATAGAGTAGGGAAACCAATATTGTCCATGGGGTCTGGGGTGGCCCGGGTCCCACTAATAAAGAAGAATGTCTCATTCCATTGTTTGGCAGGATTATGCTTTAACCTAGTGAAGAGCACAGGGGCTTTGGGGAAAAAGTACTTCAAACCTTTGTCCTTAGCCTTGCTCTTCTCTTGAACTCGGTACAAAGTGAAGTATTGAGACGAGGAGACGTCAAACTTTCCAATATTAACCTCCATGCAATCTAAAATAGTAGTCATCAAAGGCCTCCAGTCATTAACTATGAATTGTTAGGGATACCACAATAAACTTTGAAATATCCACCATCATGCGAGGAAGTGGAAACATAGACCCAAAGGGCATCATTCATTGAAGCATACATCTTTGGCGACCATGGGGAAGTCCCTCCCATACGACTTGGCAGCCCTTAGAGTCGAGCTATTAGGTATTTGATATTTCGTACTGATCTCTTCCAATTCTTTATCAATAATTCTTGAATTCACCAGGGCCCCACTTGAGAAGTTTGGGTCACTAATCCCCAGTATTTAATGAACTGGGTTCAGGAGGGATTACATAAGTGAGGAGCTTAACTTAAGTTTCATCTCCCTGCTCAATGGTGGATGGAAAAAAGATATGAGGACATGATGTCTAAAGGGGGGTAGGGTTCAAAATCTTTGAAGGTGAGACATTTTCAAAAGACATGGTTTCAAAGCAAAGAAAATAAAGAGATCAATAAATGACAAGAGGAAGCTCAAGCAAGGAATATGTAATTACAAAAGTGAAGGGTGAGAGTCCTAATCAACCTAAGAGGTCCGCTTATAGACCTCTGAAGCCTAATACATTGTAGCTCTCCACCTTCTACGCTAATTGCATTCTCCTTCCCAATGCAATCTCATCATTATCGACATCTCACTAGATAGTTACTTTACTTCCCTTTTCATTTAAACGAGTAGGTATTTACCCTTTAAATTCTTACAAGAAGATATAGGGAGCTTTTGATGATACCACATTGAGTTCCTTAGTTACTCTAAGGATTTTTAGTTTCTTACTCTCCCCCGTATAGAGTAAGAGGTCTCGGGGTCTGCTAGAGACCTTTGTTAGAAAATTTCCATCTCTTAGTGACCATAAATATCCTAGCAAAGGGCCCACAAATAAGTTAAGGACCATGGTCGCACTACTATGGTTACCAAATGCCCGTTTGCACACTCAGACTTTAAAGACCAAGCTCAGAGACCTTAGGATAAGCATCCCCAAGCCTCAGATAGGTTCAGTCAACATTTGCCTAGCAAGAACTAACCTTTGTGTGGTTCCAAGAACAAATTCTTTTATGTCAAATAAACAAGCTTAGATCACTCTAAGAGGTCCTTTGTCACCTCATGACACCTCATACGTTCACCAAAGATTTTGTACCTTCTATAGAAAGTAAGTAAAAGTTAAAGAAACTATTTTACTACCACCCCCATTAGCATTGACTAATATAATCGGTATTTCATTCTCATATCAACTACCTTACACTGCCTACGAGCCTTTCACCACACTCCACCATGCTATTGTAGTCATTATACCTTAGGGCATCCCCGCCCATACTGCTACAATCTGTTAACTCTATCTCTCTTTCTAAGGGATGCCTATATATGGAAGGCTTATTAACGGTTAAGGGAGGATAAAACAAGTGAGAAATCGTCTAGTAAACACCAGAGCAGCTAGAAATAAATTATCTCTTAAATGGTTATCATTTTAGCTTTGGCTGAGCTACTATTAGTTGAATTTATTAGAAGAGATGGATCACTTCCAACCTCTCACATTTGTATACTCTGTAGAATCATAAATTAAGATAAGAAATCCCTTAAGGAGTCCATAAGTTACTTGAGAGAGATTATTAGACTAGTGATGAAGATCTCATAAACCTCAGACCATTTTAGCTAGGACCCAAGAAGTCTTTAGATTGTAATACTCTCATTTTCAACCTACTATACAAAGTAACACTATTCATAGTGGGTGTAGGACCCTCAGTTGAGGTATTAAACCGCTCTATATACTTGCCTCTCATTTTAACACACCTCCTCACTAACTCGTTTAATTTCCTGTGAGGGGCATATGTTTGGTCTAAGGTCTTAAAATATTTCAAGCACTCGTCAAAATTATTCTCAAGCAATGGTTCCATTTCTTATGATCCGTAAACTTTGTAAATGTAGATTTTTTTCTAAGGTATTTAACGCCTAACAAAAACCGCAACTTACTACACCATAGAGTATAGCGGTAAGTAAGGATCGAATCCATAGGGAGCGAGACTTAGAATTAAAGTGATTTGTCACTTTCAAAGGGTAAAAACTAAGAGATCATATGATTTGGGGTTTTGAGAATTATAACTATGATTAAAACTAGGCAATAATTTAAGTTAACTACTACTAACAAATATTATTTATAAAGATTAGCAAAAGGAGTTAAGTATCACCCCCCGACATGGATTAAAAATTTAATTAATGTATATGGTTCAAATTGCGTTTAATTGATCATACCCATTTCAGACCAAACATCAAATGTGAAGAGTGTAATCACAACAATAAAATATTAAAGTTTCAAGTTGTTATGGTTACAAATGGATTAAGTTTGTAGTAAAGCTTTAAACACTACCATTGCATGATTAGGGAAGTTTAAGTGGCTAATATACTCCAATATCGACACATAAATTTTAATTAAATTGATTAAAACCAAACCCTAGCTTTGAACCCCAAACATCCATGGTGGGTTTATAATCCTAACCCATTAACTACATACAAAGAATGGTAAATTAACTATAACAATCAAGTAAACAGAGATGTATAGAGATAAATTATACAAATTCATTTACTATAATTAAAATGTGTCTAATATATATATATATATATATAGAGAGAGAGAGAGAGAGAGAGAGAAAGAGAGAGGAAACACTAGGAGGTAAAATATCTCAACTATTAAGAGCACAAAAACCTATATGAAAGAATGACCATTAAAAAAAAGAAGGAAGTAAACAATATATACCAAAACATTATGGATAACTTTAATAAAAAAAGAAAGTTGGGTTGCAGGGAAAAATTGATTCACGCTAAGGGAGAATCGATTCTGATCATTTAATTCGTTCATGACATTGTCATTTTCTAGGGCTAATCAATTCGCTATAAGGTAATATTGATTTGGGTAATGGCACTTCATATTTTTCCCTAAGATCTCAATTCTTTCACGGAGCATCGGACAAGAATTGGAATAACTTCTTCATATGAACTCAGAGTGATGCACGACCATGAGAAGATAATTTGATGATCTACAAAACTAGTTATTCCAAATATCCAAATTTTGAAGTTTAAAATTACGAAAAGGCCTCTAAAGTTATATCATTTGATGAAACTTTCTCGCAATACAACCAAACTTCACGTTTAGCATTCCTAACACCTATAAACGCTCAAATTAACCTTACACCAGATATAAATAATCAAAATAGAGGTCTTTCAGTATACAATCGTATATAGAAAATTATGAAACTCGAAAATGCTAAAATTTATAAACATAAGGGAAAATAAATTATATATTTATGACCAATCACCCCCCTCCCCCCCCCCCCCCCCCCCACACACACACACGCACGCGCAATAACTTACACATTGCTAGACCCTAGTAATAAATTGAAAACCAAGCTTCTTGGCCCAGTGGTATAAGACCGCCACTGGGACAGTTGGATTGAGTTTGGTCCCCAGTTCGATCCTCGGCACTGTCAAAATAATGCTAAGCATGCGAAAACCACAAACCGTGAATGGGGGTTAGTCTAGGTGCGTGCAAGCTGGTCCGGATACCTCATGGTATGCTACCAAAAAAAAAGTAATAAAGTGAAAAAAAAAATAAGATTTACAAGATGTACTAAAACGGAGTAATTATGTAGAAAGGAGTAATACCGCTTTCGCGGGAACACGGGTGCATTTAACATATGTAATATGTCGTTAAACCCCCAGGTGTCCTAGAGGACTAGTTTTGTCTCATGAGGGTTTTCGTGGATGAAACCCACAAACGTCAAGTTTTCTCAAAACAATAACCCACAATCCAATTGCAAACTCAACATCATTTTAACAATAAACAAGCATGCAAGATTTCTTAAACTAGAAATATTATCTGAAATACTTCAGATCTTGAAATCGTGAAAATTGGTGACGTAGAGCACAATATTAGTTTTTATTCGGTTAAAAATTTTGTAATTCTGATAATAAATAAGCACACTTCAACTCAATTTTCCCCGGGATTTACACTCCACAAATAAATCATAAATAAAAGGAGTAATACTCGGGGCATGTGAGCATAAAGAGTAATTGTAATTAAAGTCAAGGTCACGAACATGCCACTGATGAAAAGGGATAAATTTAAGTAGAAAAAAAAGATCATGAAAGATATCATACATTATAAGAGGCGAAATAAACCATCGTGGCTCCTTTCAATTACACTAACTTTTGAATCATATTTACCTAATGATCACATGCGACTTTTACAAGATTTTGACAAAGTTTAGGTAATGTCTATGAAATGAAGGGAATTTTGGATTCAAAGTGTTTGGTGTAAAACTTGACATGCTAGTAATGTCTGGAATAAAACAAAGGAACATAAGTTCCTCAATTCAATCTTAAGTGATGAACAATCAAAAGGAATATGACTTTTCATTTCTTCTATCAACTTGGGATTCTAACTGCTTTCGAATCATTTATATCTTTTATCTCCCTTTTTTTATTTACAATACACAAAAACAAGTAAATTCACATGCTCAAATGCCACAACACAACAAAACATCAAGTTTTCCCAAATATGTTTCCAAACAAAAGCAAGGAAGGTGTATAAAAGGTTTATATTCCAATGTGGAGCTGGTTATGGGATTTAGTTTATGAAACGAAGGACTATATTTTTGGCTCAAAGGGTATTAACTAGGGAAAATATTTAGTAGGTGCGGTTAAGGTCGATATGGATTTAATATCAATAATGGTATGTGATCATATCCGAGGGTTCACATAATTATTTGATCTCCCACAATATCAACAAGCATCTTAAAGATTAATTTCACAATAATATCCTAAAATGAACAATCAAAACAATAATAATGAGATCACCAACGACATGAATAAGTTTTTCAAACGAGATAAGAGTTAGTATATGCACACTCAAAATGAAGAAGAGGCTCAAAATCTCATGAGGTATATAATTTTCATTGTGCTTGTATAGTTGTTGAATTAAATTTGCTTTACACGAAACATAAACAAGTATTTATGAAATGTTCTTGAATATATAAGATTTATTAAAACATGATTTCCATAATAAAGATAGTATGAAAACCCAAGGCTAATATTCATGAAAAATTATTCTCACTTAATATATAATAAATAAAATACACGAAAATACGGGGTATTACATTTTTAAACATTGGTTAAGCCTACTAATGTATTCTTCTATTGTATTAATATTTATTAGGGCCTCATATCACTCCTTGTTATTCTATAACTCCCATTGCATTGTCACGTTGACGACAAATGCGTGTTTGATTTCATCATTTATCTCTATGCCCAGTGCGATAGAGGTGTAACCGCAATTACTATATAATTATACATTAAGAATGACTTAACATAAAGTTTAAGGAATTCAGGACTGTGTTTGATGTTGAGTCTCATTGCCAACAATAACCCAACCGATTATTTTGTTGCAGATGGTGAGGGCGTGTGTACGTGAGATTATGCTTGGGGATTCATTCCTCCATGAAAAAAGGGAATTGTATTGGATTAACTTGCACGTTTTTTCTTTTTACCCCTTTTGGCCTACCCTTTTTATTTATCAAAGACACAAGTTCCATTAATGACTTTAGCAACACTTGATTTGCATCGTAGATTTAACACGTCCCATCATTCTTAAAGGCTTACATATCTTGTGAGTATTACACATCCTAATACCTAAGGGTATTATGGACAATGGTCAACTTTGCCAATGAGCATCTATCACTACAACTAAAATTGGAATGGCATCTTTCTCAAATTCGACAACTTCATGTGCACATGGCAACCCGTACACTGTACGAAGATGGTATTTTACATGCCAAATTTAATAGAATCATGTCTCCAACTATGTTAACAGTAATTTTCTCAACTCTTAGACAATTATGTCTATGATAAAATGCGATATTTTACCCCAAAGTTCTTTAAATATTAGGTTTGTATGTTCATGTTTGCTCACTCCCAGGGATCTTTTGACATCGGTATTTTTTATGTAACTTGCAAGCATATAAGGGTCCGTTTGGTTGGCATAATTTGCCTAGGCAAATGTCAAAAAGTTGGCAAATATGAAAATTTGTCCACATTTTAGCTGTTTGGTTGCATAATTTGCCTAGGCATTATTTGCCAATGTACAACACCTCCTATGCACAATCTGTGGGCAAATTTTGCTTACCTATTTGAGTGGGAAATATTTGTTCACAAATTTGCCAACTTCTTAAACGGTTTTAATGTTTTAAAAAATAATTTAAAAACTGTTTTAAATAATTAAAAAACTGTTATGAATATTTAAAAATTGTTTTATAATGTTTCAAAAACTGTTTTTAATATTATAAAAAATTGTTAAGAAAATATTTACAATTTTTTTAAAAAACCGTATTAACAAAATATTGTAAAAACTGTTTTTAACATTTTTAAAAACTGTTATGAATATATTATAAAAACAGTTTTAAAGTTTTAAAAAATAATTTTAAAGACTGTTTTAAATATTTAAAAAAACTGTTATAAATATTTAAAAACTGTTTTGTAATGTTTTGAAAACTGCTTTTAATATTATAAAAAATTGTTAAGAGAATGTTTTACAAATTTTTTGAAAAACCGTAATATAAAAATATTGTAAAACAGTTTTTAACATTTTTAAAAACTGTTTTGGATATATTATAAAAACTGTTTTAAAGTTTAAAAAAATATTTTGTAAAACTGTTTTAAATAGTTTAAAAAAACTGTTGTGAATGTTTAAAATTTGTTTTGTAATATTTTAAAAACTGTTTTTGATATTATAAAAAATTGTTAAGAGAATGTTTTACAAATTTTTTGAAAAAACGTAATATGAAAATATTGTAAAAATAGTTTTTAACAATTTTAAAAATTGTTTTGAATATAATATAAAAACAGTTTTAAAGTTTAAAAACAAAATTAAAAAATATTTTAAATAGTTAAAAAAAACTGTTGTGAATATTTAAAAATTGTTTTGTATTAAAAAAAATTGTTAAGAAAACGTTTTACAATTTTTTTTAAAAACTGTAGTATAAAAATATTGCAAAAACTATTTTTAACATTTTTGAATATAATATAAAAATTGTTTTTAAATAAATTAATTGGATTGACTTTAATTTCGCCTAATGTTGTTTGATAGCGTCATCTGAATTTGCCTAGGTAAAATTTGCCTGGACAAAATTTGCAGGCAAATTTTGCCATGCCCACGCTTTTGCCCATTGACAACCAAACGGACCCTAAAGGCATTCAGTTTTGTGTAAACGGTCAGAAAGAAACCCATGCTTCTATAAATGAGCTTTTTTAGCTACAATAGCGCACTATAATGCTCTATTTGTCATTACATTGCCTCGATGCCAAACCTTATTAGTCCAAACAATTGAAAATGTTCTCATACCAGCATTCAATTCTTTTGAATGTACACAAATAGATTTGGGTACCTGCCCCACATGTTCCTCGGCCTATCACAACTATCATAGAATATAATGGGGGTTATCAACTTAGTTACACCGATCAATCCTTGAATAAACAATTTCTTGTCCTTTATCGACAACCTTGACCTTGTACAAATAAAGTTTCATGTTCTTTTGAACTTGGAACAACCCGTCATAAAATTTGTGAGGCAACATTTATATACAACGTTTGTATGTCTTGAACAAAAACTTGTGACGATACTTCAGGCTCATACAAACTTCAAGGTGCCTGAGTACCTATTCAAAATTCTCCTTCTCGACAGCCATTAATGCAAAGGTAGTGCAAAAAGACCGACTAGTTGAACTCACCCCAACATTTCAAATAGCTACATGCCGTATCTATTTGTCTTGTAGATCTAATCTCTTATCAAAAGAAAAGGAAAACACTGCTAAAAAAGTTTTGAGTTTGGAAACACAGCATCACATTTGCTTTCACATATCTGGACAAATTACATAGTGTTCCTCGATAAATAAATGTGGAAGTTTCATGGTCGTGCTACCTTGCATGCCATTAGTCTTTATATTGCGCTTAGCATATTGAATAGTCATCGGTGTTAGTCGACACTCAGCTTTTTTCATTCTTTTGAACCAACGCTCGAAACTCAACGTATCATATATCATGAATAATAACATTTGAACAACACTATGCAAGAAGATACTGTGGGTTCTAAATTACACCCAAACTCAACATGATTTGATTGGGAAAGAAATCCATCATTTAAAACACGCAATGACATGCCACCCTATATGTGCAATCACCTAATGGTAACTCGTGTCCAAACATATAATATATCGTGAATTGATCTAATGTCGTGATCAAGAGTATTTTTTGTTTTGAAGTATGATGTGTGTTATCTGACATGTCACCAAAGTTTTTGAGCTTAGGACAATTACTTAAGTAGCTACCCACCGGGACGAGTCACCATGGAAATTCATTTTCTTTGATGTCTTCCCACCAAATTTAAAGACGAACTCGCATACATTACCTTGTGTGCGTTGGAATTTTTAATGGTCTAAAATATTTTTAAAAAAAACTCAAAGGGGTTGGACAGTTGAGATTTCACTCTTTGCATATCCGCTCTAATAATGTCATTAGGGGTTAAGGGAGGTCTTTTCTCTTTTGGGTACATTAAGACAAGTATGATCCCGTGGAGTTATCCTTTGTAGTGGCCACAAAAGATGACAAATTTTCTATATTTTCTAAAAATCAAGAGATATAGAATATAACATAACACAAACCTCACTAAAACTTGACCTAATGATTAAAAATAGCAGAGTTTTAGAATTAGCAAATTATTAAACTTCACCGTTGTAATGTTATGAAATGAAATGAGGTTCTGTTACAGATTTGGTGGGGGGGAGATATCAAGCACCAACAAAAACCCATATGCATCTTCATAATTTTGTTGGGTTGAGTACCATCTACGAAGTACTCGAATTCATATTTTTCAGTTCTTAGAATTAGCTGGGTTAAGAACTCATGATAAATGCATAAATGATTTCAAACATAATTTTAAAATTATGAATACCAAAAAGCCAAAGAAGGCATGCAAAAAGGTATGGATAAAATAAAGACAACTTTGAATAAAAACTCATTCATATTTTAGATTTTTCATCGCTTTTTTCTATTTGTTTATATTCATAAACAAAGTGAATGAAGAATGGTTTAATCACAGAGTTTAGGTTTATAAAACATAACACAGATATGTGCATTAGTTGTTATTTCTTCTCCTGAACAAGAAATTATAATCTTTGTGGAGAATTGTATCCATATCTATACATATAGGTACAAACTTTTGTAATGGCAGATTTTTAGCTCACCTGCTTATGCTCATTAAACAGAACAATGGAAAAATAAAACCAACAATTTATATGAAAAGATGTGCCAAGTAGATAACTTCACTGAATGAAAAAGGAATATGAATCTGTTTGACAAAACAAACTTATCAAAAGCATTACATGGGTAAATTACTCAAGTGGAATGTATTTTTGTATCTATTGAGCCCTTAATGTTTAATATGTTTCTAATCAGTCATTTTGTTATAAAGTCAACATATCGTATATAATTTACCCCCTTGCTCTTGTCTAAACTTGTGAATTTACGTTTTTTACCTTGTTAAACCTACCGACGTAATTTTTACTATTTGGAATTTTAATGTTTACATTTTTTAAAATAAACTTCTAATATTTAAAGCTTCATGATTGTTGAAATAAAATCCTAGTGGATTTTCATATTGAATATTTATTTTAAGAGATTTTAAAAAACACTTAATCTTAAACAGGTTTTGAAATAAAATTTCATATTTAAAATAAATTTAATATCAAATAGGTTTCAAAATACAAATAGTAAAAATTAGATTGGAAAGTTAACAAGCTCAAAAAAGTCACTTCGCAGGGTTAAAAAAAGGCAAAGAGGTAAATTATACACAATCCTTTAACTTAACTAATTCTTTTTAATGAAAGGGCTAATTAGAAACCGACTAAACACCATGAAGATAATATGTCCTCGATATGAACACTAGAAAAATATTAGGGGCCATCTAAGTGAGTTACGGTAATTACCCTAGAATCTAACTAAACAGGGAGTACGTCTCAAACATCCATCGTACTTATGTCAAACATAAGTTGGAAAAATCAAATCAAGATTTCACCCAACCCATTATTGATGAGTGGCAACAATCCTGATTTTATTTTTGTACAATTCTATGTAGAATATAAGAGTGAATGGTGGGTAGTGAGGACTCCTCACTGAGGAGTGATGTCGGGGATTGAGGACGCTGAGGATTTTTTTTTTTTTTTATTGGGGTTGGGGGTTGAGTTTGTGAAACGAGGGATTTCACTGTTCAGAATCGACATTAGTGGTTATTCCTTGATTAAACTTAAATGTTGTAAACAATTACTAATTCAAATGGTAGGCCAAGAGTTCAAATTGTCTTGTGACCACTTCTCATAGTGTATCCTGACGTTTGCGGATAGGAAGGTCTATATGTACCCTTGGAAAAAATCATGTGCTCAAAGTGATAAATAAATAAAAGAAATAAATAATATTAATAATTCAAATGGTGAGCCAAAAATGAGAAATCATGCAAGCTGAACATTATCTGCACATAAATCCTGGTGCTCATAAACGACAACAAATATGTATAACATTATAAAGAAAATATATTACGGAATTCTTAATATGGGTTCGTGTTTAGTGAAGAAATGGAGAGATAATAAACTCTGGTCAAACGTGAAGAATCCAAAAGTGAAGAAACTCTGGGGCATAGTTAGTAATCCTGGAAGCCATTTCCATGAATTCAGTCAACCAAGCAATGCTCCTTATGATCATCCCGAGCTTGTCAACTTATTTCATATTTTTTGTTTTTATCAAAAAACTTGATTTATTGGGGAATTATATGGTTCGCAATCTAATTGTATACCTACTTCCAGTAGCAAATAGTTGGCAGTAATTAAAAGTTGAATTATAGTAGTGATGGGATTATTTATATAGAAGTTTGATTTAACTATTTTGAAAAGCATTAATAGATAGGGCTCAATTCGGGCTCGGACAATATCAGGCTCAGGTATGTATTTTCAATCTCAGCCTGCACTTGAATTTGGGCTTTAAATTTGGTCAGACTTAATTAAAGCGCGACCACAATATTATCAAACAGGCTTCAGGATTACTCATTCAATTGACGAACAAATGAATAGGTCCTATTTTGGTTTCATACTAAGATTTTTACCATCGAATAACTCATAAGGGGTCACCACAGCAGAAAACGAGATAGAGAAATGATTGAAGAGCACTAGACAAGTCAACAACCTGCAATCGCAGACACCTTGAACTAGTCAAGCAAAACTTCACAATGAAACCTTCACTATCACAACCCATTCTTCTGACCCTAGACATTGTCGTTGACATGCCACAGTGTCTAGAATTCTACCTGGCATTTTGTTTCGATTATGGAGCCTTTACTTTTAGAACCCTAGTTTTGAAAAGAGCCAAACTGCTCGTAATTTTCACTTGTCCTCAGGATGTGAAAAGTACTTAATTGCTTGTTGTGACATGTGAGATGTCACTTATTATATTTTGTACATGTTATATAGTTCGTATTTGTGTAATGTGAATTCACACTTTTGGAAAACGGACATAATACACGATAATACATTAATTAAACATTTGAAGTGACTTGGTATTATGCGCGACTTAGGAATACATTAATCAACACGGTAATACATTAATGTAGTTATCGGTTATACGGTAATACATTAATTAACATGGTAATACATGTTAGAATTACCTAAAACTTGTAGTTATCGGTTTGTGATGTTATACAACTTATATTTGAAGGAGAGTGGGTTTTAGATATATTAGAGACGTATTTTGGTTTGGTGTTCATGGTCGTTTTTTACACTTGGTGAAGATGAAACTGCGTCAATATCATGAGAGTGAGATTAGGACCTTGTTCGAACAAGATATAGGATTTCGTTATAACAACTTGGGAAACTGGTTAGAATGACTTGGGCTTTCTCGTTCAAACGACATGTGGTATCTCGGTAGAATGACTTGGTGATTTCGTAAGAATGACTTTTCACCAGGTTGGCAATTAATCCCGAATTAATTTTGAGATAATTAATATGAGTATTAAGACATTGTTTTAGTAATCAGTGAGTAGATTGGATTAATGTATTTTGGCTTTATGTGCAAAGCATACTATGGTGTGTGAGTACTCGTGGGGACGTACTATGAGAGATTTTGATGGGACGCGTATGACGTTGACCTCGTTCGTACCCCAGTGATGGCGTTGACCGCGTTCGTACCCCAGTGATGAGACGGACTTTACCTTGGTCCTCTTTCCCCGATCCTACGTGTTAAAGTACCCATTTTTCCCCGTGGGGGTAACAGGGGATTCTCTAGTATAGCCTAGGGTACGGGACCATACGATTGGTGTGATGGCGTAGTGATTATTCCTTATTGATGCTTTGAGGTTATAGGTTTGGGATGACCTATAACCATACCTAGTATGTAAGGTAATAGGGATAGGCCTTCGTACCTTTATGTGTGGGCTTTTGCATAGCCCGTCTATTTGGATGTGAGTGTAGACATGCTCACTTGAATATTAGACTTGTGTGATTGTCTTTCCATTATTGAGATTATACTAGATATGTACATACGAGACTCTTGCCTATCGAATACTTCAATTAAATAAATGAGAAAGATTTATAATTATACATTGTTGGGTTCACTTGGGATTGGGATTTGACGTGCAAATTATATTTATGTTGTTTGGGTTGGGTTAACTTAAAAGCAACTAAAATATGAGAAGAAGATGCATTGTTATTATTGTAGCCCAAATTCAGTTAAATTCTTACTCTTTGTAGACTTGCTAGGTTTAATCCTATTTGTGAAATTTGTTTTCAGTCGTTGCGGCCATAGCCCTGATATCTTTCACTCATCTCTGTTTCATCTCATCTATAGGATGTAGGTGTCCAGCGTGCATACTCATTTCTATTTATTATATTTCATTTTAGTACTCATCGAATCGAATATTTAAATTGGGATTTATTTACTTTGAGGCATGTCATTTATATTCAAAATTGAATTTTATTATGCAATTTGTATTCCATTGATGGAGTCTTTTACTAAATGAATTTTGGTATCAGAGTTATGTTGGTTTTACTCGTATTATTGCTAGCTTTTTATCGTTACGCTTTATTTTTATTTTAGTCATGTTTAGAATGATACAAATGGTTTAGACTCCTGTATTATTTAAATTTGGACTTGATCAATCTAGTTATGAATTTTACGATGTGACAATATATTTCAATTGTATCAAGTTGTAGCATTTTCAGGCCGAGCCTACACTCATGTCTCATATACAAGGGAGCACAACCTAGAAAAGGAATCATTTCATTCACAGTAATCAAATCCAATTCAGATTTGACCACAAATAAGTTAGGGTTAAGGAACTACGCAGGTGATATCATGGAGTTTGGATGTAGGATACTCGTGTAAACTAGGAAGTTTGGTGAGGATATTTAGCGGTAATACAATGAAGATACGTAAAGTAGGATTATGAATTTTAGGAATCAAAGCTTAAGCTTTATTAAGAAACAATGCCTAAGGTTCAAAGAACAACCCTTCAAATAACATGGCATCTTGCCTGAACTCTACTATTTTACATTAGCTTCATATTTCCATAGCTATGGTAATTTATAAGCTCTGCATCTCTGCAAGTAGTCAACTATGTTAAGAAACTATAACGCTACTATTTAACATTAGTTTAATATTTTCATAGCTAAGGTAACTTTGTAAAGTGTTCACAACTTTATGTTAAGAAACTATTTTAGGACAAATAAATAGTTTGCTTCTTTAGTCAAGTTATGCAACTTGGGCCTCTCAATATCATTAAAAATTGGTGGACAAAATAAGTTTATGGTTCTTTACAAGCATTCCATTGAAAAAGTGTCGGTCAACAGAGATGCATATCTATTCCAACTCCTTTTGATGGAAAATAGTGAAGCTTCAGGGTTATATTAGTATTTGTTTTAGTATTTTTAGTCATTTTTATATTTATTATTTTTCTTTTATTTTTAGTGCATTTTTGTTGTTTTGTATTATAGGATTGATGGAAAGCCTTCTAAAAGGGGCATTTCAGGAAAAAGTTGTAAAGGAGGTGCTCTTAGGTCATGTGACATCACATGGGCCTAAGCCCATTTCTCTGATTTGGTATTGAGGACCTAATTTTAGATCCTTCTAATTCCTCCTATAAATACCACATTACCTCATAGTAAAGGAATTCTACATTTCTCCAATTTAAGTATTTATCTCTCACTTGAGTGTATTTTTTTTATTGCCAATGACGGCTTAATTCACGTCACCTTTCCTTTAAGGTTAAGTCGAACGAAGGTATACGCATTAATTCTAGCCACGGGCCTGATAGTGTTTTTTGGGCCCTCGATCTCGTACTTCTCATAAAATTTGTGATGGCTCTTAACAATGCAAAATAAAAGCCTATCCCATTAGCAACCCTCGAGTGATATATTGTCCAGTGAAAGTTGTGCAGCATCAATGTTTACTAGAACATGGATTGTTTTGGTGCGAAATAAGGGTATGGATACATGGTATGCTACTTCGCCTGATACATGGTACATTGGGGGTAGGTTTAGTTAGGGCACTATTTCAATTCATTGTTCGCTAGGAATTATTATTGGATTATTATGATACCATATAATGTGTGTGGGTGTCGGTGTGGGTGTGGGTGTGGGCGTGGGTATAAAATACATATGACACTAAGACACCTATACTCGAGTTTTATTTTAATAAATTAAGCTTTTGTATTGAGGCATTTAATGCTTGGAGTACCAAGGTTTTGTAGATCTGTCTGGCCTTGAGAGGTTGTAGCCTTTATCCCTACTTTGAAATTTGACTAGGGGTAACCCTCTCAATTTTAAACCAACACCATAGGGATGTGAAATTGTTCTTAGTTGGAGTTGAACCCTACCCACCTCTGTAAAAATAGGGTGGTCACCCTCTTTAACTAAAACTAATTCTAACAACAGCACAATCATTGCAACTCAATCAAACATGAGTAAAGTTAGATAAACCCTCATTTGTACCCTCCATCCACACCCTTGTAATAGGACAAAATTTGTGGAACCTACTTTTTAGAAGTGAGTCCAAAACAAACCTCTCAAATCAGTTAACTATTTTTTGTTTAAACAATAACTAAACAAATAACATTCACAATTTGATTTCTAACTATTAAAAAAGTGTTTTTAATATTTATTTTTATAAAAGACCTGTTTTAAAAACTTTTTTTTAAAAACAACTATTTTTCTTGTTTATATATATATAGAAAACAATGTTTTTTTTTATAAAATGGTTTTTAAAACTACAGTTTTTGTTGGAAAAAAATTGATGGGTCGTGATGTTGACGCGAATTGACATCTATTAAATGGTATGGATTCGCGCCAGCGACACTGACCAATTGCGATTACAATATCAATTTTTTTGCCATTTTTATTTTATAAAAAAGACAAATCTATATAAAAAAAAATTGTATAAAATTGTTTTTAAAAACTTGTACACTTTTTTTTGGAAAAAAATTGATGGGTCGTGCTGATGGCGCGGATCCATATCTATTAAATGACGTGGGTCCGCGTCAGCGACACTAACCAATTGCGATTAGAAATATTAATTTTTTTGCCATTTTTATTTTATAGAAAAGACAAATCTATATAATTTTTTTTGTATAATATTGTTTTTAAAAACTTGTACACTTTTTTTTGGAAAAAAAATGATGGATTAGTGCTGATGGTGCGGATCCATATCTATTAAATGACGTGGATCCGCACCAGCGACACTAACCAATTGTGATTAAAAACATCAATTTTTTTGCCATTTTAATTTTATAAAAAAAACAGTTTCTATATAATGTTTTTTTTATAAAATTGTTTTTAAAAACCTGTACACTTTTTTTTGGAAAAAAATTGATGGATTAGTTTTGATTGCGCGGATCCATATCTATTAAATGACGTGGGTCCGCGCCAGCGACACTAACCAATTGCGATTAGAAACATCAATTTTTTTGCCATTTTAATTTTATAAAAAAAACGGTTTCTATTTAATGTTTTTTTTTATAAAATTATTTTTAAAAACTTGTACACTTTTTTTTGGAAAAAAATTGATGGATTAGTGTTGATGGCGCGAATCCATATCTATTAAATGACGTGGGTCCGCGCCAGCGACACTTACCAATTGCGATTAGAAACATCAATTTTTTGCCATTTTAATTTTATATAAAAAAAACAGTTTCTATATAATGTTTTTTTAAAAACTTGTACACTTTTTTTTGGAAAAAATTTGATGGGTTAGTGTTGATGGCGCGGATCCATATCTATTAAATGAATTGGCTTCGAGCCAGCGACACTAACCAATTGCGATTAGAAACATCAATTTTTTTGCCATTTTTGTTTTATAAAAAAACAGTTTTTGGAGAACCTGATTTTTTTATAAAATTATTTTTTTAAATATTTAATCAAATAAAACAGATTTTTTATGTAAAAAAATATTACAAATACTGTAATATTTTTATTAAAAAAATTGGCTTTTAAAATGGGAGGGCTGATTTTGTTTTGAATTTAAGAGTGATTTTTTATTTGGTAGAGTTGATTTGAAAAAAAAAAGTGATTCCATAATTTTTGTCTTATTGCAAGGGTATGAGAATGGGGTACAATTAAGGGGTTCGCGTAGTGGAGCACATCAAACATCTGTAGAAGTAGGTCTAACAATTATGACAAAAAACAACCATCTGACAATCAATTTAGAATCCCAAAACGCATTAGGGGTGTGTTTGGGAACCAATTCCATGCCATGGGGTTGGAATTTGAAAAAATTTAGGGCCCGTTTGGCAACCCAATTCCAAGTCTTGGAATTGGAATTGGAAGGCCAATTTGAATTCCACGGAATTGAAATTGGCCTTTCAATTCCAATTCCAAGCCTTGGAATTGGATTGCCAAACGGGCCCTTAGATTAAATTTTGAAAATTTTCCAATTCCAATGCAATGCATGGAATTGGGGTTTCTATACACACCAATATATTAAAAGCCTCAACTTCTATAATGCCATGCATCATGACAACTTCACATTAGCATACATGTGCACAAGAAATTGTAAGTCCTTTGCAGGATATTACCAAAAGGTTCAATCTTCTACGCAAGTCAACCATGATTGTATGGCAACGTGATTAGTCAACAACAAGGTGCTAGAACCTTAAATCAATCCTAAATGATAAGCGTTTAGCATTTCCAGCCACACAAACTACACAATTACATGTACCCATATCTTTAAATTAACAAATTGCAATAAAACAATAAAAGTTTGGATAAGAGCTAATTACGAACTTCAACAGCAGATGCAAAATATGTCAATAGAGCTTAAGTGGATATGTACCCTGGTGAACGATTTTTACAATGATCATCAGAAGAAATGAAGTTGGAGCTGCACATCTTATGCATACCCTGAACATAATAAATTCTTATTGTCGGGATTTATCACTAAACAAACAAACATATATATATATATATATATATATATATATATATATACAGTCCTGCTCTTGTGCGGACTAGTCCGCATTTTAAGAATACGGACCGGACATGTGTCACCTGACGGTGAACCCAGAAAAGAGAGAGAGTGTGCCTATAATTTAGGCGATAAATTCTAGGTGCTCCGTTAGGTGACACATGTCCGGTCCGCATTCTTAAAATGCGGACTAATCCGCACAAGAGCATTATTATATATATATATATATATATATATATATATATATATATATATATATATATATATATAGAGAGAGAGAGAGAGAGAGAGAGAGAGAGAGAGAGAGAGAGAGGGGGGAATAAACATTAAAGAGATGAAATCTTATACATTGGCTATCCTGAGCAGCTCAATGTCTCCATAGATTACCTGATCATATGGATTCTTTTAGGTTTCCATGAAATCAGCCAACGCAAAACAAAGAAACAATACATATGCCAGCAATACAGGTATTATCTAAGAACAACTTACCAATAAAAGACTTAAAATAAAATCTACAACCCCAACATAAAGCATTGACAATTTTTATAAATTCTAAACATCAACCAGCAATTGCTATTCCACATTATCAATGGCAAAACAAGAACACAAATCCCCAAATCTCTACTCAAACCCTACTTTCTACGCTTGAGTGGCCCAGTTTTGTACCCAACTCTTTCTCAGATTCCCCCAAGGAGTCAACGAACACCTGTATTTCCATTACTCTTAATCCTCCCATCCCACCACCTTGAGAGAGAGAGAGAGAGAGAGAGAGAGATGAAATCTTGCACCTTGGCTATCCTTAGAGCTCAAAATCTCAAGTAATCACTTGATCATCGGATTCTATATAATTTTTCATGAAATCAGCAAACTCAAAACGAAGAAACAACAAAATCACAGAAAACAGAGTTATTATTCTAAAACAACTTACCAATAAAAGAATCTTAAAGTAAAATCTCCAACCACAACATATATTCCTTAATTTTAAACCAAAACTCAGTGTTATTCCACATGGCCAATGTGAAAAACAAGAACAAGCACCCACACGAGCCATCTTAAACCCTACTTCCTACGCTTGAGCGGCCCAGTTTTGTACCCACTCTTAGTTGGCTTTCCCCAAGGAGTCGAAGAGCACTTCCCATGATTCCCACTACTCTTACTCCTCCCCTCACCACCACCATGAGGATGATCCACCGGATTCATAGCAACTCCTCTAACCGTGGGCCTTCGTCCCAACCACCTGCTCTGCCCAGCCTTTCTCAACTTCCTAGCCCCGTGTCCCGGGTTCGAAACAGTCCCGATTGTTGCCCTACAACGAGTATCGATCAATTTCTCTCTCCCCGATGGCAATCTAATTAGACAATGCCTTGAAGCTTTTGGTTCTTTCAGTATTTTGGCTGAGGTGCCTGCAGCTCGAACGAGCTTGCCGCCTTGGCCAGGATTCATCTCGATGTTGTGAATTAGGGTTCCGATACGCATCATAGATATTGGCATGCAGCTCCCAATCTGTGAGCTGATGTCTAGGGTAAACAATGGGTTGTTCATCATCGACATTTTGCTGGAGAGGTCTGATTGTGAATCGAATGCATCTGCAAGAAAGAGAAAATCCAAGAGATTCATGAATTTCACACACAATAGATGTATAAATATCCCAGATAAATAAAATTTTAAAATCTATATGATAAAGCAGGGAAGTGTTTTAAATGTGCAAGCACAACAACGACCCAGATTTGTTTAGAAGCCAACAGTTCAGATTGCATCTTATTTTTTGTTTTGCAGACCATTAATTTTCATCACTATTAACTTTAATTCAAATAAACACACTTTTCCTTTCATCAAATTCCTCCCCAATTCTTTCTCGATTCCAAAAGAAATATCTCCACTCTCTCTCTCTCTCACACACACACCATGGGTCTACACAAAGCATAACAAGAATCTCCAACGACAAAACCAACCAGCGAGCACATACACTCTTACAGAGGCGACGAATTCTACACCGATCCCTGGACGACGGCTTTTCCAGCTCCATATCTATGACCAGCCCACTGTCGATCTCTCTATCTAGATCAAAGGTACTAGCCAACCCTCTCACCTTTTCTCTCTTATCTATATTTTTTTACATCACAAGATTTTTGGGTCTGTTTCACACGTTTTTTTCAAACTCTGCTCTGTCTCTCAACCCTCTTCTCTAAAACACCCTCTCCGTTCTCTCACACTCACTCTCACCCTCAACCCTACAAAACCTCAGCCTCTATTACTCAACTGCCACCATCACCATCACCACCAACCACCACCTACTCTCCCTCTCTCTCTCCCTTTTGGGTTCAAAATCTTGGCTAAAAGTTCAAGATTTTTCAAAATCGTTTCTGCATATGTTTCAAAATCCGTGTTCGATACCATTTTTCAAGGCTTTGGGGTGGTTCAACCTTGAATTGGTATAATTTACTCAAGTTTTGTCCTGGTGATCTTTCCGCAAGCTTCTTGTATGAACCATTCTAGAAATTGATAGAAGTTTTGATTGCAGCTTGAATGTTTTTTATGGGTAATGATATCTCCCTTTTTTTCAATTTATTAAGCATTTATTATATTTCTAGTTTTGTTGATGGTAACATTCTTTTTAATCTCTCTTTCCCCCTCTATCTCTTTATTCCCCTGTCATCTCTTAACCATCTTCGTAGTATAGGGATTTTAATTAAATATTTGACTCATTTCAGGCTCAGAATTACTGTTTGGGGTTCTGAAACAGTAATTGTGAGTGAAAGTTCAAAAGGGAAATGATGATTTGAAATGAGAATATCATACAGGGGAAGAATGAACAGGCACTTTTATGCTGATTAATTTTTTTTCATGGTTGTGTGTTTTACAGAAATAAATAGCTAATGTGAGATAGCCTTAAATGCCCCTGTTCATTTTGATAGATTGTATCAACCCAAGCGCACTTTCCTTTTGGGTTTCAATTTAAGGGTTGAACATATGAAGTATGTGGTCTTTCATTTCTCTTGCTCTCGCGCCTTATTTAAAGTTCGTCTCCTCAAGTTTGATTTGGATTTCTGTTTGTGCTTGGAAATTAGTTGAGGTTTCATCTTAATGAAAAAACCCTATTTTAAATAGAAATACTGATTATCTTTGACAGTTTCTATGGTTTTTGGTCTTCCATCATTGTTTGGGTTACCTGATTGTCAGTTTTCCTAAGCTTATCATTCAGTACATTCACATATGTGCCATAACATCTATCTATCTCCTTTTGCATTTTTTGTTCCGTCTTATTTACATTGATCTAGGAATCGATGTTCTTAGCATTGGAGAGCATATATTCCCATTCAAACAACAACAATTACAAACTTGTAAAAACATTTTTCCCCTGTAAGTATCCTGTATATGTACTATTACAATGATTATTCAGGGACGTTGTGCACTTGCTAAAAAAAATTCAAGCTAAATGGTTTCATTTGGCATTGTGTTTGAAGTTCTCTTTATAACAGTTTGGTAAGTTGTGCTTTTGAAGATGGTCATTACAGGAAGACTGAAGACATGCTCTTATATGATGTAAATTGATGGTTTTCATTGCTAATTTTGACCTTCAACTTTGGCTTGAGGTTTTTGTTGAGCTGTAGTTTTGTAGATATTCTTGGGTTAGCAACTTCAATTTCAAACGTTACTCACTTTTGGACTGTTATATCAAGTAAATAATGGTGAGTTTAAGCATCAGAGGTTGTTTTTGGGTTTGGCACTGTCTTGGGGTGTTTTCATAATTATCACTGTGCTTGCTTAGATATGCAACTCTTTGTAAACAACTATATGTCACCATACTCAAACACTAATCTGTCACATTTTGGCAGTCTTAGAGTGTTTTCATAATAATATTATCACTTTTTTGTGTGCTTGCTTAGTTATGTAACTCTTTGTAAGCAACTATATGTCACCATAACCAAACATTAATCTGTCACATTATCTTTTAAAGTTTACATCAATCTGATTGCAATTTAACTATTTCAGAAACTATCTAGTTTTCGATCTTAATTCAGTTTTAGCTTTGAATGCTACTTTAACTAGTAGCTCATTTCACACTTTTAATTGGTATTACAGTCATGGTTCAAAGTCGCGGTGTCGGTATATGGTTCGAACGCTCAATTTTTTATTTGGTATCGGTATCGATCTCGGGCAATACACAACTATATACTGTTTAGAGAACTCAAAAAAATTTGAAAAAAAAAATAGAAAAATAAGAATATTAATATGACTCAATTAGACAAGTACAAAATCATCATTTAGTAAGCATAACATTGTCTAATTGTTTAGTATGCATAAATTGTCTAAATCAATACATATTTAGTAATATATTCTTCGTGAATGTTATAATATTACCTATTATTACTAATTAAGGATATATATAATACAAATAATCATACACTTTAAGGATAGATAAATAGTGACATATTTTAATACAAACTAAGTAAATACAAAAAGAAGGTTATATGGGAGATAACCCTTTATTAACACTACAAGAAGATAAATGAGAGATTCAACCAAAAAAACGGATTTGTGTTCCAAAACATCATATACCCGGTACCGAATTGAAAGCGATTGCTCCGATCGTGATATGAATGCAAAATTGAGGCTCAATTGAGTGAGTTCCAGGTTGAGATAGAGAGATTGATGCTTAGTACCTTAAGCCAGCTCCTGTGATATCGCCGATATGAGCCGTTTCTCGATATCGCCGATACTACCGAGAAAATACCGATTAGAATCGATTCACATCAATAATCGAAAACTCAACTCGAAACTCGAAACCGGATTGGAAGGTACAGATACCTAATCAACTCGGTCGTATCGTCACGGTATCAGCCTTGACTTTGAACCATGATTACAGTAGACGAATGTTATTATGAACACTGTAACCATTTAATCCTACACTTCACAGGAATGAAGACAGCTTTGTAAGTTTTCTTTGGGGATTTTGTTAATTTATCATTGTGATTTTTAGTTAGATGTGTTTTACACAAATTACCTTGTATTGTGCTCAACCAAATTCATATTTTAGGGGTAACACTAAATGCCATCCGCAAGGAGTTATAATAGTACCTAGTTAAGGATAAATATAATGTAAATAATCATAGTATCAGCCCATAAATTTCACAGTCAAATCAAGTTTTGTGTATGTGATTTGAATTAATGCATCTGCACGACAGAGAAAATACAAAACGGTATATAAATTTATAAACACACAGATCAAATTATATATATGTATATATATATATATATATATATAGAGAGAGAGAGAGAGAGGCGGGTTTACGGGGAGAGGCGCTGAAGGTCCGAATTGGAGGGTGGAGGAGCTTGTTGAAGAGGGTGGATGAAAGCATACGAGCTCTCCACAGTGCCATTTTCACTCTGCTTTAGGGCTTTGGACACCAACTTAATTGGAGGGTATCACCACTTTAATAACCCGCTTAAAATTTACGTGCCACTCCCCCCCCCCCCCCAAAAAAAAAAAAAAAAAACACCTGCTAAATTCACAGGGGGCAATTCGGATTAGCGGTGTTACTTTCGAGTCACGTTGATTTTTATTTGAGTATAAGTTTTTGGTACTCTTAAATCTATACAAGTTAATCGTGTCATATTCGGGTCATTTTGGGTTATTACCATAAACGGATTATCGTGTCAAAAATTACCGGCGCTAGCTAAATCCTACCCATTTCCCCCAAAACAAAGACCCACTTACCTGTTGTTTCTCTTCCCCAAACCTTATGGGTCTTCTTCTTTCCTTTTTTGCTTACATGCTTGTTTATGTAACCAAGTGAAGAGATGTGTGACGATAATGTTGATGTTGATGATGAGAAGAGCGTGTATATTCCTCAAATTGTTGATGACTTGAAACCTAAAATAGGTCAGGAATTTCTAAACTTAGATAATATCAGATATTTTTACAATGAATACGCAAAAAAAGTTGGGTTTAGTGTTCGTAGTTGGTCTACCAAGAAGACAAAGAGTGGTGAAATTTGTAGGAAGGAGTATATATATTTCAAAGAATGAAAGAGTTTAGTAGTACATGATGTTGAATCATCAAGGCGTCGGGGATCGTTGAGAGATGAGGGTAAAGCGGCACTTGGTGTCAAGTTGTTAGATTCTAACTCTTATATAGTGGTAAAATTTATTGAGGGGCATTGTCATCCACTTTCAACCCCCCGAAAAATTCACTTATTGTGATCACATCGCAATGTCTCAAAGGCACATAAGCCCTTAGCTCAACAATTTGGGATTGTTAATATACCCACAATCAACAATTTGATTTTTTAAGGGGTCCAAGCAGGAGGGGTACGAAAATATTGGTTTTACACAAAGAGATTTGTATAATCATCAGTGAGATTTGCGCAATACCAAGAAGGGACATAATGGAGAAATGTTGTATGAGTATTTGAATATGGAACAAGAAAAGAATTCGGCATTCACTTTTAAAATTCAGGCGGACGATGAAAAGCGGATCACTCACTGTTTTTGGGAGAATGCAAACGCGGGACGTGCTTACAAGTATTACGGTGATGTTGTTATTTTGACATGATGTACCACACTAATTGCTACAGTATGATATTTGCACTATTTTTGGGGGTTAGTAATCATGTTCAAACAATAGTTTTTGGTTGTGCTTTCTTAAGTGACAAGACCATAGAATCGTTCGTCTGGTTGTGAACCACGTTTTTTCGATCGATATGTTAACTAGTCAACGAGCGGAGAGCGCACATTCATTTTTCAAGAGATACGTTTCGAAGAAAAATTCCTTGATATATTTTATGGTCCAATTTAGTAGAGGACTTCAACGTCAACATCATGAAGAATTGATTGCGGATCATAAGGACTTGGTGGAGAAGCCTAAGGTTCAATTAGAACATGATGTGTTGTTTCAAATGATGTATATTTACACTCGGCAATTTTTTTACAAATTTAAAGATGAATTATTGGAGTTTTGCAAGTACAAGTTTGAGCTTATTAGTGAGGATGAAAGTTATTGTGTGTACAAAGTTGAAAGAAAAGGTCAAGTCATGGATACGAGAAATTTACTACGACAAATACTTAGCTTTTACATCGTGTACATGTAAAAAATTTGAGAGCTCGGGGATCCCATGTCGACATGTTCATTCTTAATTGGAAAAAATGCATGATTTTGACAAATTGTCGATTCAATACATATGTCGTAGATGGACAAAAAGAGCAAATTCCGAAGTTGTCGTTGATGAGCATGGAGTGGAAATAAATGATGACAAATTTTATCTCCTCAAAAGGAGTCAATTAATTCAATATGCGTTGGATGTTATTGATAATGCCATTTAAGAGTAAACTGTCCCAAACTTACTACCGGGTAATTTTTTTTTACTTTTAAATGGGTTATTTTTTTAATTATTAATAAAGTTTACTTATTTCTATTACTAATAAAGTTTACTTGTTTCTATTAATAAATAAAAAATAATAAAATAAAATACGTATTTCTATTATTCAATAGGTCATGGGCACATGAAGAGCAAGTTATGACTCAAGTTCGGATGATTACATCTTATTGGGTCTACATAGATGAAGAGCAAACTTTTATATGGAATTGGTTGAAATTTGTTGTAATGTGTTCTATTTGAAATTTTGTAAAATTTTATATGCTATTTTGTGTGGCATTTTGTAAACTTCTTGGATGATGACAAGGTTTTCTAAGCTTGTTGATTGTATTTGTTTGATGACATTGATAAATATTACGATTCTCGTCAAAATCAATACTACGCATCCACGATCACATTTGTAAGGTTGACTTGGTGAAATGTTTGAGAATGAATTTGTTGGAATCGAACTTGAAAAAAATAATTGTACTTAGTAGGTAAGTGGGTATTGTTAAAAAAAAGTTTAGGAACTAAAATGACTTAAAACCTTTTAACACATAAACTAAAAAATAAAGAGGGCAAAAAAAAGTAAAGAAGTGCTTCTTCATATTAACACACGCATAAAAAAGATGGGAACATAAGTGGGTATCAATTAAAACACAAGTGGGAACACAAGTGGGTATCAATTAAAAAAAAAAAAGTTACCAGTTAGCAGTGAAGAATTTGGGCGTAGGGCTTAACAGGTAAGTGGCCCGTAAATTTTAAGTGGGTTATTAAATGGGTGATACGGTGCCGTTCTACTTAGGCCGTAAATTGGCAGTAAGTAGTGGCTCGTATGAGATCGTTTCTCTTGGTTAGATATTTACAAAGAATACTCTATTTAAAAAAAGTTTTTTATACAATTTTTAAATTCAGTCTCCTTTGTTAAAAAAACAATTATAGTTTTATCCTTTAAAATAGGTTTTTTGACTAATTCCCCGTAATAATGTCATGTACTAATATAACCTTCCAAAAAAAAGAAGAGCATTTTCGTCCAAAATATAGTTAGGGGTCAAGTCAAAATACAAACTAAAAGACTTTTATAACAGAGAGTAATGTTTGTCTCGTTTTGGAGAAAGTATATCTAATTTTTTTATCTTTCAATAGATTATGTCAAAATACGATATTATTACATGGGATTAAATCAAAAATCCAAGAAATAATGGAGGTTTTACTCAATAGTGAATAATTAATGGGGTCAGATCTTTAATAACCCTAAAAGTAACTCTCTCTCTATATATATATATATTGAAAAGTTAAATTTCTTCTAATAAAATGTATGTTACGACGTCATTAAAATGAGACGACCATTATATACTCACAATAAGAAAACACAAACATGCATTTGTGCATTTGGATTTTTTAGTTAAATGAAAAGATTTGGCTTTCGGTGGTTCTTTACGCATTTTTCCATTTGACCATAAATGACTCATGTTCAAAAGAAATCACCCATTTATAATTAAATGAGTATTTACAATCCCCGAGTTAGCAGAACTACCATAATTTGCAAATGTGAAACGAAACGTAATTGGTTAGTGCACACAATTGGGTTTTGAAAAACAAAGTTTATTTTGAAAGAAAAATATGGGGGAGTTAAATGTATCGTAATAAATCCTAAATTTTGTTACGATGTCATTGAAATGAGACGACTAATATATGTTCCCATTAAGAAAATAAGAGCATGCATTAGTGTAGTTGGTATTCTTTGAGTTAAAATAGTAAAAAGATTTGGTACACGTTATTTGTGTGTGTGTGTGTGTGTTCTCCTGTGTATATATATAAAGAGAACATGGCTCATATACATTATGCTTCCTACATCACTCACACATCACACCTAGTTCTAGGCCATTGAGTTAACCTTCCAATCAACACATTTTCAACAAATTAGGCCAAAATATAATTTCTAGCTATTTTTTAAAAATCCAACAAACACTGCTGAAAATACTTGTGAGTGCAAGAATTATCACAATAAGAAATCCAGAAAGCAATATCATAATGAAAGAATAAATTATCACACACAACACCAGAAATACGTAGTTCAGCAACTTGCCTACGTCCATGGAGAGATTATTGTATTCTTATTAGTGTCTCTCAAATAATCAAAATTACATCACTTTATCCCGGGGTAGGTTTTACATTTTATAGTTGCAGAAATAAGTAATTGAATTGTACAAGTAACTCAACCATCTTGTAGATAACTCGTAGGTGTCCCTGAATATCTCCTCTGAAATTATTGGTAACCGATTTGAGTCTAACTTCATGCATTTAAGTACATGTCAAATGCACGAGTCTAAGATAATTATTTTGAGTTGGGTTAGGCAGTTTGTTCTGCATACTGGGCTGGTCGGCTGCGATATTGGGCTTGAATAAATAAGTCCCCACAATTACCTCTAAAATCTTTGGGCTAAAAATTCAGGCCAGTAGATTTTAAGTAAGTTCAAGACCCAGGGCCCAGAACTATTTTAAAACCGGCATGGCATCTTTGTAATACTTTTGAACTTGTTCGGGACAAGCTCGTCCGAGATTAATCACCATGGCAAAGTTGTAATATTCTTGAAGAAGTGGGGGTATGCTGGTATGAGCAGGTACATGAAGCACCAGAATTAGGCCTGTAAACGGATCGGATTCGAACCGAATCAGGCAAATCCAAATCTATATCCATTTATGTTAAACGAATTCGGATCCGATCCGATTATCCGTCTGATTATCTGTTAGGGTTCCAAATCCATATCCGTTTATGTTAAACGGATTCGGATCAGATCCGATTATCCGACAGATTATTTATTTTATTTTTTTATAACAATTTTCATTAAAATAAATAAATAATGATATGTCAAAAGATATACTTCTGACCACTTGATTTGCAACATTTTAATTTTCAACTCTTAGGAGCCGTGTGTGTGTGTGTGTATTTTTTTCCTTTTATATGAGGAAGATTTTTTTATATAATATTATAACTATTATAATATATATTTTAAATATTATTAAATACAATATATATTAATTAAAAATATATTATATATATACATATATATTAAAAATATTAATCGGATCGGATTATTAACGGATCGGAGTACATGAATCCAAATCCGCTCCATTTAATAAACGGGTAATCGGGTAATCTAATTTTAGGTATGATCCAAATCCGTTTAAATGGATCAGATTCGGATTCAGATAAAATTCGATCCATTGACAGCCTAGCCATAATCTTTATTGAGAACTGCGCTTCATTATTAGCGCGAAGTTTAAATTGGGTTCATTACCCTCAACGGTCATTTCTCCAAACGCTTCTCCTCCACAAACTCGCATTGTGTTCTCTCTCCAACTCTCCATATTTTCAGAGCTTTCCTCAATCATTTTCTCTTGTAAGTCTCTCTAATCTGCTCTTCTTATTTACCAATTTTAATTAGCCTTATCTGCTGCCTGAAATTCTTGTCTCCATGGCCCTTAATGGCAAAACTGTTGTTGAGTTTAGAAAGTCTTATAATATTCCTGAGTGAGCGGAGATCGACTGTGCCCATATGCCCAGAGATGTCTAGGATATAGAGGATGGGCATAGGATCCACACTCTTCTTATTACACTAGGGGGGTTAAATATTTTGATGTTGTCTCCACCCAGTGTTCCCCAATCACCTGGAAAATAGTGAATGGGGTACATCGAATCAATGAATTGTATGGGATAAACCTTGGGCTCCTTGAAATTTGCTACTGCAATGTATGGTCGTGCACCCATGATAGCGTCTTGTACCTGAAGGCCAAAAAAGGTTTATATGATTTTGGTTCATACAAAGGGTAGTGGAAGCAAGGTTTTATTGCCAGTTATTGGCAACATCTTCCCCTACCTGAAGGCGTGAAGTACCGAGGTCCTTGGATCCTTAACCGGGGGGAGGATTAGATAGGTTGTTGTCTTTTTTTCTTTTCTTCTTACTCCTGGATATTTATCTTCCATTCCTCATTTTGTCTTCTGATTCTATGTTTTCTCTTCTTTATTTTGCATCTCGTGATAAGAACCAAGAGCCCGTTCCTCGCGAGCTAAGAGTTGTTGATATTCTCAAGGCTCGGAAGATTAGGGATAGATTACCCCATGGAGAATACCCCCATGCAGCAACTCTCTTGCGGGAGTACACAAACACAACCTCCAGCTTCATCGCTCGTCCGGTCGATAAAATCCCCGAGTTAGAGCTTCCAGAAGAGGAGTTGATAGACAGGGTTTTGTCGCGGTGTCGCGTCACCGACGCCGGCCGTATGTTATATTCGGCTCACCATTTGTATACAAAAACCTAAACTTATGACTGCACTCAATAAATGGAGTATATCGGCCAAATCCGGGTATCGAAAATCCACAGAGACGGGTTGCTAGAATTTAATAGATCTAATACTTCTAAAATAAAAGTGTAAAAGATAATAATAAACAAAAGGGAAATATTAAAAAAGGGAAAGATTAATCTAGGCACGTATTTAAACCAGACTAATAAAAGCGATAAAAACTATAGGTTGCATCGGATGTCTCTCAGCTCAGCTTAACGCGTATAAATGGTTACATGGTTCTACAGATTCATTAAGATTGCGTATTGTTTCGACAGTTAACTAAATCCGGAGTTGTCACACCCCTAAATTCGCATAAAAGTCTAATAAGATTTGGGCGTCAACAAATACCCCCAAAAAGTACGCACGCAAGGTCGTAAGTACGGAGCATACATGATATACCCCTTCAAATCTCCTAAGCGTACTAACTAGGACAACCCAATTGATGTAAACACGTATCTTCCATCACCATAGCAAAGCAACACGATAAACACGAGTCAAGTTCGATCCAACACAACTTAGGTTAATTTAACCTAGAAAGCATGATAAAAATATGGTAAATAGATGCGGTAAATCTACACGAGAAAGCATGTAAATAAACGTAATAAATCTAAACGAGAAAGAAAATAAATAAATGCAAACATTGGAAACTCGGATTAATAGAGAAGATGGGAAATAGTTATCTATACAACCTCGACGGGAAAAAACCTCTATACGAGTAACCCTCGGAGGGAGAAAATGGCACACTACCCAAACCCTCCAAACCATAGCTTCCCTCTCTAACCCTAAGTATGAAAAATGATCTGTTATTATAAGATATTTGACAAAAGTGAGATATGTCATCTATTTATACTAAGTTATAAGAAAAGAAATAAGAAAAGAAAAAGGAATATAAGTCTCTAATTAACTAAAGAAAGAAAAATAAAAAGAAAATAAAAAAGGAAAAGAAAGGTAGCAGCAAAATATCTCGGACAAAAAAAAACAGAACACCGGTCGACCAGGGAGGAGAGGTCGGTCGATCGCTGCAATGGGGGGAACACACTATCTACCATCTAAGCCAAAATATCAAAACCCGATCGACTGGCGGAGCTGGAACTCCATCTCCTTCGTAGCTCAATACCCACATGGTGCGATTGAATTATACCCACATCACAGCTAAAATCGAAAGCTCCATGAAAATCACCATTTTCGGCCAAAGCCGAGACCACACAACAAAACCCACTGCAAAAAAAAGTGGCAAGACCCACAAAACAAAACCTCCATATCCATTCCACCATTTTTTCCCAAAGACCCATCTCTACCATTAATGGCCAAAACCCAAGCTCCAAATATGGCCAAAGAGATCCATTTGCGTGTGTGGACCAAAATCGAGCTCCAATTTTGCACAAAAGTCCTCAATTTGGGACGAACCCAAAACCCGTGCCAAACTCGAGCCTAGGGCCAAAATCGCCATGTACGAAATGGGTTTGATGCAAAAAACGATTTAGGGACACAAGGGGTATTATATGAATTATTAATGAAAGAGAAAGGGACTTGGAGGTCATTAATGAAATTGTTGTTTTTCTTATAATTCTTTTCCAATTAAAGGTCCGTGTTTCCTTCGTCCGGACTCCGATTCACACACCATTCATAGCCATGCGAAGCTTGGTCCGAGGGATACAACTTCCGTGAATATTTCGGACAAAAATCTCGAAGTGTGATATTACAAAAATGCCCCTGAACGTGCGAATCGTGACAGAACTTTATCAGAACGCGCCCAAACTTCATACTAAGCACTTTAATACCTATAAAAGCTCAATTATACCTCAAATAACATGTTAGAATATAAAACGGAGCTTATCTAATTAACGAGCATAATTATAGGCATTTAAGTACCCGATGGAGCAAAAATGCATAAGTTCGAGGGTATAAATGTGCAAGATTCGATATGAATCACATCCCCTAACTTACACATTGCTAGTCCGTAATAATGAAATTCAAAGCAAGAAGAACTATAAGAAAACTGCAAAACAGTAGATATATACAGAAGCGACAAAAGGGATAAGAAAGATAAGGCCACTTTCGCGGGTGAACGATTGCATTTAGAGTATGCAATAAGCCGTAAAACTCCTAGGTTAACTTAGTGGACGAGTGTCGTCTCGTGAGGGTTTTCAGGGATGAAAGCCACAAACATCATATGGTTTCCTCAAAATATGCCCAACATAACATGCGACAAGCCCAACAATACGAAAAAGATTTTATACACATTATTAGCACAGTGAGTGAATTCACACAGAAGTCCCTATTATTAACATTATAGAATGCACCTCATAGAATTGAAACTTTAAAAAGTGGGAGGGGATCGAGCACGTGCAAAGTGTGATTTGGCAAAAACTTAAATAAACCGAATAAACGTTAAATCAAGCATATAATTCGATCCTTACGGGCATTACACTCATCAAATGAATTCACTCGAAACATGGAGGTAACACGCGGGATATGCGCACATATCAAACTATTTGGACTTTAAAATTAAATCACCCTAAGATCACATGGGACTTGTAGGGTTGTAATCTAGGCTAGGCTAGGGTACGAAATGAAGGATATATGTACGAATTCAAAGTGTTCGGAATGAAAACTCAGGATAATGGAAACATGCAGGCAATATAAAAAAATTGGAAACTAACTTCCAAACAAGCATCAAATATAACAATTGGAGAGTAATCAAATCTTATTGAACTATATACACAACATATACAAATTTTTCTTTCTTTTCTTTTCTTTTCTTCTTTTTCTCACTTTTTCTTTTGTTATCTTCTTTTTCTTTTCTTTTTCGCTACTCTTTCTTTTCTTTTTTCACTCTTTTGATGCTCAAATTGCGGCCACACTACACAACACCATTCAATCCCAAGAAACAAGGCATGGAAGTGTGACACCCCGACTAATTAAATACCGGGTAACTACTCCTTTATTAAATTAATACAAAATGCCAAGTTGGTTCAGTTCATAGCATCACTGTCGAAAAATGTTTTAACAATTACTAGCCACCTAATATTTAAAAAAGTGAGTTGTCAATTTTAATTAAATCCGATTAACATGCAATAAGTAAATTATGAAATGCTAACATAACCCCCACAACATAATGACAATGGAATAAACATAAAATAGTAATGAGTTTGGAGGAATACTCCTTACAACAATCCAAACACAGGAATGAACAAATACTAAGTCTGCATCATTAAATTAATTACAACCCAAAATCTGATATAACTGGATAAATAAAGTGTCTAAAAGAAATGGGGAGACATGCCCAACATATGAGAAAAATCTGATAACATAGAGTCAAGATCGAAAGTGGAGGCGTCTACTGTCAACGTCCTGTAACTTCCACAGCAGCCACAGCACGTCACCTGAATGGAACTTCTATGCTTGGTGTCCTTGTGACTGGGCACCTAAAAGGTTTTTACAAGAAAATATATTTGGAAGCAAACGGGTCAGAGCCCGATTGTGAAAATAGTTTAAAATATAGCAAGTGTTTTAACGACATTAAACAACGAATGCAAAATACATGTTAGGACATGCTCTCACATGAAATACTCACCTCTCGACTATCTATGCACTCCTAACGTATCCGTAACCAAATCTAGTTATTCTACTATCAAACTAGTCCACTTCAATATTTGGTGTTTACTAAACTAATCATGGTTTAATTCCCGACGCCTTTATATAAACTGGGAGTTTTTACTTTCATTTGATTTTCGGAATTAATCATAACAATTTATAAGCGTTTTCCCACTTTTAATTCTACAAAGATGTAACATTAATTCATACTTGCACTTATATAAACAGTTCGCTTCAATATTTCATTGCATCAATTTTCTCATAATTATACAATACTGGCACCCCTAGACTAAGCTGCGGTGCGAACATACTCTGCTATCCAATCCCGGTACATCACGTACATAAGGATCACGTGTTCCGAATCTCTCAGGAACCGTTTTAACAAGTAATAAACACACATAGTGGAGGCGAACATAGTTCAAATCACATGGGTCACGCACATACCTACGCTCCCATGATCAGCAGACTTATTAATTTCTCAATAAGTCCTTCTCTAACCTATGTCCTCGAGGTACCAATCTAAAGCCCCCCGTAGGCACACAAAGATTAGATGGTCCTGATCGAACGTCGACCTCCCATGATAGCAAGCATGGTAGGTATGTTATACACAGATAACCACATATACTAAGCATTCACACTTCTTAGATATTTTAGTATATTAATAGAGGTATACCTCTCATTCTTATCCCATCATTTATTGTTATACGTTTATAAGTTCCCATTTTAAGTGCATTAGAGTTGTCAACTCTTCTCACTTCGTAATTAGGTACTCGTTTCCAAATCCACAATTGTCATCCGATTTACTATAAGGTTCTAAGTTCTACTCCTCAACGTACCCCAATTCTCACAATTATACCCACTAGTCAATAAGGGAAGGTTAATTCTTCGTTAATTAAGTCTACGGGACATTTGAAATAAAATCAGGCCTAAAAGGCCATTCTGTCAACTCATTAGAAGTCTCTCTCAAACGAGTGTCATTCGAACGAAACGCTTTGAATGAACTACCAACTCATTAGAAGGGATACTGTCATCTCGTTAGAAACTCGTTCGAACGACCTCGTTCGACCTGGGCAGGTCTTCTAACAAGATGGCAGAACACGCCCAGAAATCTGCAAAATTCGATTTTCTTCCTTTTTCTCCTTTCTAAAACCCTCCTATGATCATCCAAACTAAGTTTTAATGTGTTTAAGCTACACTAAGTCCTCCTAGGTCACTCTTTAACATACATATGGGGTCAATACCTCCTAGATCAACATGTAATCATCATAATTCCCAAATCTTGTCCCAAACCCTATAAACATGAACACATAATTTAATGTCTACAACTATTTCTTATAAATCCATTTTTAAATCATCAATAGATATATTTTGGATATGAAATTCGTCCATAACTTATTCTACATGCGGTCCTTATATAGGATTTCGATTTTTATCTCTAATTTCATGGGTTTTCATCAAACTTTCAATACAAGATATATATTCAATTCTAAGCATGGAGGAAACATTCACTTGAATTTATGTAATTAAACCACTTGCCTTAGATATTCTGATTTGATGTTGAAGGATGAAGGTTGATTCTCCTCTTTCTCTCTACAGATTTTTCTCCCAAGGATGGTGATGGTTTTTAGGGTTTCTTTTGGAACCTCTTAGGACTCTCCCTTTAACTCCCGTAGCCCACTACTTGATAAATGCTGAATAATGGACTTGGTGGGTTCATTACTAATATAAAATTAACCTCTAAAATTCGTGTTTAATTCTCATATTTTTAAAATTACCAAACTACCCTTTTGGGTTGCCAGTATGGCCTAAAAATGCCCCGGGACCCAAACTAAACCCCCGACTAGTGTTTTCTGACTATTTTGACCCTTCCGAACACGTTGGCGCACTCAAAATGACCATTCGGTTGATAAAAATATAATTCACTTTTTAATTTACATAATTTCGTTCCTTACGCGACTGACACGCGCCTCCCAACTTAAGTTTCCAAATTGTTGTATTTCAGCCTCGCGACAACTTTAATATTTTCAATACTCATGAAATTTTCAATTTTAACATTATAATCAAATACCAACTCACATCTCGCTAGTATTTATATCTGGATTAATTTCCAATTAATTTTCATTTAATTCAATTAATCCCTTAAATAAAATCAATAAAATTACGGGGTATTGCAGGAAGGTAATATATATGGTTTAAAACTCCAATTGGGAGTTGGTTATGGGATTTTGGGTAATAAAATGAAAGGATAATATTTAGACTCAAAGGGGTTGACGAGGGTAAACATATAAGGTGAGGCTAAGGTCAATATGGGTGATATAACAAAGATTTCCTATGATCATTTCCTAAAGTTTACGCAATTCTCGAGTCAAAACAAACTTTGAAAATCATGCTCAAGTAATACATTTCATATATGAACTCAATTAATGAATGATCAAATGAAAGAATGGTGAGATTGCCGACGAATTCAACGTTTTCAAAGAGGAAAGAATAGTGTATAACACTCACAAACGATGAAAGGTACAAAGCTTGCTCAGTGTAAGTATATACAATACAACAAAAGATTACCGAGTTATAAAAATCTTAAACCAAATAAATAGAATAAGAAAGCGCATGTGCTCATGGGGATTAAAGTTTAATTTATGAAGTTATTCATAATATCACTAATTGAGAACTAACGTCTAATAGCTTCTAAAATAGAGAACATGCATCATTGGGTTGTCTATTGGATTGGGAAATTATTGAAATTTATCATCAGAAACATGAAAAAATGCCCCAAAAAGGAGAAAAAAGAAAGAAAATCTTTTTGAAAATTATAATTTTTACAAGAAAGCATACTTAGTAACTAGCATGTGATAAACTCAATGGACAAAACAAAGAAATGGATAGAATATCCCACACCCCCTAACTTAAATGTTGCATTGTTCTCAATGCGTCCATTAAGAACACAACACAAAGAGAGAAAAAGAACAATATTACCCAAAATTGGAGCGATCTCCATAAGAACAAGTCCAAGAGAATCTACAAAACAAGTTAGTACCAAGTGTAGCAAGAACAAATAACAAAAAAGTTAACTAATTACGCTAGACTAAATAAAAAGGAAAGAAAAAAAAACTAAAGAAAGAAAAAAAGAAAAAAAACTAACTATTTACAACCTATTGTTTACAACATGCTATATACAACATGCCTCCCGAAAGATATAAATTCCGTCTAAACAACGGAAGGAATGCATGGGTGGTGGAAAAATTGAACCATTGCAATTTGAAATTTTAGGCAAACGATGGGGGATTTGGATAATAAGGGGGAAAGGCACACTTGAGGTCCAAGAAAAATCGACTCATCTCCCAAAGGTTTTTCAGTTGGAATGGGAAATAGTGCACACATGGGGATAACATCCATCATGGAAAACAAGAGCGACAAAGAGTCCTTATCGGCAAAAGGTGTAAAAGTTTTCAATAATTTCTACCGACTCATAGGAATCAAACGGTAATTCTAAGGGTTCAAGATTCGAGAACAGGTCCCAAATAAAACATTCGAGGGTCCAGATTCGAGAACATATCCCAAATAAAACATTAAAATTACCAACAAAGCTGTAAAAGAGGACATGGTTACCGAATTGTTTGTTGATGGGGAATCGAAGAAGGAAGGTGAGCGACCAAGAATCAAAGTTTCTTAGCGCTCAAATGTTCTATTCAACAAAAATGTTAGAAAAAAATACAAATAGGAAGAAAATATTACGAAATACAAAATCAGATACATTCTAAAACAAACTCATCCTCGAAAACCACGCCATTTGATAGACAAGATTTTGCCACGGAGACTTATCACCGATGTCGATCGTATGCTATATATACAAAAACCTAAACTTATTACTACACTCAATAAAAGGGAGTATAGCGACCAAGTCCGGGTATCGAAAATCCACAGAGACAAGTTGCTAGAATTTAATGGATTTAATACTTCTAAAATAAAAGCGTAAAAGATAATAATAAACAAAAGGGAAAGATGAAAAAAGGGAAAGATTAATCTAGGCACGTATTTAAACCAGACTAATAAAAGCGGTAAAAACTATAGGTTATATCGGATGTCTCTCAGCTCAACTTAACGCGTATAAATGGCAAGGTTCTAAAAAACGTGGGGCGTGATTGAGGCGTGGAGGCCAAGCCTTAAGCCTTAGAAGCCTAGGCGGGCCTAAGCGTAAAAAGGCGTGAAAAGGCGTTTAGGCCTTCTTAATATATTTTAATATTTTTTAACCATAACAAGGCTATTAAAATACAAAAATTGCACATATCATAAAAATATGTCTGAATATATGCAAATTAAAATACTATTTGATTATTTTGGATGAGATAATGCTCCGGTTTGTAAAGAAATTCTTTAAAAGGCGACATCGTTTCACTGAAGCATTGTTGTTTTTAGAAAAAAGTGCGCCTTAAGGTTTTACCAAGAATAAGGCGTGAAAAGCGTAAGGCGAGGCGTTTCTCCCAAGCCTTAAGCCTAGGCGGGTTTTTTAAAACAGTGATAAATGGTTACATGGTTCTACAAATTCATTACGATTGTGTCTCGTTTCGACAGTTAATTAAATCCAGAGTTGTCACACCCCTAAATTCGCATAAAAGTCTAATAAGATTTTAGCACCAACAAATACCTTAGAAATTACGCACGCAAGGTCGTAAGTACGGAGCATACATGATATACCCCGTCAAATCTCCTAGGCATACTAACTAGGACAACCCAATCGATGTAAACACGTATCTTCCATCACCATAGCAAAGCAACACGATAAACACGAGTCAAGTTCGATCCAACACAACCTAGGCTAATTTAACCTAGAAAGTATGACAAAACATGGTAAATAGACGCGGTAAATCTACACGAGAAAGTATGTAAATAAACGCAATAAATCTAAACTAGAAAGCGAGTAAATAAATAAATAAATGCAAACATTGGAAATTAGGATTGATAGAGAAGATGGGAAATAGTGTTCTATACAAGCTCGACGGGCAAACACCTCTATACGAGTAACCCTCGGAGGGAGAAAATGGCACACTACCCAAACCCTCCAAACCATAGCTTCCCTCTCTAACCCTAAGTATGGAAGATGATCTATTATTACAAGATATTTGACAAAAGTGAGATATGTCATCTATTTATACTAAGTTACAAGAAAAGAAATAAAAGAAAAGAAAAAGGAAGATAAGTCTCTAATTAACTAAAGAAAGAAAAAGAAAAGGAAAATAAAAAAGGGAAATGAAAGGTAGCAGCAAAATATCTCGGATAAAAAAAAACAGAACACCGATCGATCGGGGAGGAGAGGTCGGTCAATCGCTGTAATGGGGGGGAACACACTGTCTACTATCCAAGCCAAAAAATCAAAACTCGGTCGACTGGCGGAGCTAGAACTCCATCTCCTTCATAGATCAAGACCCACATGGTGCGATTAAATCATACCCACATCGCAGCCATTGATACATACCCACATCGCAACTAAAACCGAAAGCTCCATGGAAATCACCATTTTCGGCCAAAGTCGAGACCACACAACAAAACCCACTGCAAAAAAAGTGCCGAGACCCACAAAACAAAACCTCCATATACATTCCACTATTTTGGACCAAATACCCATATCCACCATTAATGGCCAAAACCCAATCTCCAAACATGGCCAAAGAGACCCATTTGCGCATGTGGGCCAAAATCGAGCTCCAATTTCGCACAAAAATCCTCAATTTGGGACGAACCCAAAACCCGAGCCTAGGGCCAAAATCGCCATGTCTGAAATGGGGTTACTGCAACCCCGAGATTAGCCCGAGGGATACAACTTTTGTGAATACTTCGGGAAAAAATCCTAAAGTGTGAAATTATGAAAATGCCCCTGAACGTGCAAATCGGGACGGAACTTTATCAGAACGCATCCAAACTTCATACTAAGCATTTTAATACCTATAAAATCTCCACTATACCTCAAATAACATGTTAGCATATAAAACGGAGGTTGTCTGATTAACGAACATAGTTAGAGGCATTTAAGTATCCAAGGGGGCTAAAATGCATAAGTTCGAGAGTATAAATGTGCAAGATTCTATACGAATCAGGATTCCTTTGGTCCATATGGGCCAACTGAGATAGAAGAAATGGAAGAAAAGGAAGGAGAAGATAAAGAGGAAGAGGAGGAGGAGGAGGAAGAGGATGAGGAGGGGAAGAAGAAGATGATGAAAAAGAAGAAATGGCTCCCCCAAAGAGGAGGATATTGCTGGGGAATGAGGAGGATAATGATCAAGCCTTGTTATCCCACAGGGTTAAGGCCCTAAAAAATCTAAGGGGGGCTCCCCCAGGACTAGTGGTTCCAATTCGAGAACCAATGAGAATGAGGGAGAGAAAAAAAAAGGGAGAAGAGGAGATATAAGGAGAGAAGAAAAAAATATGCCCATTGAGACTTCTGTGAAGTCTTCCCTCTCTCTCTCCGTTGCTTCTCGAGGGAGAGCGTGGCCAATAACCCCACCCTCATTCCGAGTATGCTAAAAGGTGCAGTGCTCTCCGTCGACTGCAAAGCGCTCATCGAGGCTGGGTTTCGACTAGCTGGACCTCAAGTCTGCCCAAGCTCTCTCTCTGGTAAGTGCACTATTTTTTAGGTTTTATTACCTTTAAATGTTTCGCTTTCTTATGCTGAATCCTTTGTTTCTGCTTGCAGTTCTTAGCAGACTTCAACACTCTACTGGATTGTCTCGTCGACTAATCTAGGAAGAATCGGGAGTTGGTTAAAGCCCTAAAGAAGTCCCAAGAGGACTTGGTTGCTACTTGAAGCACCTTTGAGCTAGAAATGGAGGCTTCAGTGAAGGCTTTGGCCGAGATAAAGATGACCAACATACTTATTATTATTGAAAAGGACAATGCAATCGAGGAGAAGGTCACGATCACCGAGAGGATCCAGAAACTGAAGGATAAGATTCCTGGGATCAGGGATGTTAACTATAATGAAGGTTGGGATATGGCATATGAGGATGCTGAGATCCAGATCACCTACGCCCAAAAAGTTTCGTTAAAAAAAGTTGGGATTAAGCCCTAAAGGCAGCAGGAGTCCTCCCAGAGTCAGAGATGTTCCAAAAATATCAGTTAAGGCCTTCTCCGTTTGTTAAGGAGGAACTTTATATTGGCTAGCCTATCAACGTGAGGGATGCCAGGCGAGGTCAAAACGGATGCCGACCAGACGATCAAGGCTTTTGAGAATGGAAAGGGGTCAGAGTCTTGTGATCAGGTGAAGGACTGAAGCCTTATAGACTTAGGACTTTTACTTATTTGATTTGTTCAACGTTATATTTTTCTTTTTCTCCTTAGTTGTATTAGCTTTTGCCTCTCCTTTTTCATTAATAGAAGAAGTCTTATCTTTTTCCTTTCACTAATATTCTTTATGCTTTTTATTTTGCCTTCTTGCTCATAGCTTATTATTGTCTATGACATTTCTTCTTCCTCAAACCTTAAAAAAATACTAGGCCCAGGCTTGAGCGAACTAGCTTGGCAGGCCTTTATAAAGGTTTATAAAGTTTTAAAGGTGAGAATGACAGGATCAATATAAACTGTCGCCAAATTGAAGGACGACGTCCAGGACATGGAGGATATCGGCTCCTCTGTAGAAAAGGAGATAACTAACCTGAAGTACCAGCTTGATGTGGGAAAGTATATAGGCAAGGTTGGTGAGCTGATTTAGGTTGAGAACGATGCTTTGAAGAAAAAGATCTTTGAGCTGGAGGAGGAACTTCAGAGGAAAAGGGTTATTATTTTTAGCTAGCAAAGAGACATTTAGAGGCTCAAGATTTTATTTAGGAAGAATCCATAAGCTGCATGGGCAGTTGGTTATGACGAAAGCTAGCAGGATGCCCCCGTGCGGCTGCAGGAGGCCCAGGACGTGGCGTACAAGCATGGGTGAATGAATTCCGTCAAAGTGATAAAAAAACCCAAGGATTCCCATTTATAATATATGTACCAGGTGGACTGCCCTGTGTATAGTCGACCTCTGTTTGGGAGGGATGAGCAGTGGTTTCCTTTGGATTGTATCACCCACCAGCTGCTTAATGACTTTGAGGTGGATCCTGACAGTAAAGATGAGTTTGTCCCCAATTTGGATGATGGCCGGCAAAGGCGAATAACGGATTTCCTGGCTCATCGACCATGAACGACCTGTGCCTTTATCTCATATTTTTTGTAACTCTGCTATGTAATTAATACCATGTGCATGTATTATCAAGTATCATAAATAAAGCCTAATTATTAAATATTTGTGTTTTGGATGTTTGACCAATGAACCTAGTTAATAATATCTTTTATATTGTCTCCATTGGGAAAACTTGATAATAACTGGTACTCACTTTGAGCTTTTGCTAACTAAATGAGTATGTATCAAGTGATATTAATTTTGGGCCTTTGCTGATTAAATAAATGGATAACTTATGCTAATTATTCTTTCAGTGTAATATCCCGTAGAAATATCATTCCGTATACCTTACCATTTAGGTCTTGTCGTTACACTCCCTTTGGCCTAGGAGAGATTATGGCAAGAAGGCACCTAGTTAATGGGCCATCCACCTCATCAGAATTTTGGCAACCAATTTAGTTGGTGACTAACTTTAGTTGGATTTTTGCCTAAAGACCCCCTATAGAGCTTTTATTATCATCGGGGCAACTCATGAGGCCTTTTGCTTTTGTTATAGCAAAAATATGAGGATTTCGATAAATGAAACAGCTTATTGTAATTAGCATGAACCCTACTCGTCATGAGAAGACTCCTTGATTGAAATAAGTTGAATAACCTATTGTAATCTAAAGGACTTATGTTCTGCACGAGGAAATTTCTTGGTTGAAGCAGGCTGAACAACTTATTATAACCAAGGGTGATTCTACTTAGCGTTGAGAGAGTGGAGCTATCATTTAGAAATGATGCTTAATATTGAGATGCATAACTTAAAACTGCGACAGTCAATATGCAATGCAAGAGCCAATAAGACTTTATTAATTGAATAATAACTTGAGTGCAATATAAGTTTGAAATGAAAATTTGCATAAACTAAATGTGCTGAAAAAGATTAAGAAGACAAAAAGTAGAACTTCTTGAGATTGATTGCATTCCATGCTCTTAGTATCTCCCTGTCCTCCAGCATTTCCAAGTGATATGCTCCGTGAAAGTCATCCCTGATCACGTTGAAAGGTCTTTCCCAATTTGGTCCCAGCTTGCCATCTGATGATTTTACGGCACTGTCGAGGACTTTCCTCAGGACATAATCCCCTACCTGGAATTTCCTCTAATTAACTTTCTTGTTATACTGTTTTGCCAGCTGCTGCTGGTATAAAGCCATCTTGATCATATCTTGTTCTCTTTGCTCGTCTACTAAGTCAAGTTCAGTGTTCAATGCATCATCGTTTAGCACTTGGTCGACCAAGTTGGTTCTCATAGTAGGGAGACCTGCTTCAAGAGGGATAATAGCTTTCATTCCATAGGTGAACACAAAGGGTGTTTTCCCAGTTGGTCCCCTAGGAGTAGTACGATAGGCACACGGGACATGGGGGAGCTTATCCACCCAGGAACCCTTTGCTCTTTCTAGCCTTTTCTTTAGGTCATCGAGCATAATTTTATTAGAAGCTTTCGCCTGACCGGTGCTCTGGGGGTAAGCCACATAACTGAAATGATGATTGATGATGTGCTCATCATATAAGCTTTGAAATAAGCTGCTTTCAAACTGTTTAATATTGTCGGTGATGATAGTTTTTGGTACCCCAAAGCGTGTTGTGACACTTTTCCAGATAAACCTTATCATATTGACATCACGGATAGTCACTAGTGGTTCTGCCTCTACCCACTTGGTGAAGTAGTTTGTTCCGACCAATAAATACTTGAGATTCCTAGGTGTGATAGGTAGTGGTCCCATAATATCTAATTCCCATTCGCAAATGGTCAAGGACTGGTTAAGGATTTTAGGTCCCTAGCTGGATGATGAATGATAGGAGAGAATTTCTGGCATTTTTTATATTTCTAAATATAGGTACTTGCATCCTTTTGCATGTGAGGCCACCAGTAGCCTTGTTTTATCACTAAAAAAGATAATGATCTCCCTTTTGTGTGCTCCTATAAATATCAGCATGAAGCTTACTTAGAACTTGCTCGGTGTCTTGCGGGTGGACGTACTGGAGGTAATGTCTTGTGAAGGAGCTCCCCCCCCCCCCCCGGGTCAAGGTAGAAACGGACTAGTTGTACTCTCACTTGATGATCCAATCTCCTGTCATAAGTAAATATGTCCCTATGAAAATAGGTAGTGATGGGATTCATCCAACTAGGGGTTCTTTCCGCGAGGAGGACCTACTCGGAGACTATAATCTGGTCAATGCCAGGTTGAGCTAGGAACTCTACCTAAATATTATTCCTGAGATCAGAGTCCACTGTTGAGCTTAGAGTTGTAAGGCTTTAGTGTGACAATTTTTCCCCCGGGGGAACTGCTGAATGTGAACCTTCTCAAATCTTTCCATAAAGCCTTTCACTATAACAAGGTGGGTTATCATCATATCGTCTTTCATGTTAAAGTCTCCACTCACTTGCTTGGGAACTGGTTTGGAATCAGCAAACACGTTAAGGCACTTTTCCCCCGGTAGTTGGGACTTACGCAGGCCAACTATCAGTGCTTCATATTCGATTTAGTTGTTAGAGACTTCAAATCCGAACCTGATTCCTTGCTCGATGATAGCGTCTTCCGGTGTGATAAGGAAGATCCCTATTCTTGCCCCTTGGAATTGGAGGCTCCATCAATGTATAGGGTCCAGTCCTTGGACTGTGCTTCCTCATTTTTCGATTGTTCCATTACTTGTTGGTCAGTGGGATTTTTCCCCATGAATTCGATGATGAAATCGACCAAGACTTATCCTTTAATTGTTGTTCTTGGCTAAAAGTGAATATCAAACCTTCCAAGCTTGATCGACCACTTTAAGAGTCGTTCGGAGAGGTCGACTTTTCTAAGAACATCTTTAAGGGAAAATAAAATAATCATTATTGAGTGAGCTTTAATGTAGTGTTTCAGCTTCCTAGAGGCGACCACTAATGCGTAGGCTAGCTTTTCCAATAACAAGTAGAGTTTATCTACATCCAGAAGCATCTTACTGGCGTAGTAGACAGGGTACTATCCATATTCATTCTCATATACTAGAGTCGAGATAACGACGTGGTCTGATACTGCAAGGTAGAGGTACAGGGGATCTTTGTCGTCGGGGATCACCAGCAGGGGCAATTTGCTAAGGTAAGACTTGATCTCTTCCAAAGCTCTAGTCATAATCCCATACGAGTACCTTATCCTTTTTTAATAACTGAAAGAAAGGTCGATAGAGTTCTGAGGACTTGGAGATAAATGGATTGGGTGCTGCAAGCATCCCAGTAAGCTTTTGAATATCCGACAATGTCCTTGTAGGCTGGACCTTATTGATCGCTCAATCTGATTTGGATTGACCTCAATCCCTCTTTTGCTGACTAAATAACTCAAAAATTTACCTAAGTAGACATCGAATGAATGCTTGCTTGCTTTAAGTTTCATCCTATACTTCCTGATAATTTTGAAGGTTCTAGCTAAGTCCATGAGGTGGTTATATTCTTGCTCTTGACCAATAGGTCATCGATGTAAACTTCCATAGTGTCTCCCATCTGCTGCTTGAACATCTTTGTGAGTAGTCTTTGATAAATTGCCCCTTTATTTTTTAAACCAAATGGCGTGACCTTGTAACAATAAAGTCCTACTGGAGTTATAAAGTATGTTTTGTAATGGTCGGGGTCAAATAGTGGGATTTGGTGGTATCCTCAATAGGTGTCTAAAAAACTCATTATCTCATGAGCTGCCATAGCGTCAACTAGATGATCAATCTTAGGTAGAGAGAAACTGTCTTTAGGGTAAGCTCCGTTAAGGTCCATAAAATCAATGCGGACCCTCCAACTGTTGTTGCTTTTTTATACTACCACTAGGTTGGATAACCATTTGGGGAACTGAACTTCCCTAATGGATCATGCATCTAGAAGCTTCCCAACTTTGATCTCCACCGCTTTAGCCTTTTCGGTGGTTATTCGGTGTTCCCTCTGAGTAATTGGCTTGAAGGTTGGGTTAATATGTAGATGATGGCAGGCTACGTTGGGGTCAATTCCAGGCAGATCATATGGCTCTCAGGCAAAAATATCTAGGTTGCTTCTCAAGAAAGTAATCAATTCTTTCTTTTCGTGAGCGGCTAGTGCAGTCTTGATCAGGAACTTTCTATCAGGCAAGTTGTCATCAGCATCAACTTCCTCTAGGCTTTCAACGACCCTATCAACGGTATGGATCCTAGTTTCCTACACCACTGGTCGATCATAGCGCAGTTGCTATTTAGAGGGTGTAATCCCTCTTGGACTTCCTTTAGAGTGTCCTTTGGTTCATTTTTCTTCTCCTTACGGGGGTGAGTGATTGCGATGAATCATTTCCTTGCAGTGGCTTAGTTGCCATGAATCTCGACCATGCCTTGATTTATGACACACTTTAACTTCTAGTGGTAGGTAGATGGTACGGCTCTCATGGAATGCAGTCAACCTCTGCCTAGAATGGAGTGATATGGAGACTCTGTGTCCACTACCAAGAATTCAATCAACTTTGAGATATTTCCTACTCTGACCGACAAAACTGTCTTGCCCAATGGCATCGTAACTTTCCCCGTGAAGCCGACTAATAAAACTGTGGCCTCCTTAAGATCAGTTAAGTTGAGTTTCAACTTGTGAAACAGCTCTAGGTTTATTACCTCTGATGAGCCTCCTTAGTCTACCAGCAACTTGTGTACATCCCAGTTCACGATTCAGAGAGTAATCATGAGCGAATTATGGTGAGGAGTTCTCACCCCAATCAGATCTTGCTCTATGAAGATGATGTGTTCGGTGTAGTCGACAACTTATGGTCATCGGTGCTGGCCAACTTAGCTTTTTATAGGGTCAAACTGGAATGCCTCCATGACAGCAGTGACCTTCTTTAGTTTCTTCCGAATAATATTCCCTTGGATCTGCTTTAGGTTGGATGCTCCATGAATCACCGCGAACTCCTGTCCCATTTCGTCTTCAAGGGCATTGTCCGATTTCTGGTTGCCATTGGTGAAAGGCTGGGTTTTGCCGCGGTGCAAGAGTCACCTATGCGGCGGTCGTTTGTTATATTTAGCTCACCAACTAAAAAAAAACTAAACTATGACTACACTCTTTTAAGGGAATATATCGACCAGTCCGGGTATTGAATCCACAGAGAAAAGTTTCTAGAATTTAATTTTTTTATTACTTCTCGAATAAAAGTGTAAAAGGTAATGTTAACAAAGATAAAAGATAATAAAGAGAAAATATTATTCTAGGCGAGGGTAAATTAAACTAAGATTAACAAACCAAATTAAAACTATAGGTTCCGCTAGATATTCCTCACCCTGAGTTAATTGGTATATATGGCTACATGGGTTGACGAGTTATTGAGATTGCGTCTCATTTCGTCAATAAATTAAATCAAGGGTTATCACACCCCTAAATTCGCCTAAAATACTACTATGATATTGGCATCAATAAATACCCCGAAAATTATGCACGCAAGGTCGTAAATACGGAGCATACGTGATATACCCCGTTAAATCTCCTAGGCGTAATAACTTGGAGAACCCAATCGAAATAAACGAGTAAAAACCATCACCAAAGAAAAGCAACCATCAACCCTATGTGATTTCAATCCAACACAACCTAATTTACACTAGCCACTAAGCATGATTAAAAGCACAAATTACATAACTACTTAATTAAAACCAACACTAAATAAATTAAGTACAATAATTATCTAGGCATGGAATAATTAACAAATCAAGAACTAAAAGGAACGAGGCATAAAATAGAGGTAGGAGACAATGAATAGTGAAGAAAGCTTACATTAATGGTGGAAAGCCGCAAAGAAAATGGAGGAGCGGCAGTCCATGAATAACCCCCAAATGGTTCTCAAACCCTAAACTAAACTAAAAAGGGAAAAAGTAGATATAATGAGATATTTCACAAAAATAAACTACGGGTGATATTTATAGTAAGTTACATTAATAAGAAACAAAAATAAAATAGAAAGAAAATAGAAAAGCAAAGCAAAGCAAAGCAAAGCAAAGGCAAATAGCAAATCTCAGACCAAAATAGGGGACTGGTCGATCGCCGGAGCAAGGCCGGTCAATTGCTGAGAGGGGAAAAAGCATATTGTCTTCGCACAAGGCACAAATCTCAAAACCCGGTCGACCGCGAGTTGGCAGTCGGTCAACCGCTCGCAGCAGCCCACAATAATTTCTTTGTTGCATAAAATCGAAGCTCCAAATGAAAAACATGTAATCTCATTGAAAGATACCGCTCATTAAAGGAGGTATTTTCATAAATTATAAAAAATATTTAGACTTTTGAATTGAATTACCCTAGAGTCATATAGTACTTTATAGGATTGTAATGTAGGTTAGGCTCAGGTTATGAAACAAAGGAAATATGTACGGATTCAAAATGTTCGGAGATGAAAACTCAGGATAATGGGAAATGTGGGCAAATGCAAAATTGGAAAATGATTCCATAACAAGCATTGAATATAACAATGGGGAGAGTAAACAAAGCTTATTGAACACTATACATAACATATACAAATTTCTCTTTCTTTTTTCTTCTTTTTCTATCTTTTTCTTATGTTTTCTTTTGTTTTGTTTTCTTTTTTCTCTTTTTCTTCTCTTTTTCACTTCTTTCTTTTCTTCACTCTTGCATGCTTAATTGCAACGACACGACAATAACATCATTAAATCCCAAGTATCATTCCAAGCAAACGATGGAAGGTGATATATATGGATTATAACTCCAATTTGGGGTTGGTTATGAGATTATGGGGTTATGAAATGAAGGGCTATATTAAGGCTCAAAGCGGTTGACGAGGGAAAAAATTTAAGGTGAGGCCAAGGTTAATATGGGTGATATAACAAAGATGGCCTATTATCATTTCCTAAATTTTACGCAATTCTCGAGTCAAAACAACTTTGAAAATCATGCTCAAGTAACACATTTCATATATGAACTCAAATAATGAACAATCAATGAAATACATTTGAAGATCTCCTACGAGTTCTTCTAATCTAAGAGTATCTAATATCCCTAACTAATTTAACATAATAACCTTAGGAATAAAATGGGCAGGGAACGATCTTAAAATTTTTCTTAATAACTCTCGTCTCGGGAATTTTCTCACCCAAATTAAAACTAGAACTAACTATGTCAAACAAACGTGCATAAAACTCATCAAAAGACTCGAATTCTGGTATGGTAATAGTCTCAAACTGTGTGGTGAGGTTCGGTAGTTTGGAAGCTTTCACGGCATTAGTCCCCTCATAAGTGAGTTAGAGGGTCTCCTAAGCTTTTGTAGACGTGGTGCACATCATAATGCAACAAAACTCGTCAAGGGTGACGACTCCAAAAATAGCACTTAAGACGCAAGAGTTATAAGTATTCCATTTATATTCATCCTCAATCTAGGAAGAGACGAGTTTAAGACTTTCAATATTGTTGACATTCACAGTGGGTGAGGTCCACCCTCTTTCACCAACTAACCAAACACGTTCACCAATTGCTTTTAAAGACCACCTCATTATTTCTTTTCAGTAAGCATAATTTGAACCATTAAAAATGGGCATTCGATTATACAGATTATTCATTAAATCCGAGATTTTTGAAGATCAACAATTTTTTCAAAAAATTGATATCAATTTTTTTTGTGAAAAAGGATCACACAATATTTTGGTGTAACCGACTCTAATACCAATTTGAGAGTGGATTGATTTGTATAATTAAATGACACACACAAATCTAATTGTCACCAAATTTTAATCTTTAATTAAATTAGGTTTGCATACAAGATGTGTTTCAATCACAATTAATAAACTACGCATGTAATCAACATAGTAAGATGAGGAAAAATCCCTAAAAAGGGAAAAACCTTTTATTCGGCACTATTATATGTTATGACAGACAATCGATTTATAGTTACTTAGAAAATCTAAGTGGGATGCGTAGAGTCTTCAAAACTTCCAATAGAATACGACTCAACTCTAGAGCCGTCTAGGTAGCGATCTACCCTCGGTGTCCACTAATCAACCTTCCTTCTTTTTCAACAGTGAATCCTCAGTTCACAAGTCATCCTAGAGAATGATCTCCATAAAGTTTTATGAAAGGTATTTTAAACTAGGGTTTCGTAAATTTCACAACTCACATATGGGGATGAATGTTTTGTGAAAGTAAAAGTGGTTTTGAAAAACCAAAATTGGAAAACTTTGGAACAGGTATGGAAAATTCTTTTTTGCAAAGGTCTTCTAAAAATTTGAGCAAAATAGGTTTTTATAGTAAAAACACAAATTTCGAGGCATCGGGGTAATTCGAACGAAATAAAATCTCGTTATAATGAAACTTTATTTTCTTTCTGACGACATCAATCTCATTCTAATGAAACCTCGTTTTCATTTGAACAACCTTTTAACTAGCTTCGAATGTTCTTGAAGATGTAATGCTCGGTTTGAGATGCCGGTTTGTAAAGGAATACTCCAAAACTAAAAAAATAAGCCTAAGTTATGAGAAATTATAAAACTTTCTCTTATAAACTCTCGTCTATATCAGACCCTTAGTCATTTGCAATGTGGGGGATAAACCTAGTCCACCCTTTACCCAGAGTGAAGGAGAATTATAAGTTCTTGATTGTCGCGATTGATTACTTATCCAAATGGGTAGAAGCTGAGGCTATGATAACAATACCTGAGGAAAAATGCTTTAAGTTCATTTGAATAAACATCATATGTCAGTATGATCTCTCCAATACCTTAATATTAGATAATGGAAAGCAATTAAAAAATAAATCCTTAGAAGCATATTGTGCAAAGGTCGACATCAAGTAATTTTACTCCTCACCCGATCGACCACAATCGAATGGGAGACAGTGGTTACGAATATAACGATCTTAGATGGGATAAATAAAGAGTTGGAAGAAGCTAAGGGAAAGTAGGTTGATGAGTTGTACGGTGTCTAGCGGGCTTACAAAATGACAGAAAGAACTCCGACAAGGGAAACATCATTTATGCTTGCCTATGGATATGACGTTATGATTTCGAAAGAGATCAGACTACTAAGTCACATAGTCCAAAATTATAATCCAGAAGATAACCCTGAAGAGAGATTACTTGTTCTAAATCTGATTGAAGAAAGACGAGAAGATGTTGCAGTCAGGAAATCCGCTTATCAACATAGAGCTACCAAGTTTTACAACTAAAAAGTGAAGTCTCGCCCTATTGTCATGAGAGACCTTATTCTTAGAAAAGTCTTATAAAAGGTTAACAAGCTACAACTTAATTGCCATGTGCCTTATAGGGTGATAGAGGAGGGCGTCCTAAGCACATATCGGCTTGAAAATCTTGAAGGTGAACCATTCTCTAGCACTTGGAATACAGATCACTTGAAAGGATCCTATCGCTAGTTTGTAAACCTCGTATTAAATGAATATTGTTTTAGGTTTACTTTTAAGTGTATGTAATGATGTTTTCAATGAGAAAAAATATAGGTGTTGTCTCATCTATTATTTTTGTATATGTGATTTTCATGACTTCTAAGTGCTGAATCATCATTTCATTATGTTGAATAAATTTAAACTCCCTCTTTGCGGTACGAGAGTGATTGAGGAGTCTCAACTCCAAAAATGTCATTCCAAAAACACTGAGAGGAGGGAGATCCTTTAACACCATTTAAGTGGCGAGGACTAAGTAAATCATTTAAATATGGTTCATGCAGAACATCATTTAATTATGGTTAAAGATTTAAACTCCCTCTCGATGGTACGAGAGTGACACATGGACGAGAGTGACCAAAAGTCTTGACCACAAAATGTCACTCCAAAAACGCAGAGAGGAGGGAGATCCCCATAACATAATTTAGGTGGTAAAGGTTAAATAAAATCATTTAAGTATGATGCATGCATAACATCACTTAACTATGGTGAACAATTTAAAACTCTCTCTCGGTTGGAATGAGAGTGACCAGGGAGTCGCGACTCCGCATAGTCACCCTAGAAAAAAATGAGAGGTGGGAAACCCCATGAAATAATCCGCTTAAACATCAATACTTTGGTGATAAGCCACCAAATATCAGGCATGGAAATTTTCAAAGCAAGCAGTTTGTTCAGACATTATAGTTGGTGTTAAAAACCAGAAAAAAATCATGTCATATTCATCTAAACCACAATGGAACTAAAGAAAAAATAAAAACTTTATTAGAGACAAACTTGAAATTGTTTAAAAGTGAAATTATTCGGATGTTCAAAGGAATTACACATAAAGCGCATATAAGACCACATACGGTCACCCGTAAAAAAACATTGACCTAGTTCTCCTCCGTTGTTTGCTTCGTGTTGACAGGCGTAACTGGGTTGTAAGTCTGTGTGGCGATATTAGCTTCTTCATTTCCAGCCCTGTCTATGGCCTCCAAATTATCTACGGTAGTGTCGGCCATGGCAATGCCCGTCTCAACCTCGATCTATAACTGATTCAGAGCTTCAACATTTTTTAAATCAACAAAGCTAAATTAAGTAACGATCTCAGTCAGCTGAGGATCACTGACCACCAGCTCAGGGCGTTGGTTGGATATTCGGCGACAAATGACCTTTGCACCTTTCTCTATATACCGTAGTTCAAAACTCTTCATACTCCTTAAAGTCAGCGAGGAATTTCTCGGTTGTCGCCTTCAGTTTCTCAATCTCACCATCAGTTTGGTTCTTTAATTGTTGTTCTAACTAGTCAATCTTCGCCTGGAGCTCAGTCTTCATTGTGTGCATCCTCTCCTTATGATGTGATATTTTATCCTGGACCTTATCGTTATAGTTGACCTTGATATTTGCAAGATAATTTTTTAGACTGTTGGCCTCAGACTGTGCATTATCAATCGCCTTTACTTTTTTATGGGACTCTGTTGCCCATAGCTGAAATTCTGAAGGGGCAATAATAGACTGTAATATCAGAAGATGAGTCAGTATAAATAACACAAAACTTAAAGAAATAGCAAGTATAACAGCAAGAAAAAAATCTTTACCTGTGTGGCCCAGTTCAGTGTAAAGTTAAAGACCCGAGAGGGGTCTTAAGCATTAAAATAATGATGATCACAACGAGGGACAATTACATCGATGGAATCTCGGGACTTAGTTGATTCTCGAGAAGGGAGTCAACATTTACGCCCAGTTGGGCCAGACGAGCAACTGTTGCAATATCGTCTTTGATGGGGATAGTGGGGTTAGTATCTTGACTCTAAGGGACATCACTCTTTTTCTTCTGAAGGGGAGGGTTGGCAGGTGTGCTCTCGAGGATATCTTTCCTTTTTTGGACCCCTTAACAGTGTATGGTCCAGCTATCGTTGATTTATGCTGAGGTTATGTCAATACAACATACTTGCATTGCATAAGGACAATAATATTATTTGTCAACGGAGCGACCATCTCCCAGACCTGATCAGTACTACCTTTTGGATGATCAATAAAAAAATAGATGAATTAGTATCGGCCTAAGTAAAATTAGACAAAAGTAAAGTTGATGTTTTAAAAAATTTCATACGAAGTTTAGTTAAGGGTGCCACCCCCAACCCATTGCATTTAAGCAGTTCAGGGTCCATCAACTCCTTAAAAACACTATGACCTCCCTTATTTCCTCTGCCACGTAGTTGGTCAATATTTTCCCTCATCATAATGCACATATCAGGATCCATCTTGGTAGATATTAGAACTATGTCCCATTATTTAGGGACCCTCGGCTCATCGGCGGTAGACGACACATTGATATCAAACTCCCAGTCCCCCAAAATAAAGAAATAGTGGGAGTTCTAGTCATGGTTGGAAGTATAGTTAATGTGGAGAAGTTTTATATCTGAGTGATGAGCCATAAAGTGGTAATAGCAGGGGTGAAGCCTTCTTCGTACAAATAGTATAACATGCCCAAAAAAACATCAACTGAGATATCTTCCTCGTAGCTTATTCTCCAAAGCTAAGTAACCTCAATAAGTGTACTCTAAGCATTGGGTATCGGTTGATCAAGGGACAGGTCGATGGATGCGAGAATGGCTAAGTGACAGTCGATCTTGAACATTTGTTTATAGACAACTACTTCTCCTTCAACTTTGTTCCTGAAGGCACGCTCATCCTCTAAGGTAACCCTCATCTTGATACAGAACTTGACACTATACAGATGTCTCCAGATAATGAGGTCAGTCTCATGTACGTTACAGGGAATGGCCGAGGCCACACTTGTATCCAACACATACTCTTATTCTTTTTCCTCATCCTGCTCAATAACGGGAGCCTTTCCATGCGGATCACGACTTCTAAACTTGGCCTCAATTATAACCGAGATAGGAATTACCATGGGAGGCATATTAATTGCCACTTTTACCTCTGACTCATCATCAGAAATATCATACACCTCTAGATTAGTATCCCTCTATTTGACGAGATAAAGTGGTGGCGTGGCAACGATTGTTTGATTCAGTTGTATCACCATCGTCCAGATGATCAAGGGGAACCCTCATGGAAACTTAAAAAGATTCGTACATATATTTCTCTCATCTCCTACGAGGTTTTGGAATATAAAAAGGGTTGTAGCCCTTAGAAGAGAGAGAGGACAAGGAGTCCTTGGAAGATGAAACTGACATGGTATCACAGCTTAATCAAATCACAACTCTAGGCTCAGCTAAATCTGGATATGTAAGGAGTGGAGGAGGATGAACTACAGATAGGGAATGGGGGTGAGAGGAAGTTAAGTCTCAACTTTGATGTTTTGCCTGGCCTCGGCCTCGACCTCGACCTCGACCGTACGAATATCTCATAAAATATTCTCTTGGAGATAGAGAAACTCTTCTCCTAATTCAAATAATTTGTAGTACATGAAAAATAAGAATGAAAGTTGACCACAGTTGATAAAAGATCAAAATAGAGAACTTAAAAGGTTCTTGAAAAGAGCCAGTTAAGGACACGAAGAATAGCCCCAATGAGCTTCAACCCAAAAACTCTTCGAAAAACTCAACCAAAGCCCAAAAAACTGCTAAATTTGTTAAATCTTAACCCTAAAGTGATGTCAAAGTCTTAATTTTTTTAGAAGCACCTTAATCCCAACATAATACCACCAGGAATGGTGGCCAAAAAAATTATAGGTTGGCAAAATATGCAGAACAAGGTAAAAATGATAACAAATTTCACTGGAAATCAAAAGTGATGTCAAGAATGGTACTTAGAAAAAAAAGACGCCAGATAAGACAAGAATAGGAGGAGAAAATTTTCGAAGAATAAAGGAAATAGAGTGAGAGATTGAAGGAAAGAGCTTTGGTTTTACTGGAATGGGAAACGGTTAAAGGAAGAGAAAAGAAGGTAAAAGATTAGTTTTTAAACCAACTTACGTGAACGTGATAACCCACGAATAATGATTTACGTGAGATATTTGAGGCGATACACTGCAACACAACCACTTGGGTTGTCGGCTAGCCCATATGCTAACTAACATGTATCAACCTAGGGGTACTGAAACGATGCCTCTAACAACATGTTACCCTAATCCAATTAATAAGACATACTTTAATATTGAGGAGACATCTAACCACTTTGTACAAGACAAACTTACCCCTCAGCCTTACATTTTACAATGAAGACTAAGGATTAGGGGTGATTGATATACATAAATCTGGTATCATCTGGATGAGACCCATCGTGATAACATGTCCCCTTACAGGTCACCTTTAATTCATTAAATACTGGACTTCTCACCTACCAGACCATGCTCCATAATCTCGGCCTTCGAGACCACTTCAGCCAGTGACTATCATCGTCAATTATTGAGCATACTGCCAGCCTTGTAAAATAGTGGAAACCCAATGTCGACCCAATAGTGTCAGCCTTAGACAGTCCCATGAGGCTGAGACCTCATCATCAGTTATGCTCACCAGAAAAAGAGTCAGTCTAGCCTCGGCTCCACCCTTGAGCACGGGTACTTTAACAGTCTCGGTCAGTTGAGACTCTCAAGATCAGACACCACCTATGTGTGTGGAACATGTGACAAGGGCATTGTTGGAACGCTTAACTAAGACCGTTATGGCATATCAACCCCATGTGAAGAGAATATTTAACCACCATGAATTACATACTTCATTATATAATTGTCACGCTCTCATTGGTTACTTAATCTCATTCATACAATCTGCATTCTAGGAGGTGATATTATGCATCCCTAATGCTGTAAAAGAAACTCATCTTCTTCATTTTACAAGGATCTATCATTCCACTTAACCCTACCATATTGTACTGTGTGTATGTGTGTGTGTGTGTGTGTGTGAGAGAGAGAGAGAGAGAGAGAGAGAGAAAGAGTGCAGAAAAGCATGTAACTTAATTAATGGATTCCGGCATTATTATTTAGTGAAACTAACTTACTCTTTTCACAGTGTATGTAGGCCAAGGCCGAACCACTTATATCCGTGTCTCTGCTTCATCTCTCATCTTCTTTACTTGTTATTTGCTTATTATATTGCTGCTATACTTCACCATTATCACACAAGCCCTGAAACTAACCTAAATCTATCTTAGGGTGATAATCCGTATCATCACTAAGTAAAGTCAATCTCATGGAAATTTAGGTGAAGAAAAAAAAACAAAATCCAATAATTTGAAAAATATTTTTGTTGTTTATGAGTAAGAATTAAGAGATATGATTTAGTTATGGACTTTACCACATTACCACTTCATCACATATGTGTCTAATTTCCTCAACTCTCCTTAATTTTTTTCTAAATTTGATTTTTGCCTAAAGAAACATCGACGGAATTGAGACAACTGTAGTCTCTCTTTTTTATCTTTTAAACCCTTCATATATTTATTAAGAACCCATATGTTTGGAAATTAATGTATGTGTGTTATAGTCTTGAATACCAATAATGATTTGCCTTAACAAAATTATACTGTTGTGAGTACCAAATACAACCCCCGAATCATCTATCAAATGATGTGGCATATCAATAAAGTATTATACTTGGCATATTGTATAACATTTATTGCAATTTCACGGCAATTGAGATATGGTTTGGTTTGCATATTTGGTATTCATATCAATATTCAAATAATAAGAAACTGAGTTTATTTAAATGATATCCATACAATAAACTATTTTTCATTTAAAGCAATTCCCTTCACCTTCTTGGGTAGATGATAATTTTCCAACTCAACTTTAATAGAGAATCTATGAGCTCTTCTAACATCATCCCAACAATGTTTCCTATCACGTTTAATGTCATGACTTATGAAAAAATTCTAAGAGGTAACAACCTTAAAGAATTTCTCATAACTTTTGAGTTCGTAATCTTCTCACCCAAAGTTAAAAAAAAGTTCATGATATGATAGAGTTTAGCATAAAAATCATTAAGGGTCCGTTTGGTTCGTGGTGAAATATTTTTTACCGCGTTAGAATATAATTCACCTAGGTAAAATATGTGTTTGGTTGACATTTAACACGGTAAAATAAAATGAATATGGTGAAAAGTGAGGTGAAACTTTAACCATTTTAAACCATGGGTAAAGTGAATAATTTAACAGGTGAAAACAATGAAATTTATCTTATTACCAAAGTAACCTTTCTTATTTTCACTTACAACTATCACACATTCATTTCTCCCTCTCAATTAATACGATCATCAAATATTCATTTAGAAAAAATATTTTTTTTCTAAATTTCATTTTTTATTTTAAAAAATTTTAAAAATTAAAAAAAATAAAAAATTTTAAATAATTTAAATAATTAAATTTTCAAACATAAATAAATAATAGAATAGCTATTCCTACACCCTCTATGTCTTTCCCCACACTCTTTTCAATATTTAAATACTAAAAGATCAAAAGACCCTGTATACATATATGATTTGAGCAAATATAATCTTTTGCCCAAAAATCTATTACTTCAAAAAAAAGTAATATTATGAAAAAAATAAAACATAATGTTTTGAAAATAAAAATTCTAATATTCTAGGAAATTAAAATTTTAATATTCTGAAAATATAAAATTTATAAAAGTTATTTTTTCATTTAAAAAACATTATGTTATTTATAAAAAAACATATTATTTTTTATTTAAATGGACGTTGATAAAAAAACTGTTTCGTTATTTATTTTTAAAATTGGACATTCTTTTTATCATTTCTAGTTAAAAACTCTTTCTTTTATTTATTTAAAAAAATTGTTTCGCTATTTATTTTTTCAGTTAAAACAGTTTTTTTTTCTATTTTAAAAATAATCTTTTTACTATATAAAAAAATGGTCCGCGCCAGCGGTATGTATAGGCAGTTCGACCACTTATACATACCGTTGGCGCGGACCAACATATTAGACAAAAATGCTCTACGCCAGTGGTATGTATAGGTGGTCGGACCGCCTATACATACCGTTGCCGCAGGCAATATTTTTTCAAAATAGTAAAAAGATTATTTATAATATAGTACAAAAAAAAACAGTTTTTAACCGAAAATAAAATATGTAAATAAAAAATAAAACACTTTTTAAGAAAAGAGTTTCTTAAGTAAAATAAATTTTACGTTTTATATACAGTTTTTAATAAAACAAATAGATAAAATTTTACGTTTTATAAACAGTTTTTTTTATTATTACTTATAAAAACAATTTTTTTTATTGAAAATATATTTTTTTTGTTTTTATCAAATGTATTTAGTTTAGTTGGAGGTGAAAAAATTGGACATTTAGATTTTATAAATTTAAAGGGACAATTGTCATTTATTATTCAAAGGGTGTGGGGGAACATATAGAGGGTGTGAGAATATCTAATCCCATAAAAAAAATAAAAAATAAAAAAAATAAAAAAATTGAATATTTTTTTGGTGCATGGTAATGTGTTCGGAATTTAATTACTAATTGGGCCGGTTTCATAGTTGGGTACTATTTTTTATTTATTTATTTTAATTGGAACACTTTTTTTTCATAGTTGGGACTTTTTTTTTTAATTGGGACTGTTTTTTTTCAATGTTGAAAACTTTTCTTTTAATTGAGACTGTTTTTTCATTGTTGAGACCTTTTTTTTTTATTGTGGACTACTGTTTTTATAGTTGACTCTTTTTTTTAATTGTGATTGTTTTTTTTACAAATGACAAGTTTTTTTCATTGTTGGATTTTTTTTTAAAAATTGGGACCGTTTTCTTTTTTAATAAGGACTTTATTTTTTATTTGGTACTATTTTTTTACTTATTTGTCTTGCGTAGCCAAATATGACTAGTTGTGTGTGTGTGGGTGGGTGGGGGGGGGGGTGATTATGTCAAATTTTAGTTTGAGGTAAATGCATATTTTTTAATGTCATTGACACTTGTGTGATGAAAATCAATATAGTTATGTGCATTTGAAGTATGAGAGTAATATGCTCATTTTATTTTTTCACCATATTAATATTGACCATCCAAACGGAGAGAGTGAAAACAAAATCACCACACTAATAATTTACCTTTAATTTTTAACACGGTGAAAAGTATTTCACCACGAACCAAACGGACCCTAAAAGTCTCATTCTCTAGCATCAATAATATTTCAACCCGAATGGCAAATCGTTGGATCTTTGAGACCAAAATGGTATCGATACCCTCATGGTGGCTTAGAGTATCTCCCATTCTTGCTTAGGTGTTTCACACATCATAATTTGGTTGAACTCCTTTGGTTTGACACCGCTAAAAATCGCATTAAGACCCCTAGAATTAAAGTTGCATAACATATATTGTGCACCACTTCAACGGGTTTAAGGACAACTTTGTCACCTACTCTTATCATTAGATGTGTCAATTCATTCTCTATGACTACCTACACCCGATCATCTAAGGACTTAAGAACAAATATCTTTCTCGTCTTTCAATAAGTAAAACTTCCATCAAACAAAGATGGACTCAAAACTAAACTACCTTCCATTAACATCCCCCTGGGATTCATATTCAACAAATTTAAACACTCGCTATGATACTAATTTGAAAAGGCCTATATAGATCTATCTTTGGTTAATTAATTCAAAAATTAACTACATCCTCAAATAAAGTCATAGTCCAATTATGTATGAATATTAGTTTGTCGCTATAAAAATTTGTTCAATTGATACTAAATTATAATTTTAATCAATAAAATCATTTTGGCCCAATTCTAGATGTGAATGCAAAATAAATAATAGGGAAATATAAAGAGCATGCACACAAGGAACATGATGAATTTTGAGTGGAAAGCCTCATGGAAAAAATAACTATCATGCCCTCAGGCTTAAATTTCACTAGTAATGAATGAAATTTGATAGAATTTATGTAAGACTTTATTCTAGCCATGAATATTCTATTGCACTTTGAATTGCCATCTTTATCTATACTAGCCAATAATTGCTCTTCGCTATAGTAACTTGCATAACCCTCGGGTCTTGGTATCCACTGATCTTAGCAGGAACCTAATCAACCCACATTAATTCTCATGATATGCCTCCAGATTTGAAGAGAATGTATTTATATAAACTAGTTATCTCGGACTTATGAATTTGACAAGGTATCTCAAATCACATGAATTTTCTCAAAATATTGGTAGGGTTTTAATAAAAAATGAACTAATTTTTAAAAATACCATTTACAACACTATTTATATGCGTTCTTCGAAATGTAGGGTTAAGAATTATAAATTTCAAAAAGGCATGTCTTATACGAAAGAGGGTTCCCTCATACAAACGATATGCTTTGTACATAAATGTCTTTTGTATGAGCTCACCTTGTATGAAACTTTATTGTATGAAGTCAATATCGAGTTTTCCTATGATACTTTATGTATCGAAATAAATTCCCTCGTTTAAAAGCCCCTTATTATGAGAATTCTCCTACAAAGGTGGCTTTGTATGAGATTTTGATAAAATGCCCAAATAATCCAAAAAGTATATTTTAAAAACCTTTTCCAACAATTTATTTTCGTGTCAATTCCCTAACTCAGATAGGACTTACAAAATTAAAAACAACTCCTACTACCTTTACAAAATTTCAAGTGTAAAGGTGCGTTTCCGATCCAATATAGTGAAGTATCAATGCATGTCTTCACCTTCAAGTCTTTAATATAAACTCAAACTTCAAACATACATGAACCTATGTTTTATCAAGTTTAAAAAAGAAATCCTAAACTAATCAAGGATATAAACATGTCCTTACTATATTGATTAGTTATATACAATTTACCTTTATTATATCATTGATTTGCATTTGACATAATTAATAAGGTGGTTCTTATGAGCATCAATAAAATGACTTCTTAGATAAAAATATGTTGAAATCTTTTAAAGGATACTACATGCATTGGTAAAGGTTAATTCTTTTATCTATGCAAGTTTTTATGATAATCAAATCACTCCCCTACCATGTTAGTTATGGGAAATAGTATGAACTAAGATTATTATATAAGAAATTCAAAAAACTTATTAACTATTTATTTAAAAAAAAAATCATCATTTAAATGAAAATCTTCACCATATCGTAATGGAATAAATGGTTACCAACCTACATTATAAACTTTTTTAAAACTAATTTTGGTAAGTTTTGTTTCTACCAAATAATATTTTGACTGGGTTATGATTACACGTAATGTTGTGATTATATAAAATATTTGGTTAATAGCAATTTTGATTTCATGAATTGAGTTTATTTTGAATTATGATACCATGATTCGGTCCTTGGTCTTTTACCTTCCCCCAAGTAAGGGAAGAGGTCCCAAGGTCTTCTAGGGACCTTCGTCGGGAAGTTTCCAACCCTTAGTGACCTTACTTGTCACAGTAAAGAGACCACAAATGAGTTAAAGATCAGGGTGGTATCCTCAAAGCTACATAACACTCAATCGCACTACCAGACCTTGAAGACCAAGGTCATTGTTATTGTTTAAAACTAGTACATGAATGAACTCATTCTTAGTTGGAATATACTATTTATAAACAATAACAAATAAAGAATTTATTGCTACCAACATGCCAATTTGGAGAACTGAGTGTGATGATAAATAAAGAAGGAAACTAGATGTTAACGTGGTTCGAACCAAAGAAATGCCTACATCCACTGGTGCAGTGCTAATTGTATGTCTTCAATGGGCAATAGCCATAAATGGAATAATTAAAAGCTCTCAGAATTCTCTCTAGGGTTTAGCTTATGGACATTAGGTAGAATATATTTTGGATCAATTCCTGGCATGTCTTCGTGACTCCAGATAAACACACTTTTTCTCTTACTCAAAAAGTCGATCAAAACTCTTTTGAGGTCAGGCTCTAGTGACGAGTTGATCTGAATATTTCTCTTTGGGTGCTCATCATCCAAGACAATTGATTCAATTTTTTAACAACTTTCCCTTTAACAAATTTTTCCTCGTCTCGCGAATCTATTATTTTGATCTAGTAGGTAATTATCAGTTTCTTCTGCTCCTCTTGGTCGGCTGAGGTGTAATAACATTCTCTAGCCTCTACTTTATTCCCTTTAACCAACTTGGCCCCATATAAAGAGTGGGAAATTTTAAACATTGGTTCACTATAAAGGTGACAACTTTGAACTTCATTAGACCTATTATACCAAATATGATGTTATATGCCGAATGAATATTCTTATCTAAGATGAAGAAGCGTATCATTTTTATTCGGTATGTCGGCCAGGTGCCGACCATCATTTCCAGTTTGACCGTGCCTAGAGGTTACACTTTCTCTTCGGAGAAACCAATTAGTGGACAATGATAGGCCTTTATCTTGCTGTTCCTCAGCCTCAAGCCCTTGAAGTAGTTGTAAAACAAGACATCAACTGAGTTGCCATTATCATTAAAGATCCTTGCTACTTTGCTTTCATGCACCGTTATTGTGATGACCAGAGGATTATCGTATGGACAGAGGACACCGAAAAAATCATCTTTAGAAAAGACAACAACTAAGAGATATTTGTTCACCTTCCTTAGGTGAGTATCCACACTACTTGTTTGGTCGATCTGTTTGATAAAAGAACAAGCCTTTCCATTGGCTCATCTCCACCATAAGCATCTCCACATGCAATAAACTTACATATAAAGTAGATCATTTTAACGTCATGCACAGATTTCTTGGATCCCTTAGGAAGGTCCGGATCGTCCTCTGAGTCATCATATCTTCTTATTTTACTCTCGTTTACCTTTTTACAAAGGGATTATGATAATCTCATGGATTTCTTCTCGTCCTTATAATCAGTTCGACCTTCTCTATTTATAAGGTTTGACATATTTCCCCATATCATTAAGTTTTTAATATGATTTTTAGGGCTACGCAGTTATCCATGATCCTTATTGCACTCGTAATACTTACTTTTATCCCTTTGGGTTGCCATTGCTTTCATCTTCCTAGGCCATCTCAGGTCTTTATCCCTACAAATTTCTTAGTGTATACGGTGAACCCCATGGTTAGGGGGTGTACTCATTGTACTTTTTCGGCTTGTCGACTTTTATATCTTTCTATTTCTTCTTTTTTGCACTCTTACCAAAGTCAGCCTTCCAGTTACTCAATTCTTTGGCTACTATTTCCTCCTCACCATTCATAATTTTTCATTCCTTATCCAAGAGCTCCATCATAGTTTTAGGTGGTTCTTTATCCAACACCTAATACAGCTTCCCAGGTAGCAATCCACTCACTAGCGCAGTTATTGAAGTCCTTTCATCATAATCTATTACTTCAATTTTCTCGTTGTTCAAATATGTGATAGACTCATAAGAGGTTTCATCAGCGTTTTGTCAAACATTGAGTAGGTGAGAAACTCTCTTATTAGCTTTGGCCCCAAAATAAAAATTACTTATAAAGAGATCGGCCAACTGTTAAAAGTTTGAGATCCGTCCACATGGTAAACTGTTGTTCCAAATTCGTGCCGATCTAGTGATCGTACTGGAAAATGCTCGGCAATGCATTTCATCAAGAATTGAGTAGATGTTAGTGACAACGTGATATTATTCCTTGTGCAATATTGGGTTAATTTTGCCTCCATACCTTAGGGTAATAAATGGTGGTTTGAATTCTGCGTATGCTTATCCTAGACTTGGAAGTTTGCTTGTTTCTGGATGACCCTCTGATGCTCATCCTAGACTTGATTGAGCATTCCTTTCTTCGGGTGACAGGATGTATTAGCCCTTCTTTACATTTTTCAAGATCTATAGGCCCTCTGTGTTACTGCGCTGTCATTTTACGTGGGTCTAGATAATTAAACTCAGAGCCTCTGCTCAGCCTCTCAAACACACTTGGCCTTTCTTCAAAGAAAGACTATTTATCATCATAACCGATTGTTTTGAGAGATGAGGTTGCTCCCAGGTGATACAACCTATCATCTAGAGATCCAGAGTATCTAGATATACTCCCATCATCTTATGAATCATAATTCATCCTCCTAAGATTTTCTAGAGCACGTTCTCGGTAAGGGTGTCACTTATTTATGTAGAGGCAGGAGGTAGCATTCCACCCACCATGTCAGAGAGATCTCTTCTAGTTGGGGTGGAAGGATTTTCTCCAGACTTACTCTACCCATCTTGGAGTGTCTACGTTAATTAATTCATACTCTCTTGCATTGCCTCCCATCCCTTAGGCAGGCTCATCAAAATTCGATGTATGTCACCCATTCCAACAGGTGTTGAAGGCGGGTTTTCCTCTCTCACACGACTACTTTCTGGGTTTTCTTCCATTATCTAGAAATTTTGTACAAACACAAAGCGTCTTAATAAAAAATGATGGGAGTCTAGTCATGGTGATCTATAAAAAGTTAGATTTGGGGATAGAAAATGGTAGGAAACAATAAATGGCTTGTCGAATTCCCATAGACGATGCCAATCTACTGTTGTCAACATGAATTTTTTGGGTGTTAGCTAGAATATACTATTAATAATGATAATAAATAAAGAATTTATCGCTACCAACATGCCAATTTGGGAGAATTGAGAGGGATGAAATATAAATAAGGAAACCATTCGGCCCAAAGTGATGCCTACTCCACAAGTGTCGTGCTAATCGTATGTATTTAATGGGAAATAGCAATGAATGGAATTATTACAAGCTCTTAGACTTATCTCTGGGGTTTAGCCTATGGCCGTTAGGTATAATATTTTTCAAATCCTTTATTTTGCGAGATTAAGAGCTATTTATAAGTAGTTATTAGAAAGAGGATGTAGTGGTATAAGTGGAGTGCCTTTATAGTCAGGTAATTACATCTTTTATATTTTGAGAGGCATATAATGATGAGTTTGTTACAACATGATAAAGGTGGAATATTATGCAAATTATTCATGTGCGGAGGTGGGATAAACATGACTGCTGGTATTCCATCACGAAATACAACTAGAGCAAGGCTGGCATTGATGGAGTTGATAAATGCCATTAACTAACATTGTGTTAACAATAAAGTGACTCCATTTATACTACCAGACCGAGCACATTTATACCCGAGCCGACCACATTGCTCCTAGCTGAGAAGATTCTTTGTCCATAATGAGGATATGTGTCACCTCATGAGAGGCTAATGAGATGTCCTATATTTAATGTATAATATTCATTAACCTCAGGACAAATAATTTTTAATATTAGACTAGTCCAACAGACCTTATCTTAGAAAAAATCGACCTCCGGTGGGTTCATGACCCCTCCTCCAAAGATTAATTCTCATGTTATGTCATGTATGAAATCTCAGACCATTTCAGGGTGACCCCAACCACCTCAACTTCCCTCAGATGTTCGATAAAGCTTCTGTAACTTCTCTGGAGGGGTAGGTAGAAAGTATAAACATTGTTTTACCTACCTCCCCCACTCACTCCCACTAGAATTTAATGATCTAATTCGCATTTAATGATCATATCAACTACCTTACACCACTTAAAAGCCTTTCACTAACACTCCATCTTGCTATTGTAGTTGTTAAACCTCAGGGCTTCCTTATCTACACTACTGCAGTCCACTTATTCTCTATTTAGGGGAATCATTATATATATAAGGACTGTGAACGATTAAAGGCCATCGAACAATCTTTTAATCAAGATTAATCAACCATTCAAGATGATGGAGCTAAAAATCGTAAGTGACTTCAGACCCACAAGTATTCCTTTTTGGATTTTAGACATGTAAGAGGAGAGCAACGTCAAAGTGTGAGACAATAGTTTAAAGTAGTTCGGACCTCAGCTGGGGATCCTAGGTCTAAGGTCAAAGGTGTTGCATTGTATATTTGATAACAAGGAGTTATTATAATTTATGAAACCTCTTTAGGATTTGGCCAAGAGATTTTGAGGTATCGCAACCTTTGTCAATAATACAAAAAGACCTTAGGAAGTAGCTGATGAACTTTTGCTATGACTACTCGAACCCCTATGAGTTCCTCTATCAAACTGTTAAAAGACTTATCCAGCAAAATGATAGATGCCACTCTATACCGTACTATAATTGGCAACCTACTTTACTTAACTATGAGTCAACATGATATAATGCGTAGTGTGTTTTCTAGATTTCGGTGCGAACCAAAAGATTTTGACTTATATGCTGATAAATATATTATAAAATACATAAGTGGAACGATAAACTATGGTATCATGTATGCTTTTGAAACTAATTCAAATATAATCAGGTACACGAATTTTGATTGGGAGGTGGTATCGATGATAGTAAAAGCACATCGTGCGATTGTTTTTACTTAAGACACAATCTAGTTTCTTGATCCTCTAGAAAGCAAAACTGCGTCTTTTTTCCATCAACAGAAGCCGAATACATTGCCTCTAGAAGTTGTTATACTCAGCTTTTGTGGATGAAACAAATATTAATTGACTATTGCTTAAATGAATCATCTGCCCTTATACGATGTGACAATCAAAGTGTTGTAAGCATTTCAAAGAATCTTGTTTTCCATTCTTAAACAAAACATATTAAAATGAGAGGACACTTTATTCAAGAAGTGATTGAGAAAAAGGAAATTAACATTGAATATCTTAACATTAAAGATGAATTGGCGGATCTTTTCATAAAACCTTTAGATAACCATCACTTTGGAACTCTTAGAATGTTTATTGGTGATTGTGCCTACCCCATTTAAAATGTGTTAGGATTGTATGTTAGCATATATTTTATCATAATATCTTATGGTACTAACATCTCTTGTAGTTTATTTCCTACCTTTTGTCCCTTTGTGACAAACATGGGGAGAATTTGAGACTTCTAATTTTTATGTTAGGGAGAATTTTGTGAGACTCTTATTTTAAATGTATGTATTGAGTCTTTTAGGACACATGTTATTAGTTGAGTTATGTACTCTTCCTTTCAAGACATATGTTTTCAGTTGAGTTATGTACTCTTCTTTTTAGGAATTCTATGTATAATTGTGTTGTATTTACGCATGCGAGACTTATTTTTTAGTCTTAATTTGGTTTGTCCTAAAATTGGACAAAAGGGGGAGATTGAAAATACTCTCTCTAAATTTCATAAGATTTCATTTTAGCTAAATTTTGTAACAACTGTCCTAAATACACTCGGGCCATTGCACGCACTAAACAAATTCCTAAAAAGATTATTTAAAAGATTTTTAAACTCAATTTCTAATTTAAAAACCCAAAATTGAATTTTGTTTAATATATCCTTTATTTATATTAATACATTATATATGTATTTTGCACCCATATGCTTTTCATATTATAAATTTCATGGTTTTGTAATTTTCTAGATCTTTAAAAATTAATTTTCACATTTTTATGATTTTCTGGAATTTTATATTGCTGAAATAAAAATTTTAAATGAAACAAATTAAAAATTTATATTTTTTCTTATTTTAAATCACCAGAAAAAATAGCATCGTTTTAGCATATTATAGGTCGTTTTGTTGTCGATCCGGGTAACTTAGTTTTGACCAATTAGGATGCGACGTTTGGCCCATGCGATTTGATCACGCATGAGCCTTGGGCGTGGTCCGTGATGACTGCTAGCTATCGAAGGGACTTTTATGCTTTTGTACTCCACATTGGCATGGTTAATGTCGAATGTGCCCCTGCCGAACTTCCTTTTCTGTGTTGTCAGTCTTACCCTTTATAACCCTTGTCTCTTTACCCTTCTGCCCTTATTTATTGAGGAATTAAATTTTTACCTGCATTCCTCAAACTCTATACATAGAAGGCTTGGGTTGAGATTTTAAATTGTCGAGGTTATTTACAAAGTCAAACCAAACTCTGCCCAAATTTTCCAGAACTCTCTCTCTATCTCTCTCTCTAAAAACTTGTATAACTCATATCTTTTAACAGATTTTCCTTAACCCTTCTATCTAAATATCTATTTGTTATACAGATCATACATGTGAGTTTGTGTTTTTAAAGTTTATTTGAGGGTTTGGGAGTTCAAGAGCAATCTGTTTTGAGGGTTTATTAGTTTGAAAGTATTCAAGCTTTCTGTTTTTTAAACCTTTTCAAAGATTTATGGGTTTCGATATTTTTGGAAGATTATGTGGCTTTCTGTTTTGGATCATTCAAGAATGTTAGAGCTTTTTATTCTCTTGTTTGGCTTTGTGATCTTCGTTGGGGTATAACCTTTGAACTTATATTTTTTTATATGTAATAACATATATAAATATATACTATATTTGCACGTGGTTATGATTTTTTGTGTTATAAACTGTAATAATAAGTTTAAAAGACAAAAACTTGTTTTGAAAACCCAAAAATGAAATCTTCCTTTCTCGACCAAATCTTACTAAAATTGTTATAATTCGTATATATATATATATATATATATATATATATATATATATATATATATATATATATATATATATATATATATATATATATATATATATATATCATGTTTAGTATATCTACTTTTATAAACTAAATGTTTATTTAAAACTGTATACACTTTTAAAAAAGACTTGGTTTGTATTTACCAGATTTGTGTAAATCCAATTGGGGTTCATAAAAAACTCTTGATTTAAAACTTTTATTACACAAAACTGACTTTTTATTTTCACATGGTTGAAACCTCAAACCCTAAAGCAAAGACTCTTTTTATCTAGTCTTTAGGTTTGAACTTCCAACATTATGTGAAAATAAAAAACTTAAAAAAATACTTTTTTCTTTGAATCTTCACTGATACTCTTGTCTTGAGTATGAAACTCTATGTGTGTACTACTAAGTCTACTGTTTATGTTTTGTATAGATTCAGTAGTTTTGGGATTATTTAGTATTAACCTTGGTGTACTCGGTGTATTGGCTGTACTTATTCTTTCACAAGTTGTAATTTGTAAATTGTACTTAAATTTTCGTTATAGTGGACTTGTGTGTGTGGTTGTGGTACTAAGAAACCCGAGGTTTTCTAATACGCTGGTTTTATTGTTATCAAATTATTGTGTGTTAATCTACTTCTCTACATATCATTTTGTTTTAAATTTAAATCCACTTTACTTTGAACATCACACCAACCAAAAACGAACTTTATTTTTATGTGTACTCACTACACCCAATTAGGTGAATGGCCATGGACTTCGGCCGTAACCAGGCCCAAGGGTCACAGACCTGGGCCGTGATTACAACTCGCATGACCAAATTTAAGGTTCGGACCAAGTTCGCGATCGGACGATGTAGTCACAGATTACGACATGAGGGACATTATCGCGGACGAGGACCGTGACCAGCTTGTCAGGGACCAAATCTATAACAATGCCTGACTAGCCTCTAAACCTAGTCACAACTTTGGGCCGAGACCAAGCCCTTGACTTTCATGAACCTGTTCACGACCCATAGCCGTGACCAATAATTTTTCCTTTAAATTGGGTCACGGTCTATAGCCGTGACCATCCTTAGCTGTGAAAAAAATAATAAACTATGGTTAGGGACTAGAGCCTTACCATATGTAACAAGTAAAACAAATATGGACTGTTTGGGTCCTATTACCAAAGCGAGAGTCCATAGACCATGCAATCGGTTTCTACGTGTTACGTTGGACACTCACAAGGTGTTCATACCACTCGCGATGCCATTTATGAGCGGTAGGGGGTGTCCACCCCCTCGTTGCTATGTGTTATGTGGACGCACTCGAGGTATTTGTTCCACTCGCGGTGCCGTTTAGGGGCGCTAGGGGTGTTCGCCCTGTCTGTTTTCAAATTCGCATCCTATTCCCAAACTGGGAACCCCACGACTATGCATCCGGTTGCTACGTGTTACGTTGAATGTGCATGAGGTGTTTGTGCCACTCGTGATTCCGTTTGGATGTGGTTGGAGTGTACGCCCCTCACGGCACGCTTTCAAGCTTAAGTGTGCTTGTTTTTAAATTTGTTTTCTATTACCAAGTAAAGAGTCCTGCGACTACGCGACCGGTTGATACGTGTTATGTTAGATGAATACGAGTTGTTCGTGACACTCGCGGTGCCGTTTTGGGGCAGTAGGGGTGTCCGCCCCCTCTCGGCACATTTTTAGGGCCAAGTGTGACTATTTTAAAATTTGTGTCCTATTCCCAAACCGGGAGTGACGCGACTATGCATCCGATTGCTACATGTTACATTGGATGTGCATGAGGTGTTCGTGTGATTCGTAATGCCAATTGGGGTAGCTAGGAGTGTCCGCCGCCTCGCAGCACGATTTCAAGCCTAAGTGTGTCCGTTTTTGAATTCGTGTTCTATTACCAAATCGGGACTCCCATGACTATACTACGGGTTGCTATGTGTTACTTTGGACATGCACGAGGTGTTTTTGACACTCGTGGTGCCGTTTAGGGATGCTTGAGGTTTTTTGCACCCCGCGACCCGTTTTCAAGCGCAAGTGTGCCCGTTTTCAAATTCGTGTCCAATTCCCAAATTGGGAGTCTCGAGACAACGTGGTTGGTTGCTACATGTTACGTTAGACATACTCTAGGTGTTCGTGCCACTCGCGATCCTGTTTGGGGTAGTTGGGGGTGTCCTCCCCCTCGTGGAACGTTTTCAAGCCCAAGTGTGCCTGTTTTCAAATTTATATCCTACTCCCAAATCGGGAGTCCCGGGACTACGCGACCGGTTGCTACATTTTACGTTGGATGCGCATGAGATGTTCCTCCCACTTACAATGCCATTGGGGGGAGCTTGGGGGTGTTCGTCCCTCGACTACGCGGCCAGTTGCTATGTGCTAATTACATTGGACACGCATGAGGTGGTTGTGCCACCCACGATGCTTTTTTTTTTGTGTGTGTGTGTGGGGGGGGGGGGGGGTGAGGGGGGTAGGGCATCCTCTCCCTGGTTACACATTTTGAAGCTCAAGTGTGCCTATTTTTAAGTTCGTGTCCTATTCCCAAACCAGGAGTCCTACGACTACGCGATAGGTTGCTAAGTGTTACATTGAACGCACACAAGGTATTCTTGCCACTCGCGGTTCTGTTTGAGGGCGGTAAGGGGTGTTCGCCCCCTTACGACACATTTTAAAGCCCAAGTGTGTCTATTTTCAAATTCGTGTCCTATTCCCAAACCACGAGTCCTACGATTAGGTGACTGATTGCTACGTGTTATGTTTGATGTGCTTGAGGTGTTCGTGCCACTCGCAATGCCGTTTGGGGATGGTTGGGGGTGTCCGCCCCCTCATGGTACGTTTTCAAGCCCAAGTGTGCCTATTTTCAAATTCTTTTCCTATTCCCAAATTGGCAGTTCTGCAACTACGCGATCGATTATTACGTGTTACGTGGGATGTGCATCAGGTGTCGTGCTAATCGCGGTGCCATTTGGGAATTATTACATGTTACGTTGGACGCGCATGAGGTATTCGTGCCACTCGCGGTGCTGTTTACGGGGTGTCCACCCCCTCGCGGCACGTATTCAAGCCTATGTGTGCCTATTTTCAAATTTATGTCCTATTCCCAAACCATGAGTCGCAAGACTATGCATCCGATTACTACGTGTTATGTTGGACATGCTCGACGTGTTCGTTCCACTCGTGGTACCGTTTGGGGGTGTCCGCCCCCTTGCGACAAGCTTTCAACCCCAAGTGTGTCTGTTTTTAACTTTGTGTCATATTCCCAAACCTGGAGTCCCACGACTATGTGGTCAGTTCCTACGTGTTACTTTGGATGCGCATGAGGTGTTTGTGCCACTCGCGATTCCGTTTGGTGGAGTTTGGAGTGTCCACGCCTCGCGGTACGCTTTCAAGCCCAAGTATAACTATTTTTAAATTTGTGTACTATTCCCAAATTGGGAGTTCCGCGACTATGCGCCTGGTTGCTACGTGTTATGTTGGATGCAAATGAGTGTTCGTGAGACTCGTGGTACATTTTGGGGGTGGTTGGGGGTGTCCACCCCCTGGCAGCACGTTCTAGGCCCAAGTGTGCCTGTTTTTAAATTCGTGTCCTATTCCCAATTCGGGAGTGACGCGACTATACGACCGGTTTCTACATGTTATGTTGAACGCACAGAAGGTGCTTGTGCAATTCCCGGTTCCGTTTGAGGGAGACTGAGAGTGTCCTCCACATCGTGGCACGTTTTCAAGCCCAAGTGTGCCTATTTTCAAATTCATACTCTATTCCCAAATCGAGATTCCAGCGACTATACGACTGGTTGTTACGTGTTACTTTGGACACGCACGAGGTGTTCTTGCCACTCACGATGTCATTTGGGGGCGATTGGGGGTGTTCGCACCTCGCGGTACATTTTCAGCCCAAGTGTGCCTGTTTTAATGCCACTCAAGGTGCCGTTTGGGGGCGGTTGGGGGTTTCTGACCCCTCGTGGCACGTTTTCAAGCCTAACTGTGCTCGTTTTCAAATTTGTTTCCAATTCCCAAATCGAAAGTAGAGAGACTATGCAGTCGGTTACTAGGTGTGATGTTGGACGCGCTCGAGGTGTTTGTGTCGCTCGTGGCCCCGTTTGGGGGTAGTTGGGGGTGTTCGCCCCCTTGCAGTACGTTTTAAAGCCTAAGTGTGCATGTTTTCAAATTTACGTCATATTCCCAAACTGGGAGTCTAGGGACTACGCGATCGGTTGCTATGTGTCACGTTGAATGTGTACGAGGTGTTCTTTCCACTCACGGTGCCGTTTTGGGCTGCTGGGTTTGTTCGCCCCTCAACTATGCTGCCTGTTGCTACGTGTTACGTTGGACGTGCCCGAGGTTATCGTGCCACCCATGGTGCCGTTTTTTTGGGGTGAGTGGGCGGTGGGGGGTTTGGGGCGTCCTCCCCCCTCGCGACACGTTTTGAAGCCCAAGTGTGGCTGTTTTCAAATTTGTGTCCTATTTCTAAACCAGGAGTTCCACGACTATGCGATCGGTTGCTATGCATTACATTGGACGTGCACGAGGTGTTTGTGCCACTCGTGGTGCTGTTTGGGGGTGGTAGGGGGTGTCCGTACCCTCACAGAACGTTTTTAATCCCAAGTGTTCCTATTTTTAAATTCGTGTCCTATTACCAAACCATAAGTCCTATGACTAGGTGACCAATTGCTATGTATTACATTGAACGCGCTCTAGGAGTTCGTGCCACTCGCATTGCCATTTGGGGGAAATTGAGGGGTCCGTCCCCTCATGGCACGTTTTCAAGTCCAAGTGTGCCTGCTTTCAAATTCATGTCCTATTCCCAAATCGCTAGTCCTGCGACTACATGACCGATTGTTATGTGTACGTTGGATGCGGAAGAGGTGTTCGTGTTACTCACGGTGCCGTTTGGGGACGATTGGGGTGTCCGCCCCATATCGACACGTTTTCAAACCCATGTGTGCCTGTTTTCAAATTTATGTCCATTCCCAAACCAGGAGTTCCGCAAATATGAGGCTGGTTGTTTTGTGTTACGTTGGATGAGTGTTTGTGCCACTCACGGTGCTGTTTGGGGGCAGTTGGGGGTGTTCGCCCCCTCGCGACACATTTTCAAGCCTATGTGTGACTGTTTTCAAATTTGTATCCTATTTACTATGTGTTATATTGAACACGCTTGAGGTGTTTGTGCCACTCGTAGTGCCTTTTGGAGGCAGTTGGGGGTGTCTTTCCCCTCGCGGCACGTTTTGAAGCCCAAGTGTGTGTGTTTTCAAATTCGTGTCCTATTCCCAAACTAAGATCCCCGCGACTATGCAAGCGATTACTATGTGTTACGTTAGTGTGAACGAGGTGTTCGTGCCACTCGCGGTGCCGTTTGGTGGTGTCCGCCCCTCGCGATATATTTTTAAACCCAAGTGTGTCTGTTTTCAAATTCGTGTCCTAGTCCCAAACAGGGAGTCCCACGAATATGAAGCCGATTGCTACGTGTTACGTTGGATGCGCACAAGTTGTTCGAGTAACTCGCACTTATATTTAGGGATGGTTGAGGGTGTCCTCCCCCCCGCGGCACAATTTCAAGCCCAATTGTGGCTATTTTCAAATTCGTGTCTAATTCCCAAATCAGCAGTCCCGTAACTATATGGACGGTTGCTATGTGTTACGTTGGATGTGCTCGAGGTGTTCGTGCCACTCTCGATGCTATTTGGGTGCGATTGGGGTGTCTGCCTCCTCACGACACGTTTTTAAGCCCAAGTGCGTTTGTTTTTAAATTCGTGACCAATTCCCAAAATGGGAATCCTGTGACTACGTGGGTGGTTCCTACGTATTACGCTGGATGAGATCGATGTGTTCGTTCCACTCGCGGTGCCATTTGGAGTTCCTCCCTCCCCCCCCCCCGGCGGCACATTTTCAAGCCAAAGTGTGTCTGTTTTCAAATTCGTGTCCAATTCCCAAATCGTGAGTTCTGTGACTAGGCGGTCTGTTGCTACATGTTATGCTGGATGCGCTCGAGGTATTCGTGACACTCACAGTGCCGTTTGGGTGAAGTTGGGGGTGTCCACCCCCTCGTGACATATTTTTAAGCCCAAGTGTGTCTGTTTTCAAATTTGTGTCTTATTCCCAAATTGAAAGTCCTGCGACTACGTAGCTGGTTGCTACGTGTTACATTGGATGGATATGAGGTGTTCGTGCCACTTGTAGTGCCTTTTATGGGCAGTTGGGGTTTCCTCCCCCTCGCGACACATTTTTAAGCTCAAGTGTGCCTGTTTCAAATTTGTGTCCTATTCCCAAACCGGGTGTTTCGCGAATATGTGGTCAGTTGCTACGTATTACGTTGAACATGCTCGAGGTCTTTATGCCACTCGCGATTCCGTTTGGGGGTGTCCGCACTTGCAACACATTTTCAAGCCCAAGCGTTCCTGTGTTTCAAATTCATGTCCTATTCCCAAATCGTGAGTCCCGTAGCTATGTGGTCGATTTCTACATGTTACTTGGAAGCGTTCGAGTTGTTCGTTCCACTCGTGGTGTCATTTGGGGTGTCCACCCCCTCGCGGCATGCTTTTAAGCCCAAATGTACCTATTTAAAATTCGTGTCCTATTTCCAAACTGGGAGTCCTGCGACTCTGCGAGTGATTGCTACGTATTACGTTGGACGCACTCGAGGTGTTCATGTCATTAGCGGTGCCGTTTTGGGACGGCTGGGGTGTCTGCCCCCTCGCAGCACGTTTTTAAGCCCAAGTATATTCCTTTTCAAATGTGTGTCCTAGTACTAAACTGAAAGTCCCGCGACTAGGCGGTTGGTTGCTATATGTTACGATGGATGTGCACGAGGTGTTTGTGCCACTCGCGGTGCCGTTTGTGGGTGTTTTCCCCCTCGCGACACGTTTTCAATTCTAGGTGTGTCTATTTTCAAATTCATGTCCAATTTCTAAACCGGGAGTCCCGAGACTACGCAACTGTTACGTGGTACTTTGTACGTGCACGGGGTGTTCGTTCCACTCGTATTACCATTTTGGGGAAGTTGGGGGTGTCCACCCCCTCGCGGCACATTTTTAAGCTAAAGTTTGCCTGTTTTCAAATTCGTGTCCTATTCCCAAATCGGGAGTCCCCCGACTACTTGTCCGGTTGCTATGTGTTAGCTTGGATTCTCTCAAAGTGTTCGTGCCAGTTGCCGTGCTGTTTGGGGGTGGTTGAGGGTGTTCGCCCCCTCGCGACACGTTTTCAAGCCTAAGTGCTACGTGTTCCAATGTGCTACGATAACCAATAATTATCCAAGATATTTTCTAACCACTAAACCAATAATTATCCTGTACTCCTTCTAATTATCCCGTACTCCTTCTAACATACTATACAATAATAAACCAACAATTAATAATTATCCAACATCTAAACAAAAAAAAAAACTAATAATTATCCCGTACTCCTTTTAAACATACTATCCAATAATAAACCAACAACCAATAATTAGCCAACAATCTTTCAAATAAAACCAATAATTATCCCGTACTCCTTCTAACATCTAAAATATTTAAAATATAATGCATATCAATTATATAAAAATGTTTGTTAAAGTAAAGAATAGGTTGTTCCTGCGATCCAAGGATGCCATTAAATAGAGTCTTCTGAGTGTGTGATTAGACCAAATTGATCCTAGAGTCCTCATCGTATTCTTGTACATATATCTTTGCTCATTAGTTTCTTTGATACAATCTTTATAAAATAAAGCTAAAATTAATGTCCTACGTGGGACAAAAATCAACATTACTGATATTCTCAAAATTTGTAAACTCTAAGTTGGTGACGAGTTTCCATTCTAAAAATTATTCTTGATCAAACTCAAGTAGATTGGTGTATAGGTAATTTCTAAAAATTGAAATTTACTATCCATTGATCTCCTCGAGTTTGATGAAGGATAATTTTCATAACAGAACAACCTCATCAACAAATTAGAATTTTCAAATTTTGAGAAAAATCAGTATTGCAGATTTTTATCCCATATGGGACGTTAATTTGCCTTCATTTTATGAAGATTATATCTATGAAACTAATGAGAAAATGTATATGTACAGGAACACGTGGAAATTGAGCTGGGTCAATTTGGTCCAATCACAAACTCAGGAGACTCTATTCTCAAACTGAGCATCTCGTGAAAGGTGTTCGTACCCCCCCCCCCCCCTCCCAACATTCAATTGAACAAAACATATTATTAGAAGTTAACTTAATGACTCCAAATCAATATTTGTTGGCAGAAAAATGAAAATTGTTCCTTAAATAAGAGTAGGTACTCTCCATAATTAGTGTAAATGCTAATGATGGAGAGTCCCTAATCATATTTAAGGAATAATTTTTTTTCCTCCCAACAAATATTGATTTGGAGTCATGTATGTTAACTTTCGATAATATGTTTTGCTCAAGCATAAAGTGTCCAGAAGCTAATTCTGCAAATGAATAGGGTAAAATTTGTATATATCACTATAGTCTTATTACACAACACACATGCATTACATACGCAAAGTTTTGAATAGTCACAACTAAACATACATAAATCATATTAAACATTCGTAAATTAAACTTAACATCCATACATTAAACTAAACATTCATACATCAAAGTAAAGCGCTAATATAGTGTCAATATCATAATAGGATACAAATAAGATTGATAATGATTAAATAATGTTTTGATACTATCCAACAATCAAACCAACAACGAATAATTATCTTGTACTCCTTCTATAATCTACATGATAAAACACATACCCATAATCACAATATCTCACTAAAGTATGGTCATTTATCATTAAACATATACATTAATATTAAGGTTTCAATTTTAATTAGGGTTAAAATAAATACACAGATATATACATGAAGATTAGGGTTTTAATTTTCACTAGGGTTAAAATAAATAAACATAAACATAAACATATACATGAAGATTAGGGTTTCAGTTTTAACTAGGGTTAAAATAAAGAAAAATAAACATATACATGTGTGTGTTAAAATAAATACACATAAAGATTAGGGACGAAGTTTGGAATCCTAATGAGCGGAGGTTGAGTTCGTAATGAACACCGGGGATTCGGGAATTTCTTACTTTAGATCTTAAGATTCCCCATATATTCAATAATAATGTTAACACACATTAATTACTAACAACAACAAAAAATTATAATACATTAGCCTAAAATTTAACAACAAAAATTGAACCGTATGACCATGATGACCAAACTCGAAGTTTTCTTTTGGGAAATTTTTACTTTGCACCTTCTATTTTTACCCGTATTTTATATTTTCAGTAACTATTTCAAAGCTTCATAAATTTTAAGTTTGCAAGTTTGCACCCTACGTTTTACACTATGACTGGAGTTTGCATCCCACATTTTATACCCTTCAAGTTTGAAAGAAACTAAATAAAAAATTCAATTTAACACACACACACACACACACACACACACACACACACACACACACACATATATATATATATATATATATATATATATATATATATATAGGGAGAGGTTCACAAGTGGACCAAAAGAATGGACTTTTTAATGGACCTTAACAAAAAAATACATATTAACACATTAATTTTAATTTCTATAGTGTAATTGATCCGCGCCAGCGGCACCCGAGACCACACCTTCACCCCACTACCCCCCCACCCCACCCCCCACCCCCCACCGCCCCTCACCCACCCCCACCGCCCCCCAACCCCCCAACCACCACCATCACCAAAGCAGCCCTTGTGGCAGCCCTTATGACAGCAGGGCTGCCATGGGGGGGCGGGGGGGGGGGGGAGGGGGGGGCGTGTTGGGAGGGGGGGGATCGATCAACACGCGTATTTGGTGCCGCTGGCGCGGACTAATTACACTATAAGAATTAAAATTAATGTGTTAATATGTATTTTTTTTGTTAAGGTCCATTAAAAAGTTCATTCTTTTGGTCCACTTGTGAACCTCTCCCTATATATATATATACACACACAACACACACACACAATACATACACACAATAAACACGTACATAAAAATACACAAATACACGAATAGACACATATATACACATACACACACATATAAATACACAAATGCACACACATACACGTAGTACACACATATACACAAATACAAAAATACACATATAAATACACAAATACGTAATGTTGGGGTATGAGAGCTACATTTTATGGATTGAGAGAGAGATTGAGCTAAAAAATTGAGATTGAGAGAGAGAGATTGCATCGAAAATGAGAGAGGGAATGGTTAGGGTTTGGGAGATTGAGAGAGGAAATTTTCGGGTGAAATGAAAAAATTGCATCTGAGTTTTAATATGAAGACATGGGTCACGGATCTGGGCCGTGACCCATCCGCATGACCATATTTTTTTACACATCATCAGTCGTGACCTGAGCAGTGAAATAGTTGTGGTCACAGACTAAGGTCGTGAATCATACGCGAGACCATTTTTAAAAGGTCATGACCCAAAGTCATGACCCTATTGAATGTATTTTTGGCATCGGTCATGGATGTAGTCACTACTTAGGTCCGTGACCACACTTGGAATTTGGCACCAATATGGTCACGTCTTGGGCCCGTGACCCATATGGTCAGGGATGATGGCCATGACCAACTCCAAGTTCATCCATGACCATACTTGGTCATGGAACTGGTCACGACTATGTTGTATAGGGTCACGGCTTTGGGTTGTGACTAGTTGGTCAGGGACTAAATCCGTGACCACCCTGCCATGACTATGTGCCTAATTTGGTGTAGTGATTCAACAATTGAAATTTAAAAGGTTTTTACCAAAGAGTTAAAAGATAATTTTGTTAATCTTAACACTTTAATGTATTACATTATTTTCAATATATATATATAAAGATTAATAAAAACGATTAGGATCGTATTGGTATTGGTACGGTTTAGGTTATCAGTTTGGTTTCGGATCCTAGGACGGATTTAGTAAGGTTATAAGTGATCAAATCGAATCTAAACCGATTTCAATAAGATAACGGGCTTAAAAATTTGTGCAAGCTTAGTTCATTTATTTTACGAGCATATTTCGAACCGGATTTTTTCGAACACGAGCTCGGTTGATTTTACAGTCCAACGTATGAGGTTGGGTTAGTTTGGATTTTTCTCCCTTTGTTCGGTTTTAGTTCTAGAAATTATAGAATTGATATTTCTTTCAATTTAGTTCTTCGTTTAATCACAAGATCAAATCGAATCGAACTATAAACCAATTTGATTCGAAGAGGTATAGATCTATAAGGAGGAGGGAGGAGGGAGGAGGGCATAGAGGGTGCCTAACTGAATTCATTGATCAATATGGCTATCTACCCCCAATTTTTAAAAATTTCATGTTATACTTGAATTTTCTTAAGATTATAAGGCTCCACCTCTTTAAAAAAATATTAAGAGTCTCTACCAATGAAAATAAATAATTAATTGACATCTCTATGAAAATTTATAATCAAAAGTTAATATTTAGTTGTTGGTTATAGCTAAATTAACCATTCATATGTGTATTTTAAAAAATTAAAAAAAAATTGGTTATTGTTCATCCATACCGTTCGAAATATGCTCGTAACATAAATGAACTAAGTTTGAACATATTTTTAAGCCCATTATCTTATTGAAATCGATTCAGATTCGATTTGATCACTAATAACCTTACTATATTGGTGTAAAATAACTAAGATTTCATTTGCCTAGAAGCTCGTTCAAGCTCGAATCGTAAGATAATCGAACAACACTTGAACATATTTTTGCGCTTATTTATATTTACAAAGCAAAGTTAAGCAATCTTAAGCTCGACTCAAATATATGCCCAATTTAATTTGATTTATTAGTTTCTTAACTTGATGAACACCACTAGTGTTTTCATCCATTTTTGAATGCAAGAATATCGTAATAAAATTGAATGCAAACAAGAGGATTTTTATATTAAAATAAGCAATAGTGACATAATAATTCTAGACCCCCATTTTTGGTGAATCCGGACTAGTCATTGTGGGTGCGATCCCAAAATGTATAGATTTTAAGAGTCCCCTAAAATGGCTTGCAGTGTCACTGAGTTTTATGTTCCATGTTTTCTCTTTAGGGTCCGTTTGGTTCGTGGTGAAATATTGTTTACCATGTTAAAAAATAATTCACCTAGGTAAGATATGTGCTTGGTTGGACATTTAACATGGTGAAATAAAATGAATATGGTGAAAAGTGAGGTGAAACTTTAACCATTTTAAACCATGGATAAAGTGAATAATTTAACAAGTGAAAACAATGTAATTTATCTTATTACCATACTAACCTTTCATATTTCTACTTACAACTACCACACATTCATTTCTCCCTCTCAATTAACACGATCATTAAATATTCATTTTTTTAAAAAAATATTTTTTTCGATTTAATTTTTTAATTTAAAAAAAATTAGAAAATTAAAATTTTTAAAAAATTATAAAAAATAATTAAAAATAAATAAAAAGTAGAATAACTATTCCTACACCATCTATGTCTTCCCCCACACCCTTTTCAATATTTAAAAACTAAAAGACCAAAAGACCCTCTATTCATATATGATTTGAACAAATATAATCTTTTGCCTACAAAACCATTACCTTAAAAAAAACATAATATTATGAAAAAAATAAAAACATAATATATTGAAAATAAAAATCCTAATATTCTAGAAAATTAAAAATTTAATATTATGAAAATATAAAAATTATAAAAGTTATTTTTTCATTTAAAAAACATTATGTTATTTATAAAAAAAACTTATTATTATTTTTTATTTAAATGGACGTTGATAAAAAAAACTGTTTCGTTATTTATTTAAAAAAATGGGCATTCTTTTTACCATTTCTAGTTAAAAACTGTTTCTTTTATTTATTTAAAAAACTGTTTCTTTTATTTATTTTTTTAGTTATAAATTGTTTCTTTCACTATTTTAAAAATAATCTTTTTACTATCTAAAAAATTGGTCCGCGCCAGCGGTATGTATAGGCAGTCCGACCACCTATACATACCGTTGGCGCGGATCAACATATTAGAAAAAATGCTCCGCGCCAATGGCATGTATAGGTGGTCGGACCGACTATACATAGCGCTGCCGCAAACCATATTTTTTTAAAATAGTAAAAAAAATATTTTTAAAATAGTACAAAAAAACAGTTTTTAACCAAAAATAAAATTTGTAAAAAAACATTTTTTTAAGAAAACAGTTTCTTAAGAAAAACAAATTTTACATTTTATATACAGTATTTTAATAAAAAAAACAGACAAGATTTTACGTTTTATAAACAAATTTTTATTTATTTATAAAAACAGTTTTTTTATTGAAAATATAATTTTTTGTTTTATATCAAATGTATTTATGTTAGTTGGAGGTGAAAAAATTGGACATTTAGATTTTGTAAATCTAAGGGCACAATTGTCATTTATTATCCAAAGGATGTGGAGAAAGACATGGAGAGTGTGGGAATAGCTATTCCCATAAAAAAAATTAAAAAAAATTAAAATTAAAAAAATAAAATAAATGAATATTTGTTTGGTGCATGGTAATGTGTTCGGAATTTTTTTACTAATTGGGACGGTTTCATAGTTGGGAATTATTTTTTTTTTTTTAAAAACTTTTAATTGGGACACTTTTTTTTTTCATAGTTGGTACTTTTTTTTAATTGGGACTGTTTTTTTTTTTAAATTGGGGCTATTTTTTTCATTGTTGAAAACTTTTTTTTTAATTGGGACTAGTTTTTCGTTGTTGAGAACTATTTTTAATACCTATTTTTAATATACCAAATAGTCCCTCGAACTTTTTTTAATATACGTTTAGTCCAAGCTTTTTTATTTTGCACCAAAAAGTCTTTCACCATGGCAAAAACGCTTTACCATGCCGCTGGCACGACGGCCCTTTAAAGATAAGATAATAAGGTATTTTTTAGTACAAAATAAAAGACTTGGACTAAATGTGTATTAAAAAATGTTTAAGGGATTTTTTGATATTTGATCATCTTTTTAATTGTGAACTACTGTTTTTATAGTTGTGACTCTTTTTTTTAAATTGGGATTTTCTTTTACAATTAGCCCTTTTTTTCATTGTTGGAAACTATTTTTTTAAATTGGGGTTGTTTTCTTTTTTAATTAGGATTTTTTTTAATTAGTATTGTTTTTTTAAACTTTTTATACTTATTTGTCTTGTGTAGCCAAATATGACTAGTTATGTGTGTGTAGGGGGGTGTCAAAATTTGAGTTTGAGGTAAATGAATATTTTTTAATGGCCATTGACACTTGTGTGATGAAAATCAAATAGTTAAACATAACTATTTTTATATGCATTTGAAGTATGGGGGGGGGGGTAATATGGTCATTTTATTTTTTCACCATATTCATTTTAACCATCCAAACATTAAATGGTGAAAAAATTAAAATTTTCACCTAGTGAAAACTCGACCATCCAAACGGAGATGGTGAAAACAAAATCACCAAGCTAATAATTCACCTTTTACTTTTAACATGGTGAAAAGTATTTCACCACGAACCAAACGGATCCTTATTATCTTTTTCATTCTTTTTGTTACATCATTTTTTGGTGTTACTGGTGAGTTTTTATTTTTTTAGGGGGTTTTGAAAAAATGTCCTTATAATGCTGAAAGTGTATAAAAATAGGATATTCCATATAATTTTATAAATTTAGTCCATGTACTAAAAATACTCTGAAAAATAGTGAAAATTAGTATCGCTGGCACGGACAAAAAAAATAAAAGTATTGTACCATGAGAACTAAATTTAGAGTAATGTCAGAGCCCAACGTGAATATGAGAAAACTTGAAGGCAAAGTAGTACTAATAACCGGTGGAACAAGTGGCATCCGAGAGACAAATGCTCGTTTATTCGCCCAACAAGGTGTTTCTCACCGGACACGACCTTATGGTTGATGGGGGATATACTACTTGATCATTATCACAAATTTTTGTATGCATTATCTAACATATCTTCAATTATTTATCTTGTGTCGTGTGGCTCTGTTGGAGCTTTTGAATGAAAATATTTTGAAAAACAAAAACAAAGAGAAACATTTTATGACAAAGGACACTATGATGTTTGACTTTGGAATTTGGAAAGTCATCTCACTCATATAGACTTAGTAGATTTGGGAAAGACTCTCTTATTCAAAATGATTTTAATTAATTACATTATAATATATATATATTGTTGGAACAGCTGTCTTTGGCAGCTGTTATAAGATATGCAAAACTTTGAAATAGCCTTTAGGCAGTGTCCCACATCGGTGGGAGAGTTAAATTGTGTTGTGTATATTTACAATTTTTTGAGACCAAAGGTTCAGCCCTTCGGCATTCAAGTTTTTGTGGGTATGTGGGGCAGACCCAATGGGCCAAGTCACGCGCCGCCGCCGTCCGTCCGTCCGTCCGGTCTGGGTCTTGGGTTCATTAAGAATTAATTTTTTGGACAAATACATAACTGTTTTTTGGGCTTTAAAAATTAATTTTAACGGTAATTAATTCCGAAAAATTAAAACGTGTTTTATTCCGTGTTGATTTCTTCAACCGAGTTGTCCACTATTTCCAGATTTTTCTCCACGTTGTTTACCAACGTCTCTTTTCCTTTTGCCCCATAAAAGAGGTTGTAGCCTCCGTTTTTAACATAGAGTTATCTCCCAAAAAAAATTTCTGCAAACAGTTCTCATTTTCCAACCTCCGAATTTTTTACAGAAATAATTATTCATTCCCTGAATAATTATAACGACACAGAAATATATAATCTTTCCCAGATTATTTATATTTATCTTGATCGAGCAGTACATGTATTATAGAATGGGTGTTTGTTGAGCGAATCAGATTCGTGCTGCTGATTCGTATTATTTTCGACGCTGTTTTATCCTGGGGGTGACGGGGCTGTACACTGTCGGCACAAATTGGAGGCAGAGCCGCGAAACACCTTAAAGAGAGCGACATTGTCCGCGACTCAGCCGTGTTCTTGACTGTCCAGTTTCGAAATTCTTATATTTTTCTGCCCCAGATTTATTTGCTCCAAAAATTGGGTAATTTCGTTCCTGATTTTAATTCTGCATTTAATTGTTTATTACTGCAACAACAATTTTAAGGTGTTCTATATTCTGCCATGGACGAAATTAACTCAAGTAACCTAAATAAGCCTTTCAAATACAAAGGCACTCATTTTAAACGTTGGAGCAAAAAATTGCTATTTTATTTAACTACGAAATAAGTCGCATCATGTGTTCAATTTGACAAACCCGTAGTAAATAATCCACCTACTGTTGAGGAAAGCAAAACAATTAGAAATTGGGAGGAAAATGATTTTTTGTGCAAGAACTATATTCTGAATGCTCTAAGTGACGAACTTTATGACTATTATGCCAATTATAAAACTGCGAAAGATGTATGGGACGCACTTTTTAAAAAATATGACACGGAGGAGGCGGGTGCTAAAAAATATGCCGTCAGCCGTTATTTGAAATTTCAAATGACGGATGACAAATCTGTTGTTGCTCAAACCCATGATTTGCAAATGATTGCCCATGAAATTATTTCCGAGGGCATGACTTTAGATGAGCAATTTCAGGGGGCTGTTATTATTGATAAATTGCCTCTGCTGTTCAAAGAGTTTAAAAATATTTTGAGGCATAAGTCTAAAGAATTTTCACTAGAGTCATTAATTACTAAATTGAGAATTGAGGAGGAATCCCGAAAACAAGACTATAAAGATGAAATTCTTGTTGTGTCTAACAACAAAAATCAGAAAAAGAACCACACTCCAGTTGTTTTAAAAGCAAACGGAAAAAATATGAAAAATCAGTAAAAGAGCCACAACCAGAATTTTAAAAATCAGACTCAGACTCAGAATAAGTATAAGAACCCTGGAAATGGACAGTCTAGCAACTCGGGACAGTTTCTCTGTTTCAAGTGTGGCAAGCCTGGCCATATGGCTCGCAAATGTCGCAATGTGCCACAAGCACAAGCGAATTTGACCGAAGAGGACCTATGTGCTATGATTTCAGAAATCAACATGGTTAGCGGTGCCGAAGGGTGGTGGTTGGATACTGGAGCTTCTCGCCATATCTGTTATGACCGTAATCTGTTTAAGACTTATTCTGAGACTGCAGATAAGAAGGTGTTGTTGGGTGATTCTCACTCCACTGAGGTTGCTGGTACTGAAAATGTGGAATTGAAGTTCACTTCGGGAAAGACTGTTATCCTCAAAAATGTTCTTCACACTCCCGAGATAAGGAAAAATTAGGTTTCGGGTTATCTTCTCAACAAAGCTGGCTTTACTCAAACTATTGGTGCTGATTTATTTACTTTGACCAAAAATGGAATTTTTGTAGGCAAGGGTTATGCCACTGATGGGATGTTTAAATTGAATGTTGATGCAATGAATAAAATTTCTCCTTCTGCTTATATTGCTTGTTCATTTAATATTTGGCATGTTAAGCTTTGTCATGTTAATAAACGACTTGTTAAAAATATGAGCACTTTAGGATTAATTCCCGAATTATCATTAAATGATTTTGAAAAATGTGAATGGTGTAGTCAAGCAAAAATCACTAAGACACCACATAAATCTGCTTTTAGAGAATCTGAACCACTTGATTTAATTCATTCGGATATTTGTGAATTGGATGGTGTCACAACTAGAAATGGCAAACGTTATTTTATAACTTTTATTGATGATTGTTCCGATTATTCATTTGTGTATTTAATGAAAAATAAAAGTGAAGCGTTTGACATGTTTAAAATTTTCTTTAATGAAATTGAAAATCAATTTAATTGGAAAATAAAAAGGTTATGTAGTGATAGAGGCACCGAATATGATTCTGGACCATTTATTGAATTTTATAAAACCCACGGTATTATTCACGAAAAAACTGCCCCTTATTCGCCCGAAATGAAAGGTAAAGCCGAAAGAAAAAATAGGACATTAACTGAATTAGTTGTTGCTATTTTATTAAATTCAGGGGCTGCCTCACATTGGTGGGGTGAAATTATTTTGACTGTGTGTCACGTGCTTAATAGAATTCCTAAGACTAAAATGAAAATATCTCCTTATGAAATTTGGAAAAATATTAAGCCCAACGTGTCATACTTTAGAACGTGGGGGTGCTTAGCCTATGTACGTATACCCGACCCTAAAAGGTCTAAATTGGCAAGTAGAGCATATGAGTGCGTTTTTATAGGCTATGCTATTAATAGCAAAGCTTACCGATTTTATGACTTGAAAAATCAAGTAATTATTGAATCAAATGACGCCGATTTTTATGAAGATAAATTTCCTTTTAAATTGAGGAATAGTGGGGGCGAGTCATCCACTAATAATTCTTTAAATAAAATTAAAGAAAATAATGAATCCATTTTAGAAATTCGAAAAAGTAAAAGGGCTCGTGTAGAAAAAGATTTTGGTCCCGACTTTTATGCCTACACTTTAGAGGAGGATCATAACACTATTCAAGAAGCCTTATCTTCTTTAGATGCCGATTTATGGCAAGAGGCTATTAATGATGAAATGGATTCTTTGGAAACAAATAAAACTTGGCATTTAGTGGACCTTCCTCCTGGATGTAAAACAATTGGGTGTAAATGGATTCTTAAAAAGAAATTAAAACCTGATGGCACTGTTGAAAAATATAAGGCACGCCTTGTTGCTAAAGGTTTTAGACAAAGAGAAAATGTAGATTTTTTTGATACATTTTCACCCGTGACTAGAATAACGTCTATACATGTACTATTTGCTATAGCTGCCTTAAATGATTTAATTGTACACCAAATGGATGTTAAAACTGCATTTTTAAACGGAGAATTAGAAGAAGAGATTTATATGGATCAACCTGAAGGTTTTATTGTACACGGTCAAGAAAATAAAGTATGTAAATTAGATAAATCTCTTTATGGACTCAAACAGGCACCTAAACAATGGCATGATAAATTTGATAGCCTGGTCATCTCTAATGGGTTTAAAATTAATGAAAGTGACAAATGCATTTATTATAAATATGTTGAGAACATTTGCACTATCATATGTCTTTATGTTGATGACTTGCTTATATTTGGTTCCAATATTCATGCCGTAGAAAATGTTAAATCATTATTATGTGCCAACTTTGATATGAAGGATTTGGGTGAAGCTAGTGTAATATTGGGAATTAATATTATTAGGTCAGAAAAGGGACTTTCTTTGGATCAATCTCATTACATTGAGAAAGTTCTAAAGAAATATAATTACTTTGACTGTAAACCTGCTAGTACTCCATTTGACCCTAGTATAAAGTTATTTAAGAACACTGGCGACAGTGTAAACCAAAATGCTTATGCAAGCATTATTGGTAGGTTACGTTATGCTACAGATTGCACTAGACCTGACATAGCTTATGCTGTGGGAGTACTATGTAGATTTACTAGTAGACCTAGTATGGAGCATTGGCATGCTATTGAGAGGGTCATGCGGTACCTTAAAAGGACGATGAACCTCGGATTACACTATAATAAGCATCCCGCTGTCCTTGAATGATTTAGTGATGCAGATTGGAACACCCTATCTGATGATTCTAAGGCTACTAGTGGATATATATTTAGCATCGCTGGTGGTGCAGTTTCTTGGAAATCTAAGGAACAAACTATTTTGGCTCAATCCACTATGGAGTCTGAGATGATAGCGCTAGCTACTGCTAGTGAAGAGGCAGGTTGGTTAAGAAACCTCCTGTCAGATATCCCATTATGGGAAAGACCGATTCCAGCCGTTTTGATTCATTGAGATAGTACCGCGGCTATTGCAAAAGTTGAGAACCGTTATTATAATGGTAAGAAACGACAAATACGTCGTAAGCATAGTACTGTTAGAGAATTTATCTCTACGGGTGCTGTGAGGGTGGATCATATACGGTCTGAACAGAACTTAGCTGACCCCTTGACGAAAGGACTAGCTAGGGAGAAGGTGTGGAATACCACGAAAGGGATGGGACTAAAGCCCTTGGATAAATGAGTCATTTGTGATGGTAACCCAACATATAGACTGGAGATCCCAAGAAATATGTTCAAAGGGTAATAACAAGTCACAAGTGATATGGGTTGAATCATGCGATTATTAATTAATATAGAACGGGGTTTTACTCCGAGTCCATCCCTATGGAGCATGATATCCTGAAGCGAGTTGAGGATGAGTTATTATAACTCTTAATGAGATCTATAGCTCTATTTTGAGTGGGGTACTTAGCTACAGGAGTATTCTTGATAGACACACCTATGTGAATGTGGAAGTGTGGCCGCTTCCTATGGATATTTTGGGCAAATTCCTAAAGCGTTCACTATACTGGAATAGAAGCACATGGCCGTAACGTGCTAGCTATTAGACTTACACCCAAGTAGGGTTGTGTGTGGGATGTTGTCAGAGATAGAGTTCAAAACTACGGTTACTCTAGTATATTCTGAATCATCTTTACTACGTAAAGGTTCAAGTCGAAAGACACCTTTGCTTATGCACAATTCTATGAATTATTGCTCGATAAAATGTTTTCAAGTTTTGCAAGTGGGGGATTGTTGGAACAGCTGTCTTTGGCAGCTGTTATAAGAGATGCAAAACTTTGAAATAACCTTTAGGCAGTGTCCCACATCGGTGGGAGAGTTAAATTGTGTTGTGTATATTTACAATTTTTTGGGACCAAAGGTTCAACCCTTTGGGCATTCAAGTTTTTGTGGGTATGTGGGGCAGACCCAATGGGCCAAGTCACACGCGCGCGCGCGCTGCCGCCGCCGTCCGTCCGGCCCGTGCCCGTGTCCGGGTCCGGGTCCTGGGTCTTGGGCTTGGGGTCATTAAGAATTAATTTTTTGGACAAATACATAATTGTTTTTTGGGCTTTAAAAATTAATTTTAACGGTAATTAATTCCGAAAAATTAAAACGTGTTTTATTCCGTGTTGATTTCTTCAACCGAGTTGCCCACTATTTCCAGATTTTTCTCCACGTTGTTTACCAACGTCTCTTTTCCTTTTGCCCCATAAAAGAGGTTGTAGCCTCCGTTTTTAACATAGAGTTATCTCCCAAAAAAAATTTCTGCAAACAGTTCTCATTTTCCAACCTCCGAATTTTTTACAGAAATAATTATTCATTCCCTGAATAATTATAACGACACAGAAATATATAATATTTCCCAGATTATTTATATTTATCTTGATCGAGCAGTACATGTATTATAGAATGGGTGTTTGTTGAGCGAATCAGATTCGTGCTGCTGATTCGTATTATTTTCGAGGCTGTTTTATCCTGGGGGTGACGGGGCTGTACACTGTCGGCACAAATTGGAGGCAGAGCCGCGAAACACCTTAAAGAGAGCGACATTGTCCGCGACTCAGCCGTGTTCTTGACTGTCCAGTTCCTGAATTCTTATATTTTTCTGCCCCAGATTTATTTGCTCCAAAAATTGGGTAATTTCGTTCCTGATTTTAATTCTGCATTTAATTGTTTATTTGTTTATTACTGCAACAACATATATATATATATATATATATAGAGAGAGAGAGAGAGAGAGAGAGAGAGAGAGAGAGAGGGGATCAAGTGATGTCCCACAGTTTGAGGACCCTGAATGAGATCCATTTTTTTAAAATAGTAAAAAAAATATTTTAGAGTTGATTTTTTTTTTCTAGGGTTTTTAAACATTTCAGTAGGATCATAAAAAAATAATCAACTCAAAATATATTTTTTTACTATTTTAAAAAAATCGGTCAAAGTTTGTCAGTTTTTAATGGCTTAAAAACAACTTAAAAACTGACACAGTTTGACCGATTTTTTTAAAATAGCAAAAAAATTCATTTTAAGCTGATTATTTTTTTATGGTCCTATTGAAATGTTTAAAAATCATTAAAAAAATCAGTCCCAAAATATTTTTTTTACTATTTTAAAAAATTGGACCTCATTTATGGTCCTCAAATTGGGACCTCACTCGATCCTTTCCCTATATATATAGACACACACACACAAAATTATATATTTATAATAATGTGAAATAAATATGAAAATTTTAAGTGACACTAATAGATATTTAAATGATTGAGGCAAGTGTCCAACATTTTCTTCTTAAAATGATATTTCCCTGCAACGGTGCTTCACTGACTCAATGAAAATCGTCTCCCATGATACAACAATAACATTTGCAATAGCAGAGAATCAACAATGGAAGAACTCTCTTTATTATGAACACGAAAATGGAATAACCAGCACAAATAAGACTGAAAAAATGAAACAGAAAAACGAAATGTACACCACTAATTTATACTAAATGAATTACGAATAAAAGAAAAAAAGTTATAACTGTTCCTAACTTTCACAATAGTTGCAATAAATTAACTGTTAAAAAATAGACTAATAAAATTTGGTCGAAAGAGTTAATATTTTGGCCAAATCAAAGCCCATGGCCCATGCCTATGCTGAGCAGGAACGGATCGGTTTGGGTTAGCGGGCGATGTTGGCTCAAAAGCCTCAATGGGTTATAATATACTACACTCATTTCTCATATTATATCCACGTGGGACTGTGGCTTTAATAAAACACTTCAACCAAATTCCATATTCCAAGTGGGCACTTCGAATAACAAATTCTCATTCAACTATTTTTGATTTTATATATGTGAGTATACCACGTTATACTCCTCACGGAGGAGAACTCGTTACCACTTCAAACCGCCTCGAAAAATATGCGGGTTCCATATTAAATGACCCTAAAGATGACTAAAATATGATTTTGTCAACTTAATTAAATATCATAAATTTCCAAACTCCCCCACATGAATAAAATTGGTTGGATGAACATAAAAAGACTATGCAAACATAAAGAGAGTTATATTGAAAGGTTCCTGCATCGGGAGAGATAACTTTTGGCCTTGAATCTTCCTTAGTAAAAGATCATCGGATTTACTTACTGATCAGTGAACACGATGTCTTGAATTGTTCAGTGTTTTATGTAAACCAAGACGATAATCTTCACACAGTAATTCTTTGAACAAAGTTGTTTCTTTCGATTATTTTCATTTTGACCCTAGAAAATTCTTGATTTCACGAGTGCTTTGTAGAATTTCTGCCTTTCGAAGTTCTCATAAGAGTCATCCATTCACAGTCACATAAGTAACTTCCCATTAAAAGTATCCTACTATATTCCATCTCGATTTCCAAGATAAGGAGTCATTAAAATCTAAGCATATACTTACTTACTTTGTAGGTAACACTGTTTTATCATAAGAATGGTTATTAGTTTAAAAAACTTATCAGTGCTCACTTCGAAGAGTCAATCAAGATTTAGTTGTCCCTTTGAACTTGTATCTTGGGATCTCGAGTCAGTTGGGTAGGTTTGCCATCAAGACAACTCTTTATTTTAGAGGCATTATTCCCACTTCCCTTGATAGATGATATACTTTCTCTCTATTCAACCTTTTGGTTGTGTAACACCCTGTAATTTTGAGAATATTTAAATTACACATGTTAAATTAATTTGAGAAATAAAATGAATTTATATAAATATTAATTAGCGAGAGATGGATTAATATTTATGTGATATTATATTTACTTGTGTGATATTTTTTTTGCTTTCCAAATACAATGCCATGGACTAGAATAACATGTAACACGAAATTGCATAGTAACTCAAAAGAAGTTCCCATAAATAACAAAACTGCCTCCAATTTTCCTTTTTAAGGTGGTGGTGAGCAAAGGGTGAATCCTAGAATTGAGATGGAGTGCTCAATCCAGATTTACCCTATTCATATCAGTTATAACCCCTTCGAGCTTAACAATCTGATGCAAGAAATAATCCCATATTGTTTAACTTGTTTGGATTCCACAACATTGATCATGTCATCATTTATGTAGAAATCAATATCAGCATTAGAGCTGACTTTTCCATCAAAATCAACAACATGTGTTTTGTGCTTGTACGACATCAAGGTTTTCCTTAGAGTGGATTCATCCACTTCCATGTAGGTTTCTATCTTCCCAATGCAGATGGTCGAGTAAACTTTCAAGAAGGTTCGAACACCTGATAATAATTGTTGTTGCTTCACTTTATAAAGGAAGAGCTTCAACTGAAGTCTATACGCATCCTGGTTGTAATTTACAAGAGGCTCCTCATAAATTGGAGCAGAGGGGGTGATGAACTTGGGGCATGCATATGAGAAGAGCTCATCATAGAGAGAAAATGTTTCATCGTCGTATCTCTACATTCATAAAATTTTCTCACCATACTTCTCCTGCAGTTGAGGGTTCACGATTTCCTCAACAAGCTTCACTTGGGGGCAGAGAGAGAGAGAGAGAGCGATTGCCAGCAAGGCATACATCTGCTCATTCTTCTTTAATATATGCTCATACTGTGGAGAATTCTGTTAATATTGCTTGGTCTTGTAAATGTACAAGCAAATTTTATTGAATTATCGTATGGACTCAATACACCTCCTCAACATAAGATTGGTAAACACATAATGATATATGATGGTAATGTGACTACCAATAACGAATGTGCAAACCCCTTGTTGATTTATATCAATTGGAAGTAAGTAAGTAAGCACTTCAGGCCTGTGTGATAATCCCCCAACAAATAATGAAACCTAAGCAGGCTGACCATGCTAAAATACCCCAACACCTTTAAGACATTACTCCCACCGCTGTAATCATATCCATCGGTAGCAGTAAATTGTTCAATGCCTTCCTTCTCCATCTCCAGAATCTAAATGATCATAGATTTCTCCACGAGTGCTTGCAAGAATTTGAGGACACCATACACATTCCAAGCATGATCAAATTTCCTTAGAAGTGTAATTTCCTGCCCAGTCTTGCTTTTCATCTTTGCATGATATTGACAAAATGACTAAAACTGATACACAAATTCATCCACCATGTCCCATAACCACTGGTTCGGCAACTGCATATCCTCCACCCCGTGAAAAACTACCCGGAAGAGACTGTAGTAATTATCCCAAAAATCAATCCTCTGCTTGAGAGTAGGGGACAACCTGGCATACAAATGCCTACACCACATCTCCTGATAGAGCAAGCAAAAAACATGATCATTATCCACATCCCGTGCCACAACATCAACAGACGGCCAAGGAGTGTCCTTAAACATCATTTCACTCTGGGTTTGAAAAGAGGTCTTGTACATCTAGTGGATCTCGTACACATTTTTCTCTCGGACGTGACGGTACAAATGAACCACGAATGATTTCACCGAGTCTGGGACGAAGTTCGGGTCATAACCACCTAGATCGGATTACTGTTGCCGGGGGTATCTGTCTTTGTAATCCAAATTCGATGCCATTCTAGGGTTTCAAATGTTTGTTATGTGATAAGTAAATGAAATTGCATTATTTTATAGCACGCTGTAAGTGAGTAAAAGCGACGGGTTAATAGTATCTTATTTGGGACGCGCCTGTGGGGCCGTGCTAGGAATAAGATGGTAAATTGATGATGGGTGACTCGAATAATGACTTTGAGTGCACGGTTGATCAAAAAATTGTCAAAATAGCTAGAATTAAGTACCCGGGGGCAGTGTTTAGGCCTCAAAGGCTTTTTAGACTAGTCGGGACTAGTATATGGACGTTTTAGTTTTTTTAATGGGATGTGAGGAGACAATTCGAGATTTATGCTATAAAATAAAGGGTTTAGATAAACAAACCATCATTTTACAAAATACAAAATGTTCTTTGAGAGAAACCAAAGGATTAGACAAAAAATGAAGAGAAAAGTGATGAAAGCTAAAGAAATTCAAGGATAATTCAACTGGGAGGATTTGTGAAGAAGTTCGGGGATTTTTGGTTATCATCTACAATGAATTCAGACACTACAAAACTAGAGGCAAGTAATTATCTTCCTAAATAGTTAAGTGCACATTTCATATCATGATTGGAAAATAGTTTTTGGGTGGGATTCATATGAAATTGGGTTTTGGATAAATGATTTCATAACATATATGTGTGAATAATATGGATTGAAATCTGAAAATTAGAATACTATGTTAATAGAAATACTTTATTTAAAAGATTGAGAAATTATGAATTCATGAGATATTGATGAGAATTTCATACTTTGTGGAAAATGATGAGGAATTCCATGTAAAGATCATGTGTAGATAAATCACGTGTTAAAAATGATTTAGTTCTTGTTTAGGATTCACGTGAATTGATAATTATTAGGGAAATATGATTTGGGGATTGATTAATGGAGATTAAACCTTGCTGAAATTCGAAATGGGGATGAACTGGGGCTGTCTGCATGGGCGAACCGGTTCGCCCTCATGCCGAATCGGCTCGGCCGCCCTGCCACAACCAAGTGGGTTGTGTGATTTAAATTATTTATGAATTAATTTTGGAATTAATTATGATTGTCTGAGGATAATTTAAAAGTTTTGAATTATTGTAATGCTGATAAAAATGTCTTAAGATGAATGGGTATATATTCGGGGTATGAATGTGGGTATTTGGAAGGAATGTTACTCGGGAAATTCATTAATAGATTTATAATGAAATTAGGAAAAATGGAGATATGAGTTGATTGAGAGTTGTACGTGTCCAGAATTAATATCATGAGAATCAATTAATTAATTAAGTGGATAATTAAGTAATTGAGAATGAAAATGATATTCGGAAAATATTGGGCTAGTGCCTTGAGTAAATAAGCACGGTTAGCTGGAATTATTGAGAAATATATATGGGTATAGAGATAGTATACACACACACACACACACACACACACACACACACACACATATATATATATGCATGCATGCATGATATAATTATGTGAACATACCACTCTAGTGCTATCATCGTAGGTTGCACGATGTGGGTGATCTTCCGTGGCGAAGCATAGCAGGCTAAGTATGGACCCCAGGTCATAGAGCCACGCATGTGCCCTTTGAGGTTTAAGTTCTAAGTAAGGTAATTTGGTTATGGTTATAACTCACTATCGAAGAACCTATGACCGCTTCAAAAACGTTTACGATTTATTCGGGTTCGGTGTGAGAGTCCGACCCGATGGCCTAGGATGATGTGTGTATGCCCTAGTGCACGATAGCATTTTAGATATGAAAATCCGTGAGTTATTACTCCGAGGGATATTAATTATACGCATATAGCGAGTGATACATATATGTTTGCTTGATCTGATATTAAACTATGTATATATGTGTGCAGAAAAATATATACGGGCATGAGATATTAGTGCAAAATTATTAATTTAATAACTAGTGAAAGTTATTTGGAATGAATTAATAAATTATAACTGAGAATTATAATTGTTGAAAGTTATCTGATATGAATTGATTAATTATAATTTAGAATTATAATTATTAAACGAATGGGAATTATAAAATACGAATGACACAGGATAACATTTAAGGTATACTGAGACTAGTTAAGTTGGGTAGATAACTAGGGTTAAAATTCATACGCTAGCTGCGCATTATAGTTGAGGGTTGAGGATTGTCTCATGTGAGTGCGACACCAATTTAAATATGGAAGAATGTATTCATAATTATTATGAATTTTAATTACTTGCATAATATTTTCAAATGGTTTTGGGCTCTGACCCATGTCAAAATATTTTTAAAAACTTTTAGGTATCCAACCCGAGGACGCCAAGCATGATTATCACTTCCAGATCATCTAGGTTACAAAAGCCGTGGAGTGTTGTAGGAATTGTTTATCCGTTTTCTATCTTTAAGATTCTAGCTAGGATTCTGTTAGTTATTATCCGGGCATGTCGCCCAATGCGTCACACCCTGGTTTTTGGTATGTCTGAACAAGAAGTACACATAAAACAATGAACTAAATCTAAGGAGAAAAAACATAACTTTATTCATTATTAAGTAGGTTTACATAGGGTTGTACCACCGCAGGGGTGAGTTACATTTTTTTAGTATAAACTATAATGTAGAAAATCGAAAAGCGCCACTCATTACTCCCATCTGGATTATTTTTTGCCCGCACAGTCACATATGCAAACTGGTGACTGGTTTATGTTTCAAATAGGAAAGATATATTATCTTCTTTCTTCGGGCTCATCTAGAGAAAAAAAGAAATTATCACAAATATACTAAGTAGGTTCTACCAGTTCTATAATAAGTATATATGTATAGGTGAGAATTGGAGTGTCTATAGGATTAGTGTTTAGCAATGCTAAAAATAAATAAGCTGATAATCCCATACTTATCAATTTAAAAAGAATATTAAAGTTCTTAGAACTAATAATCCCATACTTACTAGTCCATTTAAGAAAATGTAGTTCATTATCAATTGTTTATTAAGGATCATGTAAAGAAAGTCAAGGACTCTTGAACTAATAATCACACACTTACCAGTTCACTAAGGGGTATAAAAGTAATTAAGCCATAAGTAAAACCATAATAATCATAAGTAATCAATAATCACCCAAAACCTTTGGGAAAAAGTAACCAGCTATGCTCACAATTAAAATGACACTCATACATATGTAGCAATAATCAAGGCTCTCAATCATTTGAGACCAATAGGCCAAGTAGAAATTTTCGTGGGATAACACGACAGTCTACTTCCTAGTTAAGACTGATGCTTATTGTATATTGGCACAAAAGTGCAGGGGTAATTGAATCAATATGTAACATGATACAAGTTATTAGGTGAGAAGGTTTAAAATTGATCCTTAGTTACATTCAATTACTGATGATAAATTCAAATACCGATGATATGTAACAAAATATATAATATATAAGTATAATAACATGCACACACTAAGAGTATATAAGAGCTATCACATAGAGATATCAATAGCAGTATGCCAAATACACAAAGTTTACTATTGAAAAGCTAGGAAAAACCTACTTGCTCGGTAATTCGGTCTACTTGATATATCACAAGAGGATATTGGGAAAAATGGTACTTTATTTTCTGTATACAATGTTTGGGTATGTAAGTATTTGGGATTAGGTCGTCAGTTCTTTACTAAAACTGTATCTTTTAAAGTTATGGGGGTTTGATTATAGATATTCTGGGACTTTAAAATACTGGACTTAAGACCATTAATGAACTTTGGTGTGAGACGTTTTGTCTTAAAATATTTTGAAGTATTCATAGACAAAATTTGGGGATCAAATTCACAAGTTTAAGAAATTGGGAGGGGTTAAATTATAATTTTGGAAAAATATTCTTAAAAAAACCCTCATTTCCCCATAATTTAGGCTAGATGTATCCAAACATGGCATCACCTTATACCATTTTGACCAGAAAAATAAAATAAAATAAAAATATTGGAAAAAATTTCAAAAAATCCTGATTGCCACGCGCCCTCACGCGCGTGGTCAAAGTTTTTGTTGAAAGTCTTCATCTTCAACCTCTCGACTTTAGATTCTAGGGTTTCATAATTTTGACCTCGATTTTCTCCTTCATTTTTATACCATTCGAGATGATTTCTTAACCAACTTGGCCTATTTTTTCATGAGGAATCAAAATATATAAGTTTTGTGGATTGAGATGAAGTGTATCTCAAGTTCCAAAACTGTGTGTTTTGCCAAAATTTTGTCCTAACATTCGTGGATTTTTAGATCATGGCAAGGATTCTTATGAACTCGGGTTGGTTTCTGCTATGTATAGAAGTAGTTATGTTTGGTTTTAAAGATTGAGATGGATTAGACATTGAGAATTTCAAATTTTTAAGTTTCGAGTTCGAAGTACACCTTTGATCGATTTAAGCCTAATAGACACATTCATGGATTTTAACCATTATACTTGAGATCCGTAGGTTATAATGAAGTTATATGTAGCTTCAAACCAAAGTTTAGAGCTTTATAACAAGATTCACCATTTAAGCTCAAGCTTTAATTGCGTTTCTTCATATTTTTTCTATCCTAAGCTATTTTACATGTAAAATCTTGCATATTATGATTGTTCTAAGCATATTAACTACATAGAAAGTAAATGGAATTGAAAGAAATGAAAATAACTCATAAAATCATAATGTACCTAGTTTTAGTGGATTTTTGAGTTTTTGAACCGAACTATGAGGTGTGTCTTTACTACTGATTTGGTGCGTTATTTATACTACACCCTAAGGGGATTCGATTGGTGCATTGGGGTGGTGGATTTGAGCTGATTTATGTAGAGTTTTCAATGTTGCTAAGTGTGGCTCGCATGTGTACATGGTGTATACATGTTCCTTTTAACTTCTAGTGATGTTGTGGTGTACTAGGTGGATAGGGATTTAATTGAAATTAATGAAACTTGGAGGTTTAGTCCTTGGTTGGTTTTACAATTACTTTTATAGCCTTAAAAGTATACTTTTTGTAAAGTACAGGGGTACTTTTATAATTTTAGAAAGTTTTAAAGGCTGAAATTATAATTTTATGTTAATTAGGGTCTAAAGGATTAATTTGATGTAAAGTTGGGGTTAGGGGTAAAATATACATAAAGTTATCTTACTTTGAAATTTTCAGGGGCTATTTTATAATTTACTAAAACTTTGAGGGGTCTAAGTTAATTTAGCAAAAGTGTAGGTTTCTAAGTTTAGTTTCTTTCTTCTTGAATACTTTTGTTTTTTAATACATTATAAGGGTTTAAACAATAGCCATAGGTATTTAGGGTAAAAAAATTCCCGATTCTTACACAATGTCAGTTTTTATTTCAGTATATTTAATTCAGTTGTATTGGGTTGTTGTATTGGATTGTAAACCGATGGTTTATTTGGTTAATGTATTTTAGTATATTCCAGTATTCAGATTTAATTATGTGATTATGGATTTAATTATTGACATGGAATAGTTGATGGTGAATGGTGTTATTTATGTTAATTTAATTAAAGTTTAAAATTGACACACGACTTCATTAAATAATAGGTGTTAATAATAAATTGGATTTTTTTTATAGTGGTGCTAAGAATGAGCCATTTGAGATTTTGATTTTATTTTAGTAAAGGGTTGGCCACCCGTTATTTTAATAAGTGGTATGTCACAGATGGTATCAGAGCATCAAGTTCTAGTGTCCTTAGGATCTGTGCGGACTTACTACTTTTTTAGCGTTGCTTTTCTTTGATGTAGAGCCCTATGCTTAGGACTGTTGAATCATATTATGATTTATGATCTCCTTCTATTGTGTGTAATTGAAGTGAATCTTATACGAGTTCGGTTGTGTTGTGAATACCGAACAGTAGAGGATGACCAACGAAGGTCGTTAGGAGGGCTACAAGAGGAGACGCTCAGCCGGAGCCACAGACTATTCGGGGATTGATGACTGAAGCAGAGGATGCCACTACTGTTTCTCAGGCAGTTAATGTTGCGAAGACCGTTGCGCGACAGTTTTCCAAGCACCTCCATAGAGGACGATGACACAAATGCAGACTCACCTAGTTTAGTTAGTATGTGAGAGAGTCAACTGGGCTATTCAGAAGGGCCATACGCTGAAGTCTCCGGTAAATGCGGACGTTGTATTATCTAGCCAAAGTAAGGGGAACATCCAAATGCGTTTGAGTATGGTGGAGTGCAGTGAAACTCAAAAATAAACTTTGGTGATTTTTAAGCTCGTAGAGCTAGCGTTATAGTGGTTGGAGTCGGTCACCACATCTGAGAAAAGATAGATTATAAATATTGAGAAATTTTGGGTGTAGTTTGACCATAATTCCTTTTATATGATATTCAAACAGAGATGCGAAGAAAGTTTCGGGTCTTATCATAAGAAGGCCGGACAGGTGCCGAGTATGAGTAAAAATTTACTTGTTTAGCAAACTCTATAACGGATGAGGTGGATACGAAGGTGAATAGGGTCCTTAAATTTAATGATGGACTTACAAGTAAACTTCACCAGCACTTATAGGGAAATCCGTCTTGGACGACTCATGCCAATGTCATCAATGCTGTATTATTACCATGTCTATATCAATGCTTCCATGAGAAAGGAGCCAAGAATTAGAAATTATAGGTGTTGGTGGGGGCACCACAGGGGGAATACCCAAGAGAGGGACCAGTTTAAAAGATTCAGATTAAGGAAATTCCGACTGAGTAAAGGTGGATTCAAAAAGGACCATCAGGTCCAGCATAGTGTTCCACAGGGTTAGCGGAGCTAAGGGAACAACTAGGGTAGCCATCAGGACCGAGGCTACCAGATCCAGAGAGTAAGGTAATCCCGACATGGCCAGTGGGGCCAGAGACAACGAGATTATATAGGAAGGTGCTTTATATATGGAGATCAAGACCATCTGCGTCGATCTTATTCATAGAGAGATAGGGGATAGGAGCAGGGTGCCCAGTAGGGACAACAGTCACAACAGTTTTTGGTTTAGATTAGACGTGAATATTACGTCCAAAAATCATTTGAACAACAAGTGCTATAGGAAATGGAAGGTACGATTTTTATCCTTGGGCAAATGGAATAAAATTTTCATGACACGAGTGCGACACAGTATTTTGTTAGCACTAGATTTGCATGTGAGACGAGTTTAATGGATGTATAGCTTGTATTACTACCATGTGCATATATTTACCATTGGGCAGTGGGGCTCTCTTTAGTTCCATCTGCAGGGGAGCGGGTGTGGACAATGAGAGGATACATTTAGTGGACTTATTCATTTTGGAGAGATGTAATATGCGAGTATGATGTTATCTCGGGTATGGACTGGTTAACGATAGTTTGAGAGATGGTGGACTGTTACAATAAGGCTATTGTGTACGCTATTCCCGGACAGGATGTGTTGTTTTTGTAATGTCTCACTTGAAATATGGTCGAGCCACGTATATATAATACTGTAAAAGAGACTTCGGAGAGTATAGTTGTCTCGTATTATTTGATTCTGGTGCGTAGGGACTGTGCTGATGTGATTCAGGATATATCGGGTTTACCATTAAGTGGAGAGATTTAGCTTGTTATTAATTTAGCGCTGGGGACTTAGTGACAGTGCGATCACATTATTTTAAGACTCCTTTAGAGATGTAGGAGTTAAGGATTAGACTTATACGTTTAGAGATAGGATTTTGAGTGTCCTGATTATATGATTTGGGTCAAAGGACCTCGATAATGCTAGGTGATAGGGCATTGAGGAAATTCCTTAGTTGGATTTCAATTGCGTGGCGTCCCATACATGAACCTTAATAAACGTCGGGAGTTTGGAGACATTATTGGATGCTAGAGTATGGATTTTGAATGATAATCATTATACACGTGGAGAAAATACATTGAGCTGAGAGCTATTATACGATATAAGGCCAATGGAGACGGGTAGTGCTGTGTAGGAAACACTAGAGAAATTTTTTACACCATTAGTGGATAGGTGGGACAACCCTGAGGATCATTAAGTCATGATTAGTAGGGTAACTAAGTATAACCTTATGGTATAGCCACGCTGAGTAAGTAAAGCTGAGTTTATGATAAATATATTACAACTATGATGTTTGTGCAGATATGCACAAGATATAGGTGTGTGGGCGCCCTGGTTAGTTTGATTTTCAGAATCGTTTGGGTTAAGGGGATGTGGTAATAAATGTGTTGAACCATATGCCTATGGGGTAGTAGAAGTAGTATTGGATGAGTAAGATGGACTGAACTTCGATTGTGGAAGGAGATAGTCCATATATATATATATATATTCAAGGAGAGCTATTACCCTCGAGATAGGTTGAAAGACTGTGGTGCCACAGGAGAGGGATCTCTCTAGCAAATGGAGGATCACAAAGTTTTGTAGAGTCGAGCGAAATCTTACTCAGTCGAATGCTGAGGGTGGCTTGTGCATAAATAGGTCGTGGATTCTTACCGAACGAAGAGGACCTAGGAAGGGTAGTAAGAAGTATCATGTGACGTGGAACATTGAGCGTGTGGATCGGTGTGAAGTGAGATATAGTGAAGTTGTCCCCAGGTGCACTAGTCGTAGATGGAAAAAGGTTGATCCCCCAAGATTTTCAATGATTGATGATCCCAGTGACATAACGGATAGGCAGACTGATTAAGTTCGTTATTGGATTACCATTATCGTGAAACGGTGAAGATTCCCTTTGGGTTGGTGAAATGGGTTCACTGAGAGGGAACAATTATTATTAATTTGGGGAAATTACACTATCGAGTAGTGTGTTCATCTTTTCATTAAAAAAAGAATAATTCGGCACAAGGTGTTGCCCAACATTATTATGAATCACGAGAATATCCTTAAATCCCACCTCTGATAAAACTGATGGGGAGATAGTTGTGTTGGGAGCAAGACGTATTACCGTAGACCGAGGAGTAGACATAAGAGGTGACTAAAATGTTAGAGAATGTGGTAGATGTGTATTCTAGATTGTAAGGTAATTGGGAGGAGTAATTACCGTGACAAGGCATCTTTTGAGGCTTTGTGTGGGAAATTTTACTGTCCGCCCTCTGGTTGATTAAAAGCGGGGGAAACAACAAGTTTTACGGACCGAATGTGGATTAGAGTTTATCATCATGGATCGAGTCATTCGAAGTTATTTTCGTATAGTTTAGGAATGTTATAAGAGTTACGTAGTCACGAATCGAAGAGTTAAAGACTGACATGATAGTCATAAATTATTGCGGGTGTCTCCCATGAAAAGAATTATGTTATTTGGATAAGAAGGGGAGTTGGCACCTAGGAAAATAGGGCCTTCCCCCAACATGGAGGTGATAGAGCTAGTGGAGTCTAGGTTCGTCTTATGGGAGTATTTTTAGCGGATTTACGACAATTTTGCATATCATAGTATAGGTGAGAGTTTAAGAATATTGGAGCATAACAATATGAAAAGATTGAATAGATATATATCGATAATCTTGAGCCGTAGTGAGTAGGCCTTTAGTCCGGATGGTACCACTAGCAGGTTTATAGTGGTAGCACCAAAATATTATCAAGAGATGATGCTGGTTACATTCGGATGCCATGTGGGTAACGATCCGAAGTTTTAGTACCTGGCTTATCGAAATTTGAGGGACGAAATTCCTTTGCAAGGGGAGAAATATGTAACACCCCGTAATTTTGAGAATATTTAAATTACACGTGTCACAATAATTTAATCAATTTGAGAAATAAAATGAATTTATTTAAATATTATTTAGCGATAAATGTATTAATATTTATGTGATATTATATTTACTTATGTCATAAGTAAATGAAATTGCATTATTTTATATTACGTCATAAGTGAGTAAAAGCGACGGGTTAATAGTATCTAATTTGGGACGCGCGTGTGGGTTCGTGTTGGGAATAAGATGTTAACTTGATGATGGGTGACTCGAATGATGAATTTAAGTGCACGGTTGATCCTAAAATGGTAAAAATAATCAGCATTAAGTACCCGGGGGTAGTGTTTGGGCCTCAAAGGTTTTTTAGACTAGTCGAGACTAGTATATGGACGTTTCGGCCTTTTTAATGGGAGGTGAAGAGACAAAAACGGGATTTGTGTTATAAAAGAAAGGGTTTAAATAAACAAACCATCATTTTATCAAATGAAAAAGGTTATTTGAGAGAAACCAAAGGATAAGACAAAAAATGAAGAGAAAAGTGAGGAAAGCTAAAGAAATTCAAGGATAATTCAACTGGGAGGATTTGTGAAGAAGTTCGGGGATTTTTGGCTATCATCTACAACGAATCCATACACTACACAACTAGAGGCAAGTAATTATCTTCCTAAATAGTTAAGTGCACATTTCATTTCATATTATGATTGGGAAATAGTTTTTGGGTGGGATTCATATGAAATTGGGTTTTGGATAAATGATTTCATAACATATATGTGTGAATAATATGGATTGAAATTTGAAAATTAGAATACTATGTAAACAGAAATCCTTTATTTAAAAAATTGAGAAATTATGAATTCATGAGATATTGATGAGAATTTCATACTTTGTGGAAAATAATGAGGAATTCCATGTAAAGATCATGTGTAGATAAATCACGTGTTAAAAATGATTTAGTTCTTGTTTAGGATTCACGTGAATTGATAATTATTGGGGAAATATGATTTGGGGATTGATTAATGGAGATTAAACCTTGCTGAAATTTGAAATGGGGATGAACTGGGGCTGTCTGCATGGGCGAACCGGTTCGCCCTCATGCCGAATCGGCTCGGCCGCCCTGCCACAACCAAGTGGGTTGTGTGATTTAAATTGTTCATGAATTAATTTTGGAATTAATTATGATTGTCCGAGGATAATTTAAAAGTTTTAAATTATTGTAACGCTGATAAAAATGCCTTAAGATGAATGGGTATATATTCGGGGTTTGAATGTGGGTATTTGGAAGGAATGTTACTTGGGAAATTCATTAATAGATTTATAATGAAAATTAGGGAAAATGGGGATACGAGTTGATTGAGAGTTGTACATGCCCAAAATTAATATCATGAGAAGCAAGTAATTAATTAAATGGATAATTAAACAATTGAGAATGGAAATAATGTTCAAAAAATGTTGGGCTAGTGCCATGAGTAATAAGCATGGTTAGCTGGAATTATTGAAAAAATATATATGGGCATAGAGACTATATATATATATATATATATATATGTTGATACCAAAATTAGTATGCTGATATAGACGAATCACAAGAAGACACGTGTCGATCTACGTGGCACAATAGCAACGGGGAAGTCTATTTCCCCGACCAAGTCAGACTCACTCCGAGCAACAAGTATACTCCGAGGAACTCCAACTCTCTGAGGAACACTAGCTCTCCGAGGAACTCCAGATCTCCGAGGAACTCTTGAACGACGAGCAACTAAGGCGGTTCGAGCTGCATCTCGACCACATCATTGATTGCCAGATAATCAACAGTTCAACTATTCATTGAATGCTTATCATCTTGACGCACACGCTTGAAGGGCATTAAATGAGTTACCCTTTCATATGTATATCATTTAATGTATCACCCTTTCATGTACAGCCTAAGGGCTATAAATACCTTGTATGACCCTCATTCAAAGGGACCGAAATTTCTTGATAGTGCTTGTAATCGAGAATTCCCAACACTCAACAATAACATAACAGTGGACGTAGGCCATTCATATAAGGCTGAACCACTTTAAAATTCTTTGTCTCATTTATATTTATCTTTGATTGAATTATTAGAGTAATCTAATTTTTTACATCAACAGATTGGCGCCGTCTGTGGGAACGATTGTTATTATCATTTTTCACCATAAATCATTCATCATCAATGGCAGATAACCCGGAATCCAGCAATCGAAACGCTGGAAATGCTGGAAATCCTCCAAATCCCTCTGCACCCCCCAGATCTGGCTGGGATTATGACGAATCTGGCTCAAGGACAAACCGCCATGCAAGAAACAATGCGGCAACTCATACAGACCCTTCATGGCGGTGCACCTGCACGTTCGGGACAACGAAGTGGTCAGAGGCAAACCTATTTACTTTCTTCACGATCCAGGCGTACTGAGTCATATCGTAATGAGGAATCTGATGATTTCTCTTATCAACCTGGGCGAACATCGTCAATAAGGGCTACAGATACTGATCAATGTATTACTCTCTCTCCAGAAAGACCCAGTGCCTTGGAAAGACTGAGTAGGGTGTCTCCTTTCAGTCGATTAGGCCCTAGGAGGAATAGGAGTCCACCTAAGACCATGTCGAGGAGTTTTCGACGACCATCAGATCTAAGAGAAGGATCAGCACAATCACGACCAGTTGGTCGTCAAGATAGATCTCAGGAGGCCACATCAGAACAATCAATTGCTCGAACTAATAAGCCCGAGGAAGGAAATGATGCGTGGAAGGGTTCCATTCAGCGGTTGGAGGATACATTGGGAGAAATGGCTAAGGCGAAGAATCCCTTACAACGAACTTTTGTTCAAGGGACACCTTTTGTCCAGGCCATTGTGGGTTTTCCTACCCCGTCAAAGTTTAAAGCACCTGTGGTGACCCCCAAATATGATGGAAAGACAGATCCTGTTCTTCACATAGAGCAATATCAAGCTGCCGCCGACATCTATGCTGTCCCCGACGAGATGAGATGTAGAGCATTCTCAGGAACTCTTACTAGATCTGCCCAGATATGGTACAACAATCTTCCTCAGGGTAAGATTTCAACTTTCTTTCAGTTGGCCGAGTTGTTCATTGGCAATTTCTGTTTTGTGGCAAAGCCAGTAAAAAGAGTAGCACACTTGTTAAGTGTTAGATAAAAATCTGGTGAGAGTACTAGAGATTACATAACTCGTTTCAATAACGAGAAACTGGAAGGTATAGATTATGAAGAAAAGACAGTAATCACCGCCTTGATGAGTGGGTTGTTGCCTAACAAGTTGTATTACACTTTGGCCAAAGATCCACCTACAACTATGTCAGAGTTGATGGCGAAAGCGGCCAAAATCATGAATGCCGAGGAGGCTATGGCTGCGAAGAAGAATATGGATAAAGAAACCAAGGTGGAAGACGACAAATCCAAGAAGAAAGAGCATAAGGGGAATGGCGGTGATAAGCATTCCAAGAATAATAAATCGTCATGGGAAGTCCTGAAGAAATTCGATAATTATACTCCTTTGAAAATGGGTATTAATCATGTCTTGGAAGATATCAAGAATAACGAGGAAGTAAAGTGGCCAAAGAAACTGAGGTCAGACCCTGACATGAGGAATAGGGAGAAATATTGCGAGTTCCATAAGGATCACGACCATATGACCAAAAATTGCATAGCTCTTCAGAACAAGATTGAAACACTCATCCGAAGAGGGAAGCTAGCGAAGTATGTTGATCGGGGAGGCGAAAGAAGAAACAATGACCGAACTAGAGAAAGGTCTAGATCTCCTCGTCGAGCAGAGGAGAAAAAGAAGAGAAACCATGAAGACGATCCAGATGATGACCCCGATCTTCCCAAGAAACCAAGGGAGACAGAACGAGAGGTATTTTCAATACGCTTTGGGTCATTTGATTGTAATGTCATTACAGGAGGAGATGCAGGAGGAGGAGACCTTACTGCAGAAAGAAAAGCTTACCTCGGTGAGGCTCAGGCTTGCTCATACATTCAACGGATAAATTTGGCTGAAGAGGATCGCCCGAGGAAGGTAAACAAAGAGAAGCTGGTCATCAGTTTTTCAAAAAACGACCTTGAAGGTGTTCTTTACCCTCACGACGACCCTTTGGTGATCAAAATGAGGATGAAAGAAGTAGTAATTTCAAGGCTGCTGGTAGATAATGGTAGTTCGGCAGACATCATGTACTATTCATGCTTTGACAGTTTAAATTTGAAATTATCTCAATTGGAACCTTATCACAGACCTCTATTGGGTTTTTCTGGAGAGAAAGTCTTTCCACTTGGGACGATCAAGTTAGATATATTCATTGGAACTTGGCCTGCTTGTCGAACAGAAAGAATACGCTTCTTTGTGATGGATAAGAATGTGCAGTCAGCATACAACATCATCATGGGAAGAGTTGGTTTGAAGAAGTTTGAAGCAGTTCCATATACAGTACATCAGTGTTTGAAATTCCCTACAAATTTTGGAGTAGGAGTTGTGAAAGGTGATCAGAAAGTAGCTCGGGAATGCTATTATTCGTCTGCCGAGCAAGAGGAGCTTGAAGAATCAAGGAAAAAGACTACTACCTACCAGGTGGATGAAGGTACAGAAATTGAAACACTAGATCCCAGAGATGAATCCCAACTTGTAAAAGGACAGGTGGTGGAATCTACAGAAAATGTCATTCTGGACGACGAGCACCCTGAACGAATAACCCAGATAGGTTCGACGTTGGATGCTTCAATAAAACAGGAGTTGATAACTTTCTTGAGAGACAGAAATAAAACTTTTGCATGGAGTCATGAAGACATGCCAGGAATAGATCCAAACTTCTTATGCCATGAACTCAATGCGAATAAGGATATCAAGCCTGTAAAGCAGAGAAGAAGAGTGTTTAGTCCCGAGAAGAATCAAGCCATACAAGAGGAGGTCGAGAAGCTCCAGAAAGCCCAATTCATTGAAGATGTGAAATATCCAGACTGGTTAGCAAATGTGGTGATGGTAAAGAAGAAAAACAATAAATGGAGAATGTGTGTTGATTTCACTGATCTCAACAAGGCCTGCCCAAAGGATCACTTTCCATTGCCCAGAATTGACTAACTAGTAGATGCTACCTCGGGACACGAGCTGCTCAGCTTCATGGACGCTTACTCTGGCTACAACCAGATCAAAATGAAACCTGAAGACAGGGAAAGCACTTCTTTTATTACCCCTAGGGGAACTTATTGTTATAATGTTATGCCTTTTGGTTTGAAAAATGCAAGAGCGACATACCAGCGGCTGATGAATAAGGTTTTCGCCAAACAAATCAGTTGCAATATGGAAGTCTATGTCGATGATATGCTGACAAAGAGCAAGAAAGCTGCTGATCATCTAGTTGACTTAGGTCAGACCTTTGATCAACTGGATAAATACCAAATGAAGCTCAACCCGATGAAGTGCACCTTTGGAGTACGAGAAGGAATGTTCCTCGGGTGCATCGTCAACCAGCGAGGCATTGAGGCAAATCCAGCAAAGATCAAAGCTCTTTTAGGGTTGTGATCTCCAACGACGAAGAAAGAGGTGCAGAGTCTTACAGGACGAGTTGCAGCGCTCAACAGATTTATCTCCCGAGCAACTGATAGATACCTCCCATTCTTCAAAACGCTTCGAAAAACTTTCGAGTGGAATGATGAATGTGAAAAAGCCTTTCAAGACTTGAAGAAATATCTGGGAGCACCTCCACTGCTGTCCAGGCCAGTAATGGGAAAAAAATTGTACTTGTACCTGGCAGTATCAGAGAATGCAGTCAGATCAGCATTGATCAAAATGGAGAATGGAGTCCAGAAGCCAATTTATTACACAAGTAAGGCTTTCCGAGGTGCAGAGATCAGGTACCCAAAGCTGGAAAAAGTGGCATTGGCATTAATTGAGGCAAGTAGAAGAATGAGGCCATATTTCCAGGCCCATACCATGGTCGTTTATACCGACATGCCATTGAGACAAGCCCTTCATAAGCCAGAAAAATCAGGGAGACTGATGTATTGGGCAATAGAGCTCGGTGAATATGATATTGTGTATGAACCCAGATCATCACTAAAAGGGCAGGCTGTAGCAGACTTTATAGCAGAATTTATATATCCTGATACCCCTGAGGAACAAAAGTTGCTCGCTGACCAACCTGTGGATGTTACAGGATCAACAGACATAAGTCCAGATCAACTCCGGTTGGTAAAAGGGCTTGTGGATGTAGAAAGATCATCAAATTCAAACCCAGACCAACTCCGATTGGTAAAAAGGCGAGAAGAGATGGTCGACGAAGAGCGAAAAATACCAGGGGAGGATGAAAGGAAACAGCAGATATTTCACCGAGGAACTATGTCAGATAAGAAATTTGAAGACGAGTTACCTACATGGAGATTATATGTAGATGGATCATCTTGCACAACGGGTTGTGGAGCAGGGATTGTTTTGAACACCCCAGATGATATTGACGTGAAATATGCCTTACGATTCCAATTCAAAGCTTCCAATAATGAGGCTGAGTATAAAGCCTTGATAGCAGGTCTTAATTTAGCAAAGATTATGGAAGCGCAACAAGTGATGGTATTCAGTGATTCTCAATTAATTGTGAATCAGATGATGCTAACGTATGCAGTTAAAGGAGAATTAATGGTCAAGTATCATGCAAAGGCGATGGAGTTATTGGCAGAATTTGATGCCATTCAGTTGATCAGAATACCAAGAATGGAGAATGCATAAGCAGACGCACTGGCCCGACTAGCATCAGCTACTCGTACCGAGCTGCGAAGAACGATACCAATTGAGGTGTTAGAAAATCGAAGCATAGATGAAGACCTGACGATGAATATTATTACTCTTGATTTAGGACCATCTTGGATGGATCCCATCAGGGCATATGTTGAGGAAGGAGAATTACCGGAGGATAAGATCGCTGCCAAGAAATTGAAGTTTAAAGCTGCTCGGTATGTACTAACTAATGGCATTTTGTATAGACGAGGAATTATGGCAGGTTTGCAAAGATGTGTACACCCCTCCGAGGTGAAGGAATTGATTGAAGAGATCCATGAAGGGTCTTGTGGAGCCCATGTAGCAGGTCGGACACTTTTACAAAGAGTGATGACGCAGGGGTACTACTGGCCAACGATGAGGGCTGATTGTATAGCCTATGCTAAAAGATGTGATAAATGCCAACGTTTTTCTTCCATCCGACGTACTCCACAAGCATTGTTGACACCCATAACTTCCCCTTGGCCATTTGCCATGTGGGGAATTGATCTGGTTGGACCACTGCCAATGACCCGAGGAAGATTCAAATACCTCGTCGTGGTAGTGGATTATTTTACTAAGTGGGTAGAAGCTGAGCCGCTTATTGATATGACGTACGAGAAGGTATACCAGTTCGTTTGGAAGAATATAATCTGCCGATATGGTCTCCCTCATGCTTTCATCACAGACCATGGAACACAATTCGATAACGAGGAGTTTGCTGCCTATTGTCGACAATCAAACATTTTGAAGACTCATTCAGCACCAGGCCATCCTCAAAGCAATGGACAGACTGAAGTGACGAACAGAACATTACTCAATGGTTTGAAGAAGAGGCTAAGTGAAGCTAAAGCTAATTGGATTAATGAGCTACAGTCAGTATTGTGGGCTTACCGAATAACTCTCCGAGCAGCAACTGGAGAATCACCATATATGCTGGCATTTGGAAGTGAAGCTGTAATACCTGCCGAGTTGGGTCTTCCAACACATAGAGTGCTGAATTTCAATTCCCCAGTAAGTGACTTAATGAGAAGATTGGATTTGGATATGCTCGAGGAGGTTAGAGAAGAGGCAGCCATTAGGAATGCTGCTTACCAACAACGAACATCTCTGTTCTACAACAAGAGGGTGAAGAAATGCGACTTAAAAGAAGGAGATTACGTGCTAAAGAAGGTCATTCAGATGCACAATAAGTTGGAAGCAAACTGGCATGGACCTTACCGAGTTACTGCAGTTGTCCGACCAGGAACTTACCGAATAGCAACTCTAGAAGGAGAGGAATTTAAGAATGCATGGAATGCTGAACACCTACACAAGTATTATCAGTGATGTAAAATGTAAAGCAGTTCCATCAATATGAATAAAACGATGATATTTCACAATCTTCTCTCCTTTTATTGAAAGTTTTTCGGGGAATACTAGTGTTTAACACTACGCTGCTCGGCACACAACGCTGCTCGGCAGTAAAAAGAAGACGATAGTTCGAACCCAGACTAACTCCGGTTGGTAAAAGGGCGAGAACAAACTATACTCCTTTGGTTAGGAGGCGTACACCAGCGTGACCAACCCAGGTTGGTAAAAGAGCTAGTGGACATGATAGTTCAAACCCACGACCAACTCCGGTTGGTAAAAGGGCGAGAACAAACTATACTCCTTTGGTTAGGAGGCGTACACTAGCGTGACCAACTCAGGTTGGTAAAAGAGCTAGTGGACATGATAGTTCAAACCCACAACCAACTCCGGTTGGTAAAAGGGCAAGAACAAATTATACTCCTTTGGTTAGGAGGCGTACACTAGCGTGACCAACTTAGATTGGTAAAAGAGCTAGTGGACATGATAGTTCGAACTCAGACCAACTCCGATTGGTAAAAGAGCGAGAACACGAGACTCCTAAAAAGGCCAATCTCGGTTGGTTAGGAAACAAGATATGCCCTCAAATACCAACTTATGTTGGTCGGGAGGTAAGATTATTACAGAAAATACAAAAATTCCTCGAAGAACAAAATATTCCAAACTGAACCAAGTATGGTTGGTCGAGGATAAAAACCCACTAATTGTAGTTGGTCGACGAGGATAATTTATTGACCTTAGTTGGTCGGATATATTTTATGAAAAAGACAAAAAATTACCAAGTACGGTTAGACGGGGATAAACTCTCACTAACCATAGTTGGTCGACAAACACAATTTAACAACCTTGGTTGGTTGGAATTTTTTTTTAAACATTTTTATACTCATTACTTTATTATTAAGTGATCGAGCAACATTACTGATACTTGTAACTTTTTATTACTAAGTTGGTCGATGAACCACACAATATTGTTATGCAAGCACAAATATAAAGTATTTGACAAGCACAAGACAATAGCAATACAGATTTGCAAACAGAAAATGAAAGTCTTTCATTAAAATTCAAAACGAATTACAAGTTACATATGTGTACTAACTATTACATTGAGATCCCTACTCTATTGTTTTCTTTCCCTCTGCTTTTGAAATAGGTTCCTTGCCAGCAGGCGGATCATTTAAAGTCTGAGGAGAGTTAATAAAGTTCAAGTCCTTCAGCATCCTAACGTTCATCACAGAAGGTGTGTCCAGTAGATGCTCGGGACGAGATACCTCGATCTGAGAATGAAGATTGTAGTCACCGAGGTATTTTGCAATTAAGCTCCCAGGAATGGCACGAGCTGGGATCCATTCCATGTCCAATTTATAAGGTGGCACAGGCAAGTCTAGTAGCCCAGGAGCATGATAATCCCATAAATAATGGCCCTGCTCTAGTTTTAATACACCCAGGGCGTTCAAACATCCCTGTTTATAACCTTCATTATTGGCATTTTCAAGGCGAGCATCCAAGTGACAAAGGGCCTCATTGTAGCCTGCCATCCAGAACTCACGAGGTTGTTTGTGGAATTGGAAAGTTATTCTCTCTAACTTCTCATGAAGGTTCCTGGCAAAAACATCCTTATTATTCAGAGCAGACTTTGTTGAAGCAAGTTGATCCTCCAGAGTTTGGATTTTCTTGGACATTTCAGACAAAGCCCGATCTTTTGCATTCAATTGGAACGCTTGAGTTTCCAATGTTGATTGAGTACGAGCTTCTTCAACAGAACGACGAAGACCTCTTGGTCATCCCCGAGCAGGTTGAATACTTTGTTCCTCGTCAACATCCTGTGCAACTCTTCCTCGTCCACGAGAACCTCTTCCTCGTCCCCGAGTAGCAGTAGAAGGCCCAGCTCTTCTTAAGGTCTCTAATTCTTTCCTCAATTTGGCATTCTCAACCTCTAAAAATGAGAATCCTTCATCGGTGACCGGTACCAAGGCAGTGGAAGATGAAGCTGCAGATTTATACTGTGCCAACTCTTTCTGCAAATTGTTATTCTCTTGCTCCAGCAGCTCGACGATCTGTCTGCATACTTCGACTTCACCCTTTAGGGTTCTCTCTCTCACTTCATAGCCAACAAGCATCTTGTCATAACCTGTTTCAGCACTAAGTTGTTTGAGTTTCTTCTCATAACCTTCGTGCAAAATAACTGAAGACTCTTTATATTGCTGCGGAAGTTCATCGAGAGTACCTTGTAAGTCTTCAATCATTTCGTAATAAGCCACATTATTGTCTACAGCACGATCAAGAAGACATTTCAAGTATTGATATGCTTCCACTGCTTGATCTGAAGCATCATGACCAAGGATATCAGCAATTTCTGATGCACTCATGTCAGTATGTCCAGCTTTAAAATATTCATGGCATTGCTGCATCAGTTTTGTATCATTGGCAGACATCAATTCCATTCTAGCCATAAACTAATAAAGAAGAGAAGGCAAGAGTTAATAAAAAAAGCAGACAGAGCATCAACAATGTAGAAGAATAAAAAAGGTAATTTTATTACATCATCAAAAGGAGTACAACATTCAGAATACAGAGTACAAGTAAAAGAAAAACAGAAAGAGAATACCGAACAACTTCACACCTTTTCCTTGTCTCCCAAGACTTTCTCGGGAGGCTGGGACGAGGTGCTTGGTTGCTCGGTGGGAACAATGAGTTGATTGGCAGAAGTTGAGACTTGTTCAGGAGGAGCAGGCAAAGACGAGATCTCCTCGGTGGCTGTCTGATTGGGTTGTGGAGCAAGGACTTGATCACCTACTATCATTGAAGACTCCTCGGACGCTGCTTCGTCTTCTTCCTCATCTTCAACTACAGTAGGGAGGCCAGGAAGATGTTATTGAAATAGTTCAGAGTCTTCGCTAACCTTCAGTTCCTGCAGGGCAGCAACCCAACCATCTCGGAAGTATTTCAAACTCCCATACTTCACCTGGGTCATCATTGTTGTTACCCCCTATCCCATCCTTTGTCCCAACCAGTTCAAAATTATTTTTTCACAGCCACCTTTCTTTTCATTTTCTCTGAGGAGAGCTTCTCGGATAGAAGATCCTCGGTGGTTTTTAACTTGGCCTCCACCTCCTCCTTCTGGCGATTTATTTATCGCAGAAGGGTCATCTCTTCCTCGGCCGATTTCAACTTATTTTCAAGCTCCCCAAAGCTTGTGAGCTTCTCAGCATATTTTTTATTCTCCCTCTCCAAGTCTCTCACCTTATTTCCCAACTGTACCTTCTCTGCTTCAGACGCAGCCAACTTCTTCTCCCATTCACCCCTATCCTCGTCGTATTTTTGACGGGATTCCTTCAAAGATTGGGCCAAGCCCTGGAAAGCATCCTCTACTCCAGACGAGGAGCTGGAAGCCTTGATTGCTTCATCTTTCTTCACTATGGTGTTAAAGCAACTCACCAGCTGAAAAGGAAAATAATGATAAGTCAGTGCCGAGATACGTATATTGACTAAAAGAAAGAAAAATTTTGGATAAGAGAAACTTACTGAAGCAATGTGACGAGTAGCTAGGGATGTCAGCATATGCCTAGACATGTTTTCCTCGATTCCTTGGACTTCAGGAATGGTCCAAGTCTTTACCGAGCTCATTGCAGAACTCGGGGAAATAATGGTTGGAACACCAGCTCCACTAGCTTGGAGCTGGGGAATGGCTTCAGAAAAACTGACCGAGGAGGATTTCTTCAGTCTCCTCGGTGTCTTCTCAACAATCTCAACCAAAGAAGAACTTTTGGTTGGAGAGATGGTGATTACTTCCACAGGTGCATCCTTTTGCACAGGAGCCACTGGGGGCTTCTCGACAACCTTCTGAGGAGCAATAGAAGGAGCAACATCCACTTTCTTTGTCCCCTTTGGGACATCAGCCTTGCTTCTTTTTCCATCTCCAGCAGAGGAAGCCTCCTCGAAGATAGCAGGAACTCTTCTTTTGCCCATCTTCTGACTCAGAGGAATGTGAGAGTCTAGTGAAGAATCCTCAGAAGCTGGCAATGGTTCACTAATGCTGACCACAGGACGAGCAGTAAAGGACGATGTATAGCTCCTGTATTGCAACAAGTATGAAGCAGACCTGACGTGCTCGTCTGCAACTTTCTGATGCAAACTCCAGATATGTTTCAAATGCTTTATATTAACTTCTGATTCTTTGGGAGTTTTTCTCTTGCTGTCAACTGCAAATAAAAACATATTGAAATGTCAATCATGCATTTATTCAAACATAATGAAATCATAATTTCAGAAATAGAATAAAATGAAAATAACCTATCCCATTGCCATATGGAGGGCATTTGGGACCCTCATATACTGTATCTCCAACCAAAGGGGCATGTTGCCAATTTTTGATAACTACCCGATGTTCAAAATAATCCCTATTAGCATCAGGGAGATTGACTACTAAAGCCCTATTCAAAAATCTAGTTTTTAAATAATAAACATTGCCTAGAACAACCCATCTATAACAGTACATAATCTCAGGAATTCCTATACGAGTTCCATGAGTTTGATTTAACCTATACACCCCATTAACTATTCTCCATGTGTTGGGGGCTATTTTTACAGGGACAACATCGAAATGTTGACAGAACTCTAAACACAAAGGGTTTGGTGGAAAAGAAAATCCACATTCAGCAATAAAGAGGCTGGGGAACCAATGTCCCTCAGCCAAACGAAAGTAATTTGAAGGCTCAGAAAGATCCTCCAAAGTTACCCAAGATGGAATGGAATAATCTGAACGGAATTTTTCAAGAGATTCAATAATATAAACCATGGTGAATAAAAGAAATGAAGAAGAAGGAAGAAGATCTTACAGGAATAAAGGGAGATCTGTTGACAACGAACGAAAACAAGGATGAACGCACAAGAGAAAGAAAGGCTATGGAAAACTCGAAAGCAGAAATTGAAAAAGGTAGAAGACGATGGGATTGCCTCTGAAGCTTAAATACTTTGCCTTGGGAAACGGCGAAAGAAATGATTACAAAAAGGAAATTATTACGCTACCGACGGCTAAAAGGACAAAAAGTGCACGAAGATCGAAGCGCTTATAAAAATGCAAAAAGGCGGATTCTGCGAATTTGGAAGGAAATTCAAATACGAAGAAAATGCTCCTAAAACCCAGGAGGTCATTTAATATTGACATATACCGAGAAAGAATGTTCCATACTCCTCAAAGTTCGAAATATGAAACATTGGGGGCTTCTGTTGATACCAAAATTAGTATGCTGATATAGACGAATCACAAGAAGACACGTGTCGATCTACGTGGCACAATAGCAACGAGGAAGTCTATTTCCCCGATCAAGTCAGACCCACTCCGAGCAACAAGTATACTCCGAGGAACTCCAACTCTCCGAGGAACACTAGCTCTCCGAGGAACTCCAGATCTCCGAGGAACTCTTGAACGACGAGCAACTAAGGCGGTTCGAGCTGCATCTCGACCACAGCATTGATTGCCAGATAATCAACAGTTCAACTATTCATTGAATGCTTATCATCTTGACGCACACGCTTGAAGGGCATTAAATGAGTTACCCTTTCATATGTATATCATTTAATGTATCACCCTTTCATGTACAGCCTAAGGGCTATAAATACCTTGTATGACCCTCATTCAAAGGGACCGAAATTTCTTGATAGTGCTTGTAATCGATAATTCCCAACACTCAGCAATAACATAACAGTGGACGTAGACCATTCATATAAGGCTGAACCACTTTAAAATTCTTTGTCTCATTTATATTTATCTGTGATTGAATTATTAGAGTAATCTATTTTTTTACATCAACAATATATATATGCGTGAATGATATAATTATGTGAACATACCACTCTAGTGCTATCATCGGAGGTTGAGCGATGTGGGTGATCTTCTCTGGCGAAAAATAGCAGGCTAAGTATGGACCGCAGGTTATAGCGCCATGCATGTGCCCTTTGAGGTTTAAGTTCAAAGTGAGGTAATTTGGGTATGGTTATAACTCACTATCGAAGAATATATGACCGCCTCCAATACGTTTACGATTTATCAGGGTTCGGTGTGAGAGTCCGACCCTGTGGCCCAGGATGATGTTTGTATTCCCTAATGCATTATAGCATTTTAAAGATTCACATCCAGTGAGTTATTACTCTGAGGGGTGGAAGTTATACGTATATATCGAGTGATAAATATGTATGCTTGATGTGATATTAAACTACATATATATGTGTGCAGAAAAATATATATGGGCATGAGATATTAAAGTGTGAATATTAATTTAATTGGAATAAATTGATAAACTAAAGTTGAGAATTATAATTGCTGAAAGTTATTTGATATTAATTGATTAATTATTATTGAGAATTATAATTATTGAATTAAAAATTAATTATAAAATACGTGTGACACAGCATAACGTATGGACTTAAGGGTATATTGAGACAAGTTTGTGTGAGTTGCATAACTAGGGGTTAAAATGAATACGCTAGGTGCGCACTGTAGTTGAGGAATGAGTATTATGTCATGTGAATGCGACACCAATTTAAATATGGAATAATATATTCATAATTACTATGCATTTTGTTTACTTGCAAAATATTTTCAAAATGTTTTAGGCTCTGACCCATGTCAAAATATTTTCAAAAACTTATAGGTGTCCAGCCACAGGAACGCCAAGCATGATTATCACTTCCAGGTCATCGAAGTTGTAGGAACTGCGGAGGGTTGCAGGGATTCTTTATCCATTTTCTATCTTTGAGATTTTATCCAGGATTCAGTTAGTTATTATTTGGGCATGTCGCCCAATGTCAGTTTTTATTTCAGTCTATTTAATTCAGTTGTATTGGGTTATTGTATTGGATTATAAACCGATGGTTTATTCGGTTAATGTATTTTAGTATATTCCAATATTTAGACTTGATTATTTGATTGTGGATTTAATTATTGATCCGATATAGTTGATGGTGAATGGTGTTATTTATGTTAATTTAATTAAAGTTTAAAATTGACACACGTCTTGATTAAATAATAGGTGGTTAGTAATAAATTGCATTTTCGAGAGTGACGCTAAGAATGATCCATTTTCGATTTCCGTTTTATTTTTGCAGAGGGATGACCACCTGTTATTTTAATAAGCGGGGTGTCACAAGTTGACGGATCCGCTATATTATCCTTAGACTTAATATAATAAATGGAAATAATTTCATTGGAGAGAAGTTACTTAACGGCATTGTATCTTCAAAGTATACGTCGAGACTTACCATTATACATATCACTTTGTTCTATACCAATTACATATTGACTATCACAATGTATGCAAATTGCAAGCACATGTTTTGGGGACATTGGAATATCCTCTAAAAAGATTTGAAGCCGATCTGCTTATTTTTTAGGTTTATCTACAGCTATAAATTCAGATTTTATAGTGGATCTGGAAATACAAGTTTGTTTTGAGGATTTTGAAGACGTTACGTGTAAATACATAACCACTTGTGTATTTAAAATCCTTCGAATCGGATATCCAATTAGCACCACTATGTACTTTAAGTGAAACTAGATATTTTGTGTAATGCAAATCCATGGTTAATTTATAACTTAGATATCTTAAAACCCTTGTGATAGCTTTTCTTCAATTGAGATATAATATTCTCGGTATTTCTATATAAGTGAAGATCTGGGTCAATAGGTGTTTTAGTAACGTTATCACTACCTTTATCAAAATTATCAACCATCTTATCAATATAATGAGATTGATACAAGACAAGTCCATCCTATGTTTTAGAAATTTTAATACCTTATATAACATCCTCAATACCCACATCTTTCATATCAAATTTACTGGACAAGATTATCTTAGTATATTTAATGATATCTTGATTATTTCCAATAATAAGCATATCATCTACATATAAACAAATGATAAGACAATAACTTTGAGTGTTCTTAATGTATACACATTTATCACACTCATTTATTTTAAATAATTTGATATCATCACTTTGTCAAATTTATCATGCCATTGCTTAGGTGTTTTTTTAATCCATAAAGGGATTTAACAAGTCTACATAATTTCTTTTCTTGTCCTAAAACTTCAAACCCTTCAGGTTGTTACATATATATCTTTTCCTTTAATTCGCCATTTAAAAAGGCAATACATCCTTGTGATGTATCTTAAGACTATTCAATGTTGCAATAGCTATTAACATTCGAATGAATGTTATTCTCGTAATTCGAGAGTAAATGTCAAAATAGTCCCTTTTGATTGTAGCCTTTAGCCGCAAGTCTTGTTTTATATTTTTTAATTGATCCATCCACTTTTAATTTCTCTTGAATATCCACTTGCACCCAAGAAGTTTATTACCTGGTGGGAGTTCCACAAATTTCTAAGTGTTGTCTTGCATGATGAATTTAATTTCACTATTAACGGCCCTTTTTTCCATAATGGAGCTTCTGGAGTTGACATCATTTATTCGAAGATACCAGGCTCTCTTTCGAACACATAAGTTAGAAAAGACGGACCAAAAGACTTCGAAGTCTTTGTCTTCTTACTGTGTCTTGATAACTACTAGATTGACTGTTATGTCACAAGTTCTCTTAAAAAAACCTGAATCAACCACTTTATTATTAGAAAATATATCTTCCAAGAAATATGGATTTCAAGATTTAATAATAGTGTTTAGGTGCATATCAGGGATCTCATATTTATGTACAAAAAATTGATATGCACTACTATTACTTGCATAATCACTGAAGGTATAATAATAAATTTTTAGTTCAATTTTAATACTTTTTAGGATTATGAACCAGCACCTTTGCAAGACAACCCCACACTTTAAGGTATTTTTAAGAAGGTCTTGACCTTTACGCAATTCATATGGTGTTTTATGTGTTTTCTTATGAGGCATTTTATTCAGAAGATAATTTCCAGAAATCAAAGCTCACCCCCATTAAGTTAGGAGGTAAACCTGAACTTATTAACATGTAATTCATCATCTCTTTTCAAATTCATTTTTTTCATTCATCAATACCACTAGATTGAAGTGAATAAGGAACGGTAGTTTGATGAATAATTCCATGCTTCGAATAAAATTATTTAAATGGGGAATCATATTCACCACGCCTATCGCTTCTAACCACTTTAATCTTTTTGCTAAGTTGATTCTTAACTTCTGTTTTGTAATAATTGAAGACATTTATGACCTCATCCTTGCTTTGAAGCAAGTAAATATAAATATATCTAGTGCAATCACTAATAAAAGTAATAAAATATTTTTCCCACCTCTAGTTTGTCCAAATTTGAAGTCACATATATCACTATGAATTAAATTAAGAGGATTCAACTTCTTTAATTTATTGAAATGAAGTTTTAGTTAACTTTGATTCCACATACGTTTCGAACTTGTGATTTCAGTCAATACTAAATTTAGGTGTTAAGTCTAAGTTAATTAATCTTTGAATAGTATCATAATTAACATGACCTAATCTACTATGCTATACATTACATCATTAAAGCATATAAGCAGAAGATTCAAGCATATAAACTGAACATACATTCTTATTATTATTAAGGCATCACAGTCATTAAATTGAGTTTAAAGAGCCCATTGATCAGATACCCTTTTCCCACACACATACCACTTTTTGTGAGTAAAAATTTATCATATTCAAACACTAGTTTAAATGCCTTCTTGCTAAGAAAGGATCCATAAACCAAGTTCTTTTGAATGTCTAGGACATGAAGCACGTCATTAAGAGTGAGTTACTTTCATAAGTCATTTTGAGTATAACTTTTCCTTTCCTTTAATTTTTGAAGTAGAAGAGTTTACCATAAAAATTTGTTCCTCATGATTAGAGTCTTGGAAGTAAGTAAACATGTTCTTTTCAGAATATATGTGGTGAGTGGTCCCAGTGTCCACCCATTATTCTTTAGTGTTTCCTACAATATTGACTTCAAGCACCACAACCAAAAGGTTCAAATCAACAATATCGTTTGAAAGGTTCTCAACTTCAATGACATTGTCTTGTGGGGACTTTTATTTCTTATTCCCTTAAGTTTTGCGCTTATGGAAATCTCTAGCATGATGTCCTTGTTTGTCGCACAAAAAGCATTTTCCTTCTAACTTCTTAAAGTTTTCACTTTTTGATCATTTGAAAGGACCACCATGGTTCACACACTTTCTCTTCTTATTCTTGTTACTTTTCCATTCTTCTACAATATGTGCTTTGGATTCTATAGGATTTGTGATTTTCTTCTCGGATGCACGATTATCCTCTTATATCCTCAATCTCACAATCAAGTCCTCAAATCTTTACATTTTTTTAAAATAATTTTTAAAATCTTTCCAAGATGGTGGAGAATTTTAAATTATTGCAACCGCTTGGAATGATGCACTAAATTTCATTTTTTCAAAAAATATTTCATGATAAATCAATTGGAGCTCTTGTACTTGATTCATGACAGTCTTTGAATCAAACATTTTAAAATCCAAGAATCTACCCACAATAAATTTCTTCATTCCGGCATCTTCTATTTAGTATATTTTGTCCAAAGTCTCCCATACATCATTAATCAATTTAAGAGGACTATACACATTATACAATGTGTTCATCAAAATGTTTAAATGCATTGACATCATCAATTACTTGATGGTCAGTCTCACATTATTTTGAAGTTGGTGCATCTTCATTAAGGAATTTAGCCTAGTTCAAAGGTCTCAAATAAAATAATATTTGATGTTGCTAGCGCTTGAAATCAGTCCCTTCGAGCTTTTTGGGCTTATCATCATCTCCAACATTTGTTGGTACAATCGCAACGGGTAAAGCAGAAGTAGAAGTCATTTTTATTAAAAAAATAATAATAAATATATATTTATATTTATTACACGTTATGATTGGGCATATTATATAAATATAATTACACAATTTTTATTTCAATATAACCTATAAACAACACTGAGTTTACGTCTAAAATTCCCATGCAATAATACTAAACTGCTATTCTTAATGAACATAAAATGTATTATGTCATAGAATTAACATTCACCGTAAGTAAATAAATTTTTATAAACATTCAACAGACAAAATTACGTATTCTGATATACAGAAATTGTTTCTTGCAACAAAGATTATTATAACACTAAATACGTAATTATTTACTATGAAAAACCATATTATTAAATTTAATAACAGTATAGAAAATCTCGTCTAAAGATTGCTATCAAAAATAATTTTAATCAATTAAGTTATATAATACACACACACACACGGAATTATATATTTACAATAATCTGAAATAAACAAGAAAACTTAGAGTGACAAGAATGAAGATTTAAACGATTGAGGTAAGTTTTCAACACATTATTTTTCAGACCAGATTTGCCCCCAACAGTATTTCACGAACTCAATGGAAATCGTTTTTTAGGATGCTACAATCAACACTTGCAAGAGTAACACTCAAAATCGTAAACAACAACGAACCAATAATGGAAGAACTCTCTTTATTATGAACATGAAAATGGACTGACTAATACAAAATATAAGACTGAAAAAATCCAAGAGAAAAAATGAAATGCACACAAAAAATTTATATTATATAAATGGCAGTTAAAAAATAATTAAAATCGTTCCTAACTGTCACCACAATTGGAATAAAGTTAATTGTTAAAAAACGAAATAAACATTGTGCTAGAAATAAATAAAAGACACAAAAATTGGACTCATAAATAAATAAAACGCCCAATAAAATTTAGTACCAAGAGTTAATACTTTGGACAAGTCAAAGTCCTATGCCCGCGATCCACGCCTAAGCTCATGCACGTGCTGAGTCGGACCAGACCAGGCGGGCGGCGGTGGAAAGCGCATGTGGACTTATAAGTTAATCCAAGAACATGTAGGTCCTGCCTCCTTTAAAGAGTTAGTATACCTCAAGGGCACCGAGCCCAAATCCATAGTGGGTTATAATATACTACACCTATTTCTCATATTTTATCTATATGGGACTTTGGCCTTAATAACACATAAACAAAATTTCATATTCCAAGTGGGAACTTTGAACAACAATTATCATTCAATGATTTATGGTTTTATACATGTGAGTATACCATATTTTACTCCTCACGGATGGTAACGCATTACCACTTTGAATCATCTAGAAATATGGAGGATTCCATATTAAATTGACCCTAAAATTGACCCAAATCTGATTTCTCAGCTCATTTAAATACCATAAATTTCAGCAAGCCCAATATTTACACTTGTGTTGGGACTAATGGACAAACCCTTTGGCATTAGATTTTAATGTGTATTAGGTGGAGGAACTTATTGGAAAAATCTTACATGCGTGCCTCTGTCCGATCGACCCGACCTGTGTTCGAGTCTTGGGCTTGGGTTGTGGTGTATTATATACGTTCAAATTATTTTTCCTTATTTCAGGCCTTCAACCATTGTTTTGAATATAATTTTTTTTATCTCTCTCAAATTTTTTTTTCCTCCCAAAATTATTTGTTCCCCCATATAAAATATTCTGACATTGAGCAATTAATTCTGAATGGGCAATTTGTATTACGAATTGTCAACTATGCTACGACAATTCGATAAAATGAATAATGGTGGTTGTTTTATCCTGGGAGTGACGATGCATTATAAGACTGCAATACAATTTGGGTGAGAGCCACGAAATACATTAAAGAGAGTGACCTAATCCGTGACTCTACCACGTTATTTTATACTGAATTTTCACATTAGTTAATTTCATTCCTTTTTCTTATTTCATAAATAAGAATTTTAAGGTGTCTCATTGTGCTATGGAAAACGAAAATACCTCTGCGACTCTTAACAAACCATTTAATAATGAGGGTCTGCATTTTAAACGATGGAGACAGACCTTACCACTATGAAATTAACATCCAGTGTTCAATTAGACATACATGTTGTGTCTGGTTCCTCTACTAATGATGAAAATAAGGCCATACGTACTTGGGACGAAAATGATTTTCTTTGAAAAAATTATATTTTGAATGGCCTAAGTGATGATCTTTACGATTATTATGCCAATTGTAAATTTGCCAAAGAAGTTTGTGAGGCTTTATTAAAAAAAATGATATTGAGCAGACGGGTAATAAAAATATGCAGTCAATTGTTATTTGAAGTTTCAAATGATAGATTACAAATTTATAGTTGATCAAAATCGTTATTTAAAAAAAATTTCACACGAAATTATTTTTGAAAGTATAATGTTAAATGAGAAATCCAGGTGGATGTTATTATTGATAAATTACCTCATGTAATGTGTGGCATGCTTTACGTTGTCAATGTAATAAACGAATTGTTTAAAATATGAGTAGTTTAGGATTAATTTCAAAATTATCACTAAATTATTTTAGAAAATGTGAATGTTGTAGTTAAGCAAAAATAACAAAGAACCCATACAAATATTTTTTTGAGAATTTGAACCACTTGAGTCAATTCATTCAGATATATGTGACTTGGATGGAATTATGACTAGAAATGGAATATATTACTTTATTACTTTTATTGATGACTTCTCAGACTATTCGTTTGTTTATATATGTATGGAAAAGTGTCTGTAATTTCCCCACTAGGACCTACAACCAACCTAGAGTATCTGGGTGGGGAAGTAAAATTAATCCTTGTTCATGCATAGGCTTCTCTGGTACGAAATGACCAACTTCAAATAGGTTCATTGCTTCGGCCCAGAATACAAAAAATAAAAGTGAAGCATTTGACATGTTTAATATTTTCTTAAATAAAATTGAAAGTCAGTTTAATCGAAAAATTAAGAGACTACGTAGAGATAAAGGCACCGAATGTGATTGTGGACCCTTTATTGAATTTTATAAAACCCACAATATTATTCATGCAAAAATAATCCCTTATTCTCCTGAAATGAGTGGTAAAGTAGAAAGAAAAAATAGGGCTTTAACTAACTTGGTAGTTGCTATTTTATTAAATTCAGGGGATGCCTCACATTGGCGGGGAGAAATTATTTTAATGGTGTGTCACGTGATTAATATAATTGCTAAGACTAAATAAAAATATCTCCTAAGTAAAATAGTACAAGGGTAATAACACTAATCTACATAACCATCCTTAATATTAACCAAGTCTTACCCATCACTAAATTAGATGTACTAATCCTAAAGGAAATCCCAACTAAAATTCACGAAATCTAACTTTCGGTATCGCGCACCCCATTTAGTAGAAAAATCATATCAAATCCAAAAAAATAAAAAAAATACGAAATCAGCGCTCATGGCTTTGTATTTCAATTCTGCACAACTTGGACAAATTTCCAAAGTCGTTCGAATGGGAAGGGATCTCGTTCGATCGAGAAATGCTACCTCGTTCGATCGAGATCAATACCTATTCGAAAGAAAAATGACTCCGTGCTTCATCCCCAACTATGAAAATCAGCTCCAAAACTCCCCCAAATCCTCCATTAAAGTCCCACTAAGGTCTCCAATCAAATCCCCATCATACCATAACCTAAAACTAAGATCTAGGGGCAAGAATCCTAATGATTTCTAATCATAACCAAGGGTTTTCAATATGATTTCAATTAATAATCAAGGTGTCCCAAAATTTCTCAAGAACAATTTATAAATCCCTAGTATATTTTAATTCAAGTTCTATTAAACATGGATTTGATTAAAAAGTAATTACAAACCTAAACATGGATTCTTACATAATTCCCAATAGTTATTTAATATCGATTTCAGGTTTTACAAAAGTCTTAACTTTCAAAGTAAGATTAAATACTATTAATCATAATATGTCCCAATCATAAATCATCATGTAATAAATCTCCAACATAACTAGAAACCAAAAATCATATGATAAAGCATGCTTACAAATTAATAAACACATTATTAAAGATATTGTAAGAAAATTCTTGCCTTAAGGTAAAGGACTGAATAGCTCTTCTTGAATATTCCCTTGCTTTCTCCTCTCCGAGTTTGCTTAACTTCTCGCAAGTGTTTACGGCTGTCAGAGTTAGGTTAAGTGGATGGAAACTACCTAAATGATGTGGTTTAACCCATTTTAAAAACTTTAATCCCGCCCTTCTTAATGGGACCAAATTTTGAATCCTTAAAAGATCCCATAATGCTACCCGAAATAGGCCAAAATCTCTCCTAAGGGTATACCTACCCCCGTGACTAATTTAAAGCAATAATAACATGTAAAAGAACATTCGTGTCACCTCAGAGTCCAGTCTAAATGATAGTACCCATAATTCATGGTAATATTTCGCCGCATCAATAAAACGACACACTTAATTATTCTACGCGTATAAATAATCCACAATCATGTAATTAATATCACCAATTAATTACTACTAGCACACGTTATGAAAATCATACCGCATTCAATATTTGATTATCATCCAAATTTTCCCAATTCAATATTACTAAGGCACACAAGTAATAACTAGTCCCATTTATTAATTTATTCTCACTTAATAATTAATAAATATGGTCTATGAATTTGGGGATGTTACAGTCTCCCCCCCCCCCCCCCCCCCCCCAATAAAGGATTTATGTCGTTGGAAATCTCTAAAGCATAATGTCAAAGTGTAACCCACAAAAATATCATAGGCTTATACACAATCAGCCCGTATCCGTATCCCATGAGATAAAAGAAAAAGGCTCACATATACCTACCATAGTATGTCACGACTGGGGTGCCCATACACCCTATACCATGTGCACACAATCACAAATATCACATACAGATAACACGTATACATCCAAAAATTAACCAAACATATCAAGCATAATTATAGAGAAAAGGTACACTCAAATAGCCTACTAATTGCGAATTAATTCTTCTTGATATTGCACAACCCATTCAGTTAGTGGTGCAAACCCTCAGTGCTCTTGCCTGGAACTCTTTGGCCCCGCTGGAATTAACTCATATGATATCTCTTCACTCAATGTTTTATATCTCCACATAAGTAATGTATAATGTATTAAGCCAAACGTCCTAGATCCTAATGTCTTTTAATTCCCCACACTTACTAAGTTTTTTGCGTGGGATGTCTCGCAAGAAAAATCTAAACAAGGAACCCTCCCGATACACTATTGCCTAGTCCAGTCGGTTATTGAGATTCGTTGGCCCAAGACCAAACACAAAATCATGCCCTAACCATATAAATCTCAACTTTTGACGATTCCAACAAAAGGTGAACTCCTTCTGAGAGTGGTACCAAACCCCTTTAAGTTAATTGATTAATAACTCTAAAAACATCATGATTATTTCAAACATACGGTACGACACCCTCTATCCATCCTTAAATATAATAGAGTGCTTAATCTTTCATAAAACTTTCAACATCTAACCATGTCGATTAGGGTCTACTATTACAATTCACCCTACCAACGTCACTATGCTAACAACATATGTGACCATACACGACTTCATGTAACCGAGGCTGTCACTAGCCATAAAATTCTCAAAATAACCAAAATGTTTAAAACACAAATGTTTCTCATCACGCATATCCTTACATACTAAGATAAATCCATCATCGTCTAACCATCCCGCGTAGTCATCTTATATAGTATGCCACCACTAGCATATAGCCCACCTAAGTACTCCGAACTCGAAAATCACCTACAATAGATATACCCATGTTTTAAGTCAAAATCAATATCATCATAATCTTCATTATGATAATCCATTGTACAACATCATGATCGCCCAAGAAAAACTAGTAGAACACATAAGGCGTTTATAGAACCTATTAGACATTCAGACCTCTCCTAACTTAGAAATAATTAATAACAACTTAGGGGATCATCACATGTCCACCACTATCCAACATGTAATGAATAATATTTACATAATCTACCTATACACAATAAATTACATAGTCACTTTCATATGGAATGACGTCCTCACTGCCAACATCGTATCCTAATGAACACCAACCCAAAATTCATGTGATGCGTCAATAGTCAAGACACCTATAAAGAAATAACACTCGGTAAAACCATTATGCACAAATAAGATACATCACTATACAACATATAGATATTATGAACATCGTACTTCATTATATCCCTAGTATAAAAATTACGGCTATAGCCAATCTAAAATCTTCACATCGTTGCACCTACTATCGACAAGGTGATACTTCCTACATCATGTGAAACCCATGGCTGTAACCACAATGCCCGTAGAAACGCCCACCATATAATATTTATAAAACCTAAACTAGACCATCCTTGGTCCTACACTACCATACATTTAATTCATCTTTAGTCACATGTCAACCACATGGCCATACTTGGGAATACAATTCATCTTATAAGCTCTCTCTCTCACTCTCTCTCTCGGTTTAACTCACTATTTCGTAATATCCTCTTTCATTCTCCCCCAATTGTCTCTAATAGAGGTAATCTGAATATTACCTTTTCAATTATAGCCCTCTTCAAAATTCGCTATTTCTTTTTGCCCTCTGGAACTTACTTTAATACCCTACCTTAGTATTTCATTTAAATTTTGTATAAAATGTAATGGATTAAGGTTTGATGAGAATTATTGAAAAGTGTGGGTCAAAATTGAAAAGAATAAAATAATAGAAAAATAGGTCATTCTAACGACATAGGGGGGTCGCTAGGAATGAGACCTAGTGTCGCGCAAACAAGGCCTTCGAATGAGATTTCACTGCATTATAGCCCCAAGTCGCACGAAGGTCGTACGAAGATAATCATCGAATGAGGTGTTGATGTCGTTCTAATAATGCTCATATCGTTCGAATGATGTGTCTCAAAAATGTTTAAATTAGATTAGCCATGTTCGCCGTCACGATTTTGGCCATTGGATTGTTGAGCTGTCAAGCTCTCGTGAGCCCAAATTGGGTAGAATGGGAGTTTAAGGTTTTTGGGTGTTTTATAAGGGTTTATTTGGCTCATTTGGGGCATTTTGAGGAAAGGATAAGATGGAAGATGGAGAGAGAAGGTGAAGAAGTCTTCCACCATTGTTGGCTTCTCTCCACCATCCCACCACAATATCAACACCATAAACCATCACATTCTTATAGTTTTCCACCATATTCAAGCCTACTACACCCATTTGCACCATTTTTGAAGTGGAGCTACGGATTTTGGAGAAGTGTTTGGGGATTTTTGGAGAAGATGATGGAAGAATTATGGAGTTCAAAGGGAGTTCTTGCTGAAAACTTGATGGAACATGCTTTTGGGAGTGGACCAACCTCCTTGAGGCCACCTTAGGAGGTGGGAGGTTGCCATCTTCTTAGACCTTTCATGCCTACCATTGTTGGATCTCCATCAGAGGTGAAAAAATACATCCTTAGTATTTAAGACTCTATTTGCATTTTAGTAGTCTTGTGGTTAGATTGCATAAGTAGGATGCGCATGAATAAATGATGGTTTTAAGTAGAATAATATTAAACAATTTTTGGAATAAAAATGTTGGTAAAATGTTATTTTGCTAGAAATAAAAAACAAATAAATATTTCAAAGTCTTGAAATATTAAAAGTTGATATTTTAAGAAAATGGTGTAGTTTTTAGAAAGATTGATGTTAAAATTTTTATGAAATAAAAGGTTTGAAAAAAATGATTTATTTTTCTAAACATTGGTGAAATAATGATTCATTTTTCCTAAGTAAACTATTTCATGCATTAAGTATATGGATATGTATGTTTATATATGTATACAAAGTAGCTGCATGTGCACGTAGGTATAACGTGTTAGAGTCTTCTTTCTGCAGTTCAATTCTATATTGCCTTTATATATTTCCCACTGAGCATTTGACTCACTCCCTTGTTTTGTTATGGTAGGTTGGGTGCGGTTTTGTATTTTGAGAGCGTTATATAGGTAAGTATTCTCTTTTTATATTACGTTAGTAGCTCTGTATGCTTGGACTCCGGGGTGCTCCCCATAGGTTCCTCATGTAGCTTGAAATTGAAATTGGAATCGCATGCTAAGCAAGTGAAACACTAGTTAAAATAAAACTGAACTAGCAACATTTTGTAGGATTTTTCATCGCACTTCACACCTAACACTCGGGTCGGAGCGGGTTGACTATAAGTGACCCATAAGTTCGGGATGGGGCGTTACAAATGGTATCAAAGATCTGGGTTCATAGTTCCTTTAGAGAGTGACGTGGTGAGGTCGGTATTGGATCTTTCAATGTCGGTTTTGGTTTGGGACGATCATGATAGTTTGGTGATGTTTTAGTTCGTGTCCTGGATGGTAAAGTCAAAGAGGTTTGCATGATAAGTAAGTTAATGCCAAGTGGCATGCGATTAAGATGATAGTTATTAATCACTTCTGCGCTTCTGATTAGAATTATTAGTAATTTATGGGTGTCCATGCAAATCAATAGTGATGACACCGTGGTTGTTAGTATGAGGTTCTTATGTTCCAATCCTTGATGGCGTAGAGCCTCCTGAGATGTTAATAGAGTGAGATGATGCCCATTGGGTAGGTGGCATAAATTGTGTATAGTGAACAATGGGGGTTGAGGGTTAGGGTTCCGTGACTAAGCACTAATGATTTTTGATTAAAAATTATATAGACCTTAGGTGCGGTGCTTACGAGTAGTTAACGCCGATAATGTAATTAGGCAAATTTGATCCTTGGGATGATATCGCATTTGACGGTAGTTCGGTGAACATATGAAGTTTTGTAGGCTAATAGTGGCAACACCATGATCCTTTATGTGAGATGTATTGTTTGGTGACTTTGCTGATGATAGTAGCCTTAGTAGTGGCAACAGTGAGTAGTGTTCTTTGCGACCTAGCTGTAAAGGTTGTATATTTCATATATGGAGGTTAGATGCCTGATTGGCATCCATAAGTATTTATTATGTGGTGCGAATGTATTGGTTCTCTTAGTTGAGGACTTAGGTTTAGTGTATCTTGATTATAATGTGGTATTGAGCAATAAGATCTCCCGTGGCGCCTGTGGCTAGGCCTTGGTATATATAGGCAATACTCATCGTCCCATATCCTACCAATATCTATATAGTCGTGTTAACTTGTAAATTGGCACATGGTGTCATGTTTACATGGTGAGACAATTTAGTTATCATGGTTGATCATTCATTGGGGATTAGATGGGGCAGACCTTGAGGTTTATAGGTTATAGGCGACGTCCTGTATCCTGCCATAATCCTTAGTAACATTAGTTATGGTTTGGTATGTGGCTTATAGTCACAACTGTTTGGAAGAAAATAAGATTAGTATCCAAGTGTAAAGACTCATTTTATCCATCGAAGTGATGTCTAGATGCGAGGTAATCTTGGTGTGAGTGTGGTTTAAGGGTATACTAGAATGCCGTAGGACTGATTGTGCGTGGATCCATTGGGGATAGAGATCAAATGTTATGACGCCTTGAGGTGTTTGTGGTTAAGGTGCACTATAGGTAGAAGCTCATAGATTAGTGTCCTTGCGAGCACCGAGTGATCGTGATGTGGGTATTGAAAGCACTACACCAAAACTGATGATTGGTCACGGCCAAAATCCCTGACCAAGACTGTGGGTCGCGGACTTGGGTCGTGACCAATTTCGTGGGTCGCGGCCCAAGTCTGTGACCAAAAAATGGACACAGCCAGCAGTGGATCACGATAGATGGTCGCAGACTTGGGCCGTGACCCATACCGCGACGGGGAAAAACCGGTCGCGGCCTTCATCCGTGACCCACAACTGTGACAAAATTGGTAACGGCCAAAGTCCGTGACCCACACCGCTACAGAAAAAAATGAAAAAAATGGTGGTGGCCCAAGTCCGTGACAAAAATTGGTCGCGGCCAAAGTTCGTGACCCACGCCGCGACGAAAAAATAAAGGAAAAAAATGGTCGCGGACTTTGGCCGTGACCCACAACTGTGACAAAAATTGGTCGCAGCCAAAGTTCGTGACCCACGCCGCAACGAAAAAAAAAATGGTCGCGGACTTTGGCCGCGACCATTTTTTGTCACGGTTGGGGATCATGGACTTTGGTCGCAACCATATTTATGTGTGACGAAAAAAATAAAAATGGTCATGGACAAAGTCCATGACCATATTTAACTATAATTTTTTTTAAAAATGTCATTTTTTGGTCCAATCCTAAAATCGAGAGTCCTGTGACTGCACAATTGCGAATATTTATTATTGGCAAAACAATTAAAAAATCACAAATTGCGAATCGGGAACATTGTTAATAAACAAATATATATACCAATTTAAAAATATTATACGTCTTAATAATTCACAGACAAAAAACAAAATTGGGCAGAGTTTTCTCTATTTTCTAGACATTCCAAACCCTATAAATATAAAACCTTCTTATTATAAAGCCCGCACGACCATAAAATTTAACAATCAAATTATAAATGCCTGCACGGCCATAAAACTAAACAATAAAAGCCCGCATGGCTGTAACACATAAAAACATTATCCTGAATGCCCACACCATTATATAAACAATCTTTATGTCGTAAACCATTGCCTTCTTCATTTGTTCCACGTGCAAAAATCCTACAAATGATAGGATACAAAAAAAAATGATATCAATAACCAAGTTGTTTTACAAAAAAATTATTCAAGATGAAAATTGCATATATGAGTTATAATTATCAACATATCAATGTTTTTATGCCTAAGTCTAGAAATATGCAAATTATCCTCTTATTCTCAAACCAGGGGTCCCGTGATCGCGCGGTTAGTTCCTACGAGTTACATTGGTCCTGTGCGAGGTGTTGGTGCCACTCACGGGGCCGTTCGGGGCTATTTTGAGTTTTCAGCCACTAACGCCATATTTTTAAGCCTAAGTCTAGAAATATGAAAATTATCGTCGTATTCTCAAACCAGGAGTCCCGTTATCACGCGGTCTGTTCCTACGTGTTACATTGGTCTCGTGAGAGGTGTTGATGCCTCTCATGGGACCGTACGGGGGCTGTTTCGAGCTTTCACCCTCTAACGCCTTGTTTTCAAGGTTAAGTCCTCATATTTTTAAATTATCATCGTATTCTCAAACCGGGTGTCCCGTTATCGTGCAATCAGTTCCTACGCGTTACATTGGTCCCGTGAAAGGTGTGGGTGCCTCTCACGGAATCGTACGTTGGCTGTTTCGAGTTTTCACCCTCTAATGCCTTGTTTTCAAACTTAAGTCCTCATATTTTCAAATTATCATCCTATTCTCAAACCGGGAGTCCCGTTGTAAAAGTGGTGATCGCTTAAATAAGCTTTGATACCAATTTGTAGAATCGCTACAGCGGAAATATTGCGACTTCTCAAATAAAATCCAATTTTAATTAATCCTAAATTTTAGTTAAACCCTAAAACATGTATCTATATGATTTATCCAATAAAATAAAGCATGAAGGATAAAACAAACAATTTCAGGAAAAATCCCCCAAAGGGGAAAAATCTTTTATTTTCACTATAATTTTGTAAGATACGGTTACACGGATTACAATGAAAAATGTGTGACACAGAAATACCCGCAGGTGTCGATTCCTATGTCATCGGCTGAAATCTCCCGCAGGAACTCCAGGTGGTCAGCAATGAAAAAGAGAAACGGCTTCTCCACAAGTTCGTCGGCTAGAACATTATCTTTCCAGGAGGGAAGCAATGAAGAAGAGAGAGAACTTCTCCACAAGTTTGAACGAAAGCAAAAGTTGTGTTCTTGAAAACCAAAACAATTCACTAAAGCATATGGGAGTTTTGTGAATTGAAAACCAAAAAGGGATTAAAACCCTAAAGGAATTCTGCTTTCGTTGTTTTTCTATTCATCAAAACGCTGTGACTTCTTTGGAAAAACGAAACCATTTAATCAGTATTTATAAAAAAACTACGCCGCCTCGAAATTCGAGCTCGTTCGAACGAGATAGGAATGTCGCTCGAACGAAGGAAGTTGTCATTCGAACGAGATCTCACGAGATGTCTATGCGGTTTGAATGACAAAACTAGGTCGTTCGAATAACGAGATTCCACGCGTCTTGTAGATAATTTCGGTACGAACACGTGGCAACCAATTTTGTATTTTTCTGAATTTTTATGAATTAGTTATGATTTTCTTACGGAAAGGTGTCCGAGAACAAAATCTTTAGAAAAATATTTGATAAAAATATCCCAACACTTTAAGTGAAATTCTAAGGAATTAAAACTAAATCTTACCAAAGTAAACTTCGCGGAGTCTTTTTGATGAAGAACATGATATTCGGATCCGTCTTTGATGCTTGACGGTGCAGCGGTATAAGACATAATAGATTGATAACAGACTTATAAAAATACGTAGTTACAAATCTCTCCCTATATCTATGCCAATACATACGTAAAAATATCCAAATTATTAAAAACCGAAATGCCTATACAAATCTACCCTCCCATGAATAAATTTGCAAGACCACAAACTGTTCTTCAAAAAGTCTTCATCAAATGTCAAAGCTTTTCTCATCAGGGTGTGCAACATAATGATCTTCAATCTTTGTACCTACACACATGAGATAAAGCAAAATACCTTCGTGACGCATCGAGTTTGAAATGATATAATAATAAAGCATTAATAAATCAAATCTCCCCCATAATGCAAAAACCTCCCCCATAACATGATAATTATTTCTCCCCCTTTTATGATGTCCCCAAATAGACAAATAAGAAGAAAAAAATCAAAACATGGAGTGTCACAAAAAAATGCATAGCAAACATTCACAAACTATTTTTGGATTTTTCAATTTTTCATACAAAAATAAGATACCAAAAATCACACCATGGATTTAAACTAAAAGAACCAAGTCGAGGAAATGGAATGTATGGGTGTGAACACATTCGATAGGTAAATAAATTCAATCAATCATATGTGCACAATGCATATGTGTACCCCTAACGAATGAACATCAAAAGAATCCTTAGGTGTAAAAATTATTGAATTCAAATGACATCGTCTTAATCAAATCAACAAATCAAAGTCTAAATGATTTCCACACCAATAACGTCCAAAACTATTTAGTGCCGTTTTGAGAACTTTTCAAAGGATGTGAAAACCCATTGATATATCCATCCAAAACTCCCTCATATATAATAATGCAATTTTTTATATCTAAAGAGATACTAAATTCTCAACTTAGAGAAAACCTATTGACCCAAATTTTTGGCATACTTCATCTTTTTATTGCCTTAATTTTTTTGTGTGGATCTTTTCAAACGGTGGCTTTCACGACGTGATTATTATTCACTCGCAGCCCTTTCCCGTGTTCACTCATCATTTTTCTAAACTAAACAAATTCCTCATGGTCAATGGTTTTTACATGCACTACTTTTATAACTCTCGTATTATTGCACTTGGTTCGTTTTAAGAACAGGATTGAGATGAAAACTCCCAACCAACATGTGATAAGTCAAGAACAATAATCAAACAAATCCGTGCAAATGTGCAATAAAGGAAATTATGAGTCAAACATGTAGGAAGTAGCACTTCTTTACATCTTAAAGACTCCAAACATTATAAAGCACATGGATGAATTAACCTATTGTATCCAAACACTATCAAATAGTCACATGGATAAATGGAATGAAATTGTGACTCGGTCATCCTAAGTGTCTATCCATAAACGGTGTAAACAAAATACAAAAATATTTTTGGATTTTCAAAAATTTTATCAAAATCAAAATCTTTTTGTATTTTTTTAAAATTTTCAAACAAAAAAAATATAACTACAAAATGATACAACCAACAAGAGGCATATAATATTGGTATGCACAACATCCTATGCTAGCAAACAGTGATCTCACAAGAGAATCCACAATGAAAGCAGATGTGATAAACGAGCAATGCAGTGTTATCAATTAAGCATGGATATTAAGAATAACTGCAAATAAACTACCCAGAAGCAACCCATCAGTACCAAAAATCTAAGCATATGAACACCGGGTACTGAAATTAGAAGGGAAGCAAAAATAGAATTTCCAGCCAGTCCAAAAATACTTCCAGCAGTTCTAAAATATTAAAATAACCCAGAGGACGGCAAACCAATCAGAACCAAGATTCAACCTGTCGTTCGAACGAGCGAGGGACTTCGCTCAAAAAGTTGAGGAAGTCGCTTGAACGAAGGACAAATGTCGTTTTATCGACATGTAATGTCATTTTAACGACTTATCGTGACCTGCAGAAATTTCCCAGTTTCCCAAAAAAATAATATAATATTCCCCAGTGAAAAAAATCACGAAAACAGTACTTGTAAGGGGAAAACAGATCTAAAACAGTGCTAAAATAGTAGTGAAACACACAAATGCAACAAATATACCAATGTGCGCTACATAAAAGTGAGTCATAACACTAGAAAGAATATAATATGATGCGTCGCTACTCTATGACAAACATCCAATACAATCAGCAAAATGATCTCACATGGGGTGAATCACGTGCAAGCAAATGGGATTCGTGGACAAGTAAACCATAAGCCTCTAAATCCGATTTCTGACCCTAATCGATGTGTAATGAGGTGTGGGGGTGTGGGGAATCGAATTTATTCTTCTATTAACCTGCCTAGGTCCTTTCAAAATCTTGTAAAAAAAGCGCCTAAGATGACCTTGCCTACCCCAATGTGTGCAAGTGTAAATCGGGCGGTGTCTGTTACCTAAAGGTGGCCCTCTGCTCAAATTTCTCGATTTTTCTCTCCGAATTTCCCTAGCTGGGTCTCTCCTAATGATCCTAGGAGGTTCTCTCACGATGTTCCTAGGGGGATCTTTCCAAACAAACTTAGGTGTCTCTTTCTTAACAATTCTAGGAGGTTCTCTCACACGTGTGGGAATGGGCGCAACATATTTTTCAAGACAAATCCCACCCCTAGCCTTTTTGATCTCGACGGTGCCTAAAATCTGATCAAGTTTTTCAGACCTAGACTCCAAATCAAATTTCACTTTGCTTGAATCGTTCAATTGCACCTCAAGTTCACCTATCCTAGATTCAAGTACACGTCTAGAATCCTCAAACTCTAAAATCTCATTTTTTATAGACTCCATCAACCCTCTAAGACTATCTCTCTCACCCTCGACGTATCCTAATTTCTCTTTAAGCATCTACTCACGTGCCCTAAGATCCTTAATCAACGCATCAGTATTATCATTATCTAAAGCATGTTTCTTCAATTCAGCCTTAAGTTTCAAGATTTCCTTTTTTGTCTTTAAAGATTCAAAATACAAATTATTGTAGGCAACTTGCAACTCACTCAATTCTTCTTCTTCCTCCTCACTCTTTTCACCCTCACTCTCATCACTAATCACACGGATGGGAAGCTCTAGCTGAGAAGCATAAAAGGCTTCTTCTTCCGAATCACTATCACTAAGGGTATAAACATGAGAATCTGGTTTATTCAATTTCTTCTTTAAATTTTTGGTACACTCATCTAACGTGTGACCAACACCCTCACAACAAGGACAGCTCTCGGAGTTGTTTTCAACAGAAGATTTAAAACAAGAGTTTGTGTGAATTTTCCAATTAATTTTTTCAAAATTTGACATCGAAGATCATCAAAACCATCAAAAGCCATTTTTGTGCAAAATTAGGATCAAAACACAATAACTTAGTGCAACAGGCTCTGATACCAACTTGTAAAAGTGGTGATCGCCTAAATAAGCTCTGATACCAATTTGTAGAATCGCTACAGTGAAAATATTGCGACTTCTCAAATAAAATCCAATTTTAATTAATCCCAAATTTTTGTTAAACCCTAAAACATGCATCTAGATGATTTATTCCATATAATAAAGCATGCAGGATAAAACAAATAATTTCAGGAAAAATCCCCCAAAGGGGCAAAACCTTTTATTTTCACTATAATTTTGTAAGATACGGTTACACGGATTACAATGAAAATAAGTGTGACACAGAAATACTCGTAGGTGTCGATTTTTATGTCGTCGGCTGAAATCTCCCACAGGAACTCCAGGTGGTCAGCAATGAAGAAGAGAAACGTCTTCTCCATAAGTTCGTCCGTTGGAACTTTATCTTTCCAGGAGGGCAGCAATGAAGAAGAGAGACAACTTCTCCATAAGTTTGAACAAAAGCAAAAGTTGTGTTCTTGAAAACCAAAACAATTCACTAAAGCATATGGGAGTTTTGTGAATTGAAAACAAAAAAGGGATTAAAACCCTAAAGGAAGAAGCCTAAAAGAATTATGCTTTCGCAGTTTTTCTGTTCGTCCAAAACGCGGTGACTTCTTTGGAAAAATGAAACCATTTAATGAGTATTTATACAAAAATTGTGCCGCCACGAAATTCGAGTTCGTTCGAACGAGATAGGGATGTCGCCCGACCAAAGGAAGTTTTCATTCGAACGAGATCTCACGAGATGTCTATATCATTTGAACGACAAAACTAGGTCATTCGAATGACCTATCAAACAAGACTCCACGCCAGCTTGTAGATAATTTCGATACGAACACGTGGATGTCAGTTTTGTATTTTTCTAATTTTTTATGAATTAGTTATGATTTTTCTACGGAAAGGTGTCCGAGAATAAAATCTTTACAAAAATATTTGATAAAATATCCCAACAGTATTAAGTAAAATGCGAAGGAATTAAAACTCAACCTTACCAAAGTAAATTTCGCGGTGTCTTTTTGATGAAGAGCTTGATATTCGGATCCGTCTTTGATGCTTGAATGATCTTCGACGGTGTAGTGGTATAAGACATAATAAATTGATAACGGACTTATAAAAATATGTCCTTATAAATCTCCCCCTATTTCTTTGCCTGTACATACATAAAAATATCCGAATTATCACTAACCGAAATTCCTATTCAAATCTATCCTCCCATGAATAAATTTGCAAGACCTCAAACTGTTCTTCAAAAAGTCTTCATCAAATCTCAAAGCTTTACGCATCAGGGTGTGCAACATAATGATCTTCAGTCTTTGCAGTTACACACATGAGATAAAGCAAAATACCTTCGTTACGCATAGAGTTTGAAATGATATAAGAATAAAGCATTAATAAATCAAATCTCCCCCATAATGCAAAAACTTCCCCCACAACATGATAATTCTTTCTCCCCCTTTTTATGATGTCCCCAAATAGACACATAAGAAGAAAAAAAATCAAAACATGAAGTGTCACGAAAAATGCATAGCAAACATTCACAAACTATTTTTGGATTTTTCAATTTTTCATACAAAAATAAGATACCAAAAATCACACCATGGATTTAAACTAAAAGAACCAAGTCGTGGAAATGGAATATATGGATGTGAACACATTCGATAGATAAATAAACTCAATCAATCATATGTGCACGATGCATACGTGTACCCCTAATGAATGAACATCAAAAGAATCCTTAGGTGTAAACATTGTTGAATTTAAATGACATCGCCTTAATCAAATCAACAAATCAAAGTCTAAATGATTTCCACACTAATAATGTCCAAAACTATTTAGTGCTTTTTCGAGAACTTTTCAAAGTACGTGCACACCCATTGATATATCCATCCAAAACTCCCTCATATATAATAATGCAATTTTTTTATATCTAAAGAGGTACTAAATTATCAACTTAGAGAAAATCTATTGGCCGAAATTTTTGTCATATTTCATCTTTTTATTGCCTTAATTTTTTTGTGTGGGCTCTTTTCAAACGGTGGCTTTCACGACGTGATTATTATTCACTTGCAGCCCTTTCCCGTGTTCACTCATCATTTTTTTCAAACTAAACAAATTCCTCACGGGCAATGGTTTTTACATGCACTACTTTTATTACTATTGTATTATTTTCATTTTAAGGACAAGATTGAGATGAAAACACCCAACCAACATGTGATAAGTCAAGAGAAATAATCAAACAAATCCGTGCATGTGTGCAATAAAGGAAATTATGAGTCAAACATGTAGGAAGTAACACTTAATTACATCTTATTGACTCCAAACATTATAAAGCACATGGATGAATTGACCTATTGTCTCAAAATACCATCAAATAGTCACATGGAATGAAATTGTGACTCGATCATCCTAAGTGTCTATCCATAAACGGTGTAAACAAAATACAAAAATCTTTTTGGATTTTCAAATTTTTTATCAAAATCAAAATCTTTTTGTATTTTTTCAAAATTTTCAAACAGAAAAAATATAACTATAAAATGATACAACCAGCAATAGGCATATAATATTGATATGTGTAACATCCTATACTAGCAAATAGTAATCTCACAATAGAATCCAGAATGAAAGCAGATGTGATAAACGAGCAATACAGTATTATCAATTAAGCATGGATATCTAGAATAACTGCAAATAAACTACCCAGAAGCAACCCATCAGTACCAAAAACCTAAACATATGAACACTGGGTACAGAAATCAGAAGGGAAGAAGAAATAAAATTTCCAGACAGCCCAAAAATACTTCCAGCAGTACCAAAATATTACAATAACCCAGAGGACGATAAACCAATCAAAAGCAAGATTCAGCCTATCCTTCGAACGAGCCAGGGACTTCGCTTAAACGAGTTGAGGAAGTCGCTTGAACGAATGATAGATGTCGTTCGCGCGACATGTAATGTCGTTTGAACGACTTATCATGACCTGCCAAAATTTCCCATATTCCCAGAAAAATAATATAATATTATCCAGTGGGAAAAATTCATGAAAATAGTACCTGTAAGGGGCAAACAGATCCAAAACAGTGCTAAAACAGTAGCGAAACACACAAATGCAACAAATATACCAATGTGCACTACATCAAAGTGAATCATAACACTAGGAAGAATATAACATGATGCGCCGCTAGGGGATGACAAACATCCAATACAATCAGCCAAATAATCTCACATGGGGTGAATCACGTGCAAGCAAACGGTAATCGTGGACAAGTAAACCATAAGCCTCTAAATCCGATTTCCTGACCCAAATCGATGTGTAATGAGGTGTGGGGGTGTGGGGAATCAAATTTATTCTTCTATTAACCTACCTTGGTCCTTTCAAAACCTTGTAACAAAAGCGCCTAAGATGACCTTGCCTACCGCAATGTATGCAAGTGTAAATCGGGCAGTGTGTGTTACCTAAAGGTGGCTCTCTCCTCAAATTTCTCGATTCCTCTCTCCGAATTTGCCTAGGTGGGTCTCTCCTAATGATCCTAGGAGGTTCTCTCACGATGTTCCTAGGGGGATCTTTCCTAACAAACTAAGGTGTCTCTTTCTTAACAATCCTAGGAGGCTCTCTCACACGTGTGGGAATGGGTGCAACATATTTTTCAAGACCAATCCCAGCCCTATCCTTTTTGATCTTAACGGTGCCTAAAATCTGATCAAGTTTTTTAGACCTAGGCTCCAAATCAAATTTCACCTTACTTGAATCTTTTAATTTCACCTCAAGTTCACCTATCCTAGATTCAAGTACACGTCTAGAATCCTCAAACTCTAGAAGCTCCTTTTTTATAGTCTCCAACAATCCTCGAAGACTATCTCTCTCACCCTCGACGTATCCTAATTTCTCTTTAAGAAGATCCTCACATGCCCTAAGATCCCTAATCAACGCATCAGTATTATCATTATCTAAAGCATGTTTCTTCAATTCAGCTTTAAGTTCCAAGATTGCCTTTTTTGTCTTCAAAGATTTAAAGTACATATTATTGTAGGCAACTTGCAACTCACTCAATTCTTCTTCTTCATCCTCACTCTTTTCACCCTCACTCGCATCACTAATCACACGGATGGGAAGCTCTCGCCTAGAAGCATAAAAGACTTCTTCTTTCGAATCACTATGACTAAGGATAGAAACATTAGATACCGGTTTATTCAATTTCTTTTTTAAATTTGTGGTACACTCATCTAACGTGTGACCAACACCCTCACAACAAGGACACCTCTCAGATTCGTTTTCAATAGAAGATTTAAAACAAGAGTTTGTGTGAATTTTCCAATTAACTTTTTCAAAAATTTAACAGCAAAGATCATCAAAACCATCAAAAGCCATTTTTGTGAAAAATCAGGATCAAAACACAATAACTTAGTGCAACAGGCTCTGATACCAATTTGTAAAAGTAGTGATCGCTTAAATAAGCTCTGATACCAATTTGTAAAAGTGGTGATCACTTAAATAAGCCCTGATACCAATTTGTTGAATCGCTACAGCAAAAATATTGCGACTTCTCAAATAAAATCAAATTTTAATTAATCCCAAATTTTAGTTAAACCCTAAAATATGCATCTAGATGATTTATCCAATAAAATAAAGCATGCAGGATAAAACAAACAATTTCAGAAAAAATCCCCCAAAGGGGCAAAACCTTTTATTTTCACTATAATTTTGTAAGATACGGTTACACGGATTACAATGAAAATAAGTGTGACACAGAAATATCCGCAGGTGTCGGTTCTTATGTCGTCGACTAAAATCTCCCGCAGGAACTCCAGGTGGTCAGCAATGAAGAAGAGAAACGGCTTATCCACAAGTTTGTCTACTGAAACTTTCCCTTTCCAGGAGGGAAACAATGAAGAAGAGAGATAACTTCTCCACAAGTTTGAACAAAAGCAAAAGTTGTGTTCTTGAAAACCAAAACAATTCACTAAAGCATGTGGGAGTTTTGTGAATTGAAAACCAAAAAGGGATTAAAACCATAAAGGAAGAAGCCTAAAATAATTCTGCTTTCAAGGTTTTTCTGTTCATTAAAATGTTGTGACTTCTTTGGACAAATGGAACCATTTAATCAGTATTTATACAAAAACTGTGCCGCCTCAAAATTCGAGCTCGTTCGAACGAGATAGGAATGTCGCTCGAACGAAGGAAGTTGTCTTTCGAACGAGATCTCACGAGATGTCTATGTTGTTTGAATGACATAACCAGGTCGTTTGGATGACCTATCAAACGAGATTCCATGCGAGCTGGTAGATAATTTCGATATGAACGCGTGGCCCCCAGTTTTGTATTTTTCAGAGTTTTTATGAATTAGTTATAATATTTCTACGGAAAGGTGTCCGAGAACAAAATCTTTAGAAAAATATTTCATAAAAATATCCCAACACTTTAACTTAAATGCTAAGGAATTAAAAATAAACCTTACCAAAGTAAACTTCGCAGAGTCTTTTTGATGAATAACTTGATATTCGGATCCGTCTTTGACGCTTGAATGCTCTTCGACGGTGTAGCGGTATAAGACATAATAAATTGATAACGGACTAGTAAAACTATGTCCTTACACCCGTTATCGCGCGTTCAGTTCCTACATGTTACATTGGTCCCGTTAGAGGTGTTGGTGCCTCTGACGGGACCATACGGGGATCGTTTTGAGTTTTCACCCTCTAACGTCTTGTTTTCAAGCTTAAGTCCTAATATTTTCAAATTATCGTTATATTCTCAAACAGGGAGTTCCGTGATCGCGCGGTCAGTTCCTACGAGTTACATTGGTCCCATGAGAGGTGTTGGTGCCTCTTACGAGATTGTACGGGGCCTGTTTCGAGTTTTCACACTCTAACGCCTTGTTTTCAAGCGTAAGTCCTTATATTTTCAAATTATTGTCGTATTCTCAAACCGGGAGTCCCGTGATCGTACGGTCAGTTCCTACATCTTACATTGGTCCCGTGAGAGGTTTTGGTGCCTCTCATGGGACCGTACGGGGACTGTTTCGTTTTTAACCCTCTAACGCCTTGTTTTCAAGCTTAATCCTCATATTTTCAAATTATCATCGTATTCTGAAATTGGGAGTCCCGTGATTGCGCTTTCAGTTCCTACGAGTTACATTAGTCCTGCGAGAGGTGTTGGTGCCTCTCACGGGACCGTACGGGGGCTGTTTCATTTTTTCACCCTCTCATGGGTCCGTTTGTGGGATGTTTCGGGTTTCTCCCCTTTAACGCTATGTTTTTAAGCTTATGTCTAGACATTATCAAGTTATCGTCGTATTCTGAAATCGTGAGTCTAAAATATTTTCAATATATTATCCAATAATCAAATCAATAATTATCCCGTATTCCATCTAATTATCCCATACTCCTTCTAACATACTATCCAACAACAAGCCAACAACCAATAATTATCCAACAACCAAACCAAACAAAACCAATAATTATCCTGTACTCCTTCTATCATCTAAAAGATTTAATAGATAATGTATATCAATTATATAACTTCTTTAGTTAAAGTAAAAATTACCTGGTGTGTAATGAAGAACTCAGATGTAATGAAGAACTGGTATCTAATTGGTTAGATCTGCAATACGTATATAAAATTAAAGAAAGTACCTCACAAAACCACTGAAAAATTAGATCTGCTGCCTATAATATGTCATAGATTTACATATTTATTCCCCCATTTTAACACCGTAATTTGAACGAACGTGAGCAACCTGTGTCCTATAATATGTAAAGAAAAGTACACAAAGGAAAAGGAGAACAATAATCTATAATATCAACCCGGTGCCTATAGTATCAATCTAGTTGTGATTATTACGTCGCCATTTTAAGGTTTTAAAATAAATATCCAATCAAGTTGAACATAACAAATCTCAAAGTAAAACAGAACTGTATGAAATCAACAGAATTATGGCATACATGTCAAGTTAAAATATGAATGAACGGAATCAAGTTGTATTTGTTCCATGTCAAGTTGTAGTCTCCTAATATCTTGACGTAAACATCAAAAAATGCACATTAATCGCAAGATATGTGATATACTTTTACATAGGCAAATCTAGAGCATACACAAGAAATTTAATAACATGTACATTTATCGACACTAGTATCAATTCAATAAATTCAACATAGTATCCAACAACCAAGCCAACAATATCTCACTATAGTAATGTGCACACGTGTTTACGAATCGTCTGTAAAAAAAATCATTTAATTATATTTTGTCAAAAAAAAAACAAGACAAGCATATTTTGTCAAAAATAATACACACATACAATCTAGGGTTTATTGACATAATTTATACACACACACACATACAATCTAGGGTTTACCTAAACTCTAATATTTTTTTGACATAAATCTATGCATACATATAACCCACGACAAGGAGGTTGTAATTTTTTTTCCTTATTATAAATCCATTTAATTATATTTTGTCAAAAAAAATATAATGTATAGAGTTTTGAATAATATTTTGTCAAAAAAATACACACATACAATCTAGGATTTATTGACATAATCTATACATACACACATACAATTTAGGGTTTACTTAAACCCTAATATTTTTTTGACATAAATCTATACATACATACACATACAATCTATGCGTACACATACATAAAATCTAGGGTTTATTGACATAAAAAATAATTTATTTGTTCATAGTTAAACACACATATACACATAAATCTATGCATCCACACACATATAAACATAAATCTATACATACACACACACACACATACACACTCACATACAAACATAAATCTATATATAGAAATGAGATGAAATAGCACCTGATGTTGTGAAATCGCACAAATCGAAACAAAATCACACAAGCCTTGCCTGGTCACGGCCTATAGCCGTGACCCACCATGCGCGACCAATAAATGAGGGGGTAACCTGCTGGATTGAACCTGGTCACGACTCTAGGCCGTGACTCACCATGCACAACCCTTTCTCCATCAAAATCACTGCTCGAATGGAGGATGGTCACGACCCATAGTCGTGACCCAGACCCATAAATGGTCACGACCCCCACCCATGAACCAATTTGTGTATGTTTTGTGCTTCGTCATGCCTATGGTCACGGTCCAAGTCCGTGACCCATCCGCTACCAGTTTGGAGGGGATTTTGGCGCTAATTTTCCGCCAAGGTTGTCACGCCCGGGTCACGGCCTAAGTCCGTGACCCATAGTGGCCTGGGATTTGGTTTGTGATCACTTCCAGAGCATCCATGATTTAGTGTGGTAGACTTGGGCAATGACCAGTTGGGCATGACCATTCGTAGGATTTGGTGCAGTGAAGGTTTGTAAAGCGCACCTACAATGATAAAGGCATGGATGATGAACTCTTATCGGGTCTTGAGGACGGTTACATGAAATGTGTGTTAGTGTCATTAGGAGTCTAGTTAAGCTTGGTATAAAGGAGAATTAACAACCTAGTAATGATTGTGTTGAGGGTCATATGATGATCCCAGTTTACTGGTCGTATAGAGTGTATGCCAAGTGTGGCTAAAAAAATCGGTATAGATGGGTAGTGTGATGCCTAAGGTAGGGTGATATCTTATGTCATTATAGGAGTGACGCTCGATTGTTATGGAATGACTAGTATTAGTGTTGTGATACTCGGTTTCGAGATGTACTAGGAGATGTATTCAAGACTTAGGGTGATGAAGCCATGTGGAGACTTGAGGATGGAAACCGAGGTGGGGTAACACCGAAACATGATTATAATGTCGGCGTGTGTCGACGGTATATGCTAGGGTAGCCTTAGAAAGTTAAAAACTAGTTCTTGGCATGTCTTTCCATGCTGGTACGGATTAGAAAATATAGCCCTATGTAATGTTTACCACCCTTTAAATGCCAATGGCGGCTGGTGTGGTCGTCACGTGAGTTCAGTTTGGGTAGAGCCAGGAAGTAAGCTTAGTGACAACCTCGTATCATCAAAGGATACAATAAGGTGGATGTATCCCCTAAATGGAGGACTGCCTAGGGAAATTTGAGATTTTGATCACAATATGACAAGGTAGACAATAACCTAAGTGTAATAGGTTGGTGACGTCATCACTAGTAAATGGGCAAGGTCAGTGTGGACAAGGGTGTGAGGCACCCTCCAATCAGGATGGCTAATGTGTGCCAAGGATGTGAAGGGTAGGCCCTTACTCCTAAGTAGGGAAGTTGGACGTTGACTTCCTAGAGGACTACTGATTCGTATATTACTTTCGTGTTACGAGAATAAATGGTTGTGATTCGATACGTCACGTCTGGTGACCCAAGCCAGGTTATATGTCTAGGATTAGTGCTCGGTGAGAACTTTAGGAATGAGTGACATGACTTCAGGCATATGGACTAAATTCACTGTTGTAAATCATAGTTAGACGCTGATGGGTGAAATTTCTCGAGACGATTGTTTGCTCCTTTTGAATCTCGCGTGTCCCTTTCGGTTTCGATAATCGGGGATCAATATTCTCATATATGTCGTGACTTAAATTGGTGCCATGTCATGGTACGACACGGTTGGGTTTGGTAGAGCGCGATGGACCAAGTTTAGTTAATGCAGCTCAGTAACTGGGTGCGCTATATCTGAGGCAGCCTTGCTATTATATAAAAGTTCTGTGTACAGGTGGCTGCGCTTTTGACCACACAGTTTTCTCATAGTATTGATCTTTCTTAGGAATAGCAACCTTTTTGACTTTTCGACATAGCAGTAAGTGACTCTGGTTGTTAAGAGAGGAATGGTAGCTTGAGGATAACGTATAGTGTTAGAAATTAAGGAAGCCTTAACACGGTGATGCTTCACCACGGTGAGCGGATAAGTGTAGGGCCCAAGTGAGTGCTCTAAGGTGAGACACCTAGGGTAGCACTAAGTTCATCAGAGTGATGCAGAAGAAGGTGTAAGACGAACGCACGGTGGTGACTTTTTTAGAATGTTTTTTCTTGAAGTGAGAATTTAGCATAGTATGATTATTGGCAAGCACATGCGGGTTGTGAAGTCCAAATAGCCTAAAGATTTACGGGACGCAGGATGTGCAGTAAAAAAATGGAATTGACCTGGTGATGAATGTGATGATTGATTGTATTACGGTTCACATTGGGTGAGTGTTGATCTCTAGAGAGGTTTTCACGTGGAGGCTCCAACATGCTTTGAGTTCTAGCATATGTACTACTAGAAATTATTTGAGCTTGATCATCAAGTGAGTGGAGACTCGGATTCGATTATACGACGTTCTTGGTAGCGAGATGGTGAGCGTTAGAACATGTCGCATGTTCATTATTTGGCAACAAACCCCGTATGGAGGAACGTAGGGTGACCTTAGTATTGAAAACTTTGATGATTTTTTCTTGGAGGATTTCTATGGTTGAGATGAACCCTATAAGCCTAAGGATTAATGAATTGAGAATTTCGGGGATGAAATTCCCTAAGGAGGGAAGTTTATAATACCATACCCTAGTATTTAATTTAAATTTTATATAAAATGTAATTGAGTAAGGTTTTACGAGAATTATTGGAAAGTGTGGGTCAAAATTGAAGAGATTCAAATAATAGAATAGGGGTCGTTCTAACGGCATAGGGGTGTCAATAGAAGCGAGACCCAGTGTCGCGTAAAGGTCCTACGAAGAGGCCTTCGAACGAGATTTCACTGCATTACAGTCCCAAGTCGCGCGAAGGTATCGCGAAGCCAAGCATCGAACGAGGCGACGATATTGTTCGAACAAGGCTCATGTCGTTCGAACGACGTGCCTTGAAAATGTTTAAATCAGATTGCCCTTGTGCGCTGTCAGGATTTTGGCCATTGGATCGTTGAGCTATCAATATCTGGTGATCCCAGATTGGGAAAAATGGGAATTCAAAGTTTTTGGGTATTATATAAGGGTTTGTTTCGCTCATTTGGGGCATTTTGAGGAGAGGAGAAGATGAAAGAGGGAGAGGGAAGGTGGAGAAGTCTTCCACCATTGTTGGCTGATCTCCACCATTTCACCACCATAAACCACCACATTCATGTAGTTTTCCACCATATTCAAGCCTACTACACCCATTTACACCATTATTGAAGTGAAGCTATGAATTTTGGAGAAGTGTTGGGGTATTTTTAGAGAATGTGATGGAAGAATTATGGAGTTCAAAGGGAGTTCTTACTTGGAAACTTACTGGAGCATGCTTTTGGGAGTGGGGCAACCTATTTGAGGCCACCTTAGGAGGCAAGAGGTTTACATCTTCTTAGACCTTTCATGCCTACCAGTGTTGGAGCTCCATTAGAGGTGGAAAAATCTATCCCTAGTATTTAAGACTCTATTTGCATTTTTAGTAGTCTTGTGGTTAGATTACATAAGTAGGATGCATATGGATAAATGATGGTTTTTAGTAGAATAATACAAAATATTTTTATGAAAAATATTAGTAAAATGTTATTTTGTTAAAAATAAAGAATGAATAAATATTTCAGAGTCTTGAAATATTAGAAGTTGATATTTTAAGAAAATGGTGTATTTTCTAGAAAGATTGTTGTTAAACATTTTATGAAATAAAATATTTGAAAATAATTATTGATTTTGCTAAACATTAGTGAATTAATGCTTCAAAGTTTCTTGAAAAAAATATAAAGTTTATGAAAATGAACATTTATTGAGCTTGAAGAAATTGAATGTCTTTTATGCATTGAAAGTATATTTTTGCAAGTATGATGAATTTCTAAAAGGAGATGTATGTTTAACCCATTAATTGGATTTTAGGATTTAAAATTTATCTTTTCATGCATATAAACTTATAGTATTTTGACAATAAATGTTTAAACAGATTTAATAAAGTTTTTTTTGGGTTTAAATATGGAATAATAAAAGTTGAAATTTTGTCTTCAAGTATGTGGAAAAGGGGTTAAAAGTGTGATAAGTACAAAGTTGCAAGACTACATATATTGATAAAAAGGAAATGGTATTTTCTTATGAAAGTAGTTTTTAAGTGTAATTAGATTTCTTGAATAAAGTAACTAAAAAGAAATGTCTAATCTGGAAAAATGGTTAGTAATGGTGTTGAATAAGTGTTAATGGTTAAACATTGGAAAGTTGGTGTGTATAACATAATAATATTGTAAAAGATTAACATTTAGGAAATTGAAAAGGAAATTATGAAATAAAGATGTTTCCAATTAAGAAGAATATTAATCCAAGGTTAAAAAGGTGTTAAGGTGTTAAAACACTTAAGAAGTTAGTATGGGTAACTTAAAAGTGTTTTGGAAAAATTGACACTTGTTGAAATGGAATAAAAGATGAGTTTGGAAGCAAATGGGTAAAATGGTAATTTTACTTAAAGTGAAATATTTTTATGAAATAAAAATGAAGAAAAAGGTGTTACATAAATTGGTCATAAATGAATATGATTTTGGAATAAAATTAAAGTTAAAATGTAAAGGACATGAAATGATAATTTCAAGTGTAACACAAGTTGGGGTGTAACCTCGAATTTTAGCTTCGGCCGGGTAAAAGAAGAGGTGGAATAATGTGGACATTTGTAAAATGTTAAAACACATTAAAAGAAACTCAGATGACACCGGGATAATTAAGGATGTCCAGGAGCCCCAAGGTGAAAGACCCAAAATAATTGACCAGATCATATGGTTGGCATAGCCGACGGTGTGGAGCCCATTGAAGTATGTGATTGTTGGAAGATTCCAAGGAAAAGATAAATGAATGAGAAACATGTCAAGAAATGTGTTGTGTGGTGAAAACGTGTTAAGACAACCTAACTTGAATGAATAATAAATATTTTGGTAAAGGTTAAAATGGACAGGTAAATGTGTGAATTGTTTAATGTCCATAAGGTAAGGAAAAAGGTAAAGTAAGTGGATAAGTGGGTGATTAAGCAATCTAAGTGGTTCAACCCATTATTAACATAAGAATGTCTTGTAAACGGTTTTAAAAGATTAAGTAAGTATTTTCTAGCACGGTGTTCGCGTGTGTTGAAGGGGTGATTTTAAATGAAAATACTAATGTGGATTGGTTAAAATGAAAAGGGTAATATCGGAAAAGAAATGGCTTTCGATCAAACCATGTGTAGTTGTTTCAAGTATTTAACCGTGGGTGTTAAATAGAATGAAAAATGTCAAAGTGAGAAAAAGGAAGTCTTTTACAAGATTAAGGTGAATTAATCTGGATAAATAAGGTTTTTCATAAGTAAATTGTTTCATGGATTAAGTATATGTATATGTATATGTATGTTTATATATGTATACAAGGTAATTGGATGTGCACGTAGGTATAACGTGTTAGAGTATTCTTTTCATCGTTCGATTCTATACTGCATTTATATATTTCCTAGAGGGCATTTGGCTCACTCCCTCGCTTTGTTACGACAGGTTGGGTGCGGTTTCGTATTTTGAGAACGTTATACAGGTAAGTATTCTCCTTTTTATATTACGTTAGTAGATCTGTATGCTTGGACTCTGGGGTTCTCCCCTTGTGTCCCTCACGTAGTTTGAACTTGAAATTGGAATTGCATGCTAAGCAAGTGAAATGATAATTAAAATAAAATTGGTCTACCAATTTTATGTAGATTATTTCATTACAATTGACACCTAATGCTCGGTTTGAACCGGGTTGACTACGGGTGACTCATAAATTTGAATCGGGGCTTTACACTTACTTATTCCTAAACCTTATTCGTAACTAATAAATCAACAAAATACATGCCTATATCGCACAAGCAACTCCATCCTCATACAAATATCTAATTGAGTCATCTGAACTCGAACTATCTGGAAAATCAGTACTCTATTCTCTAATTCCACTCACCCAGGTGTACTACCATTTATTTTTAACTAGTCTCCAACTCATATTCCGTAACCACATGGTGAACCTACTCCAAAGTCCAAACACTCTCATTTTATCATCACCTAAATCACAAATAGTTTAACATCATAAATGAACCTTGCTCAAATCTGACTGCAATGCCAATTTGACTCTTTAATTGGAATTAACCCACACCTAAATATATATTCAAAATTTTAATAATTGCTAAAATGCATCAATGCATTTATGAATGCATCAAAATTTCGCAAGGTCATTATACTAGCCTAGATTTCCATCGCAATCTATATTAACATATATAGAACTCAAAACTCCAAGGCTCCTTAAAACTAAAATTCCTTAACATCTCCAAAAATGGACACAACAAGAAATACATTCACCAACTTTTTCCTACAAAAGTATTTAAGTTGCAGACTTTACCCTCAAACACGAAAATCTTCCATAATCATCCTTACAGTGGTGGTGAACCCCTTTGTCCAGCCACTTGTTTTACAAATGACCTCTAACTTACGACGTTCCTCATTCTCACACTTCTTTAATATCAAATAATCCTCAAGCATTTTTATGCTCAATGACTACGAACGATGTTGATACGAACGTCATCGCGACACAAGAGTACAAAATTTTATAACAAGCTCTAGACACATCAAAGAATGCTCAGCAGAAAATGGAATGGACACAACACAGATCTTAAGGATACTAGAACCTGGATGCTCTGATACTAACTATGACACCCCATAATTTTCCATGCCCGGTTGATCAGCCCACACATGAAATATCGAGGACGTCTAAACAATTTATATAATTATCACCATCAACGTAAACTAAAAACTATGGTAAATTAAAAGCAACATAATAAATGATTCAATAATAGATGATGAATAGAAATACTAAACTGTGAAAACTGAATCTACTATATAAAAACCTCGGAGTACAATTGTCCAACTGAATAAAAGAGTACAAATAAAAGTTCCTCTAACTATAAAATCCCAACTGAAATAAACATAGAGTTCAAAGGTAACCCTTCCAAATAACTTTGAACATGCTGACATCTATAATGAACCAGCGGCTCCAACTTTGTGAATATCAAGCTAGATCGCCACAACCGCAAGTCTGACAGCTTAGTCTTATTAACCTATTTATACAATAATAATACATGAGGGGGGGGGGGGGGGGGGAGACATTTTACAATTTTGGTCAACGCCTTAAAGTTGCAAGAATTGACTTTCAATACCAATAAATAATGATGCAGTTAATCCACAATACATGCCACCCATTGGCTCTCACATGCAATTAGTATCTCACCTCTCACCTAAGTGCAATTCTACGTGCATGTCCCAACCCAAAGCCTAACTATAGTAGAAGTATCTATATCTAGTCAATTAAGAACTATCACATAACGAAAAACTACCATGGAAAACTACTAATAACCTACATTGAATTTCTACCAAGGTGCATCTATATATTTTTTATTAATGTATTCCTAGCCTCGTAAAATTCATGCTCTGCTTGTTTAAGTATCTTTAAAATAAACTTATTATTATCAAACAACCATAAATAATTGGTCAATACTTCATACTCTGAACAAAGGAATGTAATTAGCTATACATGTAAAAAATACAACCCAAATACCTACCCCTGCAATGTTACTCATAAAAGACATACAAGTAAATCACATAAAAGACCTAACATACCACAAGGTTTATATATATATATATATATATATACACACACACACACACACACACACACACACACAGACATCTTCCCTCGATGTCCATCTCATTCTTCTATCGGCAAGTCCCGAAGAGTCCCTCACCTAACGAACTGAAATAAAACACACATAAGTGGGGAGATCACTATGCAGTGACACCACCTACCATCCATACCCAGAGTATGGAGATGGATCAAGTCATACTACTTCTCACATTAGGAAGCGCTGACCGCTGACCATATGATCTAAAATAACGACCTCCACTATGTCCTAGCACATCTCATCCGATGCATGGTACACGTTCCCGATGTCGAATGTAATCCCCCACTGATAGATTCATCATGAATACATATATATATATATATATAATAATGCCCTTGTGCGTACTAGTCCACATTTTAAGAATGCGGACCGGACATGTGTCACCTAACGGTGCGCCTAGAAATTTTTGCCTAAATTATAGGCACACTCTCGCTTTTCTGGGCTCACCTCCAGGTGACACATGTCTGGTCCGCACTCTTAAAATGCAAACTAGCCTGCATAAGAGCGGGACTGTATATATATATATATATATATATATATATATATATATATATATATATATATATATATATATATATATATATGATAACTCATACACTCATGTGTACCTAAACATCTAGATTCCAACATCGTTGTTTCCTTATTTTAATTAGGTTTACAATATCTCAAAATCAAGTTAAATATATATAATTAAATAGGGTATCACGTGCACTCAAGCATAACCCCAAATCATTTAAATCCATAAACACTGGATTATTCTTCACATTCTTAGGTTTATTAACTCTTAACCTTATTAATTTCAATTCCTAGTTTATTTTGTCTTCAAACTATGAGTACATCTATCCCAATATATACACACTCGCTCGTTATGGATATAAGTGTATCCTCATTTAATTATAAATTAATTTCACAGTGTATATCATCTTAAGACCTGAATTAAGTCTCCAAAACACTTTAGCTCGTTACTCTCTAAGCTCGAAATATACATACAACCGTAGGATACCTCTCAGTCGCGCGTTAATCCATTCTAACCAAATTCTAACACCAGATCTAAGTAAAATAGTACAAGGGTAATAACACTAATATACATTACTATCATCAATATTAATCAAGTCTGACCCATCATTAAATCCAACTTTCGATCTCGCGCACCGTTTAGTATAAAAAAAATCAAATCCCAAAAAAATCACACAAATGTCAAATTAGCCCTCACTACTTCGTATTTCGATTCTACATAACATAGACACATTTTTAAGATGTTCGAATGATAAAGAAGAGGCCTAGTTTGAATGAGTATGGGTACTTTATTTGACGAAAAATGATGTGCTTCATCCCCAACTACGAAAATCAGCCCCAAAACTCCCCCAAAAACCTCCATTAAAGCCCTACTAAGGTCTCCAATCAAATCCCCATCATACCAGAACCTAAAACTAACATCTAGGGGTAATAATCCAATTATTTTTAATCATAACCAAGGTTTATAATATTATTTCAATCAATAATCAAATTAACCCAAAATTTCTTAAGAGCAATTTATAAACCCCCAATATCTTTTAATTCAAGATTTATTAAACATGGATTTTGATTAAAAAGTAACTACAAACTAAACACAGATTCTAAAATAATTCCCAGTAGTTATTCAATGTCGCTTTTGGGTTTTATCACCAAAGTCTTAACTTTCAAAGTAAAATTAAGTACTATTAATTATAATCTATCCCAATCATAAATCATCCTGCGAATCAATCTCCAGCGTAATTAAAAATCCGAAATTCTATGAGAAAGCATGCCTATAAATTAAGAAACACATTATTAAAGATATTGCAAGAAAATTCTTGGCTTAAAGTAAAGGATTGAAGAACTCCTCTTGAATTTTCCCCTGATTTCTCTTGTCCAAGTTTGTATGGCTTCCAGGGTTAGGTTTAGTGGATGGTAATTTTCTAAATGATGTGGTTTAACCCCTTTTAAAAACTCTAATCCCGTACCTCTTAATGGGGCCAAATTTCGGGCTCTTAAAAGAGCCCGTAAATCTATCCGGAATGATCCAAAATCTCTCTTAAATGTACACCTACCCTCCACGGCCAATTTAGAGCGATGAAAACACGTAAATGGACATCCGAACCCAAAAGTCCAGTATAAATGATAGTACTCACAACTCACGGTAATATCTCATGACATCAATACAACGACACACTTAATTATTCTATGCGTATAAATAATACACAATCATGTAATTGAAATCACTAATTAATTAATACTAACAAGCATTACAAAAGTCATACTGCATGAAATTTTTGATTATTAACTTAATTATGCCAAATCATAATTACTAGGCCACACAAGTAATAATTATCATCCCTTTTCTTATATTTTTTTTACACTGCCGGTCCCAAGCCCGGATAAAGGAGGAGGGTTGCGTTAGGTAGCTGACAACCAGCGTAAAACTTTGCCAGATCCTTATGAACATGAATCCTATGAATATACGTGCTAATTCTAGGTCATTCCCCTTAAGCGATGCGTTGCGCCTACCCCCGGGTGTCTCAAAAAATAGGCAAGGGGCATCGCATCGGCTCTCGGATGCAATAATAAATACTCAAGGGTTCCTGCAACAAGCTAGACGTGTGCGGGTAAAGAAGCTAGTCCAGGATACTAGACTTAGGTTAGCGAGTTGGAACATAGGGACTATGATAGGAAAAGGGATAGGGTTGGTAGATACCATGATGAGAAGAAAAGTTAACATATCTTGTTTACAAGAAACTAAATGGGTCGGTGAGAAAGTTAGAGAAATAGAAAATACATGATTTAAATTTTATTATACAGGAAAACATAGAAAAAAGAATGGAGTTGGAATAATAGTAGATAAGAACTTTAAGGACGATATTGTAACCGTTATTAGGAAAGTTGATAGACTTATACTTGTAAAATTGGTATTAGGTGAAAATATAATTAATATTATTAGTGCTTATACACCTCAAGTAGGATTAGATGAGCATACTAAAGTACAATTTTGAAAACAAATGGATGAACTAATTCAAGAAATACCCGTAGGTGAGAAAATCTATATAGGAACGATTTTAATGTCCATGTAGGAGAAGATCGTGTAGGATATGCGATAGTGCATGGAGGATATGGTTTTGGAGATAGGAACGACGGGGGATAGTCTATCTTAGATTTTGCGATGGCTTATGATTTTGTACTAGTAAATACATGTTTTAAAAAGAGGCTTGAACACTTAATAACTTATAAAAGTGGAACGCATAAGAGCCAGATATATTTTTTCATTACTAGAAAAGGGGACCGATTAACGTGTAAATATTGTAAGGTTATCCCGGGAGAGAGCTTAACCTCACAACATAGGATCATGGTGTTGGATATAAATATTAAAAATTAATCACGAGTGTGAAAAGTGAAGATTAACCCACGAACTAGGTGGTGGAACTTAAAAGGAGAGAAATTAGAACTATTTAAAGATAAATTATTAAATGAAGCAACATGGAATACTGAAGAAGAGTCTAACATAATGTGGAATAAGATAGCCACATGCATTAGGAGAATGTCAAAAGAAATTCTTGGAGAATCAAAAGGCAAGGGTCCACAGTCTAAAGAAACTTGGTGGTGGAATGAAGAAGTACAAAATATAGTAAAAATTAAAAGGGAGTGCTTTAAAACATAGCAAACAAATAGAAATGAAGAAAATTTTGAGAAATATAAATGGGCTAAAAAGGAACTAAGAAAGTGGTAAGAGATGCTAAGTTAAAAGCGTATGATGATCTTTATACAAAATTAGGTACACAAGAAGGAGAAAAAGTATTTATAAGCTTGCTAAACTTAGGGACAAGAAAACAAAAGATTTTAATAACGTTAAGTGTATCAAAAGTGATGATTCGAGAGTCCTAGTCAAAGATGATGAAATTATGAAAAGATGGATAAACTACTTTGAGAGGTTATTAAATGGAGATAACGGGAGTGGATTAGATATAGAGGAACTTAGGGAGACTAGAGAAAATATATTTTTTCGTAGAATTAGGACAACAGAGGTCAGGATTGCTCTAAAAAGGATGAAAATAGTGAAGGTTTTTGAGGACCAGATGGCATCCCTATTGAGGTTTGGAAGTTCTTAGGGGAGGATGGTGTATCATGGCTTATAAAATTATTCAATAGAATTTTAATGACTAATAGGATGCCCGATGAATGGTGAAAAAGTGTTTTAGTACCTATTTATAAAAATAAAGGGGACATACAAAGTTGTTCAAATTATCATAGTACTAAGTTAATGAGTCATATAATGAAACTTTGGGAGAGAGTGATTAAATATAGATTGAGATTAAAGACAAGAGTATATGAGAATCAAGTTGGGTTTATGCCTGGGAGGTCAATAATGGAAGCAATCTATTTATTAAGGAGATTAATGGAGAGGTATAGGGAGAAACATAAGGACTTCATATGATTTTTATAGATTTGGAGAAGGCGTATGATAGGATACTCAGAGATATAATATGGTGGGTTCTACATAAAAAAGGAGTGACTCGCAGATATATTGATGTGATCGAGGATATGTATGATGGTGCGATGACTACAGTAAGAATATCAGCCGAAGAAAGTAGTGAATTTTAAATTATGGTAGGACTACACCAAGGTTCATCATTAAGTCCTTTTCTCGTTGCTCTTGTTATGGATGAGTTATCAGGATAAAAACAAGATGAGGTGCCATGGTGTATGCTATTTGCAGATGACATTATTTTAGTGGATGAGACTAAGACAGAGATTAATGTTAGGTTGGAATTGTGGAGAGAAACTTTAGAAATAAGAGGATTTAAAATAATAAGAACTAAAACAGAATATGTTGTGGAGTGCAATTTTAGTAGTAATAGGAGGACAAACGGAGATGTGGTGAAATTTGAGGGTCAAGAGATACCTAGAAACGATCATTTTTGTTATTTAGGATTGATTATCCAAATAGATGGATATATTAGTGATGATGGTACTCATACGATTCGAGCAGGCTGGGTTAAGTGGAGAAGTACTACCGGCGTTTTGTGTGATAGGCGTATACTTTTGAAGTTAAAAGGTAAATTTTATAGGACGGCCATTAGACCCGCCATGTTATATGGGACAGAGTGTTGGGCAACCAAGAAATAAAATGTGCAAAAAATGAGTGTGTCGGAGATGCGAATGCTAAGATGGATTTGTGGTAAAACTAGAAAGGATAAAATTAAAAATGAATAAATTCATGAAATGCTAAAAGTAGGTCCTATAGAAGACAAATTGAGAGAAAATCGACTTAGATGGTTTGAAAACGTAAAGCGTAGACCAATGGATGCTCCTGTAAGGAAGAGTGATTTAGTTAGTGTTGATGGTAACACAAGGGGTAGAGATAGTCCTAAATTGACTTGGTGGGATATTATAAAAAAGGACATGATGCCATGTGGTTTAACCGAAGATATTGTACTGGACAAAATGGAATGAAAAAATAGGATTCATGTAGCAGACCCCAAATAATTGGGAAAAGGCTTTGTTGAGTTGAGTTGAGTAATAATTAATAAACATAGTCTAAGAAAATCAGGGTATTACACCAATTTACCCTGTTTATTGCATCACATTGTTCATTGATGTTGCAAAAAACCCCTATGATGGCTGAAAGATCTCCATTCTCTCTGTAATGAATATGTGAATTTTTCTTTTTGCTTTCTTTTTGTACATTATTTGAACTTAGGAAAATACATACATATATATATATATATATATACCGACTAAACATACACATATATACAAAAAAAAGATACAAAAAAAAAGAATCGACAATTATAGAGAATATTTTGAACATGTTTACACGGACTGGCGACTTTTAACAAACGTTGATGATCTAAAATTGTTTAATATGATACACTACATTGTCAGCAATAATGATATATATTTAAACATTGTACGTGATTAACTGGATATAACTCTTCATACTGCAAAAAAAAAAAGAAACTCTATTGAATTAATAACTAAACATACTAAATTATTATTCACGATTTCTCAGTAAATGTAATTTTATATTATGTTGTTGTCCTGATGATATAATTGTAATTTAGTTTTATCATGATATCTTCCTCATAATATAATTGATCAATTGAATATGAAAAATTTAAATCAAGCAAATATTTTGCTTAATATAAATGATTCCTTAAAATTGTAATTGTATATCTATCAATATATGTACAACTATTTTATTGTAAGTGTTTGTTATGTTTTATCAATATAAGTGTTTGAATCATCATATTTCAGTATGAAATATATTTGCTTAACAAAGATTAAGAAATGAGTTAACTATTTCGGACAATCAATTTGGATTTATGCTAGGGCGATCCACCACGGAAGCTATTTACTTATTTAGACAATTAATGTAGGAATGTAGAAGTAAGAATAAAACTTTATATATGGTCTTTATAGTTTTAGAAAAGGCTTATGATAGAGAGCCTAGGGATATAATTTGGTGAGGTTTAAGGAGGAAAGGAATCCCTATGAGTTATATTAAACTTATAGAAGATATGTACGATATCATGAAGACTAGAGTAAGGACTATATGTGGAGAAACTAATGACTTTACGATTAAAGTGGGTTTACATCAAGGATCGGCCTTAAGTCCTTATTTATTTGTCATAGTTTTGGATGAGATTACTAAGGACATATAAAAAGATGTTCCAAGGTGTATGTTGTTTGCAAATGATATAGCTTTAGTCGACACTTCAAAGGAAAGCTTAGCGATGAGAGTAGATACTTGGAGAAAAGCCTTAGAGTCTAAGGGACTAAAAATCAATATAAATAAAACAGAATTTATGGAATGTCAATTTAATAATGAGGCGTCGAGTAACATAATGTTAAAGTTTAAAGAAAAGGTAATAAATGAAACAAATAAATTTCATTATCTAGCTTCAATGTTACAAAGTAATGGGAATATTGATGAGGATGATACGAGTAGAATATCAACTGGTTGTATGAAATGGAGACAAGTGAGTGGGTTCTATGCAATAAGAGGATAACTAATAAATTAAAAGGAAAATTTTATAAAACAGTTATTAGGCCAGTAACCCTGTATGGAGCGGAGCATTGGGTATTAAAGAAAAAATATGAACAAAGTCTCCATGTTAGTGGGATGAGGATACTCTGGTGGATGATAGGAATGACTAGAAATGACAAAATTAAAAATCAACACGTGAGAGAAAAGTTAGGAGTATCTCCCATTAGTGATACATTAAGAGAAATTAGACTTAGGTGGTATGTACATGTATTGCATAGACCAGTAGATGCCCCTATAATAAGAGGAAGATTGTTGAAAATAGAGGGTAAAAGAAAAAGAGGTCGCCCTAAGCTATCGTGGGAGGAAATTATTACGAGATACCTTAAGAAATTAAACTTGAGTGATAATAATGCATATAATATATTAGAATGGAAAAGGAGAATCCATGTGTCCGACCCCATATGATGGAGTTAAGGCAAGGAGCATGATGATGACCCCGTATTTTTTTAGAATAAATAAAACCATTTTTGGAATAAAATAAAATTCTTGGAAATTAAATTTAATTGGTGAATTTAATATATTAATTGGGAACAAGTAATTTATTATTATGTAATAATCATGTGAGATTGATTTTTATGTAAATAATTACAATAGAATATAATTGCATGTGTAGCGAAAAAATTAATGTATGATGTGTGACTCGATTATAAATATAATTCTGGAATAAAACTAATTGGGACAAATTTCGAAAAGATTTATGGGCTTGTTTAGGTGTTTTTATCCTTTAAAAATGGCTCTAGGGTATTGGTATATAAGTTGTGAAACTTTTGGACTATTTTAATTACTGGTTCAGGCCCATTTGGGGGTCCAAAATGGGGAAAAGAGGCTCAACTCGGGATTTGGGACTAATATAAGATTAAGGGAAAGATTAATACTCCCTAAACTTAATCAAATACATAGCCCTAGCAGCCCCATCACAAGAGAAAGTGGAACAAATGCCAAAGAGGAGAAGAAACAATAGATTCAAGGGAAAATTCATCAATCACATATTCAAGCAATAATTTTCTTGCTTAATTTAACGTTCAATGTGCTTCTTGATTCATCGTAGCAAACCCCATGTGATTTTTGGGTTTTAGTATGAAATTGGTGATTAATATAGTAGGATTTAATCCTATGCCTGTAGAGGACTAATTGGGACATAAGTAGTGGACCCAAAAATCTAGGTTGATCAAATCTTGAATTGGATGATAGATCCCTTAGGATTTCAACATAAATTTGGAAAGTTGGATTCACATGTAGAGTTTTTTGATATATGTTTAAGATCTGAAAATTTAGTGACTTTGAACCCAAGTGATATGCCCCAAATCGGATTTGAATATAGATGAATTTAAAGTAGAAAATCTGGGCTTAGGGTCTTGACCCATTTATGTAAAATCTAGGATTTGGGGAAAGAATTAAATGTCAATACATGAAATTTATTATTCTAAGATGAGTAATTAAGTCGTACGGACCTATTCATAGGTTTGTAAAAAGGAATTAACCATTAGAAAGGATCTTGGGATGAAATTGGGAAATCTTGTATTGAAGAAATGTAGAAGATCTGGGCTTCTCCTTAGGTCCGAATCGATTCGGCCTAGAAGGCGAATCGATTCGGCCCCTGGGGCAGGACGAGTTGGGATCGGGGATGGATCCAGGGTATTTTTAGAAAACCATATGAGTTGGTGGGACGGTGTTTAGGTCAACGATGATTTTAATAAAAATGCTAATGTGAAACATATATTAATTTGGAAATTATATTTAACTAAATGGTTAAATGTTCTTTTAAGCACGAAGGGATTAATAGTTAACTAGATGGTCAATTATTAATGGGTGAATATATATTGATATCACGTGGGATACCCTAAGTAATTATAGAGTAACTACCTATACATATTATATGAGAATAATATGTACTTATATTTATTTGTGTGGACATACCCATGTTCGTGGGTGATCCTATCGGTTGGGGTTACGTGCATTTGGGACCGTAGCACACGTCGGCACATGTGGGCTAGACATTGTGTAGGTCATTAATATGGGTACTACGTAGCAACGTCATTTACGAGAGGTAGGTGTAAATGCTGGGATATTTTATCACCTCTGGGTATGGGCCACGAACTGGTGTACTGCGTAGGGACCGTCGCATTTATGTGTGTTTTTTTGATATCTGATTGGTTAGAAAATTTCTTTGGACTTACCGATAGAGCACAAACGAGACACCACTGGTAGATGCCTTTGAGTGTCGCATATATGAAAGGACATATATATAATTACCCGAATTAAATGAGACTGATTAAATTTTTCAAGAACGTAAACTATAAATTACAGACCCATACTATGTTGTGCATAATAGATGTTTATGTCACCTTCACGAGATATATGAGACATGGATAATTTGGGTATTTATAATTTGAATGTAGACGATTACGTTTTAGCATGTTGACTATAGCTAATGCATTTGATATTAAATTTGCACATATGTCATTTATTATTTTGGGACTTGTTTTGATATGGGTAATATCACACTTAGATGAGGGGTGAGATGTTAATCATATGTGAGCAACGATGGGGTATATTTACTTTGAATCGGCTATATTAATTGCACTTTAAATTAAATAAGTTAATTATTGCAACTCAAGGGCGCTGACCCAAATTTAAATGTTTTCTCCCCCAGGTGCTCCTAGATAGTGATAGCGGGACTGTTAACTGATCAGCCTTGCAGACTCCTTTTGCTCATCAGATTTTTCAGATTTATTGATTATAGTTTTGGTGCAACTCCGCTTCAATTTATTTATTTTACTTGGTATTTTTGTATGGGCATAAGCTCGGGATTTATTTACTTCATGTTGATTTGAGATATTTACTGTTATATTTGATTTCTGATACACTTAGGGTCTGATTGGATTTTATTGTCGCTTTAGATATTAATTTAAACTCAATTATGATTTATCAATATATGCTTATATGATTTGATGCTGAGAATGGTATTAATTGACAAACAAGCCCCATCTTTGTCATATCGTGTTTGGCCAACCTTTACGTCATAAAATGGAATATGTTATAATTGGTATCAAAGCCTCCAAGTTCTAGTGTCCTTATGATCTGTGTTGGGTTCATTACGTTCTAAGTTGCGTCCTTTGATATGTAGAGCCTATGCTTAGGGTTCAATGTATTCTTGTGACTTGTACTAATTCGAACCTTGTTTTCTTTCAAATGGAAAACGGATGGAGGGGTAGACCTAGGTGCATAGTCACACCCGCTATAGAGGAGGAGGCTCAGCCGGAGCCACAACACTAGCCTTAAGCCCCACCAGACCCGTAGTTGATCACTATGACATAGATTGCCAACATTGTGACCCAGGTAGTTTCCACTGCCGTGATATCCATGCTTTAGCACTTTCCACTGCCATAGTCTCAGCAACAGCTACCACCACTACCACAACAGGTTATCGTACCAGCCCAAGAACCGAGTTTAGTTTGGGGTAGGGCTAGGGAGGCCTTTGTAAAGGGACAACCTCCAGAGTTCTCGGGAAGTTCAAATATTTGAGTGGCAAGCAGGTGGAACAAAGATTTTCAGACACTTATGAATGGTGCAGTCTAGACCAGTGAATAAGCAGACGTTAGATTCATTTTAACTTGTGGGGTCCGCGCTCCTGTGGTGAAAGTCAGTCACGTCGATTGTAGAGAGACAACTTGACGATAGATGAGTTATGAGAGATATTTGAAGGAAAGTATTTCTCACAGGCTATGCAGTCTGAGATGAGGAGCCAATTTATGGAGCTCGATAGGAGGGTTGTACAGTGGCTGAGTACGAGGATGAGTTTATTGCCCTTTCTTACTTTGCAAAGGAAGATGTGAATAATGTGAATAGAAAGAAGGATATATTCATAATGGTATCATCTTGTCACGCTGGGAAGGCTCTTTTAGGGAAGTCGACCTTTATCACGTATAATCTGATGGTGAACGCCGCACTTCCTATCAGGATCATAGGCCTTCCAGAAGAACAAGGGAGATAAGCGACAAGGAGCCGATTCATTGAGCCAACAAGTTAAGACGAGTGGGGGTAGAGGGATTAGGACCCAGCAGTTTAGGGGTACCTCATCTGCAAATCAGCATAAGCAATTCAGGGGTTTTGATGATCGGTACAAGTAGGGACATTAGGGCCATTGGCAGCAGGGACAGGGTCAGTAGGGTAGTAGGACAACTGCTATCATGGTCGTGCCTATTAGGGACGACAGGGAGAGCGACACCCATTTCACGTGAAGTGTTACGCTTGCGAAGAGAGGGGCCATATGTTAAGGCGGTGTCCTCGGGGTAATCATACACCGAAAGAGCATGGAGGTTAGAGGGGACATCAGGTGCCATAGGGATAATGCCTACCGTTACTAATTTTAGGAGTTGCTGCACCAACCACTCCATCACCTGTCGCCCCTCCTCAGGGACAACCGCCACCGCTACAGTATCGACAAGTTTGCCATATTACGCTGGCAGAGGGGCCAATGCCAGCTCAGGAAGTTGAGGGTATGTTCCCTACCTTTGGACATGTAGATCATACTTTATTTGACATAGGAACATCTAACTCATTTGTTAGCATGTGTTTTGCACGTGAGACTGGAATGATAGACTTTGCTTTGGATATCGTACTACATATAGACTCACCCGTGGGTAGAGGGACACCGATACGTTCAGTATGCCTGGGTATAGGGATCGAGATAGGATGACTCACTTTTGTATTCGACTTATTGATACTAGATATGCACGAGTATGATGCTATCTTAGGGTGGATTGACTAGCTACATACAGAGCATGTGGTAACTATTACAAGAGGTCAATCATCTCGCCATTAAGGGGATGGAGATGTATATGGTTATGATGTTGCACCCTGGGGGTAGGTCGAGCATGCACTTATACTATATCGAGGAGGAGACTTCTTCGAAGGTCGTGGTGTCGCTAGATTCCATCCAGTAGTTAGAGAGTTTTGGATGTGTTTGGGGAGATCCCAAGGTTGACACATAATCGGGAGATAGACTTTGAGATTAATTATATTCTGAGCATGAGGCCCATTGCATGTACACCATATCATATGGATCCTTTGGTGATGAGGGATCATTAGGATCAGATTGAGATGTTATTGGGACATGGGTTTATTAGGAGGAGTACTTTACCGTGGGGTGCTCCAATTTTGTTCATCAAGAAGAAGGACAGATCATTGAAACTTTGTATTGACTACAAGGAGTTGAACAAAGTCACCATACAGAATAAATATCCGTTGCCCTGCATTGATGATTTATTTGACCCACTGAGGGGTGCTGCATATTTCTCTAAGATTGATTTGAGATCGGGTTATCATCAGTTAAGAGTACGGGAGCAGGATATCTTGAAGACGACATTTCTTACGAGATACGGGTCACACGAGTTTTTGGTTATGCCTTTTGGGATAACCAATGCACCAATGGTGTTTATGGATTTGATGAATAAGGTATTCGTCGATTATTTTTATCAGTTCATCATAGTGTTTATTGATGACATTCTGATTTATTCTCGATTTGCGGAAGAGCATGCACAACATTTACAGGTAGTCTTACACACTCTATGAGACCATCAGTTGTATGTTAAGTTTGAGAAATATGGTTTTTGGATATGAGATGTGCAGTTCGTGGGACACATTGTGTCTGAGATGGGGATATCAGTGGACTCGGGAAGGTTTCTGCAGTGATGGAGTGGGGAAAGCCCACTACACCCAATGAGGTACGTAACTTTTTGGGACTAGCCAGGTACTATCATCGTTTCATTTAAGGGTTCTCCAAGATAGCTGGACCCCTACCTAATTAATAAGGAAGGATGTATCGTTTGTATGGGATGATGCGTGCCAACGGGCGTTTGATGAGATGAAGACTAGATTGAATACAACCCCGGTTATGGCATTACCTCAGGTAAGGATAAACTATAAGGTCTACATAGATGCATCCTTTAGGGGACTTGGAGGGGTTTTGATGCAAAAAGGGAGGCCAATAGCTTATGCTTCATGAAATCTTAAGCCTCACGAGGGCCATACCCCACCCATGACTTGGAGTTAGCAACCATGGTTTTTGCACTACGAGTGTGGAGGAATTATCTTGTGGGACAGAAGTTCTAACTATTCACAGACCATAATATCCTACAGTATTTGTTCATGTAGCGGGAGTTGAAAATAAGGCAAAGGAGGTTGATAGAGTTTGTGAAGGATAAACATTTTGACATTCACCACTCGGGGAAGGAGTATGTCATAGAGGATGCTTTGATCCACAAGCCGATGTTGGAATTATCAGTAGTGTGGAAGGCAAAGTGGAAATCAATTTGTAGGGATGACGACTTGGCCCGTGTATTTATGGATGTTCTCACTATTACACCTGAGATCATTACACCAGAGAGCGATCATCTTTGCCAGGATCGAGTTAGGAAGTTATTAGCCGAGGGAGCAGAGCATTATTCTATTAGGTCGAATGGTGGATTGAGATTCCAGAGCAGACTAGTTATCCTAGATGACGAGGAGTTAGGGCGATCCTTTATGTCTGAGTCTCATGGTTCACACTTTATAATACATCTTAGAGGTAATAAGATATACCACGATATGCGTCGTCAGTATTGGTGGGTCGGGATGATGAGGGACGTAGCAGATTTTGGGTCCAAGTGTGCTACGTGTTAGCTGGTGAAGGTAGACCATCAGTATCTTGCAGGTGTGTTGCCGAATTTAGAGATCCTGATGTGAAAATGGGAGATCATATCCATGGACTTCATCAGTGAGCTACCTACATCACATGGGGGGAACGATTCCATATGGCTGATCGTTGACAGATTGATGAAGGTGGATCACTTTTTATCGGTCCAAAAGATTACAGCTTAGAGGAGTATGCTATACTTTTCCTCCTAGAGATTGTAAAATTGCATGGGGGTACCGCTCAACATTGTGTTGGATAGGGAAAGGACATTTGTGCCCCGTTTTAGGAGGAGATGTCAACAGGCTTTAGGGGAAGATTGAGAATGATCACCTCATATCACCCTCAGATCGACGGGAAGATGGAGAGGGTGAACTTGATGTTGGAGGACATGTTATGAATGTGCATAATAGACTTCAAGGGGGGATGGGAGCAGTATTTTATTTTGGTGGAGTTTGCATATAATCAAAGCTACCAATTCACGATCGGGATGGCACCGGTTAAGGCACATTTTGGGAGACCTTTTCGTTCATCCTCATGTTGGTTGGAGGTGGGGGAGAACAAGTTATTTGGTCTAGATTTCATTCAGAAAACCTCAGAGAAGGTAGATATAATTTGATCTAGGATACGGATTGCCCATGATAGGCAAAAGAGCTATGTAGATGGTGCTAGAGACATTTAGATTGTAATGTTGGGGATCATATGTTGATTAAAGTGTCTCCAATGAAGGGAGTGATGAAGTTGGGAAGAAAGGGAAGCTGTCTCCTCGATATATGTGGCTGTTCCCTATCCTTGAGAGGATTGGGCCCGTGGCATATCGATTGGAATTACGTGATCACTTGCAGCGGATGCATGACGTCTTCCACAAATCTGCATTGTGCATATATCTTAGAGATGAAATAACATACCACTATATAAACATTGATGAGATAAATCTCCATCCATACGCTACCTACGAGGAGAGACTAGTAATCACTCTGGAGCGTCAAGAGCTTCGACTTTGATCTAAGGTTGTTCCTCTATATCGGGTGCAATGGGGACACCATAGGGAGGATGAGTTGACTAAAGAGAGGGAGGATGACTTGCGGACGAAATATCATGAACTCTTCTAGCTAGGTACATACTCTTCTATATTTCGAGGATGAAATCCTGTTATTTGGGAGAGAGAATGTAAGACCTCGCCCTTTTCTTGAATAAATAAAATCATTTTTGGAATAAATAAAATTCATGGAAATTAAATTAAATTTATTAATTGCGAACAAGTAATTTGTTATTATGTCATAATCACGTGAGATTGGTTTTTATGTGAATAATTACAATAGAAAATAATTCCATGTGAACCGGAAAAATTAATGTACGATGTGTGACTGGATTATAAATATAATTCTGGAATAAAAACAATTGGGACGTATTTCAGGAAGATTTATGGGCTCATTTAGGTGTTTTAAACCTTTAGAAATGGTCCCGAGTGTTAGGTATATAAGTTGGGAAACTTTTGGGCTAATTTAATTATGGGTTCGGGCCCATTTTGGGGTCCAAAATTGGGAAAATGGGCTCAACTCGAGATTTGGGACTAATATAAGATTAAGGAAGAGATTAATACTCCCCACACTTAATAAAAGACATAGCCCTAGCAGACCCATCACAAGAGAGAGAGGAATAGAGGCCAAAGAGGAGAAGAAATAAGAGATTCAAGGGAAAATTCATCAATCACATATTCAGGCAATAATTTTCTTGTTTAATTCAACGTTCACTATGCTTCTTGATTCATCGTAGCAAACCCACGTGATTTTCAGGTTTTAGTATGAAATTGGTGATTAATATGGTAGGATTTAATCCTATGCATGTAGAGGACTGATTGGGACACAGGTAGTGGACCTAGAAATCTAGGTTGATCAAATCTTGAATTGGATGATAGATGCCTTAGGATTTCGAGATAAGTTTGGAAAGTTGGATGCACATGTAGAGTTTTTTAATATATGTTTAAGATCTGGAAATTTACTGACTTTGAACCCATGTGATGTGCCCCAAATGTGATTTGAATATACATGAATTTATGGTAGAAAATATGGGCTAAGGATCTTGATCCATTTATGTAAACTCTGGAATTTAAGGAAAGAATTAAAATATATACATGTAATTCATTGTTCTAAGACGGGTAATTAAGTCGTAGGGACCTATTTATAGGTTTGTGAAAATGAATTAACCATTATAATGGATCTTGGGAGGAAATTGGGGAATCCCGTATTGAAGATACGTAGCAGATCTGGGATTCTGCCCAAGTTCGAATCGATTCGTCCCTGGTGCAAGACGAGTTGGAACCGAGGATGGATCCGGGGTATTTTTAGAAGAACATACGAGTTGGTAGGACGTTGTTTGGGTCAACGATGATTTTTTAAAAAATGCTAATGTGACACATATATTAATTTGGAAATTATATTTAACTAGGTGGTAAAATAATCTTTTAAGAAAAAAGGAATTAATAATTAACTAGATGGACAATTATTAATGGCTGAATATTTATGGATATCATGTGGGATACCCTTGGTAATTATAGAGTAATTACCTATTCATATTATATGAGAATAACATGTACTTATAGTTATTTTGTGGACATATCCATGTTCGTGGGTGGTCTTATCAGTTAGGGATACACGCGTTCGGGATCGTAGCACACGTTGGCACAGGTGGGCTAGACGTTGTGTAGGTCACTATTATGGGTACTACGTAGCAGGGCCATCTATGAGAGGTAGGTGTAGATGATGGGACCTTTGTCACCACTGGGTAAGGTCCATGAATTGGTGTACTGTGTAGGGACGACATCACTTATGTATGTTTTGTAATGTCTGATTGGATAGAAAATTTCTTAGAACTTACTGATAGAGGCCTTTGAGTGTCGCATATATGAAAGAACATATATATAATTACCCGAATTAAATGAGATTGATTAATTTGTCTAAGAACCTAGACTGTAAATTACAAACTCATTAATGTTGTGCATAATAGATGGTTATGTCACCTTCATGAGACATGTGAGATTGGGATACTTTGGGTATTGATCACATGAATGTGGACGGTTACGTTTTAGCATGTTGACTATAGCTAATGCATTTGATATTAAATTGGCACAGTTAATCATATGTGAACGACGATGGGGTATATTTACTTTGAATCGACTGTATTTATTGCACTTTAAATGAAATAAGTTAATTCTTGCAACATTAGGGCGCTGACCCAAATTTAAATATTTTCTCCCACAAGTGCTCCTAGGTAACGATAATAAGACTGTTGACAAATTAGCCTTGAAGTCTCCTTTTTCTCATCAGGTTTTTCAAATTTATTGATTCTAGTTTAGGTGCTACTCCACTTTAGTTTATTTATTTTACTTAGAATTTTTGTATGGGCATAAGTTCGGGATTTATTTACTTCATGTTGGTTTGAGATATTTACTGTTATGTTTGATTTCTTAAACACTTGGTTCCTGGTTGGATTTTATTATCACTTTGGATATTTATTTAAACTCAATTATGATTTATCAATATATGCTTATATGGTTTGATGTTGCGAATGGTATTAATTGACAAACAAGCCTCATCTTTAGCGTATCGTGTCTGACCAACCTTTACATGATAAAATGGGGGTTGTTATAATTGGTATTTGAGCAACTAGGAACCAGTGTCCTTAGGATATGTGTTAGGTTCATTACGTTCTGCGTTGCATCCTTTGATTTGTAGATCCTATGCTTGGGGTTCATTGTATTTTGTGACTTGTACTAATTCGAGCCCTGTTTCCTTTAAAATTGCAAATGGACAAAGGGGTAAACCTAGGCATGCAGTCTCACCCACTATAGAGGAGGAGGCTCAACCGGAGCCACAATAATAGCCTTAGGCCCCACCATCCCCACATATGATCACTACGATAGAGATCGCCTCTATTGTGACCCATGCAGTTTTTACTGCCATGTCAGCCATGCTTTAGTAGTTTTCACTGCCATAGGCTCAGCAGCAGCCACCACCACTGCCACAACAGGTGGCCGTACCAACCCAGGAATCGGGGTTAGTTTGGGATAGGGCTAGGGAGGCCTTCGTAAAGGGACAACCTTCTGAGTTCTTGGGTAGTCAAGATATTTTAGTGGCAAGTAGGTGAGAGAAAGATATTGAGAGACATTTACGGATGGTAGAGTGTACATTAGTGCAAAAGTAGATGCCAATTTCATTTCAGCCTATAACGGTCACGCTTCAGTGGTAATAGTCACGTCGGTTGCAGAGAGAGACAACTTGATGATATATCAGTTCTAGGAGAGACTTGAGGGGAAGTATTTTCTCCAAGATATGTAGTTTGATAAGAGGAGCCGATTTATGGAGCCCAGGCATGAGGGTTGTACAATGGAGGAGTACGAGGAGGAGTTTATTGCCCTTTTTTACTTTACAAAGGAAGTTGTGAATACTAAGCAAAAAAAGATGGATAGATTCATAGTGGGATCAACTTGGCACGTTAGGAAGGCTCTTTTGGGGAACTCGACCTTCACCATGTATAATTAGATGATGAATGCTGCACTTCTTTTCTATCGAGATCACAAGGCCTTCCATAAGAACAAGGGAGAGAAATGACAAGGAGCTGAGTCATCGAGCCATTAGGTTAAGACGAGGGGGGTAGTGGGCTCAGAACCCAGCAGTTTAGGGGTACCTATTTCGTAGATCACTATAAAACATTTAAGGGTTTTGATGATCATAATAGGCAGGGCCATGGGCAACAGGGACTGGGCTAGCAAGTTCGAAGACAACAGGGCTAGTAGCACAGAGTCCAGTAGGGCTAAGGTTAGCAGGGTGGAGGCTAACCAGGCATACAAGAAGAGTGGCATCCATTTTATGAGAAGTATTACACTTATGAAGAGATGGGCCATACGTCGAGGCGGTGTCCTCGGGGTAATCAGACACCTCAGTAGTAAGGAGGTCAGAGGGGACATAAGGTGCCATAAGGATAATACCCACCATTACCAGCTCCAGGTGTTACTGCACCAGCCGCTCTGGCACCTGTCGCCCCACCTTAGGGACAACCACCACTATTATAGTACGGACGAGTTTACCACATTGCACCGACAGAGAGGCCACTACCAGCTCAGGCAGTTGAGGGTATGTTCTATATCTTTGGAAATGTAAGTCGTATTTTATTTTACACAGGGGCATCTCACTTATTTGTTAGTATGGGTTTTGCACGTGAGACTAGGATGATAAACTTCACTTCAAATATCATACTACACATAGACTCACCTATGGGTAGAGGAACGCCCATAGGTTCTGTATGTCAGTATAAAGAGATCGAGATAGGATGATTCATTTTTTTATCCAACTTATTGTACTAGATATGCACGAGTACGATGTTATCTTAGGGATGGATTGGCTAGTTATATACATAGCATATGTTGACTGTTACAGGAGGTCCATCGTCTTCGCCATTTTGGGTAAGGATATGTACCTAGTTGCGATGCCGCACCCTAGGGGTGGGTCGAGCACACACTTATACTATATCTAGGAAGAGCCTTCTTCAGAGGTCATGGTGTCACTAGATTCTATCCTGGTAGTTAGCGAGTTTTTGTATGGGTTTGGGGAGATCCAAGGGTTGCCACCTAGTCGGGAGATAGACTTTGTGATTGATTTGATTTTGGGCACGAGCCCCATTGCACGTACACCATATCGGATGGCTCCTCTGGAGACGAGGGAGCTTTGGGAACAGATTGAGCAATTATTGGGACATGGGTTGATTAGGAGGAGTACTTCTTCGGGGAGTGCTCCAGTTTTGTTCGTCAAGAAGAAGGACGGATCATTACGAATTTTTATCGACTATAGGGAGTTGAACAAGGTCACCATACAGAATAAATATCCATTACCCTGCATTGACGATTTATTTGACGAGTTGAGGGGTTATAAGTATTTCTTTAAGATTAATTTGAGATCGGGTTATCATCAGTTGAATGTCCCAGATCAGGATATCATTAAGACGACGTTTCTTACGAAATACGTGTCATATGAGTTTTTTGTTATGCCATTTGGGCTAACCATTGCACCGACGGTGTTTATGGATTTGATAAATCGGGTATTCAAAGATTATTTGGATCAGTTCATCATAGTGTTATTGATGACATTCTGATTTATTCTCGAACTGCGAGGGGGAGCACCCACATCATTTACGGGTAGTCTTATAGACATTACAAGACCACCAGTTTTATGCTAAGTTCGAGAAATACGGTTTTTGGTTACGAGAGGTATAGTTCCTAAGCCACATTGTGTCTGAAAGGGGGATATCAATGGACCCGGGGAAGGTTTTTGTAGTGATGGAGTGGGGACAACCCACTACACCCACCGAGGTACATAGGTTTTTAGGACTAGACGAGTACTATCGTTGATTCATTCAGGGGGTCTCTAAGATAACTGGACCCCTAAGGAATTTGACAAGGAAGGGAGTGTCATTTGTATGGGATGATGCGTGCCTGCAGGCATTTGATGAGGTGAAGACTAGATTGACGACATCACCGGTCTAGGTATTACCTCGGGCAGGGATAGACTCTAAAGTCTACACACATGCATCCTTGAGGGGACTTGGAGGGGTTTTAATTCAGGAGGAGAGGACGATAACTTATGCTTCACAAAAGACTAAGCCTCACGAGGGACATTACCCACCCACGACTTGGAGTTAGCAGCCGTGGTTTTTGTATTGTAAGTGTGGAGGCACTATCTCATGGGGAGAAGTTCCAACTATTCACAAACCATAAGCTCTTATAGTATTGGTTCACGCATCGGGAGTTGAACATGAGGCAGAAGAGGTGGCTAGAGTTTGTGAAGGACTACCAGTACAACATTCAGTACCAATGTTGGAGTTAACGACAGTGTGGAAGGCGAAGTGGAGATCACTTTGTGGGGATGACGACTTGACCTATGCATTTATGGCGGTTCTCATCATCACACCCAAGATCATTATTCAGGTGGTGAAGGAACAAGTAGGAGATCATCTTTACCAAGAGTGAGTTAGGCAATTGTTAGCTGAGGGAGTAAGGCATTATTCTATTGGGTCGGATGGTGGATTGAGATTCCAGGGCAGACTAGTTCTCCCAGACGATGATGATTTGAGGTGAGTCATTATGTCTGAAGCTCACGGTTCATTCTTTATGATACATCCTGGGGGGGGGGGATATGTACCATGACATGTGAGACGTCAGTATTGGTGGGCTGGGATGAAGGACATAACATATTTTATGTCCAAGTGTGCTAAGTGCTAGCTGGTGAAGGTGGACCATCATCATCCTACAGGTGTGTTACAGCATTTGGAGATTCCGATGTGGAAATGAGATAGCATCTCCATTGACTTCATCACTAGGTTACTTACATCACAGAGGGGGAACAATTCCATCTAGGCGATCGTCGGTAGATTGACGTAGGTGGATCATGTTTTATCGATCCGAAAAGATTGTAGCTCAGAGCATTATGATAGACTTTTCCTCCCAGATATTGTAAAATTGCATGGGGGTAACACTCAACATTGTGTTGGACAGGGACAGGACGTTTGTGTCCCATTTTTAGAGGAGATTTTAGCAGGCTTTAGGGGCAGAGTTGATAATGAGCACCTCATATCACCATCAGACTTACGGGAAGACGAAGAGGGTGAACTTGATGTTGGAGGACATGTTATGGATACGCATATTAGACTTTAAGGGGAGCTGGGAGCAGTATTTGCCTTTGGTGGAGTTTGCGTACAACAACAACTACTAGTTCACGATTGGGATGGAACTGTTTAAGGCGCTTTACGGGGGACCTTGCCGTTCACCCTCATATTGGTTAGAAGTAGGGGAGAATAAGTTACTTGGGCCGGATTCATTCAGGATAGGAATTGCCCAGAATAGGCAAAAGATCTATGTAGATGCGGGCTGAAAACACTTAGACTTTAATCTTGGGGATAGGGTGTTGATTAAAGTGTTCCCATGAAGGGAGTGATGAGGTTTGAGAAGAAAGGGAAATTGGCTCTCCAATACATGGGACCATTCCCTATCCTTGAGAGGATTAGGCTCGTGGGATATCAATTAGGATTAGCTGATCACTTGTAGTGGATGCACAACGTCTTCCATATATCTTCACTATGGAGATTCCGTAGAGATTAGATATCATACCATCATATCAAAATTATTGAGATAGATCTCCAGCCATACACTATCTATGAGGAGAGACCAGTTGCCATTCTGGACCATTGAGAGCGTCGACTTTGATCTAAGGTTGTTCCTTTAGTTCGGCTGCAATGGGAACACCATAACGAGGACGAGTTGACTTGGGAGAGGGAGGAAAACATGCAGACAAAATATCATGAACAATTCTAGTTAGGTACGTACTCTTCTAGATTCCGAGGATGGAATCCCGTTATTTAGTGGGAAGAATGTAAAATCCCGTATTTTTCTTGAATAAATAAAACCATTTTTGGAATAAAATAAAATCCATGGAAATTAAATTTAATCGGTGAATTTAATTTATTAATTTCAAACAACTAATTTTTTATTATATCATAATCATGTGAGATTTATTTTTATGTGAATAATTACAATATAAAATAATTGCATGTGTAGCAAAAAAAATAATGTATGATGTGTGACTCGATTATAAATATAATTGTGGAATAAAAATAATTGGGATGCATTTCAGGAAGCTTTAAGGTCCCGTTTAGGTGTTTTAAACCTTTGGAAATGGCCCCGGGGTGTAGGTATATAATTTGGGAAACTTTTGGGCGAGTTTAATTATGGGTTTGGTCCCATTTGGGGCTCGAAAATTGGAAAAATATGGTCAACTCGGAATTTTGGACTAATATAAGATTAAAGGAAATATTTATACTCCCCACATTAAAATACATAACCTTAACATCCACACCACAAGAGAGAAAGGACCAGAGGCCAAAGAGGATAAGGAACAAGAGATTAAACGTAAAATTCATCATTCACATATCCAGGCAAGAATTTTCTTGCTTAATTTAACGTCCAATGTGCTTCTTGATTCATCGTAGTAAATCCCATGTGATTTCTGGGTTTTAGTATGAAATTGGTGATTAATATGGTAGGATTTAATCTTATGCATGTAGAGGACTAAATGGGACATAGGTGCTTAACCTAGAAATATAGGTTGATCAAAATCTTGAATTAGATGATATATTCCTTAGGATTTTTGGATAAATTTGGAAAGTTAGATTCACATGTAGAGGTTTTTTATATATGTTTATGATCTGAAAATTTAGTGACTTTGAACCCATGTGATATGCCCCAAATCTGATTTGAATGAAGATAAATTTATGGTAGAAAATTTGGGTTAAGTGTCTTGACCGATTTATGTAAATCTAGGGATTTGGGCAAAGAATTAAATGTTAATACATGAAATTTATTGTTCTAAGACGAGTAATTAAGTCGTAGGGACCTGTTCATAGGTTTGTGAAAAGGAATTAACCATTAAAATGGATCTTGGGAGGAAATTAGGAAATCTCGTATTGAAGAAACGTAGAAGATTTAGGATTCAGACCAGGTCCAAATCAATTCGGTCATGAAGGTGTATCAATTCAGCTGGACGAATTGATCAGGCCTAGAAGGCGAATCGATTCGGCCCTTGGGACAGGACGAGTTGGGACCGAAGATGGATCCGGAGTATTTTTAGAAAACCATACGAGTTGGTGGGACGGTGTTTGGGTCAACGATTATTTTATTAAAAATGGTAATGTGACACATATATTAACTTGGAAATTGTATTTAACTAGATGGTTAAATAATCTTTTAAGAAAGAACGAATCAATAATTAACAATATGGTCAATTATTAATGGGTGAATATTTATGGATATCACGTGGGATACCTTAGGTAATTATAGAGTAATTACCCATACATATTATATGAGAATAATATGTGCTTATATTTATTTATACGGACATACCCATGTTTGTGGACAGTCCTATCAGATGGGGTTACGCAAATTCGGGACCGTAGCACACGTCGAGACATGTGGGTTAGATGTTGTGTAGGTCATTATTATGGGTACTACGTAGCAACGTCATTTACAAAAGATAGATGTAAATGTTGGGATCCTTTGTCATCACTGGGTATGGGCTGTGAGCTAGTGTACTGCGTAGGGGCCGCCCCACTTATGTGTGTTTTATGATGTCTGATTGGATAGAAGTTTCCTTCAGACTTACCGATAGAGCAAGAACGAGACAATACTGATAGATGCCTTTTACTGTTGCATATATGAAATGACATATATATAATTACCCGAATTAAATAAGACTGATTAATTTGTCTAAGAACGTAGACTGTAAATTACAAAACCATACTATGTTGTGCATAATAGATGTTTATGTCACCTTAATGAGATATAGGAGATTGGGATACTTTGGGTATTTATAATATGAATGTAGACGATTACGTTTTAGCATGTTGACTGTCGCTAATCCATTTTATATTAAATTGGCATAGTTCTCATTTATTATTTCAAGATTTATTTGGATACGGGCAATATCACACTTAGATGAGGGGTGAGATGTTAATCGTATCCGAGCGACGATTGGGGATATGTAATTTGAATCGACTCTTTTTATTGGACTTTAAATTAAATAAGTTAATTCTTACAACTCTAGGGCAATGTTCAAAATTTAAATGTTTTCTCCCCCAGGGGCTCCTGGACAGGGATAACAGGACTATTGACGGATCAGTCTTGCAGTCTCCTTTTGCTCATCAGATTTTTCAAATTTATTGATTCTAATTTAGGTTCTACTCCGTTTCAATTTATTTATTTTACTTGAAATTTTTTATGGGCATAAGCCTGTTATTTATTTACTTCATGTTGGTTTGAGATATTTACTGATATGTTGGATTTCTTATACATTTGTGGCTGGTTGGATTTTATTATCGCTTTGGACATTAATTTAAACTCAATTTTGATTTATCAATATGTGTTTATATGGTTTGATGCTGAGAATTGTATTAATTGACAAATAGGCCCCATATTCGACGTATTGTGTCTGGCCAACCTTTACGTGAGAAAATGGGGGTTGTTACAATAACAACTTCTAAAAATTCGGAATAGTATTTATTATTCTTATAACTACATCTACACTACACCAAAAACAACAATCTGGCACCATGCCAAACCTAATCTGGAACGATTTAAAATCGCACCAGTATCAACCATGCCAGATTTTCTAGCACGATTTAAAACCGTGATAGATTTTTGATTTAAAATCGTGAAAAATATTGAATCTGGCACCCTTTGACACAATTATAAAGCGTGCCATATTGTGTCATAAACATACTCACATTTGACAATCTGATACAATTATGGCATGGTTTTAAATAGTGTCAGATTGTTTAATAAATAAAAAAAAATATTTATTATTTGAAAACAAATCTGGAGAATCAGTAAATTACAAATCTGGCAGAAAAAATATCTATTATTTGCAATAAAAAAGGAAATTTCATAAATTGCAAATCTAACATGTTGTTGATAATCTAATGTATATTAAACTTCAAAATATTACAAGTCTTAATAGTTCACAGACCAAACGAAAATTGGGAAAAGTTTCTCTATTTTTTAGACATTCTAAAACGTGTTAATATAAAACCTGCTTTAATATGAAGTTCGCACAACCATAAAATACAACAATTGACATCGCGGAAAGACCCAATAAATCATCTACAAAATAGCCATATGGACATGGAATGAATGAGTGACTTGGACGTCTTTAATGTTCATCTATATATGGTGTAAAAAAAATACAAAACTCTTATTGGATTTTTAAAATAAATTTATCAAAAATAAAATCTTTTTGGCTCTTTCACCTTTTATTAAAAAGAAACAGAAAATCTTTTTGGATTTTTTAAAAAACATATCAAAATGGAAAAAGATAAATACAATAATAATACAATGGTAGTACAATCCAACAATATGAATAAATATGAGTAAGCATGAAAATCATCCTATACTAGATAACATATCCAATCTCAGCTAATGGTGCAAATACCTAAAGACTTCCTAAGATCCTCGAATCGAAGTAAATATAAAGGCTTAATGAAAATATCGACTGACTGATGATTGGTGATCACAAAGCTCGAGGACATGACCTTCTCCTCAACTAGGTCTCGAATAAGGTGATCATGTATCCTAATGTGCTTTATGCTCGAATGCTGGACTAGATTACATGAAATGTGAATGGAAATCGTAATATCACATGAAATAGTCATCGTGCCCTGTGAAATTCCTTAATCCTCCAACATTTTCTTCATCCACAAGAGTTGGGTGCAATATGAGTGCTTATTTCTCATCCATAAGAGCACTCCCAAAGTATAAACACCCACCCGAAGTGATCCTACACCCATCGACATCCCTAGCGCAATCATAGTACAAATAGGTAGACAAACGGTCATCGATATCAAAGGTATACCAATTACCATATGATAGATTCCCACTCACGTATTTGATGATACGTTTAAGAGCGTCCAAGTGTGAATCTTTTGGGGATGCCTAGTATCGTGAACAGACTCTAACACTAAAGGCAACATCGAGTTGACTATCCATAAGGTTAAAAAGACTACCTATCATGCTAAAATATAAAGCATGTTATATGTCGCCGCCTAAAGCGTTTTTGCTCAGCTTTGTCGATGAACTCATAGGGGTACGAGCGCGCTTAGAGGAGTCTAAACCGGATTTCTTCACAAAGTCTCTTGCATATTTGGATTGAGATAGGAATATCCAATCCTCAAGCTGACGAACCTGGAGACTTAGGAAGAATGTAAGCTCACCTACCATGATCATATCAAACTCACTCTTCATCTCCTTCACAAAAGTGTGAGCATAGCGAGAGCACGTGGATCCAAAGACTATATTGTCCACATATACTTGGGCAAACAAGGTCTTATCTACTCACCCTCTCTGAAGCCGTGAGCTAAGAGATAGGAAGTAAGCCTCTCGTACGAAGCACGAGGTGCTTGTTTAAAACCATACAAGGCTTTCCTAAGATAGTAGACGTGTCGTGGGTGCTTAGGGTCTTCGAGCCCTTTCGATTGTTCCACGTAAACCTCCTCTTATAGATTTACATTCATAAAGGCACTATTGACACCCATCTGATATAACTTAAAGTGAAGATAACATGTTATGGCGAGTAGTAAGAGAACGAACTCAAGCCTAGCAATAGGAGCGAATGACTCCTCAAAGTCTACACCCTCGATCTATGTGTAGCCTTAAGTGACCAACCTAGACTTATTACGAACTAGTGTACAATTTTCATCCACTTTATTCTTAAAAATCCACTTGGTACCTATCACATTAGTATCGCTAGGTCGAGGGGACCAACTCCCAGACATTGTGTTTTCTAAATTGAAGCAACTCTTATTGTATGGCCGATATCCAGTGATCATCCTTGAGTGCTTCTTCCACATTCTTAGGCTTGACTAGGGATGTGTATCACATATAACTAACAGTATTTTTGAGTTGAGCACGGGTATCTTGACACCTAGTGTAGGATCCCCAAGTATATCAAATGGGTCATGACTCTTTCGAACCCAATATGATGTCTCCCCCATAGTAGGAACGAGGTCCACCGTGGTATCATGAGTAAGTATGGGATCGTCATCATGGGGTGCATCATCCTTACACTGTGGGCTAGGAGAAAGAAATGCTGGTGGCTCATTATCTCTATTCATGGAATTTATTGACTCTATAACCTGAGAGTTAGCCAAATTATAAATCCAGTAAGCCATACTCGTCGATAAATATCCTAAAACTATCCCCTCATTGCTCCGGGAGTCAAACTTTCCTAAGGTCTCTCTATCTCGCAAGATGTAGCCTATACTTCCCAAAATACAGAAATATGATAGGTTGAGCTTCTTTCTTGTCCACAACTCATAAGGCGTGTGAAGCATGTGCGGACGAAGATATACCCTATTCATCGTATGGCATGCGGTGCTCACCGTCTCTGACCAAAAATGTCTAGGCACATTTCTCCCAAGAAGCATGGATCTAGCCATCTCTTATATGATCCGGTTATTCCTCTCAATAATCCAATTTTGTTGAGGAGTACGAACGGTCAAAAATTCATGTTTTATGCCCACTTCATCACAATATCAATCCACTTTCACTTCTTTAAATTTAATTTAGTTATCACTATACATCCGATTAATAGTGACACCATGTTGATTTTGTAGGACACGACACCTGGTTGTAAGAAACTCAACCGCACCTAACTTTTCTCGAAGGAACCCCACAATCGAGTATTTATAAAAGTCATCGACTATCACGAAAATGTATATCTTACCACCTAAGCTCTCCGAGTGAGTCGGACCCATAAGATCTATGCTAATCAACTCCAAAACACATGTGGTGGTAATTTTATTCAACTTCCAATGGGGACTTTGATTTTTTTTTCATGTTAGCAAGGTCCACAAACCGAGGAAGTTGGTTTCTAAAGTGATGGTAAGTCACGAACTAGGTCCTTTTTCACTAATCTCTCAAGATCTCTAAAGTTCATGTGACCTAGACGTTGATGCCAAAGGTCCATAGTGGAGACTTTGGCACTGTTGCACACAAAAGAGGATTTGGGAACAATCCCATAACAATTATCTTCCGTTCTCACACCTTGTAGTAAAAGATTACCGGATTGATCATAAATATTGTATTCGGACTAGTCAAACTTTATTACAAAGTTTGCGTCGATCGCACTGTTAGCTTATGATAATCAAGTTTTCTTTGAACCCCTTCATGTATAACACATCATCTAGCGTAGCAAATACCAGATCTACTCCTATCTCTAAATGTTATTTTACCTTCATTGCGATCCTCAAGGTGGGTAAATAATGAGACGTCACTTATCATGTGTCGAGAACACTCACTATCAAATTACCATTGGTTGGGAAGTATTTTGAGCCTTGGGAGCAACATAATAAACAAGGGCTTTCTCATCTTGCTTAGGTACCCAATTGGCGATAATCTTTTATTTATCCTTATCGCTGTTGACTCTAGTCGGAATGTTGGAAGCGTTCTCAAATGGAAAAGACATCCATTGAAATTCTTCCATTAAACTTTAGGAAGTCGCAACTAGAAATTCAACTTGTTTCCTAGGACTAGCAAAAGTCGCTAAAGTGGTGTACGACAGTATGTGTATGACAAGTCCTACCTAATTTTGTAGAAAAACTCTCTAACGCGACCTCTCCTTTTTTAATAGGTGCAAACATACACATGTTTGGGTCTACCTCCGTTTGCTTTTCTAAGTGGAACTCTTCTAGGTGGGTTAGGCCTCCTAGGTGGATTCGATCGAGGGACATAAGGGTCCATCACAAACTCGATAATCGACTCGAGTGTGATATAGGAAGTGGATGCACCATCGTAGCCTATTCCCAGCCTCTCGATGTTTCCTAAAGATAGGCGGAGGAGCATCTTACTGACGTGACTAAGAATGTGTCTCAGAAGTGCGCTCTCTCTAGGCTCAAGTGAAAGCTTATCGTGTTATTAATAAACCCGGTAAGTCGGGATCATATCCACAGGGAAATAGGATAATAGAATTGTAACGACATTGGATGGATGAATGAATCCTAACTCTGACTCTAAAGAAAAGGAAAAGATGATTGGTTTTGAGCACTGACTACACTAAATGCAATTTTTGAAAATATTTATTTAATGCACTAAAGTATGAATGGAATGCAACTATTCTAAATTATCTAAATTACTGAGAATTGAACTATATGATGAGAGAACAGGACATGAACACAATCCCCCAACCCTAGAGTATTGATGGTATAAAACTAATTATAAATTTAAGTGATTAATTAAACCCAGAATTTAGTACTCCCAAGCATTACGTATATGAGGTTCAAGCCCGCACCATACTTAATCATAGGACGAGTAAATCGGTATTGCAATAGTTACACTCGAATTGCATTCTAAAGCATCCCGGTTACGTGGAAGCAAACGAGATCCAAAGATCTACAATTGTCGCGTTCCTACGCAATACGGTCGTAATCAAACCATTAAATTTAGAGGATTAATTTTATGCACATACAACTACCACATCAGGTTGGGTTCCTGCATCCTGACCCTTAAAAGTCTAGCCTACCATGATGAAAGTATTGAAAACGATTTTGGAATTGTAGGAAGTCATGATTAAACTAAGGAAAAATTGTAGAATGATGTAAACGAAAAATTAGACAGAGGAAACTAACCATTAATCTTACCAAAGCACTCAAAGTATTAACTAAAATTACTTGCAATCATAGAAATCTGAACAATCTTCAATCTTGGATTTAAAATTATAAGCTATCTTCAAACTAGGGTTTTTCTGAGAAGAATGGAAAATTAGATAAAATCTCCGTTGTTAAGAATGATAATAACTCGGGTTTAAATACCCTACAAAACTCCAAGAGTTTAGTTGAACTAGGACTCTCCATTAGAGGAGGATTAAAAAATAAAAATTTGACAGTCGGACCAGTCCGGTCCTCCTTCGGTTCGATCTGGCTGGAATCTGAATCGGTTCGTTTCTTTCTTGGCCGAATCGATCCGATACGGATTGGTTCGTTTCTTTCTTAGCCGAATCAATCCAGTACGGATCGATTTATTTATTTCCTTTAGCTTCGATCCATCTTTGGTCCGGGGTTCTCAGGAAATTGGCATTTCGGATCGATCCAGATTTCCATTGACTTTTTCTTCTACTTTTGACTGCTCATAACTTTCACACTGGGACTCTGATTGAGGTGTCGTTTCTTCCTACGTGCTCGTGAACTTGATATCTTCAACTTTTCTTTAGATGCCTCATCCGAATTCTGGGTAAAAAATATGACTTTGCCCTTTTGATTTTCTTTCTTTTCTTTCTCTATTCTTCCGATTTCCTTCTTTCTTTATTGACATAGAATACCGGTAAAATCAGTACGAAATACCATAAACTCGGTGTACCCGTTAGGATAAGTCAGTAGAAAGATTATGAGATAAAATCAAATTGATTACGTTGTTCGAGGTGCTAAAAGTAAATAAATTAAAGGGATAAATTGGGAAGAATTTATGCCTAATCAAATCCCCCTAACTTAGAACTTTGCGCGTCCCGAGCAATGTAAAATAATCCTAGCCAGACTCAACTCTTGTTAATCATTTTATTGGGATAGAATACATTTTTCGCGGGCAAGCGATTACGTTTAGCGTATGGAAGCCTTTAAACCCCTAGGTTACCCTAGTTGGACGAGTTGTGTCTCGTGAGGGTTTGTAGAGAATATACCCACAAAATTCGACTAAAAGAAATTTCAAAATACGCAAAAATTATATAATTCAAACTTCCCCAGAAAATACTCATCATCAAGTCATGCTCAAGAGTCTCAAATCATATTGCGTGTGTGCGAAGTCGGAAATCTAACCGCGAGTTTCCACTGATTGATCATTACGTTATTTATCTGAAAATTCATTTTGATTTCAAATTCTCACAGGATACTCTCATAAACAAATCTCTCGGATTATGGCTATTCTCTCGGTATACGTGACATAAAGAGTAAACATATCGGATGCAAAGTCACGCATACAAGTATATAGACGGAAATTTTATAGTGACAGGATCTCGTCAATGGAATACGGTTTTAAAAATGGGAACATTGCCTCTTATTCACGCATTTAATCTCTTTTATTATCTTTTGGCGTCTTAGCTCTCCACACGGTAACCAATTTCGCAATTTGGACTCGGTTAGGAATTTTTTGGGTTTTTAGGTATATTGGGTAAAATGAAAATGGTAGGGAATTTCGGAATTGGAAAATTTTGCTTATGATGTCCATTTGTGCTTTTTTCAGGCTATTGTTCATTTTTTCTTCTTTTTCTCTATTTTTTTTTTCTGTTTTTCACTTCTTTTCTTTTCTTGCTATTTTTGTTGAGCATATCTATTTTTTTCTTGCCTCTTTTTATGCACTTTTCGGACTTTATTCGATAAATATTTGATTTTCGCAATTCCGGGCTAATTGGGGTTTTTGGGTTACCAAACGAAAAGGATAAATTTTATTCGGCTCAATTGGGTTATCAAAAGGATAATTTTTCACATATTTTTATGGCTAATATTTTTGGGTAATAAACGAGGGCCTACTTCATTGTCCAAAATACTAATTGCATTACCATATGCGTTTCGAGGTGAATTAAGTTTAGAGATCAATTTTGGCATGTTTTTCGAAGCAATATCACACATTTTTTCATAACCGATCAAAATGAAAGGATTGAGATCCTTGATGACTTTTTAGATGCTCAAAAGAACTTTGAGTTAACAATTAACTCGAATTGATTTATAAGTTTCACAAAGATGAAAGGCTAGAATCTCACCGGGTTTGTTAATCTCCACACTTATTCGTTAAGTCGTCAATTTTCGCACAATTTCCATCTTTGGTCAATTTCGGATTTTGTGTATTTGGATTTTACAACTTGAGACTTTACACCGACTTTTAATGATATTTTTGAAAAAATTGAATTCTAATTTTTATTTATTTTGAACAAAAATACTTTTGGATTTTTTTAAGTTTTTTGATTTTTTTGAAATTTCTGGGCATTTTTGAAAATTTGTGAAGTTTTAGAAATACACACTTATGACCCCCGCTAACTTAGACTTTTGCATTGTCCTCAAACAAAAAGGACTAAAATCTAAATAAGGCAAAATAAGAAGTGCAATAAATAAAACAAACAAATAAAGAAAATGCAGACTTTTATAAAACAGGACTGTAGTACAATAACAACAAAGAGCATACAGCATGTGAACAAGGGAAACAAATATAAACTGTCACGAACAACCAAAGCTTCACTGAGGTGGTGGGTGGGAAGAGCTGGGTGCGTCAGGGCCATAGGGGCCATAGAAGTAGGATGGAAAAGGCTCGTTGGGATCCCCTTGGCATCGGTACAAGTCCTCTTGGAAACGAAACATCATGCTTGTATCGCGGCGGTAGTCGATCATAAAGTTGCTGAATCGCGTCTCCAAGACCGACATACGATTAGTGAGGTCGCTACCCGCCCATTCAAAATCAGGGTCGTCTTCTTTATCGGCCGACTCTTCATCCACACCCACGTCTCCCATCTCAACATCGACACCTTCTTCTTCTTCTTCCTCGTCCGTACTCGAGGCAGCATCGCCCTCGTCATCACTTCCACGCCTTGCTCGAAGGATGACTAGATGTTTGGCGCTCTGGGTGTGGGTTCCCTGGCGAAAAGGATCGGGGAGGTGAGTACGGTCAAGTGGCGCCTCAATGCCAGCGTCCTTGAGAATGGAGGTAATCAGGTGTGCATATGGAAGTGGGGTTGTACCTTTCTCATCCACGGCTGCAACTAGGATGTCAGCGAATAGGGTGCGAGCCAGGTTAATTGGAGTGTGGGGATCGAAGAGGTGGTATGTCAATGTGGCTTGACGGGGACGCATCGCTGAATTGTTGGACGTTTGCAAAATGTTAGCATACACAATTTGGAATGTGAGGCGTGCTTTCTCGTTAAGTCGGCCAACAGCGACAGTCTCCCCCCTCCATACAATGTCGGGGGCAATTCGCTCCATAATCAGTTCCTTGGATATCGGGGCGACATTCCTTGGGTATGTGTAGTCTTGTACATCGGGAACGTCGTATTCTCCCAACTTGGCAGTGAGAAGGGCCAAAGAAAAGGGAATGCCGTTACCGTTAACATAGGCTTGGGACTCGAATTGGCCCGTGCGAACAAGGGAGACATAGAAGGAGCGGACCTCGGCTGCCCAAATCTCCTTGTAGGGTTCATTAAGGAAACGGCCCCAACCCCTAGGCATGAAGAGAGAGGTGACGAAATTGGGCAGCCCTGCCTATTGGACTGTGCGCTCCATGTGGAGTTTGCGATTTAGACCAAAGAAACGAGTGCACCACCGCTCCTCTTGGAGGGAACGAAATTCACCATGGCCAAAGGGTAGGATTTCAATTGAGTCGTATTTGATGGGGGGGGGGGGGGGGCTCTTTGGGCCATTGGGACATGGAGAGGTTGCTGGAGAAAAAAATAGGTAGAGAGAAGAGAGGAGTGATGCAGCTGAAGGTGTGGGTGAAAATGAAGGATTTGGGTGTGTATTTATAGGTGAGGGGTGGGTAGGGTTTTGGAAATGGAGGGAAAGGTTTTGGAGGGAAAGATGGGATGTATTCGGGAGGGAAAAATGAAGGGTTGGGTATGGTGGGACGAATTGGGAGGGAAGGGAAGGGATTGGGAAGAAGGGGGTGCACCTAGGGAAAACGGAGAAGACGGGAGAAATCGGACCGATCCGACTGGTATAGGATCGGACCGGTTCGGTCCTTTTAATTTTTGAGCCTTTTAGTTACTAGATCGATCCGGCTCTAAAAGAAACGAACCGATCCAGTCCGGACCAAAAATAAAAGAATCGATCCGGTTCTTGTATTGAGCTGGATTTCTCCCCTAACTTAATTTCGAACCCTCTTCTCTGAAAGTTTTCGACTTTTCGCATTGCTTCCTATCAATTTTGGTTCAACACCCTCTCGATTCCTATTATCAATGAAATTTGACTCAATTTCCCAAAACATGTGAATGCTCTCACCTTATTGTACCCTAATCCGAGGGACTCTCACTACTCACACGAATCTCATCTACTATACGTAAGAATTCACCCCATACGCATCGGGGGTGCGACGACCTCACTGTAGCAACTCACTCTACCCCATAAATGGGGTTCGACAACCAAACGGTGTCGACTTTTTCCACACATGCCTCTAAATATGGCTTTATGCGTTGTCCATTTACTTTGAATGTATTTCCCCCTTTCAAATCGTCTAATTCAGCAGCTCTGTGAGGGAAAACATTCTTCACAATGAATGGGCCAGACCATCGTGACCGCAACTTTCCCGAAAAGAGATGAAGCCGAGAGTTATAGAGAAGCACTTTTTATTCGGGAAGAAACTCTTTGCGAAGAATGATGTTATCGTCAGCGAGTTTCATCCTTTCTTTGAAAATTTTTGTGTTCTTGTACGCATCATTGCGTATTTCTTCTAACTCATTCAATTGAAGCTTGCGAGCTTCACCGGCCTTATCCATGGCAAAGTTCAACTCCTTAATCGCCCAATACGCCTTGTGCTCTAATTCCAAGGGAAGATGGCAAGGTTTGCCATACACAAAGTGGAATGGGGACATGCCGAGAGGATTTTTGTATGCGGTACAATAAGCGCATAGAGAATCGTTCAATCTAAGTGACCAATCTTTCCGGGTAGGATTGTCGGTCTTTTCAAGAATGTTCTTGATTTCCCGATTTGCTAGTTCGGCCTGCCCATTCATTTGTGGGTGATAAGTTGTTCCAACCTTGTAAACGACACTATACTTTCTCATGAGCTTATCGAATGGCCTATTGTAAAAGTGCGTGCCATTATCACCAATTATCACTTTCGGAGCATCGAAGCAGGAAAGTATGTGTTCATGTAGGAACTTAATCACCACTTTGTTGTCATTGGTCTTGGTATATATAGCTTCCACCCATTTAGAAATGTAGTCTACCGCGACAAGGATGTATAGGAAACCAAAGGATGGGGGGAAAGGGCCCATGAAGTAAATACCCCAACAGTCGAAGATCTCAATAATGAGTATGGGGGTAAGAGGCATCATGTCTCATCGGGTAATAGCTCCCATCCTTTGGCACCTATTGCAAGATTTACAAGCATTGTTCACATCCCAGAATATTGTGGGCCAATATAGGTCTCATTGTATAATTTTAGCGGACGTCTTTTTCGTTGAAAAGTGGCCTCCAGAAGCTTCTGAATGACAGAATGGGATGACTTTCGGGATCTCATCATCCGGCACACAACGTCGGATGATTTGGGCGACACAATATTTAAACAGAAAAGGATTATCATAGAAAACATGCGCGACTAAGTAATAAACCTCTTCCTATCTTACGGTGACCAATCGGGAGGGATGGCTCCCGTGATAAGATAGTTCACGATATCCGCAAACTAGGGCAAAGAAGAGGTAGCAAAGAGTTGATCATCCGTAAAGTATTCGTCTATGGGTATTGGATCACTAGGTACGTCAGATGAAAGCCTTTAATGGAGAGATTAAACTCTTGTAGGAGTAGGATCCACCTTATGAGGCGCGACTTTGTGTCTTTTTTTGCGAGTAGGTATTTCAATGCCGTGTGGTCAGTGAAACAAGTGATGGGAGAACTGATAAAGTAGGACCGAAATTTGTCAAGATCAAAGACTATCGCTAGCAACTCCTTCTCGGTAGTGGAGTAATTGAGTTGTGGTCCGGTAAGAGTCCGGCTAGCGTAGTAGATGACATGAGCCTGTTTATCTTATCTTTGGCCCAAAAGATCCCCTATCGCATAATCGCTAGCATCACACATAAGTTCGAATGGTAAAGACCAATCCGGAACTTGCATAATGGGAGCGGACACAAGCATTGTTTTTAGTTTTTTAAAAGCGCTTTGGCATCTTCCGTCCACTGAAATGGGGTGTCCTTCATGAGTAGGTTGCTTAAGGGTTTAGCGATGGAGCTAAAGTCCTTAATGAACCTTCAATAAAACCTCACGTGGCCCACGAAGGAGCGCACGTCTTTGAGCAATTTTAGTTGGGATAGATCGTCTATGACATCTATCTTAGCTCTATCAACTTCTATCCCCTTGGATGAAACTATGTGGCCAAGAACTATTCCCTCGATGACCATAAAATGGCATTTCTCCCAATTTAGCACTAAGTTCTTTTCCACACACCGGGCAAGTACTTTTTCCAGTTTTTCAAGACAAAGATCGAAAGAGGTGCTAAAAATGCTGAAATCGTCAATGAAAACTTCAAGTTCTCTCGACCATGTCACTGAATAGGCTCAACATGCACCTTTGAAAGGTCGCGGGTGCATTACACAAGCCGAATGGCATACATTTGTAGGCAAACGTACCAAAAGGACAAGTGAAGGTCGTTTTCTCTTGGTCAAGTACATCTACCTCAATTTGGTTATATCTGGAATAACCATCAAGGAAGTAATAGTAAGGGTGGCCCGCTACTCTCTCAAGCATCTGATTAATAAATGGCAAGGGGAAATGGTCTTTCCTAGTTCCCGCATTGAGTTTTCGGTAATCAATGCAAATGCATCACCCTGTGGTGGTACGTTGGGGAACTAGCTCTCCCTTAGCATTCTCAATCACTGTCATGCCCGATTTCTTTGGGACAACTTGAATAGGGATCACCCACTTGCTATCCGAGATTGGGTAGATAATCCCGGCATCCAATAGCTTAATTATTTCGGTCCTCACCACTTCTTTCATATTCGGGTTTAGCCTTCTTTGCATTTCTCTCGAGGGCTTGATATCCTCTTCGAGATGGATCTTGTGAGTGCAAATCAAAGGACTTATCCCTTTCAAATCAGCAATGCACCAACCAAAAGTACCTTGGTGCTTCCTCAAAATCTTTAGCAATTTACACTCTTACTCTTCGTCTAGGCTAGAGGAGACAACAACAAGAAATGTCTCATCTTCTCCTAGGTATGCATATTTAATATGGGAGGGGAGTTTCTTCAATTCGAGGGTTGGAAAATTTTCGCTGAAAGTAACCATGCGTGTATCCCTCATCAAATAACCCAACTTACATCTCTTGCATCCTCGTCCGACACTCTCTCATCAAGTAACTCTCTCAACTCCTAAACCTCCCTCTCGAATGTGGTGTATGTCCCCTCACTCTCGTGGATCGACACTAAACAGGACCCTAAGGCGTCTCCACAATAATTTTCCTCGAAATAATCCTCTATGATCTCGTCTATTGGGCTCACCGCGTGAAGATCATCTTTTTTCCCTGTCTGTTGGGCGATATGGAAGATGTTAGTCTCTAAAGTCATGTTCCCAAAAGTGAGTTGCATTTTACCATTTCGAGTGTTGATGATTGCGTTAGCCGTAGCTAAGAACAGGCGCCCAAGAATGATGGGAACATGGTTGCTCGAGGTGAAGGAGGGCTCCGTGTCCCAAATGACAAAGTCTACCAGGAAGTAAAAAGTGTCAACTTGGATGATCACGTCCTCAACTATGCCTTTAAGGATCTTCACGGTTCGATCCACTAACTCGAAAGTGACCTTTGTGGGCTTGAGGTCGCCCAAATCAAGTTTCCTATAGATGGCGTAAGGGAGGATATTGACACTTGCTCCCAAATCAAGTAAGGCTTTCTCAATTTTATTTTCTCCAATGATGCAGGAAATGGTGGGTGCACCGGGATCTTTGAACTTGGGCGGGAGATCATTGAGTAGGATGAAGCTCATGTTCTGTGCTAGAAAGACATTTTTCTTTACCTTCATCCTCCTTTTTACCATTAATAAGTCTTTGATGACTTTTGCATAAGCTGGAATTTTCTTAATAGCATCGAGGAAAGGTAAATTTAGCTTCACTTGCTTTAGTACGTCTAGCACTTCATCATGCGGGTTTCCTTTGTGGGAAGGAACCAACCTTTGAGGAAACGGTTCCGCGGTGGGTGGTTTCACTACTACCTGAGGCTCACTAGTGTCCTTTTTGTCACTCTCCTTCAAGGGGACATCTTCGGCTTCTTTCGTTTCGGGTAAAATCTCCTTGTCTTTGGTTGCATCGTGTGGAGGAGGTGATAAATCAACGACTCTCCCACTACAAGAGTGGTCACAGCTTGACATTTCTCCTGATATTCTGTCAAGGTGAAGCTAACACTAGTTTGACCTTGGAGCGGTCTTTGGCCCTGGGCAGGAAACTTGCCTTTCTCTTGGATACTCAACGATGATTGAAACTGTGAAATATTCGCATTCATGTCGTTCATCATGCGCTCATGCCTAGCATTAATTGTTGTTTAGTTATTGATAAAGTGGTTGATCGTATCCTCTAGATTTATCCGCGGTGGAGGGATATATGCTCCTTGAGGTGGTGGTGCCTGCACATGTCCTTGCATGTGTGGAGCTTGTTGAAAGTGCGGTGGTGGAGGAGGGACAACATGTGAATTAGGATTCATCGTAGCATGTTATTTCCCATAGCTAAAACCAGGGTGGTTTTTCCATGACGGATTGTAAGAATTCCTGTTCGGTGCACCGAAATTACCCTTAAATCTTCCTATACCACTGACTTGCTCTTGAAGCATCACTTTGTAGGCGGGTATAGTCGGGCATTCCTCAGTTGAATGACCCGCCTCACAAATCGCACACACCTTCTCAACAGGGTTTGGGATGGATCCAGTTGGTCCTCTTCCATGTCTCGCAGTCCTTTCTCAAGCGTATTGAGTCGTCTGTCCTTCATAGAATTCTTTTCTACATGAAATAGGCCGGATGCCGATGGAGTGGTGGTCACTTGACGATTTTGATTTTGAGCATTAGGATTAGCTGTATCCCAAGATTGGGTAGTCTCGACGACATACCTCAGGTGAAGCTCAGCATCGTAGGCGTCTAAGTCGACAAACAGACCACTACCCATGGTTTCAACGAGTTTCTTAGAATTAATGTTCAGCCTATTATTGATAAAGGAAATGATTTGCGTTTTATCAAAACCATTATGGGGACACGACGCAATTAACTCATTGAAACGCTCGTAGCATCGTTCGAATGACTCATTTTCTAATTGTCAAAAAGCTTGAATTTTAGCCTTGATGGAATTCGTTCGATGTAGAGGAAAGAACTTCTTGAGAAATTTGGATTATAATTCGTTCCATGATGAAATCGAATTTAGAGGTAAAGACCATAGCTATGTCTTAGCCTTATCCTTTAGCGAGAAGGGGAAGAGTTTGAGGCAGAACACATCTTTTGTGCAAGTTTGATCATTGAGAGTCTCGCACGCCTCTTCAAATTCCATAATGTGGGCATATGGCTTTTTTGAATCCAGTCCACGGTAAGTGGGAAGTATCTGGATCGTTCTATTCCTAAAGCGAAATTGCCCAGCATTGTACGGGAGTAAAATGCATCCCGGAGTGACAGTGCGCTTGGGATATAAGACGTCTCTCAAAGGGCGATACGGGGCCTCTCCCTCGTCGACGGCTACACTACCGTGTTGTGACATATTTCTCTCACTCAAAGACTCCATGTCCTCACTTGGTATACTCGGGGCGCGCTCTGGAGTGTGTCCTAAGAAGGAAAATGACATGTTATTTGAGATTGAGTGTGATGGTGTGGGAGGTGGAACCCAAAATTGTGGAGCGTTAGGAGTGTGAGGGCTATCAGGGTCGTACTCAACGATTGTATTTTCGTGAATATGGGTTGGAGTATTATGGGGAGTTGGAGTGAGTTCAGAATTTTGCATTAACTGTCTTATGAGAGATGATGATGACTATTTTTGTGCTTTTTCAAATTTTATATGTTATTGGATTTTTGGAATTTTTTTGTCAAAGTTTGAGATTGACTCGATCTAATCCTAAGTCTACCTAGTTCCCCGGCAACGGCGCCAAAAACTTGAATTGTAACGACATTGGACAAATGAACCCGGTAAGTCGGGATCGTATCCACAGGGAAATAGGACAATAGAATTATAACAACATTGGACGAATGAATGAATCCTAACTCTGACTCTAAAGAAAAGGAAAAGATGATTGGTTTTGAGAACTGACTACACTAAATGCAATTTCTGAAAATATTTATTTAATTCACTAAAGTATGAATGGAATGCAACTATTCTAAATTTTCTAAATTACTGATAATGATTGAACTGAGAATTGAAGTATATGATGAAAGAACGGGACGGGAACACAATCCCCCAACCTAAGAGTATTGATGGTATAAAACTAATCATAAATTTAAGTGATTAATTAGACCCGTAATTTAGTACTCCCAAGCATTACGTATATGAGGTTCAAGCATGCACCATAATTAATCATCGGACGAGTAAATCGGTATTGCGATAGTTACATTCAAATTGTATTCTAAAGTATCCCGATTACCTGGAAGCAAACGAGATCCAAAGATCTACAATTGTCGCGTTCCTATGCAATACGGTCCTAATCAAACCATTAAATTTAGAGGATTAATTTTATGCACATACAACTACCACATCAGGTTGGGTTCCTGCATCCCGACCCATAAAATTCTAGCCTACCATGATGAAAGTATTGAAAATGATTTTGGAATTGCAAGAAGTCATGATTAAACTAAGGAAAAATTGTAGAATGATGTAAATGGAAAATTAGACAGAGGAAACTAACCACTAATCTTACCAAAGCACTCAAAGTATTAACTAAAATTACTTGCAATCACAGAAATTTGAACAATCTTCAATCTTGGAATTAAAATTATAAGCTATCTTCAAACTTGGGTTTTTCTTAGAAGAATGGAAAATTAGATAAATTCTCCATTGTTAAGAATTATAATAACTCGGGTTTAAATACCCTAAAAAACTCCAAGAGTTTTAGCTGAACTAGGATACTCCATTAGAGGAGGATTAAAAAATAAAAATTCGACAATCGGACCAGTCTGGTCCTCCTTTGGTTCGGTCTGGATGGAATTCGGATCGGTTCATTTCTTTCTTAGCCGGATTGATCCGGTACATATCGGTTCATTTATTTTCCTTGAGCTTCGATCCGTCTTCGTTTCGGAGTTCTCTTGAAATTGGCATTTCGGACAGGTCCGGACCGGATCGGTCCGGATTTCCTTTGACCTTTTCTTCTACCTTTGACTGCTCATAACTTTCACATCGGGACTCCGATTGAGGTGTCGTTTCTTCCTACGTGCTCGTGAACTTGATATCTTCAACTTTTCTTTAGATGCCTCATCCGAATTTTGGGTAAAAATTACAACTTTTCCCTTTTAACTTTCCTTCTTTTCTTTCTCTATTCTTTCGATTTCCTTCTTTCTTTTTTGACATAATGTACCTGTAAAATCAGTACGAAATACCAGAAACTCGGTGTACTCGTTAGAATAAGTCAGTAGAAAGATTATGAGATAAAATCAAATCGATTACATCGTTTGAGGTGCTAAAAGTAACTAAATTAAAGGGATAAATTGGGAAGAATTTATGCCTAATCACTTACCAACCTTCTTTGATGTGTCCTCGATAGTTACCTCAATCTCCCATCTATGTTTCAGATCTTTCTCGTGTTGGGATACAAAGGCTTCACGTTTATCACAAGTCTTCACGGATTCTAGGAGATCTCTCATAAGACTGCCCAACTTGTTGGTCATGTCCCCATTCTTTCTCTCAACTAAGCAAAATGTCTCTCCCAAAGCTTCTCTCACTGAGGATTCACTCTCTCTTGCTTCATGCAACTCTTTCTCTAGTGGTAAAACTCTCATCGCTAAACCTTTATTTTATTTCTTCATTTTAAAGGACTCAACATAAATTTTGGCTTAGGTAATACCCCGTATTTTTATGCTTTATAAATTTGGGAATTTATTTAATTTAATGTGAATTATTAATTTAATATAAATTCGGAAATTAATTATTCTTAATTACTAACGTGACGAGAGTTAGTAATTATTGGAAACTTGTTGAATATTACTAATGAGCAAAGTAATATATAAAATTGGTTCTATTAAATGTCACGAGTGAATAAAATGACAATTTTGGAAATTTAAGTCGGGACACGCCCGTGTCCTGTCGGGACTAAATTTTGATTAATAAAAGTGAATAAATTATAAGTCACCCTTATGGTCATTTCGAGTGTGACAAAGTGTTCGGAAGGGTCGAGATAGTCAAAATAATGTACCCGGGGGTTTAGTTTGGGTCTCGGGGCATTTTTAGGCTTAATTAACAGGCGTTTTGGACATTTTACATTTTTAGGCCTGAAAACCCACGAAAATTCTAAGGTCATATCAGATGACAAGAGTCATCTTCTAGGGTTAGAAACACCATAAACAAAATAAGGCTATAGGAGAGGAAGAGGAGAGATTTTCCAAGGAGTTCTAGGCCAAGAACTCCACCGTTTGCACCGTCGTCGTCGCTAAACGATAGATCGTGCAACGAGGATCACAACCACACCAAAATCTCCACAAATCTGAACTAAAAATTCCCACGCAAGTATCTATCTTGCTCTATTTCAGTTAATGCTCCAATATTATTAGCCTAGGATTGATTAGGACTATTGTTTGTGAAAGAAGAACCTATTTTGGAGATTTGAATTCGCATGTTGTATGAGTAATTGATGTATTCTGGAAACCCAATTCATATGTAGAGGTTAAACCATGAAATTTCAGTAATTAAAGAGTATGAAATCTGGTAAAAGGATGGAAAGAAACCAAACAAAAGAAATATTAGGGTTCTTGATGTTTTGATGGATTATGCCCTTTTAATTCATTTTTCATGATGAAAATCCGCATGCTAGACGTAGGAAATCATTTATTTGAGGTCAAAATACTTGTAGTATAAATTATTTGGAGCTTGGTAGTAAAATATATCGTTTTGGATGATATTGGAAGAGAGAACCCGTAACTGGAAATTCTACAGATTTTCCATACCTGCTTGATCGATCGATCGACCTTAGAGCTTCGATCAATCGATGCTTCGATCGATCGAACATCTGCCATAGATCGATTGACCCCTCTTGCATAACTCATATTCCCTTTTTATAGGTTGTTCCAACTTAAATGATTAGACATTCTTGGATATTAATGTTAGAGCATTTTGGGATATAAAGAAGACCAATAGGACTTATTAAAAATATGGAACCTTTAACGTAAGGCGAGATTAATCTTTCACGGGGATGTTTTACACATAAGGGACAATGGGAATATGTGTTAAGGGGTGAGACTCGTAAGGAGGTTACGTGGTAAAATAAATGAGTACCTACTGAAATTTACACTTAGGAGGATAGGAATCCGCGAGTGTCACTTAATAAGTTGGAATAATCCCACAAATTCAAATAAGAGACAAACCGTTATACATGATAACTAATTAACGAGTAATAAGGATAAATATCATAATTATGGGTCATGAGAGTGTGCCTAAATTTGATATGGTAATAGTAGTATATATATATGACTGTGTTTATGCATATACTATATACGTGAAAAAAGCATGCCCACGCTACTTGCTATCCTTGAGGTTACCGCACTGGGACAGTCTTATCTCGATAGGACCTTTATGGAGGATATTGACTCGTACCCTAGAAGATAGAAATCCTTGGTACAGGCTATCGAATCGATAGTCAGACGGTCCTAAGAGACGTGAGGGTATGTGCTATCCTCTTAGTGACTTAGAACTATGTTTCGCCTCATTTTGTATGTGTTTTGTGTTAATACAGTTCGAAAGTGATTCCGAACTAGTATTTCCCTTAGTACGAGTGATACGGGGACTGGATAGCAGAGTACGCCCGCACCATAGATTTTATGTGGGGTGCTATTAGAATATATATATTATATGAGTATTTAATATATATATTTAAATCTGGAAATTGGGAACTACCTGTTGTGATTATGGTATGTAAGAAATGAATAATTAATTCAACTTGGGTATAAGTGTTTGAAAAGCATGATATATTACTGAGAAACTTTATTACTAAATAAGGTTTAATTGAGAACTTTGCTTTTAAAATAAACTTAACCTCTTAAACATTCGAATTTTTCGGTTTGAAACCTCACGAGCAACTTAAGATAAGATAAGTTAAACTGTTGGGAAGTATTAGTGCGATAGGTGTGCACATTAGAAGAGAGGTGAGAATTTCTCAAGGGAGTGTCGCACTAATATGTTTGCTGCATTAGCCGGTAGCACTTTAAATACTTGCTAAACTAATTTTAAACTGTTTTTACAATCGAGCTCTGACCCATTTCCTATTTTCTCTTCTCTCTTGTATATATATGTATGTATTACAGGTGCCCAGCCATAGGGGCGTCTTGCATAGGATCCTCCATAGGGAACGCGCTGCAGCTTAGGTGGGAGTTGCAGGCCTCTTGCTTAGACGATCTCATTGTTGATTCCACTTCTAGTTCTACTTTATCAAGTTGGGCATGTGTCTCCCTTTTCATTATTCAGTTGGTTTTTGTGATGGATTGTAATTCATTTACTTTCAGTAGTTTTACTTTGGGATTTGTTACTATCAGAATGTTTTTCTTTGGTGGTTTGAAGTTGGAATTTACTATTGATAGTTAAATTCTTGAATGATCATTCATATCCTTGTTATTATTGTGTGACTCTTAAACTGTTAATTATCAAAGGTTTTAAATATTGGTTTTTGAATTAAATTGGGAAATTGAAGTCTAAAAATGGTTTTGTCACTTAGCTTAATTAATTAGGGTGTCTAATTGGAAAAGTTATATTTTTGCGACAGTGATGCTGAAAATGAACCAACCGTTCACCTTGGTTATAATTTAATAAGGGACTGAACACCCGGTATTTAATTAGGCGGGGCGTCACAGTGTGTTGAAGGTCACTCTCGCTCTCACTTAAAGCATTCTCTCGCTCACTCTCCTCTAAACAACTAGAATCACTGTCGAGGTTTTCATGTTTAGTAGCTTCCTCATCATCGTGAGGTGCACTCGATGTACTAACATGACTAGCCATGAATTCAATAAAGTTACTTCCATAAGGTGATTCTTCTCCTACACTCACCGACTCGACCTCGCTATCACTAAGAGTGGCGTTTACGGCAGTTTTGCCTTTCCCTTTACGTTTCAACCTAGTCGGGCATCGTGATCTTTGTGACCCTTTTAGCCACACTCATAACATCGCTCCTCGTCTTTATTTGGGAAATCTTCTTGCCCGTTTTAATGTTTTTATCTTTCTCAAAACTCTTCTTATCTTTGGAAGTATTTTTCTTTTTAAGCTTGAGAAGTTTCTTGAAATTTTTAAAAAAAATGGCCAAATCATATAAATCATAATCAAATTCCAAATCGGATGATGCTTCCTCTTTATTTTTAGACACGTTAAGTTCTACCCTTTATCCTTAGGCTTAACTATTTTTAGAACATATCTATCTTGTACGTTTGAAGATCTCCTACAAGTTCTTCTAACCTAAGAGTATCTAAGATCCCTAGCGAATTAAGAACCGTAAACTTAGGAATAAAGCGGGCGGGAAGTGATCTCAAGTGGTGAGGTTCAACAGCTTAAAAGCCTTCACGGCGTTGGTACCCTCTTGATTGAGCTGGAGGTATCCCAAGCTTCTTTAGACGTGGTGCACATCATAATGCGGTGGAACTCGTTAAGGGTGACGGTTCCTGAGATGGAACTCAAACCGTGGGAATTAAAGTTGCTCCACTTAAAATTGTCCTCTGTCCATTGTGAGATAGGTTTAGGGTCGATGACATTATCGACTGTGACAGTGGGAGGTGTCCACCCTCTTTAACAGACTATCCAAACGCATTCATATATAGCCTTTAAAGTATACCTCATCCTAGCCTTTCAGTTGCATACTTAGTACCATCAAATATGGGCACTCGATAATACAAATTCTCCATGAAAATAATATTTTTCAAAGATCAACAATTTTCAGAAAAATTGATATCAAGAGAAAAATATTTTGCGAAAAAGATCAGAAAGTAAATTTGTGCAACAGGCTCTGATACCAATTTAAGAGTGCACTTGCGATCTTAAATAAATAATTTCTATAATTAAGTGTCGAAAACATACAAGTCCAAATTTTATCTTATTACCCTAAATAAGCAACTAGGTGATAAAGAAGATACAATTATGCATGCAAACGTGACAAGGCAAATTGAGGAAAAACCCCTTGTGGGTAAAACCCTTTTTCAACACTATAAAGTTTTACAAGATGCAATATACAAAAATATCTACAGAATATTGCCCATTCCAGAGGCGTCCACAGGTGGCAGTCCACCCTTGGTATCCACTGATCAACCTTTATCTTCCTTCAGCAGTGATCCCCTTGAGAACCACAACAGTCAGCAGTGAAGAGAATATCTCCACAAGAAAAACCTCAGATATAGAACTATTTAGGGTTTTAAACTGATTCACATATATAGCTAGGAGTGATGATTGTGAATCAAAATAGGTTCTTGAACTAAAAAAGGTGAGAAGTTTTGCAGCAAGTTTTCAAAAATCGATTTCGCAAAAGTCTCGTCAAAATTTTGTACAAAACAGATATTTATAAGTTGGCCTAAAATTCGAGGCGATGACTCTCACTCAAATAAATCTAAGACTCGTTTGAATGACAACAAGGTCATTTGAACAAAATTATAATCTCGTTTGAACGAGCTTCAAACGTGACGAAACTAGTACGCCCTCGTTAAATGTTCAATTTAAGGAACCATCAAATGACCACTTCGAACGAGATTGCATAGTGGTTTGAACGATATTACCATCTCGTTTGAATGATATGCACGTAGTTTGAAAAAAATTTAAATCCAAAAAAATGTTAAAAAAATGCCTCGATTTTAAGAAAAATAAATCCCACACATAAACCTAAATAAATTCAAAATCCTAAATTATTTTATACCTTTTTAGTTGTGAAGTTCTTCTTGGATTTAAAGATGATGGGAAATCGGTTCTTCCTGACGACTCATATCAATCGGTAGCGGGATATTCTAAAAAACTAAATGTAGCCTAAGCTATGAGAAAATTATGCTCTCACAAAAATTTTAGTCATAATTGAACTTCTTTGTGCATAATTATATTACAATCATTAAATTGCAAAAAAAAAAAAAATCACCTTCGATTAAGGTATTTGTTTTCAATTTTAGTAACTCCCATTCATAATTGAACATTGAAAGATCATTTTCATATTATCCAAAACCTAAAATCAATCAAAGAAAAATGTATTTTATAAAACATTACACTTAAATCAAGCTAATTAAGCTAAATGACTACATTAAAATGCATAATGTTAACTTTTTAGGTTTTATAAAAGTTTACCCTGTGCAAATGACTGTAGTTTTTTTCTCAACAATACTCTTCTTCATATCAGCCTGGTCAATTTGCATCCATTCACAAGAAAGTCCATTGATTGAAATAATAACTTCTTCAAACTTAAACTTCATCATAAATATGAAGTCTTTTTTTATTTCTCTCGGCGAATTGTGTTGCATATTCTAAATTTCTCTCCAACACCTTTACTCTATCATCGATCATTCTGCTTTTAATTTCTAATTATTTTTTTTGATTTCTCAAAGCCTACACATAACTCCTTCAATTTTATGGATTTTGATTTCACCTCACCTTCTTTCATTTTTAGCTTTTTCAGCTCTTCTTCTTTCACGTCGTTAATTCGTTTCATTCTTTCATTATTGGCATCAATTATTTTTTTGTCATAGATGCCAACTCAGACTCACAAAAATCAGAATTGATTTTTTCCAAACTATCTAACATTTTTTTCTCTTATAAAAATTTCCACGACCCTTCACAACTTTATCATCAATAATATTCAAATTCAGTACTTTTGTTTGGTTTGCCTCAATAATTATTTTATTTTACTCAACCTCCTTTGTTAAATTATAACATTCGACCTCCTTCCCATGCAACTCTGCAACCTTCTATTCAAGCCTTATTTTTAAAGAATCAATCTCACCATTTTATCATTCAACAACACAAACCCTTTGACTAAATTCATTCTCCATTTTTAAAATCTCATTCCTCAACTCCCTCTTTTCCTCCTCCGACTTTCTCAACACTTCTTCATTACATTTTGACAGAGATTCAAGCTTATACTGCAATTCAATTTTCATTCCTTCAATTGCTTTTTTTAGATAAGATTGATATAGCGCAAATATTACGTATTTCACCCGTTAACCTACGCCTTATTAGCCCCATCGGGTACCTTGATTCCTACATTTATGCTCATTAACCAGATAACCTCAGATTTGGATATGTATATTCTTTACAGGGGTTAATTGAGCTTTTGTAGGTGTTTCGGTGCTTAGTGTGAAGTTCGAACGTATTCCGGCGAAGTTCCGTACATATCTGCATGCGTAAGGACAATTCGATCATTTTATAGTTTGGGCAACTGGTACAACATCTAAATGAAAGTTGTATTCCTCTAAGAAAGATTCGTGCTGTCGTAAACGGTGCGCGATTCCAAGTTAAAATGAAGAAGTTACGAGAATTCTCGCGGAAGAGATTTACAACCAAACCAAAATAGGGGAAGAACACAAATGTAGCAGGTCCAAATCGATTCTCTCTCAGCCGAATCGATTCGGTATAAGACAGTGCTCAAGTTTCCATTTAGTGAAACCATTAAGTTTCTTCCGAATCGATTCGATCCATACCAGTGCACCAGGTCCCCTTTGGCAAATCGATTTGCCCATTGCCGAATTTTGGGTGTTTACCCCTTCATTTGCAAGTATTATTTATTACTATTCATTATCTTCTAACTTAGTTTTCTTGATTTATTTCCATTGTATATTTCATTTCCATGCCTAGTTCATTACTTTTAGTTGTTTATTTGCTATTTAATTAATGTTTAATTAGTTTATTTATGTCTAGTGAGTTGTTTTAAAGGTTGGGATTGCGTTTCCGCCATTAATGGGTATTGAGCTCCGAAATGTAGGTTTTGTATAAAATTATATTTAATTGAAACCTCGCATATTAAAGGCGGATTATTATGCGTTTAACTTTCTTTGTCATGCAACATTAGTGTTTATAGCGATAATTCGAAATTAATCCACGTGTGACCATTTTTAATTAAATGTTTAATCTCGTATTATTGGATTAAATTCCTTCATGCGTGATGTTTATACTTAATTTAAATGCTTGGTTAAATATCTTTCAAACCGAAATCCTAACTATGCGTTGTTTATCCCGGGGCAGGAATGCGATCCTGACTCTCGTTTTAATTAGTTTTAGTATAGTGTTAACTTCTCTTTTTTTTTCTTTTCACCATTTCCAACCTATCACCTTTTACACTTTTATTGTCGAAATAATAAATCAATTAAAATCTATATGACACTCCCTGTGGATTTCTTATGATACCCGACTTACCAATATACTTGTCTTGTAAGTGTAGTTGTAGTTTAGGTTTTTGCATTGAGGCGGTGAACAGAAAACAATAACAGTGCTTCTACACGAGCACGCGGTTCGCGCCCAATCAAAATGGCGCCGTTGCCGAGGAATGTTTTGTTTTAGATAGTAATTATTTTATTATTTTGTAGCATTTTTTCTTTTGTATTTGTATTATTTGTTTTAACCTTTTTTGTAGGATTTTCACATTTGAGCGCTATGAAACTTTAATTCTCGATCGCGCACCTTCTTACTTAGATTCTCCATCTACAAATAATTCGATAATCATGCCCTATTTTTATAGCTTTTTCGGTTATTCTAACAATTCTTACTTTGGGGATAGTTTTCAAGTTTTCCATTTTCAATAATTTCTTGAAAATGAAAGGCTTAAAAACATTTATTGGTATGAAAATCGTTGTTGGGAGCTTGAGTTGGATGCATTATTCGAATCCAATGACAATTTTTATTCTGATACTTATGATTTCAAAGAAGAGTTTCAACTAAATGAGGAATCTAAGGCTCTTAAGCCGAGGAAACCTACTTTGGATAACTTTCTTCTTTTCACCCAATGATTGGATAACTTTATTGGTACTGGATTGAGACTTGAAGCACTTTGCAATGAAATGGATTCTTTTGTGGAAATCAACGTGGTGGTGGAAACTTGTGTTTCAACCTAACTTTTTATAGAATATTTCATTGAAAGTTAGTCTTTCTCCCCCAAAATTCAATCTCTTTCTGACGATGAGTTGATTGAGATTGAATTTAGTTCATTACCATATACGTTTTTCGTCATTGAACCATTAGAGGTACCGATTAATTCCAAATAATCGATAGAAAATTTTGAAACTTCTACACCTTTTAACGACGAGGACTCTTTGCCGAACTTGTTTTCCAAGATGGATTGTATGCCCATATGTGCACCACCTCTCATTCCAATTGAAAATCCTTTGGGAGGTGAATCTATTTTTCTTGGATCCCGAGTGTACCTTTCCCCCTTATTATCCAAAACCCCCATCGTCTGTCCAAAACATTTAATTGACGATGGTTCACTTTTTACACCACCCACATGCCTTTCGATGTTCAAATGGAATTCATATCTTCCGGGAGGCATGTTTGCTTTGGAGGGTCCACCGTTGATCTTTCACAATTAAATCCCTTTTTGGGTGGATCCTCAACTATTTAGATTTCTAGTGCATAGTTAGTGTGAAGTCCAAATAGTAGGTTGTAAATAGTTAGCTTTTTAATTTTCCTTTCTTTAGTTTTTCTTTCCTTTTAATTGTAGTCTAGTGTAATTAGTTAACTTTTTGGTTATTCTTTTTTCTATGCTCGGTACTAACTTGTTTTATAGATTCTTTGGACTCTTACTTATCCGGGGATTGCTCCAAATTTGGGTAATATCATTATTGTTCTATCTTTGTGTTGTGTTCTTAATGCGCATTGAGGACAATGCAACATTTAAGTTAGGGGGTGTAGGATATTCTATCCATTTCATGTTTAGTCCATGGATTCGATCACATTTTATTCTAAAGCATGTTTTTTGTTAAAAACTGGAAATTGTCAAAAATATTTTCTTTCTTCTTTCTCCTTTGTTGGGCATTTTGCCTTTGTTTTCGATGAGAAATTTCAATAATTTCCCGATCCAATTGACAATTCAATGATGCATGTTCTCGATTTTAGAATTTATTAGATTTTTGTCCTCAAATCATTGATATTATGAATAACTTCATGAATTAAACTTTAACCCATGAGCACATGCGCTTTTCTTGTTCTATTAATTTGGTTTAAGATTTTTATAATTCAGTAATCTTTTGTTGCATTGTATATGCTTACACCGAGTGAGCTTTGGGCTTTTCTTCATTTATGAGTGTTATAAGCTTCTCTTTCCTCCTTGAAAATGTTGAATTCATTGGTAATCCCACGATTCTTACATTTGATCGTTCACTAATTGAGTTCATTTATAAAATGTGTTACTTGAGCATGATTTTCAAAGTTGTTTTGACACTAATTGAGTTCATTTATAAAATGTGTTACTTGAGCATGATTTTCAAAGTTGTTTTGACTCGAGAATTGCGTAAACTTTTGGAAATGATCATAGGCCATCTTTGTTATATCACCCATATTAGCCTTAACCTCACCTTAAATGTTTCCCTAGTCAACCCCTTTGAGCCTTAATATAGCCTTTCGTTTCATAACCCCAAAATCCCATAACCAACTCCACATTGGGGTTATAAACCATACATATTACCTTCCATACCTTTGTTTGGAATGTTAGTTAGAATTTAATGATGTTCCTGTCTTGCGGTTTCAATTAAGCATGAAAAGAGTGAGAAAAGTGAAGAAAAGAAAGTAGTGAAAAAGCAAAACAAAAACAAAAGAAAAACATGAGAAAAAGAAGAAAAGAAAAGAAAAGACAAATTTGAAGTATATAGTGTGCAATAAGCTTTGATTACTCTCCTATTGTCATATTTAATGCTTGTTAGGGAACTTGTTTTCTAATTTTGGATTTGCCCGCAATCTCCCATTATCCCGAGCTTTCATACCGAACACTTTGAATCCGTACATATTTCATTCATTTCATAACCTGAGCCTAGCCTAAATTACAACACTATAAAGTCCGATGTGATCCTAGGGTGAGTTCAATTTAAAAGTTTAAATAGTTTTAATAATCTATGAAAATACATTTCGCCTCCTTTAATGAGCGGTATCTTTCATTGAGATTACATGTTTTTTATTTTGTATATAGCGTTCTTCATTAGTGACATGTGCACGACCTAGTTTCCATTTACATTTACTCTTTATGCCCGCATGTCCCATGTATTACCTCCCCTTTCATAGTGATTTCATTTGTTTAGTGTAATGCCCGGTGAAGATTGATATATGCATGCTTTAATGTTTATCCAGTTTATATAAGTTTTTTCCAAAACATACTTTGCATGTGCTCGCTCCCCTCCCACTTTTAAGGTTTCAATTCGACGAAGTTCGTTCTATAATGTTAATAACTACAGACTTTTGTGTGAATTCATTCACAATGCTAATAACATGTTTTAAAAAAAATCGTATTTTTGAGTTTGTCACATGTTGATTGGGCATATTTTTAGGAAAATATATGATGTTTGTGTGGTTTTATCCCTAAAAACCCTCACAAGACGACACTCGTCCACTAGGGTAACGTAGGGGTTTAACGGCTTATTGCATACGCTAAATACAATCGTTCGCCCGCAAAAGTGGCCTTATCCCTTTTTTCTCATTTTTAACTTCTCTTTGCTTTTGGTTTACTTGTAGTTCTTGTTTTTTCCTATTTCATTGCTAGGGACTAGAAATGTGTAAGTTAAGGGGTGTGATACGGCGCAAATATTGCGTATTTCACCCGTTAACTTGTGCCTTATTAGCCCCCTCGGGTACCTTAATTCCTATATTTATGATCGTTAACCAGACAACCTCAGATTTGGATATATATATATATATATATATACTTTACAGGGGTTAATTGAGCTTTTGTAGGTGTTTCGGTGCTTAGTGTGAAGTTCGGACACATTTCGATGAAGGTCCGTACATATTTGCACGTGCAAAGGGAATTCGGTCATTTCATAGTTTGGGAAACTGGTCCAACGTCTAAATAAAAGTTGCATCCCTCTGAGTAAGCTTCGTGTGGCCATAAATGGTTCGTGATTCTGAGCTAGAACGAAGAAGTTACGAGAATTCTCGCGAAAGAGATTTACAACCAAACCAAAACAGGGGAAGAACACAAATGTAGCAGGTCTGAATCGATTCGCTCTTAGACAAATCGATTCAGTACAAGACATTGCTCAAGTTTTCATTCAGCGAAACCATTCGATTTCTTCTGAATCAATTCAATCCATACCAGTGCACCAGGTCCCCTTTGGTGAATCGATTCGCCCATTGCCGAATCGATTCGATTCTATGCAGCCATCGAGATATTTCTTACCGAATCGATTCTATCCCAGCTGAATCGATTCGGTCCTGCAGATATTTTTTGTTTTCCTTATTTCAGTTATGCCATTGGGGTTTTGTATAAATACCATTTTCTCTTCATTTTAGAGGGGAATTCATTTTACATAGTTTTTCAAGGTTTTGTTTGGGAGCTTTTTCCTTCTCCCCCATTTTGGGTGTTTACCCCTTCGTCTATAAGTATTGTTTATTACTATTCATTACCTTCTAGCTTAGTCTTCTTGCTTTATTTCCATTGTATATTTCATTTCCATGCCTAGTTAATTACTTTTAATCGTTTATTTGTTGTTTAATTAGTTTATTTATGTCTAGTGATTAGTTTTGAGGGTTGGGATTGCATTTTTGCAATTATTGGGTATTGAGCTCCAAAAGTTAGGTTTTGTGTAAAATTACGTTTAATTGAAACCTCGCGTATTAAAGTTGGATTATTATGCGTTTAAATTTCCTTGTCACGCAAAGTTAGTGTTTATAGCGATAATCCAAAATTAATCCATGTGTGACCATTTTTTATTAAATGTTTAATCTCGCATTTTTGGATTAAATTCCTTCTTGTGTGATGTTTATACTTAATTGAAATGATTGGTTAAATAGCTTTCGAACCGAAATCCTAACTATGCGTTGTTTATCCCAGGACGGGAATGCGATTCTGACTCTCGTTTTAATTAGTTGTAATATAGTGTTAATTTCTCTCTTTTTCCTTTTTCACCATTTCCAACCTATCACCTTTTACACTTTTATTCTTAAAATAATAAATCAATTAAAATCTATACGACGCTCCCTCTGGATTTCTTACGATACCCGACTTACCGCTATACTTGTATTGCAAGGGTAGTTGTAGTTTAGGTTTTTGCATTGAGGCGATAAATCGAAAACAACGGCAGTGCTTTTATACGAGCGTTCGCGCTCGATCAAATATCATATCATTCCTCAAACCATCTATCAAACTCTGGAGCTAAATTTTATGTTATTGGTTTTCTTTAATCTCCCCATTTATTTTCATTCTAATACATTCATAAATTATCGATTATATTTCAATAACCAGTCACTTCCTCTTGTTATCAACATCGTGAAATTTTTTGCTGCAGAATTTCTCTCATACTCGAGAGATTTTATCTGTCTCACCATCTTCTTCGCCTCCAATATGTAACACCCCACGATTTTTTAGACTGAGAAATTTAAATTTTGGGAAAATAAAATTTAATTTAAATTGGAGAATTTTAAAACTTGGGAATTGAGGCCCAAAAATAGAGGGCATTTTAAAGTATTCCGGATGATGATTTTAAGGGTACCATCGATCCCGGAAGGGTCGAGATAGTCAAAATGACTGTCATTGGGTTTTATTTCGGCTCCGGAATATTTTTAAGTATGTTTGGCTCGAATTGGAGTAAACGAGTCATTTAAATTGTGTATTAACATTTAAAATTGGGTTTATGTTTTAAAGGATTTGGAGGCTTACGGATGAAGCCATTTCTCATTTGAGAGAAAGAGAGAAAAAGCCCTAGAGGGAGAAAGAAGAAGAAAAGAAGAGAGAGAGGAAGAAAAGCTTGGGATTTTCGGCCCAAACGCGACATCGAGGACGATCCAACCTCTACAAATCTGAGGCAAGTGTTTAATCTTGCTAAATAACTATTTGTGTATTTCATATCATAATTTGTGGGTTAAAGAAATGGATTTTTGGGTATAAATATCAAAACTTAGATTTTGGGGTTTAATCTTGAAATCAATGTTTATGTATGGTTTGATGACATATAAATGGTTGGGATGAGATGTAGGATGGATTTTCTTGTTACAAATATTATGGGGTAAAGATTTGGGGGCTTGAGGATGATATGTGAGTGTTTGAGGGTCGTGGGTTTGCTGAAATTGGAAAATCGGCCAAGGCAACTGGTATGGCCGGTCGACCGCGGTCTGGGGACCGGTCGACCGCGCCTTAAGGGAAAAGCCTACTGCATTTCTTCGTAGGCAAAATTTGGACCCGCGGTCGACCGGTCCCCGGTTCTTAGCCCAAAATTTGGGATTTCTTTCTTCCCTTTTCTTTTGGAGTTTATTCTTAGGGGCCTCCTTAATGAGTTGTTTTATGAGGTTTTTCTAGGATGATTTCTACCCCTTTTTGGTTGGGTTTATTAATTTGAGGTTTTCTCTTATGAATTAAGAGATACTTTGGAGACTTATAGGGGGTCTCTCACTTAGTATATGATGGTGAGTACTTCTTGGAATAATTGGAGAAGAATATATCCATGTATGTTGTGAAATTTCTTGGCCGACATTACGTTAAATCCTTATAAGGATAGGATATTGTTAAGATACAATTTGGGGCCAAATAGAAGAGAGTGGTCGCATACTCTTAAAGAGTTAGGGGTCTCATATCCTTAGAAATGTTTAATCTAAGGAACAATTGATAACGCAATAGGAGTAAGTGTTCCTGAGATTTATTTGAACCATAGGTGAAATTGGGAACGTTTGGGATCGTTCTATCGACTAGAATAAGTGGTAGCATAAATTCTAGTTAGGATAGTTTACACGTAATTGTGGGGATATGACCATTGAGATTCCAATACTTGAAATGAGGTTGGAATAATTTGAGGTTTTAGACTATTAAGTCATGTATGTGCCTATGGTTAAATAGTACTAAAAGAAGTTATGTACTTTTGAATATGGATGAAATGCGTAGTGATGGATTCCTACACAAAATTTTGGGTGATAACCCTAAGGTTGAATATATATGTATATACAAATACATATGATTTTGGGAGACTTTTCATCATAGGAAAAATGATTGAATATGTTTCAAGTGAGAGATTGTATTCACATATCGAGGTAAATTAAATGAGTTTGTGGTGACGGCTTGTATATTGAGGATTATGTATACTTATAGCCGAATTTATATATCTCATACTTATGAACGAGAATAAGTTATATATATGGATATGTGAGTACATGTGTATATATCTATAGAGATATGAATTATGGATATATATTTATGTTGTAAATACACATGGTATGGACATTTAAACCGTATATGATGGTTTAATGTTTAATTATATGATTGTATCATATGGATGTATATATATTATGCATGTGAATGATATATATACTTATTTGGTTAAGCATACCTCGCTCATGCTATCATTGGGAAGTTGCGCGCGTAGAGGGTGAGCATCCTGGCCAGAAAAGCAGGGTGTGGATATTTCCCAGGTCATAGTCGTCTCGTGTGTTATTATATGATATATATATACATATATATGTATTTTTGGGATGAGACGTGGTGGGTATGTTTCGTCTCATTGCCGGTTAGGAGCTATGACCGCTTCCCGGGACGTCGTGTGCGTGTGTTTACCACGAGATGGGTGTCATTTAGTCCCACCATGGTGGCCCCAGTATTGCTACGTGAGTCGGGCACTGGGAAGATGATAGCATTGATGCAATTTATCGGCGCTATATATAGCCGGGTATTTATTTGTGCATGGCCTTTGTACATCATATATGGTACGTATACATGGTCATGGGATTGGATGATGGTGTGTATATATATATGGTTAGAATGAAATGCCTATATATATATATCCTATAGATAAAAAGGATATGGACTTTTATGGAGTACATCTTGGATGATTATGATGTACTAGATGATTGGGGGATTGATGTATCGCATTTAAGGAACATTTCGGTTACATCATCCCAAGTATATTATTGGAGATTGTAAATGTTTTCATTTTGTAGCCTAAAATTTAGTAGTAGTAGTAATAGTATTAGTAGTATTATATGGTATGTACGGCATTATGGACCTCTATGATCGACATTGTCAAAGAGTAATGTAACGGGGTGGTTCCTTGTTTGGATTTCGTTTTACGAGACACCCCACACACGAAATGTAGTACATTGTTGAGAGTAGAGAGAAGTTCTGTCGATATTTATGTGTGGCATAATGGATCTCCAGGATCGACGTTGACATGGAGTAGTGTAACGGGGTGGTTCCTTGTTTGGATTTCGCTTTGCGAGACACCCCACGCACGAAACGCAGCGCAACGTTGAAATTGGAGGGAAGTTGTGTCAATAAAAATTTTGCATGCTTATTAAATTAGAAATTTAAATCATATGTTTCAACCCAAATGCTTATTGGGTAACTTATTAAATTAAAATGGTTAAAGTATAAACCGAAATCCACTAAGCCTAATAAGGCACTTATGATTGAAAATAAATATTTATCTGTGGTTTAAAAAGGGGGTGGATTCTTGGGTTATGATAGGAAGGTAGATCTCGTGGGTATAGGCTAGGCCTATGATAAGTTAGGTTGTCCTAATAAATTGGGGTAATTTAACTAATAAAATTGAGGACGCGAATAGGTGTGCGCCTTTAGATGAGAGGTGAGTTGGGATTCCACGAGAGTGCGATTCCACTTTAATTATGAAATAAGTGCACCGATATTTATTATGCACGGTTAACACACTTACTAAATATTTTCACAACTCGGGCTCTGACCCGTTTACTTTTATCTCCTGCTTGTATATATATATATTACTACAGGTGTCCTACCGCATGGATGCCGGATGACCTTCTATCCAGAGTCTAGGGAGCCGTGACAGGTGAGGACTGTTGCGGGATGTATCTGGTAGTTGCCTCCTACTTTTAAAATTTTAGGTAAGATTCATTGCTGTATATCGGGTTTGTACCCAAGGGATATTTATATACATGTTTATATTTATTCCATTTCAGTCATTGTATTGGCTGTGACCCGACAGCTTATTCGGGTTTACTTCTTTGTAGTATTTTCAGTAGTAGTTATTCATTTCATTTTATTCTAGCATTTCATTTCTTATAGTTCTTCTTGCATCTTTCTCTTATTTATTAGTAGTTTTATGGTGTTGGTTTGTTAGTTGTTGTATGTTTTAAATTATTCTAACATCTCGCTTATATGATATCGGGTAGTTAGTCCTATATTATGTAGTACCGACTGTTGGTGTTGAGACTGGACCATCTGAAACTCCTGATTTAATGTAGTATAGGGCTGGCCACCCGTTATTATTTTAAGCGGGGTGTTACACAAAACTGTAGCATCCCTTTTAGATAAATGTTCTTAAATTCTTTCAATCATTGACTTGTTCAGAGATGCAATGGTAGGCAATACAACAACATTTGAATCTACATTAGGCAAACTTTCATATTGGAGCTGATGCACTTGGAACAATATTATGAAATTTCTCTCTTTTGGTTTCTTCATTCTCATTTAAGTTCACATCAACCTTAACATCATAAATTATATTAGAACACAATTGATAAATACACATTAACTTAGAGACTAGTCTATCACTGATTTAATCATTATTATATATAAGGTCTCTAAATTATTTAACACCTTCCCCATTCCATTCATCATTTCCTAGCTACTCATTAGTTTGTTCACATCTCATAGCAACCAATGACTCTTTCTCTAATTTCGGTTTGGCTTAATGGTTCGAGGGATTAGTACATATTTTTGAGACTATCGATAACAACAGTGTCACATGTCAATTGATCATTATTAGCATATCTCACATAACTATCAAACTAATTAAATCTAAGGTTTTCATCATCTTCACCATTCCCACCAACATCCCCAACTTCTTCAGCACCTTCACCCTCCCTATCATAATAAATTTGATCAATCTAACTACCAAATCTAATTATATTGATTTTTAAGACTTTGACCAAGATTTCCAAGATGAGGATTCCTAAAGTTCATGTGATGATTCATGAATACTTTAATGAATCTTATAATATGGAGGGACATCAATAATTTTTCCCCTTCTGACTTATGATGAGAACTGAACCATACCTTCAAGAGTGTTACATTTGTCATGCTTTGATTTTAGGAGAGGTTTAATCATTATATCTGAAGTATTATCATCGGTGTGAAGTTTTTCAAGTAGCAATAACTTTAAGTCCAATACCCCATGAATCCAGTGATACCTCACATCAATGTGTTTGGACCTTGAATGGAAACTTGAGTTTTTACTTAAATGAATTGCACTTTGATTGTCACAATAAAGAACGTACTTATCTTGTTTCAAACCCAATTATCGCAGGAATTTCTTCAACCACAAAATTAATTTGCATACTTCAGTAACATTAATAAATTTATCCTCTGTAGTAAACAGAGCAACACATTTTTGCAACCTAAATTTCCAAGCTACAACTCCCCTTATAAAGGTCATTAAGTACCCTGAAGTAGATTTTCTCGAACCAACATCACAAGCCATGTTGGCATCAGTAAATCCTTAAAGCATAGGATTACCATTACTAAAACACAAGCACATCTTAGAAGTACCTTTGAAATACCTGAGTATCTATTTTACTACTTGGATTTGAGAGAAATCGGTTGACGATACCCACGGTGTGAAAGATATCTGGCATTATACAGATCATGGAATATATCAATGAACCAATAATTGAGACATAAGGAATTTTGTGCATTTCTTCCTTCTCTTTCTCGCCTATAGGACACTAATTTCTACTAAGACTGAAGTGGCCTGTAAGTGAACAAGTAACAGACTTTGCATTTTCATATTGAATCTTTCAAGAACTTTTCAATGCACTTTTCTTGAGATATCCAAATATGTCCTTCCTTTTGATCACGAATAATTTCATACCAAGAATTTGCTTTGCATGTCATAAGTCTTTCATAGCAGCTAAATCTAATTTCAACCTGTTAATTTTGGAAGAATCTTAACCATCAGTTAACATGTCATCAATACGGATTAATAAGACAATAAAGTTCACATATGGAAACTCCTTCACAAAAACACAATGGTCCGAAGTGGTGTGAGAATACCCATTTTCAGTCATAAAATAGTCAAACCTCTTATACCATTGCCTCGGTGCTTGCTTCAAGCCATACAAACTTTTCTTTAATTTACAAATAAGATTTTATCTCCTATTAGGTTCTAAACCTTCAGGTTGTTCCATATAAATTTCTTCTTCAATGTCTTCATGGAGAAATGATGTTTTAACATCAAGTTGTTCAACCTCTAAGTTCATGCTTGCAGCTACGCTAAGCACAACGCAAATGGATGACATTGTAAAAAAATCTCATAAAAATCAACACCCCTTTTCTTCCTAAATCTTTTCATAACAAATCACTCCTTATATTCTTTAATCGATAAACCCATTTGTTTTTTAGTAGCTTCATACCGTTAGGTAACTTCACAAGTTCAAGGGTGTATTTTCATGCAACAACTTCATTTCTTCTTGCATTTCCTTCATCCATTCTTATTCATTTTCACGTTCTATGGATTCTTAGTAAGTTTTAGGCTCCCCCTGATCAGATAACAAAACAAACTCATTAGTAAAATATTTTGCAGAATATTTTCTTACTCTCGATGACCTTCTCAAGTGGGGTTATAGTGGTTACTCTTGTGACTGTTGATCCCCCTGATTTTCTGCTTCGACATCAATAGGAGGATCTTCATCATCATTAGAAAAATCATTTTCTAATATACCATCTTCATGTGGCTGCTCTGTAGGTGAAGAGATAGGATTCAGGTTAATAATATCATCACCATTAGTGGACTTTGGAGCACTGTGAGACTCAGGTTGAGCACCTCATTCAAAATCTGCAATTGCTTTATCTACAAAACACACATTATTTCTACTTCTCATAAGTTTCTAATCTACTGGGTCCCACAATCTGTATCCAAACTCTTCATGTCCATAGCCAAGAAATATACATTACTTTGCCCTAGCATCAAGTTTGAACCTCTTGTCTTTTGGGATATGAACAAATAACCAAAAACTTTTAAATGATCAAAGAGGGTTCTTTACCTATCCAAACATTGTCTGGCACATCACCTTGCAGAGTTACTGAAGGCGATAAATTAATTAAGTCTGTGGTTATTCGCATAGCCTTTACCCAAAATGATTTAGGCAATTTGGCATGTAAAAGTATATATGATTCTTTCAACAATGGTGCGGTCCATCATCTCGACAACTCCATTTTGTTGAGGGGTCTTCTTAACGGTCCTTTGATGAAAAATACCGTGAATCTTGCAATACTCATTAAAGGTCCCAATGTACTCACATGCATTTTCAGAGCGAACACATTTTAATTTTTTGCTTGTTTCTCTTTCAACTTTGGCCTGAAAGTTCTTAAACACACCTATCACTTAATCTTTAGTTTTAAAAGGGCAAGTCCACAATTTCCTTGAGTGATCATCAATAAAGGTGACAAAATAGAGAGATCCACCAAGCATCCTAACTTTCATAGGGCCAAACACATCAGAATACCAAATCCAAAAAAATTAGATTTTCTTAACGTAAAGTTTTTATGGAAAGATGCTCTATATTGTGTATCGGCTAAACAATGAACACAAGCCTTAAGTGGGGTACCTTTCATGCATGTTAAAAGCTCTTTCTTTGACAAAATTTTCAGTCCCTTTTCACCCATATGTTCGATCCTTTTATGCCTAAGTTTAGTAGAAGAATCATCTTCTAATGCATTCATAACTCCCTTGTTGATTTTTGCCTCCCTTTACCCACCACTAAAGAGCCCTTGGACAACTTCCATCTTCCATCACCAAATTGGTTGTTGAAGCCTTCATCATCAAGCTTATCGATAAATATGAAATTTAGACTAATATTCGGTACATGCCTCACATCTTTAAGCAACAACCTACGATCAGTTTCTAAACAAATATCTCCCATACCAATGATTTTAGACAAACCTTCATTTCCCATAAGAACACAACCATAATTCCCTTAATTATAGGAATGAAGAAATCGACTCATGAAGTGACATGAAACGAAGCACTGGAGTCATTCACCTAATTGGTTTCTTAACTTATTAGTTTAACACAAGCATTGTTACAAACAATCATAGGCTCAACATCGGAAGACACTACAGTTATGCTTTCATGCTTCTTCTTATCACCTTTTTCTTGACCATTTTCTATGAACTTGAGCTTTCTACATTCCATCTTCATATGTTATTTCTTGTGGTAATAATTACACTTAATACTTTTCTTCCAATTTGGTGTTCCTTGACTATCATTGCTTTTATCATGATTGTTAGGGCTTTTGCTACGGTGGTGAGATAATATACTTCTGCCTCTCTTTCGAGTTTTAGTAACAAGTGATTCAGACTGAGAAGATCCATTTGATTGTCTTCGAGTTTCTTCATTTACAAAACTGCTAGTTACTTGACTCAAATATACAACTCCATCAGATGCCGAATTACTAATTGTTACCACCAAGGTCTCCCAGCTTTCTGGCAAAGAAGTAAGGAGCATTAAGGCCTGCGATTTATTATAAAAAAAATTATTGAGGCAAGATGGTTAGTAATACTACTTAATTCATTCAAATGTTTCGCAATGAAACTTCTTGCTTTTTATTTCAAATTTACAAGCTTTCGAAACAGGAAAGCTTTGTTGGCGGCGGAATTTCTGTCATATAGATTTTCCAACTTCTTCCAAAGTGCATTTGGTGAATTTTTAGTGGATACATAATGAAAAATATTATCATCGATCCACTTTAGTATAATTCCAATGGCTTTTATGTTGAGTTTATTCCAGTCAGGGTCAGATGTGCCTTATGGTTTTTCCGTGATACCTTCAATGGGTCCGTAAAGATCTTTGTAATACAAGAGACCTTCAATCTTGGTTTTCTAAGTCATCTAGTTGGTTCCATTGAGACTGATCATATGACCAACGTTGCTTTCCATGATTTATAGTTAAATCTACAACCAAAACTCTGATACCAATCGTTAGGTACATAGCGAAATTTCCCACGAGTGTAAATCGAATAAAACGAGTGCAGAAAGTTAAAGGAGACATAGATTTACGTGGTTCACCTGCAAAGTGTAGGCTAAGGTCAGTTCCTTCACTGTCATAAAGTTTAAATTATAAATAGATTACAAGAGACTTAAAGGTCTCACCACCAAACCAAATAAAAAATATCCTTAGGTGTATACAAATATTTAAAGAGTAAGGATCTCATAAAACAAGTCTTCAAAGAAGACAAAATAGCTCAAAAGCCATTTCTCACAAAGCTCTAATAATCTAATGTTTCTTAAATGAACAATTTGCAAAAGGAGAACACTCCTTATATAGGTGCTAAATACCATATCAAGGCTCCAATGAATTTGACCATTCCAACTACCAAAGCTAATTATATTTATTTCGAAGACTTTGATCAAGAGTTTCGAGATGAGGATTCCCAAAGTGCATTTACTGATTCATGAATAATTTAATGAATCTTAGAATATGGAGGGACACCAACATTAAGGAACTTTTCACCATCTTCCCGTTCATTTTATTATCTTTACATACACAATTGGTAAAGAAGAATAATATTTACTGTCATTTTTTAAAAACTTTTTAAATAGAAACTACTTTAAAACAAGTTATACAAACTGTTTTTGAAAAAAGTTTACTATAAACAAAAATGATAAAAATTGTTTTTCATTAAACGTGAAAACTGTTTTTAACTATTTAAAAAAAATATTTTTACATAAATAACATTTTTTATGAAATAATTTTTTATTTAATTATAAAGTGTCTTTTTAAATATTAATTTGTTTTATTGTGTGTGTGTGTGTGTGTGTGTGTGTGTGTGTGTGTATATATATATATATATATATATAGAGAGAGAGAGAGAGAGAGAGAGAGAGAGAGAGACTCTCATACTTACTTTTACATACCGATTTTTTTTAAATAGTAAAAAAATTATTTTTGAGTTGAATTTTTTTATGTGGTATTTAAATACTTCGGTGGGCCCATATAAAAAAATCAGCTCAAAATATTTTTTTTTGCTATTTTTAAAAAATCGGTCAAACTATCACAACTTTTAAAGTACTTCAAAAGCTGTGAAAGTTTGACCGATTTTTTAAAAATAGCAAAAAAAATTATTTTGAGCTGATTTTTTATATGGGCCCACCGAAGTGTTTAAATACCACATAAAAAAATTCAACTCATAATCATTTATAAAAATTAGTCCGCGCCAACGGTATATAAACTTGGTATATATGAAAGTCTGACTCTCTCTCTCTCTCTCTATATATATATATATATGTGTGTGTGTATGTGTGTGTGTGTGTGTTTGCGCCTATATATGTATAAATATGAATGTGTTAAAGATTTAAATTCAAAAGAAAGGCCTATTTTTTTTATTAAAATTAGTTGAGGGTTAAGGATAATTTATTATTTTGTTAAATAGAATGATATTTTCGAATTATACAAAAAAATATTAGAGTTAACGATCAAGTATGTTAGTCAAACGGTTTCCATCCAAAATGAGTGTCAAATCTTCGTTATCAGAAGGGCGAGTGCTAAACTCTAAACACGACAAATTAGCCGATGTCAAAAGTCAAATGACCACCCCAAAAAGCAGGAGATTTGTTTTTGTGATTCCCTTAACAGCCTTCTATTTCAAGCCTATTTTAAAGACCTTTGCTTCTTTAATAACAGGATAACAAACGTTGTGGTTAACAAGTCATTGAAACTCCAAACACTAATCTTCTTAATGTATAGATATTAATATGATATAACTGAGGAATGTTTGGCAGAAACATTTTGATCATGCATAACATTTTAAGCACAAGTATCCAAATCAATCATATTTTCGAATATACTCCCATCATTCAAGGGCAACAACCACCAACTGTTTTCCAACGTTGCGACCGGAGAAGAGCCCAATAAGAGCCGCCGGTGCACTCTCGAGTCCTTCAGCCGTGTCTTCCACGTACACCACCTTCCCTTCTTTTATGTAGGGTAAAATTGTCTCCAAAAACTTTGGGTAGTGGTGATAGTTGTCGAAAACCAAGAAACCTTTCATGTGTATGCGTTTTGAGACAAGGCAGAACAAGTTGTGCACGCCTTCGGGCTGTTCGAGGTTGTATTGTGATATCATTCCACAAACAGCAATGCGTCCATCGTTTCGCATGTTGAGGAGTACCGCGTCGAGCATTTTACCCCCTACGTTCTCAAAGTAAATATCAATTCCATTGGGAAAGTACCTAACAAACAACAAAAAATTGTGTTTACATTATATTTGTGAAGTTTTAGATACAAAGAGTTGTGTTATCCCTATATTCGGTAAGATCGAGAATGATCATCTTAGTCATTCATTTGATAATAAAAATCGAGATTAATTATAAAGAAATAACATGATTAGTTTTAAATTAGTCTGAGTGATGTGGCTCAGTTAAATTATATGTTGTTAAATTGAAAGTTGAGATTTACATAACACTACCATGTAAAGTGATTCTCCCCAAGTGTAGAGAGGATTGCAATCCAAAAATAATGTCACAAAGTTCATAGTATAATCAATATTCAAAAAGGTTCTAGGTGAACAACTACTTTTTGTTATGACATCGCAAATAACCAATTATTAAGACAAACTTCACAATTTAAAAAAAAGTTTAGGTAGTCAAATCAATGTAGTAACAACAAGACACCAAAACAAGAGTCAGTTATATATGTATATATTTGGGCTAGGTGAGGTAGCAAAGCACCATCAAGATTTTGACTGAGTATAAGTTTAATTTTCTTCTAAATAAAAATATGAGTACTGACCTTTTCAAAGCCGCAACCAAATCATGCTCTTCTTTATAGTTAAAAGCTTCATCGAACCCAAATTTGTTCTTCAACAGATCAACCTTGTGAAACCAGCAAGAACAGAGAGGCATTATTGTTTAATGCGAAAACCATTCTAGTGAAGCTTAACTACTATTAAGCATTAGTCATCACACACTAGTGATCTGTTAAGAATTACAAATTAAACCAACAAAACACTTCAACGGTTAAATGGCACTGACCTTTTCCTTGGTACCGGCACTTCCAACAACATAGCAACCCAACATCTTTGCAAACTGCCCAACAAGCTGACCAACTGCTCCAGATGCTGCTGATATGAAGACATACTCTCCTTTCTTGGGAGAGCAGATCTCGTAAAAACCAACATATGCAGTCAGACCAGCCATACCTACACACAAATCCGAAAGAAGCTGATTAGCCTTGTATTCAACCAAATCTAAACAAAAGAAATAAGATAGCATCATTACTGAAGTTGATGAAATTTACTAGAAATATGTATTTTTAGGGTCCATGTACCAAAGATTAAGGTCATATGTATGCACTAAGGGTGTGTTTGGCAAATACAATTCCAAGTTTTGGAATCGGAATCGGGCCTTGACTTGTAATTCCATTGTTTGGTCAGAACAAATGTCTTTGGAATTGTTGTGAGGCTCTAATTCTAAGATTCGAAATCAATAAATTGAATTCCAAAGTAGAAGTAGATAATTACAAAAGGTGTATTACACGCAAATCCACAAATACATACTTATTATTGATTCCTATGTTTGGCAGAACAATCTGAAAAACATGAAGATTTGTTTAGATCGTATGTCCAACTTATAAAATGGATACCCCAATATTCATCAACCATGTTTAAAAACCATATTTGGATAATTGGCATTTATTTACTTCCACCGAAAAGCTCTCATGCATAAATGTAAAAAGGCAAACTTGTAATATTAATCTATAGAGAATTTATCTTTAAAACAATCGTTATATTGTTTATGTACATATGGTGTTCTTTCTTAGAATGTATTTGTATAGTATAGGCCAAGCTATAGAAAACTCCACAACTCAATAGGCCCCAATACATTTTCTTTTTCAATGAAATGAGCAAGGTAGAGATAAGAATCCCAATTAGGTTGGCACCCCAGCAGCCTCCCAGCCAAACCAATACTACATTCTCTCCATATGCCAGAGAAATTAAGGAAGATGAAGTCTACTTAACTTGTAAGCAATTCGTTTAAAAATTGTGTTATCCCTAACCTTTTCTTTCAACAGAAATCTTTAATGTCTTTGTATGGTACCCCAGTTTTAAAAAATTCACAACTCGATATGCTCTCCATACACTCACATTTTTAGAGCTTATAAATTATAGTAAACATAACATTTAAATTATAGTATAAATAACATTTAAAGTACACTATTGTATCTTTTCATTTGCCTTTCTTCTTTGTAACCAAGATTCTCTTTTCCTCCTTTAATTTTCACTTCTCTTACTTTTCACAAACCAAATGAAGTTGAAGAAAAGCAGAGTTCTTATTCATAAAGAAGGTAAAAAGGGTATTAAGAGACTATCCAAATTTCCTAGAGATTGGAATCATATATGTTGTATACTTCTGAGGCAGGTCTGCCTAAAGTATAACCCCCAAATGCATGTGAGTGGAAATTTTCCATGGAAGAATATGACGACGACTAGAATTTGATTTCAATCAACCAGAATTGTGTTGATTTTGGCTCTCCTATTTTTCAGTTTTGGTTTATTTACAAATTTGCCATTTTGGCTCAAATCTATAAATACAAGTGTTATTTCTAGATTTTGAGAGAGGACAAGTTTGAGAGCTATTTTGAGAGTTATCAAAGCTAAAGAGAGATAGAGCTCCCATTTGAGGGGTGAGTTCTTGTGAGGTTGTGAGTGACTTTCCAAGAGAGATAAATTGTGTGTGTGTGTATAACCTTTGGGTTCCTCCATTTATCTATAGAAAGAAGAAATCCTCCTTGGTGGATGTAGCCCAAATTTGGGTGAATCACGGTATATCGTTATTGTTTTGCTTTGATGATTGCTTGTATGTTCTTATTGTCTCTTCATTGATGTTTGGTTGATTCGATTGGGAGTTTGCACACTAGTTCATTTTGGGAACAAGGTCTTGGGTGTTTTCCGCACACCAAGTGTTTGATAAAATTCCCGAGTGAGTTTTATCGTCTTGGTCGCTAGAGATAGTCTTGCTTTAGCGCAACAAGTGGTATCAGAGCTTTGGTTGCATTGTGTGCCCGGTATTTTGGTTCGAGGTTGAATCAATTTTGGCAATTTTGGCATAGCTTTTGTTTTTGTTCCAAATGACGGAAAATGTGGAGAGTACTCGAGAATCAACCTCTACGAGCGGAGTCTCTAAGAGATGGAATCCGAGTTATGGATCAAGTGGCTCAATGAAGACGGACATGAAGGCTTTTGATGAGAAGATCAATTTTGGGTTATGGCAAAGACGAATGCAAGGCATTCTTGTCCAACAGAGGTTGCAATTAGCATTGTTGGGGGTAGAGGGACGACCGGTAGGCATGACCGATGCCGAGTGGATTGACATTGATCAAAGAGCGGCTTCGTGTATTGAGATGCTTATCACGGATGATGTGTTGAATAATGTGATAGCGGAGACCACGGCTAAAGGCATGTGGGATAAGCTTGAAGAGATTTATTTGGGAAAGTCATTGTCAAATAAATTGTTCCTCAAGAAGAAACTCTTCAAGCTTGAGATGAAGGAGGGTGAGGATATGATGAAGCATATCAACGTTTTTAATGCCTTGATAAATGACTTGAACCGGATAGACGTTCAATTCATTGAGGAGGATCGAGCATTGTTGTTACTTGCATCATTACCCGATTCATACGAGCATTTTGTGACCACGCTCATGTTTGGGAAGTCTACGCTCCGGTGCAACGAGGTTGTGCAAGATATTCAATCTCATGTCACGATGAGAAAGAAGGAAGGTGGAGGTGACGGGTATTCCCATAATGAAGGCCTTATGGCGAGAGATGGAGGTGGGCAAAATGGCGGGATGAACTCCAACCGGGGATTTAATGACGGTAGTAGGTCTAGATCGAGAGGTGTTGGTGGTAAAGGGCCGAAATGCTACAAGTGCCGGGAATGGGGTCATATGATCCGAGAATGTCCTTTGTGGATCGACAAGGTTAAGGGCAAGGTTGATTCCGAGAGGGCAACGGTAGCGAGTGCGAATTATGAAGATGAACTTGGAGAACTTCTCACAATCTCCAAGGTTAACTCTCTTTCCCAAGATGATTGGATATTAGATTCGGGATCGTCGGATCACGTTTGCTCCAAGAGGGAATATTTTGAGACTTTCACAGAAAACGGAAAAGGTTCCATGTCTTTGGCTAACGGAGAGAAGGTTTCCGTTGAGGGTGTCGGGACGGTGAAACTCAAGATGTTCGATGGGGTGGAACGCACTTTGGGTGGTGTGGCCAATGTCCCAAAGTTGTGAAAGAATTTGATATCCATTAGCCGTTTGGATTCCAAGGGTTGCCGGGTGTCGGTGGCGGGTAGAGTCTTGAAAGTCACACGCGGTTGTATGGTCCTAGCGAGGGGAGAGGAGATAGAGGGGTTGTATCGTCTAAATCAAACTTCGAGGAAGATTGGGAAGCGGTGTGCACAAGTGATCGAACGTTCGAGGCATGTCTCGTTTGTGAACAAAGTGGAGACATTGGGTGCTAGCTTTCCAAGAGTAGACGGTAGTGATGGGAGAATACCTACTAGTGGAGGGGATGGATCGAAGTCCCCCTCCAGGGCCAACGGGTGATGTTGACCCGGTTTAGTTGCACACATGCATTGGCCGATTCGAATCGAGGAGGTGTAGGACTGTGATGGATTCGAGGTGTGTGTAGCTAGTTCAAGGAAGGCCGATGAGTTATTGTTTGCGAGCATTGGCAAACGGGAGTTTTTCGTGACAAAGACTTGGTATATTTTTCGAGGGTGAGATTTGGAGGGTATGAGAGGTGAGGAATTTTTCCTCTCATCCGTGGTTATTTCTCAAGGTGGAAGATGGTGTTGATGTGTTTGAATGTTTCGTGTAAAGAAGGTGTATGCTATATGTATTGTGTGGGGGTGTACTCACCGGGTTACATGAGGAGCGAGCTTCACCGTATGGTTACATGGGAAGCATTCAGGGGAGTTCTTAGTTTAGAACTTGGTTCCTCGGCGGGTGGAGTCGTTTGGAGTCTTGGAGTGAAGACTTGCGGTATCTCACTTCATGGTTGAAGTTTGAGGTGGCTTAGCGTCGGGTGGAGCGTATTGGCTTGTTAGATGTCGGGATGATCTTAGAGCGGATTTGATGTTTGCATTCCGAGTTCGGTTGGATCGTGAGGATCGCCTGGGGGAATAGCATTAGCTTGGTAGATGGTGGGACAGTCTTCAAGCGGGTTCAATTTCAGCATTCTAGAGATTGGTTGGATCGTCAGGATCGCCAAGGTGGAGTTTGTTGATTTTGGCTCTCCTATTTTTCAGTTTTGGTTTATTTACAAATTTGCCATTTTGGCTCAAATCTATAAATACAAGTGTTATTTCTAGATTTTGAGAGAGGACAAGTTTGAGAGCTATTTTGAAAGTTATCAAAGCTAAAGAGAGATAGAGCTCCCATTTGAGGGGTGAGTTCTTGTGAGGTTGTGAGTGACTTTCTAAGAGAGATAAATTGTGTGTGTGTGTATAACCTTTGGGTTCCTCCATTTATCTATAGAAAGAAGAAATCCTCCTTGGTGGATGTAGCCCAAATTTGGGTGAACCACGGTATATCGTTATTGTTTTGCTTTGATGATTGCTTGTATGTTCTTATTGTCTCTTCATTGATGTTTGGTTGATTCGATTGGGAGTTTGCACACTAGTTCATTTTGGGAACAAGGTCTTGGGTGTTTTCCGCACACCAAGTGTTTGATAAAATTCCCGAGTGAGTTTTATCGTCTTGGTCGCTAGAGATAGTCTTGCTTTAGCGCAACAAATTGTAAAACAGTTTCTTTGTCTATCAAAAGCACCTCTGTAATAAGTATTTCCCATCCTGCATTCTGCAACAAGTTAATATATAATAAGATCGGTCACCCAACCTCTTAGCAAGCACAACTCAAACTCGAGCATATCTTCGGTCGGTCATAGTCAAAGCTCATTCAAAAACTTGGCTATGATTAGCTTATCGAAACCTACCGATCCTACGTGAAACTTCCAAGGTTAAAAAGGGAAGACCAGCTAAATAAATAGATAAACACAAAGGATCAACTCACCAAGCAATCCTGTGTAGTAGGAAAGTGGCACATCTGTATGCTGAATTTTGAATAGAGTCTCAGGAGCTGTAATGAGACTATACCCTTCCCATCCAGTTATTCCCCAAACCAAGTCATCTTTCTTGAAGTTTGGATGCCCAGAATCCAAAACTTTAGCCACTCCATATCCAACTATAGGCTGCATTGTTTAAACAATAAAAGTCAACAATACAAATTTAGGATTCTCCATAACGTAATCGAGATCATGGCTAACCACAATTACTCTTATTTAGTTATTTCAAACTCCATCCTCTCATACTAACATTACTTTTTAGCCTTAACAAACGCTTTTACACTTTTGCCAATTGGTGGGATTAACATGGCAACTGAAAATTCATCAAACTCTGAATCAAATTTACAAATTGAGTTGGGTGACAGTTAGCTTGGCCATTTTTTCTAAGATTGAATAAGTAAATGTCCTATGCATCGGTCAAATTATACCGTAAAATATCCAGGAAATTACCAACTTAAAAATTGCAATGCTAAGTTTGCACCTAAGACCCAACATTAGTAATACCCTCTTCATGGCTTTGGCATTTTATGGGATTCATGTGGATTTCTGCTTTGTGGATACTCACTGCAACTGCCATATGGACAGTTCGTTCAAATATAACCATAAAGATAGATAATAAATTAGGAAAATATTTGGGAGACATGGGTTTGGGATTAATTTGGCAACATGGACACGTGCCCGTGTGTCATTGGTGTATTTTGAGTGGGACACACCAACTCAAGGTGTCCCCACTCAAAATGCACCAATGATACGGGGACACGTGTCCCTGTCGCCAAATTAAGTTCCAAACACATGTTGCTGTAGCAGGACTCAATAAATTATGTAGCATTTGCATTCTAAAAACTGGATTTATGAACCTTTTGGAGTTTATTAATTATATTTTCCTGGCACCTATGTAAAGCTTGATTTACAAAAATTGACACAAGTTTTCTGATGATGAATTTCGTAACAGCATATGTATTCATTGTTGGGGGAGAAAATCTTGTTTTGTCCCCAGAAAAGATGATACTCGGAGTGGTTGTATTAGATTAAAATAAATGTGTTACATCAAAACATTTTAAAGGGTCACGGATAAAATGAAGCTCCAAAACCTGACCAGAACAAATAGAGAAAATGACTTTTTCTGACCTTGGGTGAGCTTGGAATATTATTGAAGGGCGGAGGATTAAGTATGCACAAATTGTGTCTCAATAATTTGATTTATAATAGTTTTACTATTTAATTGCATAAAAAATACCAAAATAGAGGTCCACCATGCACATATGCACACATGAAATACACGTGAAGCTTGTACATGTTTATACTTTCTCCACACAAGTTGGGTGGAGCCTACCCCCAAAGCGACAAAAGAAAAATATATATATATATTTATACATATTTAGAGCTTCTTACATACTACATATGATGTCCATTAATGTCGTTTTTTAAATAATAAAAAATATAATTTTAGACTGATTTTTTATGAAATTTAAATATTTTAGGGTCCATAAAAAAATCAATTCAAAATGAATTTTTTTGCTATTCTAAAAAAATCGGTAACTTTTGATCTAATTTTTTTATGAATCTCCTAAAATATTTAAATATTATAAAAAAATCAGCCCAAAATTAAATTTTTTATTATTTAAAAAAAATAGTTCGCATTAGTAATTTTTTTTTGCTTGGGCCCTTCCCCCCACCCCAAAAAGACAAAAAAAGAAAAACTCACTAAGATCTCATATTTCCTAGGCAGATTTCATGTTTTGAAAGAGAAGCAGGGTCACTTTATTATCAATGCTATTAATATATTATTCTCAAAGCATAATTGCGAAAAAAATTTGATATCTCTGATCTCTTGAAAATGTGATTAGTCAATAAAATTAGTACGGATCCATATTACTTAAGAAAATGAATCACACCAGTGACATTAATCAATTACATTTTCAATATATCAAACTTTTTTCCCAATAATTGTTTGGTTACCCAAAAGCTTCCTCATAATTTTCACATAGGTAATACTCTGTCAGAATATGCAGTTACAACCGCTAGGATTGGATCTGTCAAAAAGCAGTTGATAAAACTTCCATTTTCTGTGTACATGATATGATATAACAACTGTAACTTACGTAACCAGGCTTAAAGGAATCAACGTAGCTTCCAGAAGAGTTGGTCATACGAGCTCGCATATATGGATCGCATGAGAGGTAAAGATTCTTAACCAAAATCCCATTCGAACCTTGTGGGAGTTTAAGGGAAATAGTAGCTGTGCTCAATAACATATCAGATTCCTTGGGAAAACCACTCACGTACTCTTTGAATATTACCTGCTTGTTCTCCACTTCTGCCATTGATAACAAATCACAAAACTCTCTGTCCCTCTTTCTATATATATTATATATATCCAAAACAGATGTATACTAAACTCACAATGTGTTTATATATATATAAAGAGAGCGAAGTAATGTGAATGGCGTTTGAAGTCTTTGGTGGGGAAAAGATAAGGAAATGACTCAATGAGTGTTAGTGGCAGACTTAATATTTGACACGCAAAAAAATCCTGTAGTGAAATGGACAGATCAACGTACAAAACGTGAAGACACTCTGTATTATGGGAAATTAGTATTTTTAATATTGCACTCATTGTCACAATATACTTAAAACTATTTTGCAATTTGGTAGTTCTTTAGAAATTCATTTTAACTTTTCATTTGATACAATACATAAAATTTTCTTATTATTTTTTTGATTTCGTTGAAATTTCAAAAACCTGTATATTAAGAATTCAAGCTTTATAAAATATTAGATAAAAAAATCAGATAAAAGTGTGTTCATAGATTTTTTTGCATGAACCCTTCCACACCACTTTTATGGCAAAGGATTAAGCTCCCATAATCAATGATAAGTGAGAGCATCTCTTATATTATTAGTATGTAAGTGAGTTTAATATAAATATACATGTGTGAAACATACTCTTTAATAGTAATATAAAGGGTCCTCATATTTATACTAAACACCATTTTCTACAAAATACTACATTAGTACGTACTATTTAGGGCAATTTACAATTAGGTACCTCATTGACAATGTTTAAACATTTAAAGACAATTTACTATTAGGTCCACTTGTTATGCCACTAGCGTGGACTTCTACAAAAAGAGAATTAGTGGACCTAAGTGTTTAAAATTTATCAAAATTACTTTAGTGTTTAAAATTTTTTTGCAAGAAACCTAAGAGTACTTTTTTACTAATATTTATACAGAATACCAAAAAAAACACAACACTACATAAGTGACTCCCATATAAAAATCCAAAAATTTATTTCCTCTTGCCACTAACCTTTTTCCTAATATTTATACAGACTGTTGATACCAAATTTAGTCTATTAACGTGGACCAATCACTTGAAGACACGTGGAGATCTACCTGTCAAATACAAATATTATGGACGAGCAACTCAGGCGCCCCGAGCAACTCAGACGCCCCGAGCAACTTAAGCGGTCCGAGCAACTTAGCGTGCAGAGCATCTGAATTGAGAGAATTAAAGGACGACTGTGCATTAAATGCGCATTATTATCATACAGATGTATATGTCTACTGGATAACAGCACATTATTCTTTCACATGTGCAGCCTCAAGGCTATAAATACATTGTAACCTCCTCATTAGAAGGGGACTCTGGATTTCCTGGTAAACATATTATCGAGAATTCTAGATAAACAGTCAGCAATACAAGAACAGTGGACGTAGGCCATTTCTCTAAGGTTGAACCACTTTAAAAATCTATTGTCTTATATTTATTTATTCATTTTTATCTGTGATTAAAATAATTAGATCAAATCTAGTTTTTTACATCAACAGATTGGCGCCGTCTGTGGGAAACGACTGTACTTAGCGTTTTTCACCAAAACAATTCATCATCAATGGCTGATAATCCGGAATCCAGTAATCGAAACGCTGGGAACCCTCCAAACCCTTCTATTCCCCCAAATGTTCAAGATTTGGCTGGCATAATGGCTAATCTAGCCCAAGGGCAAACGACCATGCAGGAAACTATGCGTCAACTTATACAAACTGTTCAGGGTGGAGTGCCGGCCCAATGAGGACAACGAAGTGTTCAGAGAAATACCCGTTTACCCTCTTCATGGACTAGGCGAACACTATTCCCAGAGGAATCTCAATCTAGACACACCGAGTCATATCGTACTGAGAGATCTAATGATCCTTCTTATCAACCTAGTCGGACTTCATCAGTACGAGCTACAGATTCTCAACGAAACGTCACTCTATCTCCAGAAAGGACTAGTGCTCTAGAAAGGTTAAGTAGAGTCTCTCCTTTTGATCGTTTGGGCCCTAGGAGGAATAGAAGTCCTCCTAGGATTGCGTCGAGGAACTCCCCACGACCATCCGATCTAAGGGAAGGCTCTTCCCAATCACGACCAGCAGCTCGATCCCAAGAGGCAAATTCAACGTGATCAGTTGCTTGAACCAATAGGCCCGAGGAGGGAAATGACGCATGGAAGGGCTCTATTCAAAGGTTGGAGGACAGATTAGGAGAAATAGCTAAGGCCAAGAATCCTCTACAAAGAACTTTTGTCCAAAGGACACCATTTGTATAGGTAATTGTGGATTTTCCTACACCATCAAAGTTCAAAGCTCCTATGGTGACACCTAAATATGATGGAAAAAGCGACCCTGTCCTTTATATAGAACAATACCAAGCAACTGTCGATATCTATGAAGTTCTAGACGAAATGAGATGCAGGGCATTTTCAGGAACGCTTACAGAATTAGCTCATATATGGTACAATAATCTTCCTCAAGGGAAAATTGAGACTTTCTTTCAACTGGCAGAGCTTTTTATCGGGAACTTCTGTTTTGGAGTGAAGCTAGTCAAACGAGTAGCACACTTGCTAAGTGTTAGATAGAAGGCAGGTGAAAGCACCAGGGATTATGTTACTCGTTTCAATAACGAGAAACTTGAAGTAATTAATTATGAGGAGAAAACAACAATTACTGCTCTGATGTGTGGACTGTTGCCAAATAAATTATACTACACTTTAGCCAAAGATCCGCCTAGAACCATGGCAAAACTGATGGCGAAAGCAGCCAAAATCATGAATGCCGGGGAAGCTATGGCTGCAAAGAAGAATGCAGACACTAAGAAGACTAAGGTGGAAGATGGTAAAACCGAAAAGAAAGATCAGAAGAATAATAGTGGCAACAGGAAATCAAAAGGAAAGCAAGCACTGGAGCAGATGAAGAAATTTGGAAATTACACTCCTTTAAAGGTAGATATAAATCACATTCTGGAGGAGATCAAGAATAGCGAGGAGCTTGCCCGACCAGCAAAAATGAAGGCAAATCCTGACAGAAGAGACAAGTCCAAATATTGCGAATTCCATAGAGACCATGGTCATACGACCAAATAATGCATAGCTCTTCATAATGAAATTGAAGCACTCATTAGACGAGGAAAGTTCGCTAAGTATGTTGATCGCCAAAGTGGTGGAAAGACTAACGACCGAGGAAGGCAAAGATCCAAATCTCCTCGTCGAGCAAGAGAGGAAAAGAAGAGAGACCACGAAGATGATCCAGAAAATGACCCCAATCTCCCCAAAAGACCAAGACAGCCAGAGCGTGAGGTATTTTCAATCCATTTTGGATCATTTGAATGTGATGTTATTACAGGTGGAGATGCAGGAGGTGGAGATTTGACTGCGTAAAGAAAAGATTATCTCAATGAGGCCCAAGATTTCTCGTACATACAGCGAATAAACTTGGCAGAAGATGATCGCTCGAGGAAGGTGAATAAAGACAAACTAGTCATTGGTTTCTCTAAAAATGACCTTGCTGGTGTACTATATCCTCATGACGACCCATTAGTGGTCAAGATGAGAATGAAGGAAGTGGTGATTTCACGGGTACTGGTGGATAATGATAGCTCGACAGACATCATGTTCTACACATGTTTTGATAGTTTGAATCTGAAACTAGCCAAATTGGAGCCATATCATAAACCCCTCCTCGGCTTTACTGGCGAGAAGGTTTTTCCACTTGGGACGATCAAGTTGGATATGTTTATCGGTACATGGCCTGCTTGTCGAACATAAAGAGTAGACTTTTTCGTAATGGATAAAAATATCCAATCAGCTTACAATATCATCATAGGAAGGGTAGGCCTGAAGAAGTTCAAAGCAGTTCCATATACTGTACATCAATGTTTAAAATTCCCAACCAACTTTGGAGTAGGAGTGGTGAAAGGCGACCAGAAAGTAGCTCGGGAATGCTATTATTCATCAGTCGCACAAGAGGAACGCGAAGAATCCAGAAAGAAGACTACTACTTATCAAGTGGATGAAATATAAGACGCATAGATTGAAACTTTAGACCCTAGAGACGAGTCTCATCTCGTGAAGGGACATGTCATGGAGGCTACCGAAAATATCATTCTGGACGACGAGCATCCAAAACGAACAACTCAAATTGGTGCATCACTGGATGCATCAATAAAACAGGAATTGATAGCATTTCTAAGACGCAGAAAGCAGACTTTTGCATGGAGTCATGAAGATATGCCAGGGATAGACCCAAATTTCCTGTGTCACGAGCTCAACGTGAACAAGGAAATCAAGCCAGTAAAGCAACGAAGAAGGGTGTTCAGTCCTGAAAAGAACCAAGCCATACAGGAAGAAGTAGAGAAACTACAAAAAGCCTCTTTTATTGAGGATGTCAAATATCCTGATTGGCTAGAAAATATGGTGATGGTAAAGAAAAAAAATAGCAAGTGGAGGATATGTGTGGATTTCACTGATCTTAATAAGGCATGCCCAAAAGATCATTTTCCTTTGCCCCGAATCGATCAACTAGTGGATGCTACCTCGGGGCATGAATTGTTGAGTTTCATGGATGCTTATTCTTGTTACAACCAAATTAAAATGAAGCCTGAGGACAGGGAGAGTACCTCTTTTATCACCCCAAGGGGAACTTATTGCTATAATTTTATGCCTTTTGGACTTAAAAATGCAGGTGCAACATATCAGCGAGTGATGAACAAGGTCTTTGCAGAGAAAATCAGTAATAACATGGAGGTTTATGTTGATGATATGCTGACGAAGAGCAAGAAAGCTGTTGATCATCTAGTTGACCTAGGTCAGACCTTTGATCAAATAGAGAAATACCAAATGAAGTTAAATCCCACTAAGTGCATATTTAGAGTGCGATAAGGAATGTTTCTCGGGTACATTGTTAATCAACGAGGTATTGAGGCGAACCCTGAAAAGATCAAGGCTCTATTGGAGCTGCGATCTCCAACTACGAAGAAAGAAGTGCAAAGCCTCACAGGGCGAGTTACAGCACTTAATAGGTTTGCGTCACGAGCAACAGACAAATGTCTCCCATTCTTCAAAACACTTCGAAAAACTTTTGAGTGGAATGATGAGTGCGAGGAGGCCTTTCAAGAGTTGAAAAAATATCTAGGGACACATCCATTATTGTCCAGACCAGTGATGGGAGAAAGACTATACTTGTATCTGGAAGTTTCAGAGAATGCAGTCAACTCAGCATTGATAAGATTGGAGGATGGAGTGCAGAAACTAGTCTACTATACCAGCAAGGCTTTCCAAGGAGCAGAAATCAGATATCCAAGGTTGGAGAAGTTGGCACTAGTGCTGATTGAAGCAAGCAGAAGAATGAGGCCATACTTCCAAGCCCATACTATAGTGGTGTACACCGATATGCCATTAAGACAAGCTCTGCATAAATCGGAGAAATCAGGAAGATTGATGTACTGGGCAGTAGAACTTGGTGAATATGATATAGTTTATGAGCCTAGATCGTCGCTCAAGGGGCAGGCAGTAGAGGATTTTATTGCAGAGTTTACTCAGGAAGATGCCTCCGAAGAATAGGAGTTGAATACAAACCAACCTGTGGATGTTACAGGATCATCAAATTCAAACCTCAACCAACTTAGGTCGGTAGACGAGAAAGAGAAGATGATCAACGAGCAGCGAGAAGTGCCAGAGGAGGATAAAAGGAAGCACCAAATATTCCACCGAGGAACTCTGTCTGATTAAAAATTTGATAATGAAGTACCGGTATGGAATTTGTATGTGGATGGCTCTTCATGCACTACAAGAAGTGGAGCAGGGATTGTTTTAAATAGTCCGAATGAGATTAATGTGGAGTATGCTCTACGCTTTCAATTTAAGGCCTCTAATAATGAGGTCGAATATGAAGCAATGATTGTGGGTCTAAGTCTAGCCAAAACAATAAAGGCAGAGCAGGTCGTTGTGTTCAGTGATTCCCAGTTAATCGTAAATCAAATTTTGGGGGTGTATGCAGCAAAAGGAGAATTAATGGTCAAGTATCATGCCAAAGCACTGGAGGTTGTATCGAGTTTTACTACAGTTCAGTTGATTAGAATACCAAGATTGGAGAATGCAAGAGCAGATGCCCTAGCTCGGTTGGCATCAGCCACACGCACCGAGCTATGAAGAACAATCCCAATAGAAATCCTAGCTGGTCGGAGCATAAATGAAGATCTAATGATAAACTTCATTGCCCTCGATTTGGGACCATCTTAGATGGACCCCATCAGGGCCTATATTGAAGAGGGGCCATTGCCAAATGATAAACTGCAGCTAAAAAACTGAAGTTTAAAGTTGCTCGTTATATATTGACCAATGGCATCTTGTATAGACGAGGAATTATAGCAGGGCTAGAAAGATGTGTCCATCCCTTCGAGGTAAAAGATTTGATCGAAGAGGTTCACTAAGGGTCTTGTGGAGCCCATGCAGCATCTCAGACGCTTTTACAAAGAATAACAACACAGGGGTATTACTGGCCAACGATGAGAGCTGATTGCGTAGCTTATGCTAAGAAGTGCGATAAATGTCAACGTTTCTCTTCCATCCGAAGAACTCCTCAAGCATTGTTAACACCCATAATATCCCCTTGGCCATTTGCTATGTGGGGGATAGACTTGGTAAGACCACTTCTAACGACCAAAGGAAGATTCAAATACCTCGTAGTTATTGTGGATTACTTTACCAAATGGGTGGAAGCTGAGCCTCTCATTGATATGACATATGACAAAGTCTATCAATATATTTGGAAGAATATAATCTGCAAATATGGTCTCCCATATGCATTCATTACTGATCATGGAACCCAGTTTGATAACGAGGCGTTTGATGCGTATTGTCATCAATCCAATGTACTGAAGATCCACTCTGCACCAGGCCATCCCCAAAGCAATGGGCAAACTGAGGTGACAAACAGAACATTACTGAATGGTTTGAAAAAACGACTGGATGATGCAAAGGAAAATTGGATTAATGAGCTACAGTCTGTGTTGTGGGCTTATCGTACTACACCATGAACAACCACATGAGAATCTCCATATATGCTCGCATTTGGGAGTGAGGCTGTCATAACTGCTGAACTGGGTCTACCCACGCATAGGGTGCTTAATTTTAATTCTCCTGTCAGTGATTTTATGAGAAGATTAGACCTGGATATGATCGAAGAAGTTAGGGAAGAAGCAGCAATCAGTGATGCATCATATCAACAACGAACAACTTTGTTCTATAACAAAAAAGTGAAGAAGTGTGATTTGAAGGAATGGAATTATGTGCTGAAGAAAGTGATCCAAAAGCATAAAAAATTGGAAGCCAACTGGCATGGACCCTACAGAGTAACATAAGTTGTTCGTCCAGGGACATACAGGATTGAAACCTTAAAAGGAGAAGAATTTAAGAATGCATGGAATGCAGAGCATCTGCGCAAGTATTATCAATAATTAAAATTCTTATGTAATGTAATTTCTTCAATATGAATAAAGTGATGTTTCATCTAGCTTCTTTCTTTGTTGGAATTTTTTTCGGAGTATTACTGCTACCACACACCAAATTCAGAACAATTACCACCAACTCCGGTTAGTCGGGAATCAATTACCACCAACTCCGATTGGTCGAGAAATCAATTACCACCAACTTCGGTTGGTCGGGAATCAATTACCACCAACTCCGGTTGGTCGGGAATCAATTACCACCAACTTTGGTTGGTCGGGAAATCCATTACCACCAACTCCGGTTGGTCGGGAATCCATTACCACCAACTCCGATTGGTCGAGAAATAAATTATCACCAACTCCGGTTGGTCGGGAATCAATTACCACCAACTCCGGTTGGTCAGGAACTCTATACCACCAACTCCGGTTGGTCGGCAAACTAGGCAAGAAGCTGGACGACCTCCAGGGGCATACACTATCTAGGCAACAAGGTTATTCATACAAGATTACTACAACTAAGCAAGAACATGGGATGCAAATCATTTCATTGCTTAGGCCCAAAGAGTGACAAGTCACTATAAACAAACAGCAAATAGGATAAGTATAGTATATATATACATATATTTACCAACTAACAAACAAAGACATTCTACAAATTATTTAGAAGACAATGAAATGGCAAAAGAATAAAAATTTCTTCATTCAAATCAAGTAGAATTACATATGATGTGAAAAATATACTTCATTACATCAAAAACTCTATTCTATTGGTTTTTTCTCTTCTGCCTTTGAAATAGGTTATGTCCCAGCAGGAGGATCATCCAATGCATAAGGGGAATTTATAAAATATTTATCTCGCAGCATTCTAACATTCATTACAAATGGACAATCAAGCAAATGTTCTGGGCGAGATATCTCAAAGTTGGCATGAAGACTGTAATCGTCGAGAAACTTGGAGATTAAGCACTGAGGAATTGCCTGAGCAAGAATTCAACTAATGTCAAGCTTAAAAGGAGGCAAGGGCAAATCGAGCACTCTAGGGTCATAATAATCCCATAAGTAATGGCCCTGCTCCAATTTTAGCACACACAGTTCATTCAACCACCCTTGCTTGTACCCCTTGTTATTTAACTGTTGGATCCGAGCACCAAGATGGTAAAGAGCTCCATTATACCCAGCCATCCAAAACTCTCTGGGTTGTTTATGGAACTGATAGGTTAACCTATCCAGTTGCTCGTAGAGACTCTTCGCCAAAATTTCCTTATTTTTCGAAGCAGAACTCTGGGAAGAGAGTTGGTCGGTAAAATTCAGAATCTTCTTAGACATTTCTGCCAAAGCTTGATTCTTCGCCATCAGCTGAGCTGCCTGATTATCCAAAGCCGATTGAGTTCTAGCTTCTTCAATAGACATCCGACCAGCCCTTTCTCGTCTATGAGAAGAAGATCTTGCTTGTCCACGAGTAGATATGGAGGGTCCATCTCTTTTTAAAGTTTCCAACTCATCTCGTAAGTTGGTATTTTCTACCTCTAAAAAAGAAAAACCTTCATCATTAATAGGGACCAAGGCTCCCGAGGAAGCTGCAGCAGATTTGAGTTGTTTTATCTCTTCTTGTAAAACAATATTTTCCTGCTCCAAAAACTTAGCGATGTGCCTGTGCTATTCAATTTCAAGCTTCAGAACACTCTCTTTCTTCTTATGAGTAGAGATGAATTTATCATGCCCTTTGTCAGCACTCAATTGCTGATATTTCTTCTCGTATCCTTGATGCAAAAGTGTGGAGGATTCTTTATACTGCTGCTGGAATTCCTCGATCGTTCCTTGGAGGTCTTTAATCATCTCATAGTAGGCCACATTGTACGCAACAACGCAATCGAGCAAGCACTTTAAGTATTGATAAGCTTCAAATGCTCGCTCAGAAGCATTTGAACCAAGGATGTCAATTATCTGGGTCTCATTAAGATCTGCGTGACCTGCTTTAAAATAGTCGTTGTATTTCTTCATTAATTCTGTGTCATGAGCTGATAAGAGCTCCATTCTGGCCATAAACTAGCAAAGAGAAGAAATAGAAAGAATCAATAATGATGCAGACAGAGCAAGTAAGAGAAGAAATTCAAGACGAACAACCAAAGTTCAAAATTTTATTCATCATAAGAAGGTATACATAGTTCTAAGTTACATTCAAGAAAATAGAAAAATAAAAAACTCGAACAACTCTACACCTTCTCCTTATTTCCTATGATTTCCTCGAAAGGTTTAGATGAAGGAGTTGGTTGCTCGAAAGGCAAGGGAAGCTGCTCGACAGAAGTGCTGGCTGGTTGGAGTTGATCGAATGGATGAACAACAGGAACAATATGGACTTGATCTCTAGTCATCATGGAAGATTCATCTGAAGCATATTCATCTTCTTCTTCTTCTTCTTCTTCTTCTTCTTCTTCTTCTCCGGGAGAGGGAGGAGGGCCATGGGTGTATTGCTGGAATAACTCAGAGTTCTCGACAACCTTCAACTCCTTTAAGGATGCCACCCATCCATCTCTAAAATATTTGATGCTGGCATACTCCATTTGGGAAGTCATGACAGCCAAGGCCTTGTTCCATCCTTTATCCCAACCAACACTGAAAGATTTTTTAACTGCATTTTTCCTTTTTGCCTTCTCCGAGGAGGTCCTTTCCCTAAGGAGTTCCTCGGCAGCCTTCAACTTCTCTTCCACCTCCTTTTCTGTCGCTCGACATCTTGAAGAGCAACAACTTCATTTTCAGCAGACTTGAGCTTAGCCTCAAGCTCCTTGTTCCTTTGTTCAAAATCCTTGTTGCTCTGTTCAAACTCCTTCACCTTCTTCTCCAATTCCTTGGAGGCATTCATAGTTTGATTTCTCTCTAGCTCAATGGATTTGAATTGCTTCTCCCAAGAAACTTTATCTTCCTCGTACTTTTGAAGAGAATGTTTCAAGGATTGGGTCAGCCCAATAAAAGCTTCCTCTACTTCACTCGAGGAGCTTGAAGCCCTAATAGCTTTATCCTTCTTCAAAATGCTGTTGAAACACGTGTCAATACATGAATATAATATTAGAAAGTAAAAGACTCAAGTCAACAATACTTACTAAGGCAATGTGTTGAGCAGCCAGAGTAGTAATTCTCTCACGAGAAAGAGTATCTTCAATGCCTTGGACTTCTGGGACAGTCCAGGATCTTACCAAGCCTACAGCAGAGCTCGAAGGAACAAAAGTTGGAACACCACCTTCAACATTTGGAGGATGAGAGACAGATTCAGCAGGTCTCTCAGAAGATCTCTTCTTTAACCTCCTCGGAGGAGCTGGAACACTTTCAATTAAAGATGCTGTCTTTATTAGTGATATGATAACAACATCACTTGAAGGAGAAACAACAACAGTCTTTCTCGGTGCCCTGCTTTTTGACAACCTTCTTTGCAGCAGTAGGAGGGGGTACATCAATGGTTTGTGTCTCCTCTTTTGGGACATCTGGTTTACTTTTCTTTGCCTCCACAGAGGCAGAGGCAGATTTGTCGAAAAAGGCAGGAGCTCTTCTCTTCTTCATTAGATCGCTGATGGGAATATTCGACTCAGAGGAAAAACCTTCCACACTAGTCTCAGAGGATGGTACTTGGTCAAGATCAACCACCACTGGACGAGGACGAGCTGTGAAAGATGAAGTGTATCTTTTGTATTGCAGCAAGTAAGAAGCAGATCTAATATGCTCCTCAGCAACAGATTGGTGCAAGCTCCAGATAAGTTTTAAGTGCTTTATATTAACCTCAGTTTCCTTGGGAGGTTTCCTTTTACTATCAACTATAACAAACAAAATCAGTTGTCAGTGATGCATTTTATCAAACATAAAGAAAACAAGATTTCAAAAATAAAAACAACCTATCCCATTTCCATAAAGTGGACACCTTGGACCTTGGTATACATCATCTCTATTTAAAGGAGGGTGTTACCAATTTTTCATCACAACACCATGATCAAAATAATCCCTATTGGCATCGGGAAGATTGACAACTAACGCTCTATTCAAAAACCTAGTTTTTAAATAGAAAGCACTTTCACTGGTAACCCATCTGTAGCAATACATAATCTATGGAATCCCTAAATAAGTTCCATGAAGTTGAGTCAACCTATGTACGCCATTAACTATCCTCCATGTGTTTGGAGCTATTCTTGCAGGTACAACATCAAAGTATTGGCAAAACTCCAAACACAAGGGATTTGGCGAGAAAGAAAAGCCACATTCGGCTACAAAAAGACTGGGGAACCAATGTCCCTCAGCCAAAGAAAAATAATCACAAGGTTCAGAAAGTTCTTCCAAAATAACCCACGAAGGGATTGAAAACTCAGATCGAAATTTCTCTAACGATTCAACAGGATAAACCATGGCGAATAAAATAAAGAGGAAGGAAGAAAATCTTACAGAGAAAATAGAGATCAGTTGTCAATGAACGATGGAAAGAACGAAGGCACAAGACAGAGAAAAGATGAAGAGTTCAAAGATACAAATTTGAAAAGTGAAAGAAGACAGGATTTCTACCGCGTTTAAATACTTTACCTCGGGAATAGAGAAAAGCAATGATTACAAGGAAAGACGTTTGCATTTCCGGTGGCTAAAGGAAGAAAAGGGCATAAATATCGAAGTGGTCATGAAAATTCAAAATATTTATGAAGCCTGATACTATGCACTCAAAAAGGAGTTATATACAACGAAAATTTTCCTAAAATCCATGAAGATCAATAATCCAAGCAGTTTTCAAGCAAAATGTTCCACACTCTCCTTCAACCTCAACTGTGAAATATTGGGGGCTTCTGTTGATACCAAATTTAGTCTGCTAACGTGGACCAATCACTTGAAGACACGTGGAGATCTACCTGTCAAATACAAATATTATGGACGAGCAACTCAGGCGCCCCGAGCAACTCAGACGCCCCGAGCAACTTAGGCGCCCCGAGCAACCTAAGCGTACCGAGAAACTTAAGCGGTTCGAGCAACTTAGTGTGCAGAGCATCTGAATCAAGAGAATTAAAGGACGACTGCGCATTAAATGCGCATTATTATCCTACAGATGTATATGTCTACTGGATAACAACGCATTATTCTTTCACATGTACAGCCTCAAGGCTATAAATACATTGTAACCTCCTCATTAGAAGGGGACTCTGGATTTCCTGGTAAACATATTATCGAGAATTCCAGATAAACAGTCAGCAATATAAGAACAGTGGACGTAGGCCATTTCTCTAAGGCTGAACCACTTTAAAAATCTATTGTCTTATATTTATTTATTCATTTTTATCTGTGATTAAAATAATTAGATTAAATCTAGTTTTTTACATCAACACAGACCTAAGAGTACTTTTTTCTATTTCCTCTCTCTCGAACTTCCCTCCCAAACCTCTCTCTTAACCTTTTAACTTACTCTCATATTCTCTCAAACCTTATAACTTACTATCATCTACTGCAAGCTCAATTTTTGGTATGTTACACGCTTACAATTTACTCCCATTCCTGACTTAAAAAATGGATATATGCACTCATTTCAGATATTAAATCCTAGCAAGCAAATCTAATTATAAACCTAGCATGAAAACCCCATTATAAACCCATTTAACAATCCTAATTTGAACCCTAATATTAACACTTGTAATATATTGCACAAAAAAGATAAACTCAACATAGGGTTTTAAAACGAAAAAAAAATCTTTTTCCATCTCTGAATATACGGCAGGTCATCGCCGAAGGTGAAGCCATAACGCGGTTGAAGGTAACCGTAGGTTTGTTAATTTCGGTTGCTTCTCACCGTCATATTATTAGTCTCGGCCACTTGACACCGTATTGGTGTTTTCATGACCACTTGCCATCGTATTGATGTTTTCACGACCACTTGACACCGTAGTACATTTTGTCCAGGCCTCATCCAACTGTATATAGGAACATATCTCATTTTTCATATATATGTTCATATATGATCCTTATTAGTTCTTATATGTTCCTTATATGTTTCATTATTCATATATATGTTCATATATATTGGAACATAATCCATATTTCATATGTCATATATGTAAATGAACAATTAGGATCATATATACATATATATTTGAATTGTATTGTTTAGATAAATTTTTGTAAATTTTACATAATGCATGTATATATGTACGTATGTATGAATTATTACTTGAACAACCACATAGCATTCTATCTTAGTATAATTTTGATGTTTATTTTTTATTATTTCTTTGCAAGTATGAACTAATTAATTTGATGTTCATTTGCTAATATAATGTTGTTAACTTCTTATGCAGGTTATATAAACGGGAAGAAGTAGAAATCCTCCTATCGCATCAGAGCAGAAGAGGAGGTTGGATGTAACAAAGGAAATTCAACCACCCATATCGTCCTCATCTAGTAGTAGTGACAGTGGAGAGAGCAAAGGATATTCTCCTACGCAACACTCATTGGATAAAGTAGTCGACTAGGTAGTTGGTGATTTACTAGCGGTTGGTGAAGGGGGTACGCAGCAGTCAATTGAGGAAGTTGTTGAGAAGGTTATTGGTGATTTATAAACGGTTGGTGAAGGTGGTGCGATAAAAGCGACAAAGGTTCCAGAGGCAAAGAAAGAAGAAGAGAAAAAAGGAGAAAAATCAAGAGAGGGAGAAAGAAACGAAGAAAGAGACGACGAAGGAGAGGGAGTAAGAGAGGAAGAAGGAGAGGGAAACAACGAAGGAGAAGGAGAGAACTCCAAAGATGATACGAACGAGTCTTCTTCATCGGAAGATGAAATGCAACCATCCACATCTAAAGCTCTCGAGAAGAAACAACAGAAAGAAAAACCGACTCGGATTCACAACTGCTCTAGGGGTGCTCACCAAATAACCCCGAATCGCTAAATTAAATTCATAACCATATTGCTTATTCGATATGGAACCGATATGATGAGAGGGGGCATACTGAAGTGCATATACCATTACAAAAAAATTAGTTGAGTGGGACATAGAGAAGGAAGATTGGCATGTGATTGAGTTAGTGAAGAACTTGGGTCTTTGGGATATGATTAAACACTCCTATCGGTACATCGATTACGTATCGGTGTTGACATTCATCAATGGTGGAAACCGGAGATGAATTCATTCCATATTCCGTTTGGGGAGATGAGCATCACCCTTAACGATATGGACCATCTCCTTAAAATCCTGGTAGTTTATAAATCGGTGTATAGTACTGTTTTTTGGAAAGTTGAGGAGAAGGTTACCCGAATTAAATGGCTTACCAAATATATCGGTTGTACCGAGGAGGAGGCTGTGGAGGAATGCAAGTTTTTTTCTTCAGTACGTTTTGACTGGATTATGAATATGTGCAAGGGGAGGGTTAAGAAGTCAGGGGGATGTTACAAAGAAGCAGATTGAGAAAGATGATAGGGGTACTTGTTGTTTATGGTCGGGTGCTTGTTGTTCCCTAACAAATTTGGGAATCGAGTCTTGGTGTACTACCTCCAGTCATTGTGGAAAGTTGGGAAATGAACGAATATGCATGGGAATGGGTGTATTGGCGCATTTATATCAGCAATTGGGGGTCGCATCACGGGTATATGTGCGACAGGTGGCTGGATATCTCTCCCGTCTAGTGGTAAATATTTCAAATATAACACGTACCTTTTATTTTGTTTTGTTCTATATAAATTTACCAATTAATATGTCAATTTTATTGCAGGTGTGGATATACGACCACTTCAATGTGGTGAGAGGTTTTAGAAATCTGGAGGTTCATCCATCCGAGCCGCGTCTATGCAAATGGAGGGAGAAAACGGTGTAAAGTGATGCCTTTGCACAAATACTGGAGCTAAGGGAAACCTTGGGCGATTTAAAAGCTTCAGACGTAAGTATTATTCATTTTAAATGCAATATTTTAACATTTGTTTATATATAAACATTTGGAATTACTTGTAGGTTGTCTGGGATCCTTACCTTGAAAATCGTGAGGCCTGCCCATTTCAGGTGGTCTCGTGGTACAACGGCCTCCTTATTCGCTATGATGTCGATGAACCCTATTACCTGGAGAGGGTCCTACTCCAGGATGGCTGTGTTCAAATAATCCCTAGACTACTAATGCGCCCTATATCGGAGGAGAGGGGAAAGACCCAAGCCCACTATAAAGTTAAGTTTGATATCGAAAAATGGTATCAACTTAACTAGGTGGACCATGTTCTTTCTGATATCAGACGCTCGACTGCGGTGAGGAACATGCCTTAGGAATGTGTGGATGGGTATATGTCTTTGTACCTAGAAGATTCCATCCATTCATTCAAAATCTCGAGCATCGTATGCCCAAGCCAGAGTTAAAGTGACATCAATGGGATGTCGCAGCATCAACAAAATTCACGACATGTTTCAGCGACATTAGTGTTTTCGTGTTGCCAAAGGGTATACTTTCGGCGACATATATAGTTTTTGTGTCGCAAAAAGTTATTATTTTGGTGGGCTCCCTATTAACATTTCCCCCCAAATGTCATTTACATTCAGCGACATCAATAGGATGTCGCAGATTTGGTTTCCTACTTTCGACGACATGTCTTGTATGTCGCGAAAATATCACTCAAGTTTCGCGACATGAGTATCATGTCGCGAGATGCTTACTAGTTTCAGCTTCATCATAAGCATGTTGCGATATGTAATTTAATTTAATTAAAAAAAATAAAAACACAAAATTTATTTCCCTCTCTTTTTTCAACCAAAATACTATTTTCCCTCTCAAACATCACCTAAACTCCCTCGTAAGAAACAAAACCCAAAAAAAACACTTTTCTCTCTCCCCCGATCTCGTTTCTCTCCCCTCACTCAGTCACCATTACTCATCGATCTCGTCTTTCTCCCCTGACTGTCGATCTCCTCTCTCTCCCCTCACCTGGTCACCATTATCGGTCACCATTACTCGTCGAACTAAAATCAGGTGAACCGCCGGAGTTCCCTACCTCCAACCTGGTATCCATTACTCGTCGGAGTTCACTGCCAACCGACGGAGTTCGCTACCCAAACCGTCGGAGTTCCCTACCCCCGCCCTTCTCTTTCTAGCCCCGATCCATCAGATCCAACTTCGAACCCAACTTCCCATTTCAATCCTCAATCCGCTGCCAGTCTAAACCCAACTTCCCATTTTGTGTTGCCAAAACCCCTCTTTGGACATAAACAATTTTTTTTTTTGATAACCCTGAACCTCCACACGAACGAGCCCTTTGGACTCCCTCGTGCAAGCTAAACAGGGGGGGCACTGCGCATGTCCACCTCACACATGAGCCCCGCTTAAATACTGGTAAACCCTGCGGGGGATCGAACCCACGACCGTGCGCCTAACCACAAAGCCCTGAGGAAGCCCTCCAACAGTGGTAGGTATCCGTGGGGAGGGATCGAACTCATGACCTATGGTCAGAGTGAAGCCCATCCTTACCACTGGACCAAGCCAGGGTAGATAGACAGAAACAAAATGAAATCAGCAAAACACATATTCACATATTCACATAAATAAATCTGAAGATTGACATATTAACACTAAAAATACCTTGATTCGGGTGCTGATTTCATTTCTAGCCAAAGTGGTTGAAATGGTGTTTTGCTGTGGACAGAAACAAAATGAAATCAACAAAATACCATTTCAACCACTTTGGCTAGAAATGAAATCAGCACCGGAATCAAGGTATTTTTAGTGTTAATATGTCAATCTTCAGATTTATTTATGTGAATATGTGAATATTTATGGATGTATTTGAGTTCCTTTTCTATTAGATAAATCTGAGATTTTATTTTTTGGTTAGTAGTTGAACAAGGGAGGGAGCCAGACTTGTTAATAAGAGGCTATGTGCGGTTTTAAAAAAGATACTCTATAGAAAATGTGAAACAATTTTATGGTAATTACGAAAAACAGTACACGTTTTTTCTTTTAAATTGGAGTACAAAAAAAGTCGAAACAATTTCTCAAGTTTATTCTGCTATAAAGCATATTTGCAAGAAGAAAAAAAGAAACCATTAGTCTTCCCTAAGAAAGTTGGCAAATCAGCTAACAATAATCTATTAAAGTCAGGGACTTTAAGGAAAGATTTTTCAAAGTGAAAGGGAGAATTAATGGAAAGATAAGTCGGTATGGGAAAACAAAATTGATGAACCGAGGGAACTATTAGGTAAGAAAATTAAATAAATTATTCACTTTTAGGACTTAAAATAATATTAGTTATGGATATAGGACAAGACACATTTTATTTTCATTTTTAGTCCCTATTTTTAAATTACCGGCTGACGTGGCATACTTTTATTGGTTGACGTTTTATGGATATGGGTTCATGCCAGCGGCTTTATTAAAAAATAAGGACTATAAATTGAAACAAAGTTTTTATTGTCTTTTTTCCAAAATACATATTACAATATGTCCTATATTTACAAAGCCCCAAAATTAAATGACGTGGTACTCGAACAAATTATGGAATTTGGGGGACTTCATAGTATAAAAGTAAAAACATAATTTCAGAGTTATGTGGGGCTTTAGCCCCAACTAGGCCTGTAGTGGCTCTATCCGTATTTGAATTGAAAACTGTCATATTTATGTTATGCATATCTTTGAAAATTGTCATGTTTATGTTATGTATATCTTTGTGAAATTACGAATCATTTAATACAAAAATAAGGGAAAAGCGCAAAAATCCCCCGAACTTTGCAGTTTTTGAAAGAAATCATCTAAATTATTTTAATCTAAGCTCCCCACAACACACTGATGGCACGGATTTTTGTTGGAGTTTCATTTTAGTTTTGAAATTATTACATAGTTGTAAATGTTTAGTGGTTATTTGATTTCAAATTTTCATTCTATTTGTTTCAATTAAAATAATAAAATAAATTGTATATTTTTATTGCAACTATTTAATTAGTCTAAATTAGTGAGTCCGTTGAAAATCGATGGTTTGTTTAAAATTGAGTGTGACATAGTTTAGTACAACCTATAGTTTGACATTGTTTACACAGTATAATCTTAAGTAAGCTTTATTTTAAAAAACAAATCAATACATACTTGTTTGAATATGCTATTTGGAATAAATGTAGTCTTCTATTTAAATGGTATCTTGTAATCCACTCTTTAATCATCATTGTCGGGATATAGCCTCACATTATTGAATAGTATTTTAAATGGTCTTTTTTATGTTTTAGTCCCAACAATAATGTAGTAAAATAATTAATCGTGGTTAAATAATTTATTAATTATTGGTACAATAGATATGATGGACAAGAGTTGGATGACTCTTAGGCAAAGATTAGGTAAGCAATATCATGATGGGGCGAGCACTTTTGTTGAATTTGCAATGACCAAAATGAGCAATAATGGTACTATCCGCTCTCCGTGTAATGAATGTATGAATCGATATTGTCATAGTGGTGAAGTGGTAAACAATCATTTAATCCGACACGGGATAATGGAATCTTACAAGAATTGGGTGTACCACGAGGATAATTTTCCCGAGTGTCAAACCCGTGTATCAGATGATGAGTGATAATGAAATGGCAGATAACGAAAAAGAGGATGGGGATGAGCTTCCCAACTTAATGGAAGACTATTGTAAGGGGCTTACATGAATCATGATTGGGGGGAACGGATACAGGTGAGGCGACTGATGGTGTGCAGAAGGAGGAGGTGCGAAACATTAAAAAACTGTTGGTGGTTGCACAATTTGAGGTGTACCCACGATGCAATAAGTATATTTTGTTGAAATTCATGATTACAATGTTTTATTTGAAGGTAAGTGGCAAGTGTACCAACAAGTCATTCGATATGCTAATGGGGGTACTGTTGGAACTTTTACCAGAAGGGAATTTGGTTCCAAAGTCAATCTATGAAGCCAAGAAATTCTTACATGGCTTAGGCTTAGGATATGAGACCATCCATGCATGCAAACATGATTGTGAACTTTTTTGGAAAGATAATGCTAATCTAGAACAATGTCCGGTATGTGGGGAGTCCAGATATAAACTTAATGATGGGAATGGTAAAAAAATCCCTCATAAGGTCCTGCGTTACTTCCCTTTGACACCGAGGTTGCGAAGATTGTACATGTCGAGGAAGATAGCTGCTGATATGAGATGGCATAGTGATAAGCGCGTGGATGATGGGGTCATGAGGCATCCGGCTGATAGTGAGGTATGGCAGGACTTTGATCGAAATTATCCCGAGTTTGCTCGTGAGCCTCGAAATGTGAGGCTAGGTATGGCCACCGATGGATTTAACCCTTTGGGGAACATGAGCAGCTCCTACAGCATGTGGCCCATGATACTTATACCCCTTAACATGCAACCCTGGAAGTGCATGAAGGATCCCTTCTTCATGATGTCTCTACTTATTCCTGGGCCACAGGCCCCAGGGAAAGATATCAATGTTTACATGCAACCGTTGGTCGACGAGTTGAATAATTTATGGGAAAATGGTGTATTGACTTATGATGCCTCTTGTGAAGAGACTTTTCGAATGCACGCAGCTGTAATGTTGACGATAAATGACTTTCCTGCATACGGTAACTTATTTGGGTGGATCACAAAAGGTTATCTTGCTTATCCTCCTTGTAACGAGGATGCATTATCTCAACGTTTGAGAAGTAAGATTGGATACATAGGCCATAGATGTTACTTACCAGATAACCACTCTTGGCGAAGGAGTAGGGACTTTAATGGTAAGGTTGAGCATCGAACTAAATCCTTGGAATTACCGATGGAAAAGGTACTTATTCAGTTGGATCTCCTTCCAGATGTCAAGTCTGGGAAGCATCCAAATAATAAGAAAAGACCTCTTGATAAAAAAGAATTGAATTGGATAAAGAAAAACATCTTATTTGAGCTCCCGTATTAGTAGAAACTTAAGCTCCGTCACAACCTTGATGTTATGCACATAGAAAAAAACATATGCGATAATCTGATGGGAACGATATTGAACATGGATGGGAAGAACAAATACACTGAAAAGGCACGTCTTGATTTGGAGGATATGGGCAGAAGGACAAAATTGCATCTACAAAGTCGTCCCGATGGATCCTTTATAAAGATTATAACATCATATAGATTGACCCCGAAGGAGAGAGAGTGTTTCTATAAATTCTTAAAATCGGTCAAGTATCCGGATGGTTATGCTGTGAACATCTCGAGAGTGTGACCACAAAAGCTGGTAAATTAACGGGCCTAAAAATTCATGATTTCCATGTCCTGCTTCAACAAGTTCTTACCATTGGGATGCGAGGGTACCTCCCTAAGAATATTTATATTGCTCTTTCGGAGTTGGGTAATTTTTTCAAGGAGTTGTGCTCCAAGACACTGGTGAAGAGTGATATGGAGAAGTTAGAAGAAAGAATAGTTCTGATAGTCTGCAAGATGGAGAAGATTTTTCCTCCCGCTTTTTTTGATGTGATGGTTCATTTGATGGTTCACTTAGCACGCGATGCCAAGCTTACAGGTCCTGTGCAGTATAGGTGGTTGTACCCAATTGAAAGGTAATTGTTACATTGATAAGTTCTATTATGGATTTGGAGATATTTTTCCCAATTGTTTTACATATGTAATATTGACTTTAAAAGTGTTTTTGTGAAGGTTTCTTGGAACGCTGAAAGAGTGCGTATCCAACAAAGCTCGATCAGAAGGTTCCATTGTTGAGGCTTACATTGTCAAAGAGCGTTTAACTTTTTGCTCAATGTACCTTACTCACATCGAAACTACTTTTAATAGAGAAGAACGAAATGAGGATGGTGGTGAATGTGACCAAGGGTTGATGATTTTCACTGAAAATGTTCATCCTTTTGGATAAATTATAAGAGCGGCCAATGTGTCTGAGAACGAGCTTAATATGGCTAAGTGGTTTGTATTGTATAACACCGATGAGGTCGAACCGTATTTAGAGAATGTTCAAATTAGTTACACATGCACAACTTGAAATATTTTTTTTAATATATATATATATATATATATATATATATATATACTTATGAACCAAATTTCATTAAATAGGGAGCATATAAATCTTCTACTAAAGAATCAAAGTGGACGTGACATAACTCAAATACAATGTCAAACAGTTCCGAAGTGGTTCAAAGAGCGAGTAAGATATTTAAATGAATCTACATATATTCAATTGACATTTAACATGAACATGTAACACATTATAGATGTTTTTTCTCAGATGAATCTATTACGAACGCAAAGATCTCCAGAAGCAACTAATGAACTCTGGTCATTAGCAAATGGTCCCAATGTGATAGTGAATCTTTATTCAGGTTGCATTTGCAATGGAGTCAGATTCCATACTTGAGACCGCGACAATCGTCGTAGAAGTCTATCTAAGGGGGAACACGAGGGATGCGCGATTGACTTCTATGGTTACTTGTGCAAAGTTTGGGAAATGAAATACATGTACGGGCATAAAGTTATTTTGTTTCAATGTGAATGGTTCAACAGCGGTAGTACGAGAACAATACAAATAGATGCACATTTCATAAGCATTGATGTACGAAGTCGTTAGTATAAATATGATCCATTTTTTTTACCAAGTCAAGTGCAACAAGTCTTTTACGTTAATGATACAAAATTAGGCGCACACTGGCAAGTCGTACAATGGGTTCAACACCGGAGAACCTGGGATGTACCAGAGTTAGAGGATGATGAATCTTTTGGACCTAATGATGTCTTCTAACATGATGAAACTAATGGGGTTGTCCCAATTCTCGTTGAGGATAACAATGTTCAACATCATAGGAATGATGCCAATACCGAGACTATCTCAAGTGATAAAATTATGGAACTAACTAGAGAGTATAATGACGATGAGGATGATTATGATTGCAACAGATAGAGATGAGGAAGAGGGTGACGAGCAAATGTATTTTGATTATGATCTTGATATAGATCTTGATATAGATAGTGACATGTAGTCTTGTAAATCGTGTTTAGTCAATGGAAAATGTTCTTAACAAAGTTGTATGTTTACATTTTATGTCATTGTTTATGCGTTTTCTCCTTTTTGTAATTTAGTTTATACTATTTGATTTAATCAATGTCTCGTGTTTTATTTATAATGCAAGTTTATTTCACTTTTGTTTTAGTAGTTGCAAAAATGCCCCCCTAAACAAAAATTATGGGTCAAACCTGGATATACGACCCATATGGTGTCAGCATATGAGAAAGAAAGGTTGAATAATATTGCAAATAATAAAATGAGAATGATTGCCCTTTGGGTGTGTCATTTGGCAAATTCTTTAAGGAGTGTGGTTGAGAAGAATAAGCAGGCGACCTTGGGTAAGGAAAAAATAACAAATGTGAGTGAGGACGACGATGAGTATATACCTTTTGACTGTGCCGAAGATGATAACCATAATGAGTGTATTGATCCTCAAATAGAGAAGGTATCTTATGTTAGAAAGTGTATTTAAATTTGATTTTATCACTCATATTAAAGTTAAACTCTAAAAACATGTACTCTTGGTAATTATTATGAATGTCATAACCAATTATTTATTATATATTGTTTGTCAGGTTTCATTCATAGCCCCTGTTAGAAGATCACATCATTCTTCCACACCCACAATTGAGGCGGTTGTAACCCCTGCAGTGTTTGATACCTCTTTGCATTCTTTAGCACCCACAGGTAATGGATACAACATGTTAATTTAATTTAATGTTGTCAATATATAATGTGTTCACTCGTTTTAAATTTTGTTCTTAGCTCCTACTATGAAACGTGTAAGGGGGCCTATCGTAGGAAAAATGACGAAGAAAGTTGTGCACCGATATGGGAAGCTTAAAGTTGAGGTCCCACTTAGTGATGAAGCACCAGTGGGATTACATGCTCCTACATTTGCACAACAACTTGGCATAAAGATCAGAAATGTCGGCCCACTTCAAAACGTCTCTTGTTGGGATGAAATCGATCCCTCGATAACGGAGTCAATAATTTAGAGAGTCCGGGTATTTTTCAATACAATTATAAATTCATTTAAAATCATGTTTATATAATATTTATTAAGGATCGATATTACTATCATAGGATACGTTTGATATCAAGGATTATGATGATGACAAGGATGTTAGATTTGCCATTAATAGGAAGTGTCAGAGTAGATACCGCGATTGGAATATCAAGATGCATGCACATTATTCACAGCTAATGGAGGATGGAGTTGATCCCCAAATCAAACCATATCCAGGGGTTAAGCAAGAGGACTAGGATTACATGATTGATGTCACTTGGGTTGATAAGGCTTTTTTGGTAACCTTTACTATTTATGATTAATAACCTTCAACACACAACTTTTACATTTTTTTTTCTTCAATGTGAATATTGTACTACCATCGTAATATTAACAAATTATGATTGATATAACTTTTAATATTTATGTTTTAAGGTGCGGTCAAACCAAAACGAAAAGGCATGTGCACATTTGCCTTGGAACCATGCATGCGGATCACGATCATTTTTAGCTGCGATGTCAATCCAGGTGATGCATTTATTAATTTCTAAATTATTATATAGTTCTCAACTTGATTTTAGCCTTACTAAATTCGATTTCAATTTACGTGTCACAATAATATTGTGCATATTAGACATGTTTCACACGCATCATCAACTAGTATGATTATATTCTTACATGGATTAATTTTGATTTTAGGAGCATGAAACCAGAGTGAAACCTGGTATTGTGGAATTCTTCAAGACATCTCATTGGAATAAGAGAAACAATGATTGGATGAGTGATAAGTGTAAGGAGACACATGTATGTTTAAGTTCTTTCCCCTTTTATCCTCTTTGGTGTTTAATAAGGCAAACCTTCTTATATATATATTTTTACTTTTAAAAAAAATGGTAGGACGAGTTTCTAAAGCAAGATGCGAGATTAAATGAGCTCACAGGAGGAGAAAGCAATTGAGGTGCTTGGGAAGAAGTCTGGATATATGAGAGGATTCGGTGTTGGTCCAAATCCCTCCAACACTTCAATAGTCATACCACACTCCCAGTATCATAATGAAGAGTTCAGAAACTTGAGAGATAAAATATCGTCTCTTGAAGAACTAAACACTGCTCTGAATAAAAGATTTGATAATTTAATGACATTGTTGGAGCAAAATAGGACACTTTAGAAAAGTCATGGCGGGGAGAGTTCATCAGGTGCCTATCAAAATACAAATGAAACATGGTTAGTCTCAACTTCTCTTTAAAAACTGTAGCATTAAATAGCAAAATGGCTCAAATAAATAGGCCAAAATGCTGCCAAAAAAGCAACTAATTATGTTTGCAAAATGGCCCAAATAAATAGGCCAGAAACAACGACATAAATAGTCCAAAATATGGGCAAAAAATTGTTTATTTTCTGGCCAAAAATAGCAGTTAACTTCTACCCCAAACAAGGGTTTATTTTGGCCCAAAACAGGGGCATATTGGTGCCCAAATACAACAATAAAAATAGGTCAAAACAAGGCCAAAATGAAGTGAAAAATAGCAACTGATTACATTAGAAAAATGGACCGAATAAATAGGCCAAAAAACAACATAAATAGTCCAAAACGGGGGGGGGGGAGGGGGAATAGTTTATTTTCTGCCCAAAAATAACTGTTAATTTCTGCACAAAACAAAGGCTTATTTTGGCCCAAAATAGGGGCATATTGCTGCCCAAATACAACAATAAAAATAAGCTTAATCTTAAAACATGACTTTAGAGGATGAAAATCCAAAACAACGCCCAAACGACCCCGTAAGAGGCAGGGACAACTCACACGAGACCAATGTAACACGTAGGACCTTACCGCGTAGTCACGAGACTCTCGTTTCGAGAATACGATGATAATTTGCAAAAATCTTGACTTAGGCTTAAAAATATGCCGTTAGAGGGTGAAAACCCAAAACAACCCCTAAACGGCCCCGTAAGAGGCACGAACACCTCCCACGGGACCAACGTAACACGTAGGGACTTACCACGTAGCCACTAGACTCTTGGGTTAAGAATACGAGGATAATTTGCAAAATTTAGAGTTAGGTTTAAAACATGACTTTAGAGAGTGAAAATCCAAAACAACGCCCAAACGACCCCGTAAGAGGCACGAACAGCTCACACGAGACCAATGTAACATATAAGAACTTACCCCGTAGTCACGAGACTCTCGTTTTGATAATATGATGATAATTTGCAAAAATCTAGACTTACACTTTAAAATATGACGTTAGAGGGTGAAAATCCAAAACAGCCCCTAAACGGCCTCGTAAGATGCACGGACACCTCCCACGGGACCAACATAACATGTAGGGACTTACCATGTAGCCACTAGACTCTCAGGTTGAGAATACGAGGATGATTTGCAAAATTTAAACTTAGGCTTAAAACATGACTTTAAAGGGTGAAAATCCAAAACAACGCCCAAACGACCCCGTAAGATACATGAACAACTCACACGAGACCAATGTAACATGTAGGAACTTACCGCGTAGTCAAAAGACTCTCATTTCTTGAATACGATGATAATTTGAAAAAATCTAGACTTAGGCTTAAAAATATGTCTTAGAGGGTGAAAACCCAGAACAACCCCTAAACGACCATGTAAGAGGTACGAACACCTCCCACGAGACAACCGTAACACGTAGGGACTTGCCTTGTAGTCATATGACTCTCGATTTTAGAATACAAGGATAATTTGCAAAAAATAGACTTAGGCTTAAAACATGAGTTTAGAGGGTAAAAATCCAAAACAATGCCCAAATGACCCCATAAGACGCACGAACAGCTCACGTGAGACCAATTTAACACGTAGGAACTTACCGCGTAGTCACGAGACTCTCGTTTTGAGTATATGATTATAATTTGCAAAAATCTAGACTCGGGCTTAAAAATATGCCGTTAGAGGGTGAAAACCCAAAAAAGCCCCTAAACGGCCACGTAAGAGGCACGGACACCTCCCACGGGACCAACGTAGCATGTAGGGACTTGCCTTGTAGTCATGGGACTCTAGGGTTTAGAATACGAGGATAATTTGCAAAAATTAGACTTAGGCTTAAAACGTGACTTTAGAGGATGAAAATCCAAAATAATGCCCAAACGATCCCGTAAGAGGTACGAACAACTGACACGAGACCAATGTAACACGTAAGAGCCTAGAGCGTAGTAACGAGACTCTTGTTTCGAGAGTACGATGACAATTTGTAAAAATCTAGACTTTGACTTAAAAATATGCCGTTAGACGGTGAAAACCCAGCCCCTAAATGGCCCCGTAAGTGGCACGAACACCTCCCACAGGACCAACGTAACACGTAGGGACTTGCCTCGTAGTCATGGGACTCTCGGGTTGAGAGTATGAGGATAATTTGCAAAATTTAGACTTAGGCTTAAAACATGACTTTGGAGGGTGAAAATCCAAAACAACACCCAAACGACCCCGTATGAGGCACGAACAACTCACACGAGACCAATGTAACACATAAGAACTTACCGCACAGTCAGGAGACTCTTGGTTCGAGAATATGACGATAATGTGCAAAAATCTAGACTTAGGCTTAAAAATATGTCGTTAGAGGGTGAAAACTCAAAACAGCCCATTAACGACCCCGTAAGAGGCCCGAACACCTCCCACGGGACCAACGTAACACATAGGGACTTGCCTCGTAGTCATGGGACTCTCGGGTTGAGAATACGAGGATAATTTATAAAAATTAGACTTAGGCTTAAAACATTACTGTAGAGGGTGAAAATCCAAAACAACGCCCAAACGACCCCATAGGAGGCACGAACAGCTCACACAAGATCAATGTAACAATTTGGAACTTAGCGTGTAGTCACGAGACTCTCGTTTTGAGTAAACGATGATAATTTGCAAACATCTAGACTGAGGCTTAAAAATATGCCGTTAGAGAGAGAAAACCCAAAACAGCCCCTAAACGGCCCCGCAAGACACACGAACACCGCCCACGGGATAAACGTAACACGTAGGGACTTGCCTCGTAGTTATAGGACTCTTGAGTTATGAATATGAGGATAATTTGCAAAATTTAGACTTAGGCTTAAAACATGACTTCAGAGGGTGAAAATCCAAAACAACGCCCAAATAACCCCGTAAGATGCACGGACAGCTCACACGAGACCAATGTAACACGTAGGAACTTACCGCGTAGTCACGAGACTCTCGTTTCAAGAATACGATAATAATTTGACAAAATCTAGACTTAGGCTTAAAAATATACCGTTAAAGGGTGAAAACCCAAAACAACCCCTACACGGCCCCGTAAGAGCCACGAACACCTCCCACGGGACCAACGTAACACGTAGAGACTTTCCTCGTAATCACGGGATTCTCGGGTTGAGAATACGAGGATAATTTGCAAAAATTAGACTTAGTCTTAAAACATGACTTTAAAGGGTAAAAATAAAAAACAACGCCCAAACGATCCCGTAAGAGGTACGAACAGCTCACACGAGGCCGATGTAACACGTAGGAACTTACTGCGTAGTCACGAGACTCTTGTTTCAAGAATATGATGATAGTTTGCAAAAAACTAGACTTAGGCTTAAAAATATGCCGTTAGAGGGTGAAAACCCAAAACAGCCCCTAAACGGTCCCGTAAGAGGCACGAACACCTCCCACGGGACCAATGTAACACGTAGGGACTTTCCCCGAAGTCACGGGACTCTCTGGTTGAAAATACGAGGATAATTTGCAAAATTTAGACTTAGGTTTAGAACATAACTTTAGAGGGTGAAAATCCAAAACAACACCCAAACGACCCTGTAAGAGGCACGAATAGCTCACACGAGACCAATGTAACACTTAGGAACATACCGCGCAGTCAAGAGACTCTCATTTCGAGAATACAATGATAATTTGCAAAAATCTAGGCTTAGACTTAAAAATATGCCCTTAGAAGAAAACCCAAACCATCCCCTAAACGGTCTCATAAGAGGCATGAACACCTCCCATGGGACCAATGTAACACGTAGGGACTTACCACGTAGCCACTAGACTCTCGGGTTGAGAATAGGAGGATAATTTGGAAAAAAATATACTTAGGCTTAAAACATGACTTTAGAGGGTAAAAATCTAAGACAATACCCAAGCGACGCCGTAAGAGGCACGAACAGCTCACACGAGACCAATGCTACACGTAGGAACTTACCGCGTAGTTACGAGACTCTCGTTTCGGGAATACAACGATAATTTTCAAAAATATAGACTAATTCTTAAAACATGTCGTTAATGGGTGAAAAAAAAAATAGCTTCCAACAGGTGAACCTTTTTATCGATTGAGTTATTTATGAGCTTATTTATGTTTAATCGTTGGAAGGGATTTATTGATTATTTATTTATGGCTTTTGTTGATGTCGTTGAGTTTATTTAAATGTTAAACAGGGTGGATTTCTTGAATAAATGAAGGAAACTCTATCGAATGTTTTTGAAATTATTGAGTGTTTTAAATTGATTAACTCAAACATAAGTTTACAAAACATGTTGAGAACTGGGGGTGGAGCGTGTAACTAAAGTAAGACCATTGTTGGAAGAGATTGTTGATTATTTATTTATGGCTTTTGTTGATGTCGTTGAGTTTATTTAAATGTTAAAACAGGTTGGATTTCTTGAATAAACAAAGGAAACTCTGCTGATTTTTTTTTTGAAATTATTGAGTGTTTTAAATTGATTAACTCAAACATAAGTTTAGGAAACATGTCGAGAACTGGGGGTGGAGCGTGTAACTAAAGTAAGACCATTGTTGGAAGGGATTTATTGATTATTTATTTATGTCTTTTGTTGATGTCTCCGAGTTAATTTTAAATGTTAAAACAGGTTGGATTTCGTGAATAAACAAAGGAAATACTGTCGAAATTTTCTAAAATTATGAAGCGTTCTAAGTTGATTAATTCAAACAAACCCGAATTTGAAAATTGAGCGTCGAGGCGCGAAAATGTAAAACGACTCAAAAATAGCAAAAAGAGGCACACTTAAGATAAAAGTAGATTTTTTTCCATATTACGTAATACAATTATGGTTAGCACGTGTTTATTTATTTCTTGTCACAAATTGATGATGGATTTCATTGGGCCAGTTGATCGAATGACTCAAAGTTTCTCGTAAAATGTATATTATTTTTGTAGTTGGTGTTATTTTGAACATTTGTTGTAATCATATTCATTTGAATGAAACGAATTGCCTTTTCATGAAGAATTGTAGAATTGAATATGGTATCATTTTATGTGATAGTTTGGATGCACATTTATACAGGTTATATCATGGAAAAAATTTATATGTATGAATCTTGCAATCTTCTTTTGTAATTATTTATTGAAAAAAAATCTCTTTTAGCGACATAACATGGGCGTTGCTAAAAATCAAATCATATTCTGAATAATGACTTTTAGTGGCACTATAAATGATTTTTAGCGACATACACTGTCACCTAATTAGATGACATTTCACGACATGTTTATCATGTCGCCTAAAAGGAGACATTCCGTGACATGCTATGTATGTCACCTAAAATATGACATTTTACGACATGTATGGCTTGTCGCTTAAAGAACGACATTCCGCGACATGTATAGCATGTCGCGTAAAGAACTACATTCCGCGACATGTCATTATGTCGCGGTAAGGTATTATTTAATATAAAAAATATATATTAATATATATCTTAATAAATATATACATTTCACGACATATATCCTGTCGCGATTGGTATACACATTCTGCGATATAGATATGTATGTCGTGGAATATAATCCCAGACGGGGATACCGCGACACGGGGGGCGACAAGCAGTCTTATGTCGCGAAATGTCTTTTGCGACATAATTAATACATTTCGCAACATAGTTTCTGTGTTGCGAAATGCGTTTTTTCTTATAGTGTTATGAGTTCTTATATGTTCATTATATGTTTCATTATTCATATATATGTTCGTATATATAGGAACATAGTTCATATTTCATATGTCATATCTGTAAATAAACAATTAGGATCATGTATATATATATATATATATATATTTGAATTGTATTGTTTAGATAAATTTTTGTAAATTTTTACATGATGTATGTTTATATGTACGTACGTATGAATTATTACTCGAACAACCACATTAGCATTCTATCTTAGTATAATTTTAATGTTTATTTTTTATTATTTCTTTGCAAGTATGAACTAATTAATTTGATGTTCATTTGCTAATATAATGTTGTTAATTTCTTATGCAGGTTATATAAATGGCAAGAACTATAAATCCTCCTATCACATCAGAGTGGAAGAGGAGGTTGGATGCAACAAAGGAAATTCAACCACTTGTATCGTCCTCATCTAGTAGTAGTGACAGTGGTGAGAGCTAAGGATATTCTCCTATGCAACGGTCGTTGGATAAAGTAGTCGACTAGGTAGTTGTTGATTTACTAGCAATTGGTGAAGGGGGTACGCAACAGTCAATTGAGGAAGTTGTTGAGTAGGTTGTTAGTGATTTACAAACGGTTGGTGAAGGTGGTGCGATAAAAGCGACAAAGGTTCCAGAGGCAGAGAAAGAAGAAGAGAAAAAGGAGAAAAATCAAGAGAGGGAGAAAGAAACGAAGAAAGAGATGAAGAAGGAGAGGGAGTAAGAGAGGAGAGGGAAACAATGAAGGAGAATGAGAGAACCCAAAAGATGATATGAACGAGTCTTCTTCATCGGAAGATGAAATGCAACCATCCACATCTAAAGCTCTCGAGAAGAAACAACAGACAAAAATCAGCGACTCGGACTCACAGCTGCTCTAAGGGTGCACACCAAATAACCCCGAATCGCTAAAAAAAATTCATAACCATATTGCTTATTCGATATGGAATCGAGATGATGGGAGGGGCATGATGAAGTGCGTGTACCATTACAAAAAAATTAGTTGACTGGGACATAGAGAAGGAAGATGCGTAGTTGATTGAGTTAGTGAAGAACTTGGGTCTTTGGGATATGATTAAACACTCCTATCGGTACATCAACTACGTATCAGTGTTGACATTCATCAACGGTGGCAAATGGAGACGAATTCATTCTATATGACATTCGGGGAGATGAACATCACCCTTAACGATATGGACCATCTCCTTAAAATCCTAATAGTTGATAAATCGGTGTATAGTACTATTTTTTGAAAAGTTGAGGAGAAGGCTACCCGAATTAAATGGCTTACTAAATATATCGGTTATACCGAGGAGGAGGCTGTGGAGGAATCCAAGTTTGTTTCTGCCGTACATTTTGACTAGATTATGAATATGTTCAAGGGGAGGGTTAAGAAGTTGGGGGGATGTTACAAAGAAGTAGATTGAGCAAGCTGATAGGGGGTACATGCTGTTTATGGTCGGGTGCTTGTTGTTCCCTAACAAATTAGGGAATCGAGTCTCGGTGTACTACCTCCAATCATTATGGAAAGTTAGGAAATGCAATGAATATGCATGGGAATGGGTGTATTAGCACATTTATATAAGCAACTGGGGGTTGCATCACGGGTAGACGTGCAACAGGTGGGTGGATATCTCTCCCTTCTAGTGGTAAATATTTCGAATATAACACGTGCTTTTTATTTTGTTTTGTTCTATATAAATTTACCAATTGATATGTCAATTTTATTACAGATGTGGATATAAGACCGCTTCAATGTGGCGAGGGGTTTTAGAAATCAGGAGGTTCATCCATCCGAGCCGCGTCTATACAAATGGAGGGAGAAAACGGTGTAAGGTGATGCCTTTGAACAAATATTGGAGCTAAGGGAAACCTTGAACGATTTAAAAACTTCAGACGTAAATATTATTCATTTTAAACGCAATATTTTAACATTTGTGCTCTTTTTATATATAAAAACATTTGGAATTACTTATAGGTTGTCTGGGATCCCTACCTTGAAAATCGTGAGGCGTACCCATTTCAGTAGGTCTCATGGTACAACGGCCTCCTTATTCGCTATGATGTCGATGAACCCTATTACCCGGAGAGGGTACTACTCCAGGTTGGTTGTGTTCAAATAATCCCTAGACTGATAATGCGCCCTATATAAGAGGTGAGGGGAAAGACCCAAGCCCACTATAAAGTGAAGTTTGATATCGAGAAATGGTGTCAACTTAACTTGGTGGACAATGTTTTTTTTTTATGCCAGATGATCGGCTGCGGTGAGGAACATGCCTTAGGAATGTGTGGATGGGTATATTTCTTAGTACCTAGAAGATTCCATCCATCAATCAAAATCCCGAGCATTGTATTCCCAAGCCAGAGTTAAAGCACTCTGATAAAATGATAAGTTGTGAAACTTCTTAAATTGATTTCTTTTGTTCAAGTATTTTTCAAACAAAGTTGATGGTAATACGTATATAGGCCCATGGGATAGACGTAGCCATCAGCCTGCTTCAGGAGGCTATTGACTCAGACTCGAACCAAGAGGTTTCGGATGTCCTTGGATTATGACGTGCAAAACTTGACACCCTTATTAAGGCCAAGGGAACACAAGATCAAGAAAATGTCTCCAACGCATTAAGAAACTCGAACTAAGGCACATCATGATCCAGCCCCCAGGAAAAAATCCCCCCGACCAAAAAAACCTCGCAGAAGCGTTTAAGGAGAAAATAGATTGTATTTTAATTATTTTGAAACAATTTGATTGTAAATTTTGTATGCACAATTTTTAATTATCACATGTAGGAACAATTTTGAAACAAGTAGTATGTATGAACAATATTGTGGTATGTGATGGAATTTTGAATGTAAACTTGTAAGCGATTTAGTATGCATGGACTATATTTTCAATTTAATTCTTATTTATGATTTGGTATGCATTTTGTTTAGTATACATGGGATTTGGGATGCATTGTGTTTGGTATACATGCCATTTTATATGCATTGTTTTAGTATACATGTGATTTGGTATGCATAACACACACGGTGGGTAATAATCGTGTAGATGTCACATATGGTGGGAACTAACCGCGATTGAAATGCTTACAGTCTCAAGTGATTGTGTCATTTGAGTGGAAAAACTCACAAACTCTTTGTATAACTCATGTGTTGGGAAATAACCGTGTAGATGTCACACATAGTGGAAATTAACCAAAATTGAAATCCTTATGGTCTCAAGTGACCGTGTCATTTGAGTGGAAAAATTCACAAACTCTTTGTATAACACACAAGGTGGGAGATAATCGTGTAGATGTCACACACGGTGGGAACCAATCGCGATTTAAACCCTTACAGTCTCAAGTGATCGTGTCAATTGAGTGAAAATATTCATAAACTCTTTGTCTAACACACACTGTGGGAGATAACCATGTAGATTTCACACACAGTGGGAACCAAGTGACCGTGTCATTTCAGTGAAAAAGTTCATAAACTCTCTGTATAACACACACGACGGGAGATAACCGTGTAAATGCACTACACCAAAATAGTAATCTGGCAAGGTTTAAAACCGTGCCAAACCGAATCTGGCATGATTTAAAACTGTGCCAGAATCAGGAGTGCCAGATTTTCTGGCACAGTTTAAACCATGCCAGATTGCCCAATCTGGCATACTTCTGGCACGCTTTTAAACCGTGCCAGATATTGAATCTGACACGCTTTCGGGACTATTTTAAACCATGCCAAAATTTTCAATTAATAAAAAATATCATTTGAAAACAAGTCTCGTAGGAAAAATATTTATTCTTTGCAAAAAAAATCAAGAAAATTCAAAAATTTCGAATCTCGCACGTTGTTAATAAACTAATGTACATACAAACTTCAAAAAATTATAAATCTTAATAAGTCACAGACCAAAAAAATTGAGCAGAATTGGCCCTCTTTTCTGGACATTCTAAAACTTGTTAATATAAACCTGCATAATGTAAATCCATGACTACTATAAAATATAACAAGAACATTACAAAATCCCGCACGACCATAACCCATAAAAAATTTAATACTGAATATTAACATAATTAAATAAACAATCCCCCTCTGGTAAACCATTGACTTCTTCCTGTGTTCTATGTGGATAAAAGCTAACGATAAAATGTTATCCTACAAAAAAATAGGATACAAAAAAGAGATGATATCAGTAACCAAGTAATTATAAAAAAATCATATTCAATGTGAAAATTTTCATATACGAGTTACAATTATCATCATATTATCAAACCGGAAGTCTTGTGACTACGTGGTCAGTTCCTACGAGTTACCTTGGTCCCGTACGAGGTGTTAATGCCTCTTATGGGGCCGTTTGAGGGCCGATTTGGATTTTTACCCTCTAATGGCATATTTTTAAGCAAGAGTAAAGATATTTTCAAATTATCATCATATTCTCAAACCGGGAGTCCCGTTACTATTTGGTCAGTGCCTATGAGTTACACTGGTCTCGTGAGAGGTATTCGTACCTCTTACGAGGTCGTTTGGGGGTGATTTTGGGTTTTCACCCTCTAATGACAGGTTTTTAAGCCAAAGTCTAAATATTTTCAAATTATCGTTATATTCTCACACCGAGAATCCTGTAACTACATGGTTAGTTCCTAAGAGTTACATTAGTCCCGTACGAGGTGTTCATACCTCTTACGGGGCCGTTTGGGAGCTGATTTGAGTTTTCACCCTTTAACTACTTATTTTTTAGCCTAATCTAGATATTTTCAAATTATCATCATATTCTCAAACCAGGAGTCTCGTGACAACGCGGTCAGTTCCTACGAGTTACACTGCGCCCGTGCGAGATGTTCGTGCCTCTTATGGGGTTGTTTGGGAGTGTTTCTGGGTTTTCACCCTCTAATGGCATATTTTTAAGGAAAAGTCTAAATATTTTACAAATTATCATCATATTATCAAATTGGGAATCCCGTGACTACGTGGTCAGTTCCTACAACTTACATTGGTCCGGTTTAAGGTGTTTTTGCCTCTTAGAGGGCTATTTGAAGGCTAGTTTGGATTTTGACCCTCTAACGATAATTTTTTAAGGCAAAGTATAAATATTTTCAAATTATGATGAGATTCTCAAATCGGGAGCCCCTTGACTACATGGTCAATTCCTACAAGTTATATTAGTCATGTGCGAGGTGTTAGTACTTCTTATGGGGCCGTTTGAGGGATGATTTGAATTTTCACCCTCTAATGACATATTTTTAAGCCAAAGTACAAATATTTTTAAATTATCATCATATTATCAAATCGGGAGTCCTGTGATATCACGATCAATTCCTACGAGTTATACTGATCCCATACGAGGTGTTTGCGCCTCTTACGGGGCTGTTTGGGGGCGGTTTTGGGCTTTCACCCTCTAATGGCATGTTTTTAAGTCAAAGTCTAAATATTTTCAAATTTTCATCATATTTTCAAACCGAGAATCCTGTGACTATGGTTAATTCCTACGAGTTACATTAGTCCTGTGCGAGGTGTCCATGCCTTTAACGGGGCCGTTTGGGAGTTGATTTGAGTTTTCACCCTTTAACAACTTATTTTTAAGCCTAATATAGATATTTTCAAATTATCATCATATTTTCAAACCGGGAGTCCCATGACTACGCGGTGAGTTCCTACGAGTTACACTGGTCCCATACGAGGTGTTCGTGCCTTTTATAGGGTCGTTTGGGTGTGTTTTGGGATTTTCACCCTCTAATGGCATGTTTTTATGCCAAAGTCTTAATATTTTTAAATTATCATCATATTCTCAAACTTGAAATCCCATGATTACACGGTCAGTTTCTACGAGTTACATTGATCCCGTGTGAGGTGCTTGTGCCTCTTACGGAGCCATTTGAGGGTTGATTTAGATTTTCACACTCTAGCGATAAGTTTTTAGACCAAAGTATATATATTTTTTAAAATTTTTGACATATTATCAAATCGGGAGCCCCGTGACTACGTGGCTAGTTCCTACAAGTTACATTGGTCCCATGAGAGGTGTTAGTGCCTCTTACGGGGTCGTTTGAGGGTTAGTTTGGATTTTTACCCTCTAACGACATTTTTTAAGCCAAAGTAAATATATTTTCAAATTATTGTCATATTCTTAAACTAGGAGTCCCTTAACTGCGAGGTTAGTTCCTACGAGTTACACTGGTCTCGTACGAGGGGTTCGTGCCTCTTACAAGGCCATTTTGGGGTAGTGTTAGGTTTTCACCATCTAATGGAATATTTTTAAGTCAAAGTCTAAATATTTTCAAATTATTATCATATTCTAAAATCGGGAATCTCGTGACTACACGGTCAGTTCGTACGAGAACTAGGGGTGTAAAACGGATGAATACAGAGCAAATACTATAGTATCCATATTCGTATTCTTTAACTCCATGCACCATTGTGTCCATATTTGTATTCGTCCGGATAATAAATACAACTATCCATATTCATATCCTCTTGGCTTTCCCATATTCATATAATATCCTTATCCGTTTTTATTATTTAAGACACATTAATGCATAGATAGGTTATTAAACACTAATTTAATCACTGAATCAAATATATAATTCTCTAAGTAAGATATGAAGAAATGCGTGAAACGTCAAATTAAATTATAAAAGAATGTGCGAACATAAATACTAACCTTAAATGCCATCAAATGAATATAATCAATATTACTTTGCATCAAGGTTCTAAAAAACGGGGGGCGTGATCGAGGCGTGGAGGCCAAGCCTTAAGCCTTAAGCCTTAGAAGCCTAGGCGGGCCTTAGGCGTAAAAAGGCGTGAAAAGGCATTTAAGCCTTCTTAATATATTTTAAGATTTTTTAACCATAACAAGGCTATTAAAATACTAAAATTGTACATATCATAAAAATATGTCTGAATATATGGAAATTAAAATACTATTTGATTATTTTGGATGAGATAATGGTCCGGTTAGTAAAAAAAATCTTTAAAAGGCGATATCGTTTCAGTAAAGCATAGTTGTTTTTTAGAAAAAAGTGCGCCTTAAGTGTTTTACCAAGAATAAGGCGTAAAAAACTTAAGGTGGGGCGTTTCTCCCAAGCCTTAAGCCTAGCTGTGCCTAGGCGGGTTTTTTAAACAGTGCTTTGCATCTACTAATTCAAATGATAATTGATATTACAAACATAATTGAAATAGTAGCTTGCAGTTGGGTATTTTGTTCCCGAAAGACGATTTGTCATCTCAATTTTTTTTCCAAACATTTACAATCCCCCCCTTCATTCCAATCATGCTCACTTGGAAGGAACTCGTAATCATGATCCAACTCCGTTAAGCACTCAAAATATCCTCTCAATTCTATGGCACTCTCAGATACGTAGAATTCTAGTTTGACAATTGAATTCCATATTCTTTTTAGATTTCAAACGAGTTTGTCGTAATGCAACATCCCATATTTTGATTTTTTTGAAGTGATGAACCAACATTCTTAACACTATTTCGAATATCTCAATGAAAGTATCAATCACTTTCAACCGATTCCTAACAATAAAATTAATAATATGAGCAGTTCAACGAGTATGGAACATATCACCATTTGGGAGAAGAACTTGGTTACCATTCAACTATGACTTAATACACTCAACCATTGTCTTATTGTATACGGCATTATCCACCGTAATGGTCATAAGTTCTTTTTATCAATATTCCACTCTAAGATTCTAGTCTTCACCCATTCAGCTACATAGAAATAGTCTACATTTTTTTTTATTAAACACCAAATTAAAACCCACTTGGCTATTATTGTAACACAAAATATGTTATATAAATAAACTTATGCTAAATGCTATACTTATATTATATTAATATTAATATTATTTTATACTACAAAATATTTATATTATTTAATTAAAAAATATTTAAAATAAATAATAAATATAATTATTTTACGGATACGGATATCTGCAAAAATGGATATCCGTCAATATGGATAGTCCATCTCGGATACAGATTATCCATCATGAATACCGCATTATCCGTATCTTTATTCGTTTTTTTGGATATTTAAAACGTATATTCAAATTCGCTCTTTCGGATACTTATTCGAATAAATATCTGCTAAATTCGGATATGAATACCGGATGGATTCGAATTTTTGAATATCCATTTTCACCCCTACAAGTTACATTGGTCCCATGCGAAGTTTTTATGCCTCTTACGGGGCCGTTTGGGAGTTGGTTTGGGTATTTAACCTTTAACGACTTGTTTTTAAGCCCAATCTCGATATTTTTAAATTATCATCATATTCTCAAACCGGAAGTCCCGTGACAACGCGGTCAGTTCCTACGAGTTACACTGGTCCCGTACGAGGTGTTAGTGCCTCTTACGGAACTGTTTGGGGGTGGTTTTGGGTTTTCACCCTCCAATGAATTGTTTTAAGCCAGAGTCTAAACATTTTCAAACTATTGTCATATTCTCAAACCGTAAATCTTGTGGCTACGTGGTCAGTTCCTACAACTTACATTGGTCCCGTGAGAGGTGTTTGTACCTCTTACGGGGCCGTTTGAAGGCTTCTTTGGATTTTTACCCTCTAACAGCATATTTTAAAGCCAAAGTATAGATATTTTCAAATTATCGTCATATTCTCAAACTGGCGGCACAGTGACTATGCAGTCAGTTCCTACGAGTTACATTTGTCCCGTACGAGGTGTTAGTGCCTCTTATGGGCTATTTGAGGGTTGTTTTGGATTTTCACCCTTTAACGACATGTTTTTAATCCAAGCTAAAGATATTTTTAATTTATTTTCATATTTTCAAATCGGGAGTCCTGTGACTACATGGTTAGTTTTTATCAGTTACACTGGTCCCGTGCTAGGTGTTTGTGCCTCTTATGGGTCCATTTCGGGGCGGTTTTAGGTTTTCACCCTCTAACGACATGTTTTTAAGCCAAAGACTAAATATCTTCAAATTATCGTCAGATTCACAAATCGGGTTTGAATGGTGTGAGAGAGAGAGAGATGATGCAGAATAAGTTTTTGATTTTCTCCCTCTAACGGCATGTTTTTAAACTCAAGTAATGCAAGGTCACGCGACTAAGAATGTGTCTCAGAAGTGCGTACTCTCTAGGCTCAAGTGCAAGCCTGTCGCTCAAGTAATAATCCGATAAGTCGAGTATCGATCCTCAAGAAATAGGACAACAGAGTTGTGACGACATTGGACAGACGAAGGAAACCTAACTTTGACTCTAAAGAAAAAGGGAAAGATGATTTGATTTGAAGATTGACTACAACTAAATGCAATTTTGAAATTATGAAAGAAATGCAACTATTCTAAATTACCTAAAATATTAACGATGAATGATTTAAAACTCGAACTATATGATGAAGAAAACAGGACGGGAATACAATCCCTCAACCCTAGTGTATTACAGGTATAAAACTAATCTAAATTTAAGTGATTAATTAGACCCAGAATTTAGTACTCCAAAGCATTACGTATATGAGGTTCAAGCCCGCACCATACTTAATCAGAGGACGAGTAAATTGGTACACGCGATAGCGACACTCGCATTGCATTCTAAAGCATCCCGGTTACCCGGAAGCAAACGAGATCCAAAGATCTACAATGGTTGTATTGCTACGCAATACGGTCATAATAAATCATTAAATTTAGAGGATTAATTTTACACACATGCAACTACGACATCAGGTTGATTTCATGCATCCCGACCTTAGAAACTTAGCCTACTATGATGAAATTAATGAAAACTAGTGTTGAATTGCAGGAAATTATGATTAATCTAAGGGATAATTGAAGAATGGTGTAGAAGGAAGATTAAACAGAGGAAACTAATCAACTAACTTACCAAAGCACTAAAAGCATCAACTAAAATTACTTGTCATCACAAAAATCTGCACAAACTTCAATCTTGGAAATAAAATTTCAATAAATCTTACAACTAGGGTTTTACTTGACAAAGGAAATTAGATGATTTTTTCGACCTCTAAAATGATAAGAAATAGGGTTTAAATACCCTACAAGACTCCAAGAGTTTTAGCTTAACGAGGACTCTCCATTAGAGGAAGAGTAAGAAAACAAAACTTCGACATTCAGATCGGTCCGGTATTCTTTCAGTTCGGTCCGTCTTGGATCCGGATCGATTCTTTTATTTCTTGGTCGAATCGATTTGGTATAGATCGATTCGTTTAATTTCTCTCAACTTTGATCCATCTTAGGTCTGGGGTTCATCGAAACTTTACATTTCGGATCGGTCCGATTTGTCTTGGACTTTTTCTTCTATCTTTGACTGCTCATAACTTTCATATCGGGATTTCGGTTGAGGTGTTGTTTCTTCCTATGGACTTGTAAACGTGATATCTTCAACTTTTCTTTAGATGCCTCGTCAGAATTTTGGGTAAAAATTATAACTTTTCCCTTTTGACTTTCCTTCTTTTCTTTCTCTATTCTCCCGATTTCTTTCGTTCTTTATTGACATCGAATACCTGTAAAATTAGTACAAAATACCAGAAACTCGGGGTGTTTATTAGAATAAGTCAATAGCAAGATTATGAGATAAAATCAAATCAATTACGTTGTTCGAGGTGCTAAAAGTAACTAAATTAAAGGGATAAATTTGGAAGAATTTATGCCTAATCAAATCCCCCTAACTTAGAACTTTGCACGTCCCAAGCAATGTAAAAGAATCCTATCAAAGCTGAACTCTTAAAAATCAATTTATTGGGATAAAATACCTTTTTTTCGGGCAAGCGATTACATTTAGTATATGCAACAAGCCTTTAAACCCCTAGGTCACCCTAGTAGGACGAGTGGTGTCTCGTGAGGGTTTGCAACGAATATACCCACAAAATTCGACTTAAAGAAAACTCAAAATACGCAAATATTGTATAATTCAACCCTTCCTAGAAAATAATCATCATCAAGTCATTGTTCAAGAGTCTCAAATCATAGCGCGTGTGTGCGAAGCCAGAAATTTTAACCGCGGATTTCCACCGATTGACCATTACGTTACTTATCCAAAAATTCGCTTTGATTTCAAATTCTCACGGAATGCTCTCTCAAACGAATCACTCAAAATGTGGCTATTCTCTCGGTGTGCATGATATAAAGAGTAAATATATTGGAACCAAGTTCACGCACGCAAGTAGAAAGACAAAAATTTTATAGTGATTGGATCTTATAAACGGAATATGGTTTGAAAAACGGGAACATAGCCTCTTATACATACATCTTATCTCTTTTATTATCTTTTTGTATCTTAGCTTTCCACGCGGTAACTAATTTTGCAATTTGGTCTCGATTAGGACTTTTTCGGGTAAAAGGTGTATTGGGTGAAATTGGAAAAAGGTTAAGAATTTTGGAATTGAAAAGTTTTGTTTATGATGTCCGTTAGTGCTTTTTCGAGATTTTGCTCATTTTATTCTTCTTTTTCTATTTTTTTTCTATTTTTCACTCTTTTCTTTTCTTTCTATTTTTTTGAGCATTTCTATTTTTTTTCTCGCCCCTTCTTATGCACTTTTCGGACTTAAATTATGAATTTTTCCATTTTTCACAATTTCGGGCTATTTGGGTTTTTCGGGTTACCAAACGAAAAGGATAAATTATTCAGCTCAATTGGGTTACGAAATGGATGATTTTTCACAACTTTTTCTTGCCAATATTTTTGCGTAACAAATGATGTCCTACTTCATTGTTCGAATTACTTATTAATTTACCATATGCGTCTCGAGATTAATTTAATTTAGAGATTCGTAGCGCGCTTTTTGAGACAACATTCCATTTCCCATCACCGATCAAAACAAATAATTGAGATCATCAATGACTTATTTAAAACGCTGAATTAGAACTATGAGTTAACCATTAACTCGGATTGATATTAAAACTCAAAAAGATCGATAGGCTCGAAATCTCACCGAGTTTTGTTAATCTCCACACTTATTCGTTAAGTCGTCAATTTTCTTTCAATTTCCATTTTTGGTCAATTCTGGCTTTATGCATTTTGAAATTTTCAACTGGAGACTTTAAAACGACTTTTAATGATATTTTTGTAACATTTGAATTCCAATTTTTATTTATTTTGAACAAAAGATATTTTTGGATTTTTCAAGATTTTATGATTTTTTTTTCGAATTTCTGGGCATTTTTGAAAATTTGTGAAGTTTTAGAAATACGCACTTGTGACCCCCCTAACTTAGACTTTTGCATTTTCCTCAAGAAAAAAGGACTAAAATCTAACTCAAAGCGAATGAAAAGTGCAGAAAAATAAAACAAACAAATATTAAAATGCATGAAGACACTAAATGACCCTAATACATGACTCAATAATACAATAAAAATCACCCCATACACGTCGGGGGTGCGACGACCTCTCATCTCTCCACAAATTCACCCGACCCCACTCGTAGGATCCGATGCTCTCCTTATTTCTCCCGTCCTAGGATTATAAACCAACAATCGGAACAAGTTGGGACCTCGCGACAGACCGGGAGACTCATCGTGACTAATTGGAAAGGGATCCTCGTGATGCTTACTCAAAGCGTGTCCTGCGTGCATCGACTTGGAGGAAACACCTAAGTTTCTTTCCATTTTTGGAACGCATGGGTCATGCTCTAGGTCGGATGAAACACAACTTTTATCCTCACTCGCCATCGGGACCTCTAGTGGTATGGGTGGATGGTCACAAAGAAGGAATTCATCGATTTTATCTTTCCATTTGCTTTCTTCTAGGTGACTACATGAATCCAATAGAGTTTGGACTTCATCGTTAAGGCTCTTATCTACCGGACCGAATTCTTTTTCAAATTCTTCCATGCTCATGTCCCCTGGCTCTCTCTCGAGTAGTGCCTACGTCCTCCCTTACTTGCTCGATCTCCAACTCCACCATTTCTCTCTCTTTTAACCCTTCTCTCTCTCTCTCTCTCTCTCAATCGCGATATAAGTTCCCTCGCTCTGATGACTAGACACTAAGCAAGCTTCTAAGGCGTCTCCACAGAAATTTTCCTCAATGTGCTCTTCTACGATCTCATCAATTAGGCTTACCGCGTGAAGATCATCTTCTTCCCCCATATGTTAAGCTATATGGAAGATGTTAGTCTCTAAGGTCATGTTCCCAAAGGTGAGATGCATCTTCCCATTTCGAGTGTTGATAATAGTGTTAGCTGTAGCTAAGAATGGGCGCCCAAGAATGAGGGGAACATGACTGCTCTAGGCGAAGGAGGGCTCCGTGTCCCAAATTACAAAGTCTACCGGGAAGTAGAAAGTGTCAACTTGGATGATCACGTCCTCCACTATACCTCTTGGGATCTTCACGATTCGATCCGCTAACTGGAGAGTGATCTTTATGGGCTTGAGGTCTCCCATATCAAGTTGCCTATAGATGGCGTAAGGGAGGATATTGACAGTTGCTCCCAAGTCAAGTAAGGCTTTTTGAATTTTATTTTCTCCAATGATGTAGGAAATGGTGGGTGCACTGGGATCTTTGAATTTTGGCGGGAGATCATTAAGTAGAATGAAGCTCACGTTCTGTGCTAAAAAGACATTTTGCTTTACCTTCCTCTTCCTCTTCACTGTTAACAAGTACTTGAGGACTTTCGCATAAGATGGAATTTTCTTAATGGCATCGAGGAAAGGTAAATTTAACTTTACTTGCTTATGCACGTCTAGCACTTCATCACGGGGGTTTCCTTTGTGGGAAGGAACCAACCTTTGAGGAAATGGTGCCGCAGTGGGTGGTTTCACTACTACCTCGGGCTCACTAGTGTCTTCTTTATCACTCTCATTCTAGGGACATCTTCGGCCTCTTTCGTGCCGGGAGAAATCTCCTTGTCCCTGGTTGCGTCATGTGGGAGAGGTGATAAATCAATGACTCTCCCATTACGAAGAGTGGTGATGTTCCTTAGAAGTGGAGCTAACACTAGCTTGACCGTGGGGAGGTCTTTGGCCCTGGGAAGGAAACCTACCCTTCTCTTGGATACTCAACGATGATTGCAAATTTGAAATGTTCACATTCATGTCGTTGATCATGCGCTCATGCCTAGCATTATTTGCATTCTGGGTATTGATAAAGTGGCTGATCGTATCCTCGAGATTTCTCCGCGGTGGAGTGATATATGCTCCTTGAGGTGGTGGTGCTTGCACATGTCCTTGCATGTGTGGATCTTGTTGAAAGTGCGGTGGTGGAGGAGGGGCAACATGTGAATTAGGATTCATCGCAACATGTTGTTGCCCATAGCTAAAACCAGGATGGTTTTTCCATAAAGGGTTGTACGAATTCTCGTGCGGTGCACCAAAATTACCTTTGAATTCTCTTATATCACTGACTTGATCTTGAAGCATAACTTTGTAGGCAAGTATAGTCGGGCATTCCTTGTTGAATAACCCACCTCACAAATCGCACACACATTCTCGACGGGGTTTGGGATGGATCCAGTTGGTCCTCTTCCATATACCTCATGCAGGTCTCGCAGTCCTTTCTCAAGTATATCGAGTCGACTGTCCATCATAGAATTATTTTCTATATGAAATAGGTCGGACGCCAATGGAGTGGTGGTCACTTGGCGATTTCGATTTTGAGCATTAGGGTCAGATGTATCCCAGAATTGGGTAGTCTCGGTGACATACCTCAGGTGAAGCTCATCATCGTTGGCGTCTAAGTTGATATATGGACCATCATACATGGTTTCAATTAGTTGCTTGGAATTAATGTTCAGCCCATTATGGATAAAGGAAATGATTTACATTTTATCAAAACCATGATGGGGACACGAAGTAATTAACTCATTGAAACGCTCGAAGTATTGATCGAACGACTCATTTTCTAGTTGTCAGAAAGTTTGAATTTGAGCCTTAATGGAGTTCGTTCGATGTGGAGGAAAGAATTTCTTGAGAAATTTCGATTGTAGCTCGTTCCATGATGAAATCAAATTTGGAGGTAAAGACCATAGCCAGGTCTTAGCCTTATCCTTTAGCGAGAATGGGAAGAGTTTAAGACGGAGCATATCTTTTATGTAAGTTTGATCACTAAGAGTCTCGCACGCCTCCTCAAATTCTATGATGTGGGAATATGGCTTTTCTGAATCCATTCCATGGTAAGTGGGAAGTATCTGGATTATCTTATTCCTAAAGAGAAATTGCCCTGCATTATACGGGAGTAAAATTCATCCTGGAGTGACAGTGCGCTCCGGGTATAAGACGTCTCTCAAAGGGCGATACGGGGCTTCTTCCTCACCGGTAGCTGCACTACCGTGTTGTGACATGTCTCTCTCTCTTAACGACTTGGTATCCTCACTTGGTATACTCGGAGCGCGCTCTGAAATGTGTCCTAAGAGGGAAAACAAAGTATTATTTGCAATTGAGTGTGACGGTGTGGGAGGTGGAACCCAGAACTGTGGAGCGTTAGGAGTGTGAGGGCTATCAGGGTCGTACTCGACTATTGGATTTTCGTGAATGTGGGTTGGAGTATTATGGGGAGTTGGAGTGAGTTCAGAATTTTGCATTAACCGGCTTATGAGAGATGATGAGAAATATTTTTGTGCTTTTTTTAAAAAAAATTATTTATTTATTTATTTGGATTTTTTTGGAAATTTTTGGACAAAGTTTTGGATTGACTTGATCTAATCATAAGTCTACCTACTTCCCCGGCAACGGTGCCAAAAACTTGACACGACTAAGAATGTGTCTCATAAGTGCGTACTCTCTAGGCTTAAGTGCAAGCCTGTCGCTCAAGTAATAATCCGATAAGTTGGGTATCGATCCTCAGGGAAATAGGACAACAGAGTTATGACGACGTTGGACAGACGAACGAAACCTAACTTTGACTCTAAAGAAAAAGGGAAAGATGATTTGATTTGAAGATTGACTACAACTAAATGCAATTTTGAAATTATGAAAGAAATGCAACTATTCAAAATTACCTAAAATATTAACGATGAATGATTTAAAATTTGAACTATATAATGAAGAAAACAGGACTGGAATACAATCCCTCAACCCTAGTGTATTGCAAGTATAAAACTAATCATAAATTTAAGTGATTAATTAGACCCAGAATTTAGTACTCCCAAGCATTACGTATATGAGTTTCAATCCCGCACCATACTTAATCAGAGGACGAGTAAATCGGTACACGCAATAGCGACACTCGCATTGTATTCTAAAGCATCCCGATTACCCGGAACCAAACAAGATCCAAAGATCTACAATGGTTGTGTTGCTATGTAATACGGTCGTAATAAATCATTAAATTTAGAGGATTAATTTTTCACAAATGCAAATACCACATCAGGTTGAGTTCATGTATCCCGACCATAGAAACTTAGCCTACCATGATGAAATTAATGAAAACTAGTGTTGAATTGCAGGAAATCATTATTAATCTAAGGGGGGATTGAAGAATGGTATAGAAGGACAATTAAACATAGGAAAGCAATCAACTAACTTACCAAAGTACTAAAATCATCAACTAAAATTACTTGTAATCACAGAAATATGCACAAACTTCAATCTTGGAAATAGAATTTCAATCATCTTCAAACTAGGGTTTTACTTGACAAGGGAAAAATTAGATGATTTTTTCTTCCTCTAAAATGATAATAAATCGTTTTTAAATACCTTACAAGACTCCAAGAGTTTTAACTTAACCAGGACTCTCCATTAGAGGAAGAGTAAGAAAACAAAACTTTGACATTCGGACCGGTCCGATATTCTTTCAGTTCGATTCGGCTTGGATCCGGATCGGTTCTTTTATTTCTTAGCCGGATCGATTCGGTATGGATCAATTCGTTTAATTTCTCTCAGCTTTGATTCGTCTTCGGTCCGGGGTTTAGTGGAACTTTACATTTTGGATCGGTCCGATTTGTCTTTGACTTTTTCTTCTATCTTTGACTGCTCATAACTTTCACATCCGGATTCCGATTGAGGTGCCGTTTCTTCCTATGTACTTGAAAACTTGATATCTTCAACTTTTATTAGATGCTTCATCCAAATTCCAGGTAAAAATTACAACTTTGCCCTTTTGACTTTCCTTCTTTTCTTTCTGTATTCTCCCGGTTTCTTTCGTTCTTTATTGACATCGAATACCTGTAAAATTAGTACGAAATACCAGAAACTCGGGGTACTCATTAGAATAAGTCAATCGTAAGATTATGAGATAAAATCAAATCAATTACGTTGTTCGAGGTGCTTAAAGTAACTAAATTAAGGGGATAAATATGGAATAATTTATGCCTAATCACAAGGCCTTGCTCATAAGGGCAGGAATGGTTCAAATAGTGGGAGAGAGACGACACGGAATAAGCATATTGAAGTGGAAAAATGATTATGACAATGATAAGGATGAATGGGTTCCACACTAAACTTCACATCTTTCTTATATAAGATAGAATATTTCTTGTTTAGGTCATAACAAATAACTTTGTATGTTAACTTGAGATGTTGTTATTCCCCATGGTAAAGGGCAAGTTCTATTTATAAGGAGTAAGTCTTTGGAGAAGACAGGCGTCTTGGTTTTTTCAATAATATAGTGGGACATAGGAAACCTTGGAGACTTTTTATAATTACAATGATGTAGTGGAAATCATTACACCAAAAATAGCAATCTGGCACGGTTTAAAACTGTTCCACGTCAAATCTGGCACGGTTTTGAACTGTGCCAGAATCAGGTGTTCCAAAATTGCTATTTTTCTGGCATAGCTCAAAAGTGTGCTAGATTTGACCAAACATGAACACTTCTAGCAAACTTTAAAACTATGCCAGAATTTGATATTTCTAGCACACTTTAGGCACACTTTATAACTATGCCAGATCGAGTACATTTTGATTCTCTTTTGGCACACTTAAAAACCGTGCCAAAAATTGATACACTTTTGGCACGGTTTTGAACTGTGCCAAATTTTTTGGATCAAAGAAAAAAAATTAATTATTTGAAAACAAGAAAATTCAAAAATTACGAATCTCGAAAGTTGTTAATAAACTAATGTACATACAAACTTCAAAATATTACAAGTAATAATATAATAGTTCACAGACCAAAAAAATTGGGCAGAGTTTCCTCTATTTTCTGGGCATTCTAAAATCTGCTAATATAATACCTATGTAATGTAAAGCCCGCATGGCTATAAAATATAACAATAAAATTACAAAAGTCCGCATGGCCATAAAAGCTAACAATAAAACTACAAAAGCCCGCACGGCCATAACACAAAAAAATAGAATCCTAAATATTAACGACATTAAGTAAATAATCCCCTTGTTGTATACCATTGACTTCATGTGTTCCACGTGGATAAAAGCTAACGACAAAATGTTATCCTGTAAAAAAATAAGATACAAAAGGAGATAATATTATTAACCAAGTAATTGTAAAAAAAATCTTATTCAAGCTAAAAATTTGCATATACGAATTAAAATTATTATTGTATTCACAAATCAATTTTTTTGTGACTACGCAGTCAATTCCTACAAGTTACATTGGTCCCATGCGAGGTGTTCGTGCCTCTTACGGGGCCGTTTGGGTGCTGGTTTGGGTTTTCACACTTTAATGGCTTGTTTTTAAGCCTAATCTAGATATTTTCAAATTATCATCATATTCTCAAATCGGGAGACCCGTGACTACGCGGTCAGTTTCTATAAGTTACATTGGCCCCGTGCGAGGTGGTCATGCCTCTTATGGGGCCACTTGGGGGCTGATTTGGGTTTTCACCCTCAAACAACTTGTTTTTAAGCCTAATCTAGATATATTAAAGTTATCATCATATTCTCAAATCGGGAGACCCGTGACTACGTGGTCAGTTCCTACAAGTTACATTGGTCCCGTGCGAGGTGTTCGTGCCTCTTACGGGGCCATTTGGGTGCTGGTTTTGGTGTTTACCCTTTAACGGTTTGTTTTTAAGCCTAATATATATATATTTTCAAATTATTGTCATATTATCAAACCGGGAGACCCATGAGTACGCGGGCAGTTCCTACAAGTTACATTGGTCTTGTACGAGGTGTTCGTGCTTCTTACGGGGCGTTTGGGGACTGGTTTGGGTTTTCACCCTCAAACGGCTTGTTTTTAAGCCTAATCTAGATAATTTCAAGTTATCATCATATTCTCAAATTGGGAGACCCGCGACTATGCGGTTAATTCCTACAAGTTACATTGGTCCCGTGGGAGGTGTTCGTGCCTCTTACGGGGCCGTTTGGGTTTTCACCCTCAAACGGCTTATTTTTAAGCCTAATCTACATATTTTCAAATTATCGTCATATTCTCAAACCGGGAGACCCGTGGCTACGTGATCAATTTCTACAAGTTACAGTGGTCCCGTGCGAGGTGTTCGTGCCTCTTACGGCATCGTTTAAGAGCTGTAATTTTGTTTTTACAATAATAAGATGTCCATGTAATTTACAATTGATTTTATTATTATTGTTATTATTATTAATTTTGTTTTTGTGTGTATGTATGGTGGTAGTGGTGGTGGGGGTGGGGGAACTATCATTTGGTAGTTGTTTGTTTTGTCATTTGTATTCCAGGCTAGTAAGTCCCTTGGCGTCTGGCGACTATCTTGATATTATGATGAAGAATGCAAGAACTAGAATTTCAACATTCACCAAATATGAATCTGAGCAAATCACGGGTTCATTTAATTTCCTAGCACTGAACCATTACGCCACATTCTATGTCAAGGACACATCTCGCAACCTCAAAATGGATTGCAGGGTCTTAGAGGTAGACATGGCCTTAGAGTCTACATGTATGTTAACTAAAGACTAGTTGCTCAGTGCTAAAATGTACTTGCAAATGACTTGAACTTGATTAGCCTTATTGAATCAACTCTACCTAGCTCATGTTTGAATTTATCATTAAAGCTTCCTATTAGTTGAATCAACTCTGCCTAACTCTACTTGTTGGCTCTATATCGATGAAGATAAATAAAAAGAAATGCATAAGTAAAACAAGCAATAGTATGAGCATGTGCCATTTTTTATGCAACTTCGGAGACTCCCATTTAAATTATCTTTGAGTTATATAGTATGATACATTCATCAATGTCCTCAACAACACCAACCATCCACCAGTACTTATACGTTGCAATAGTCTTGAGCACAAAAACAACATTCCTCGTGAAATACAAGTACCCAATCACCACGTTATATCATGATAATTGCAACAAAATAACAGGCTGCATCACTGTGGCATGGTAGTAAATATGTTAGATAGTAAGTTACAGTTTAAAAAATCTCAAAAACACATAAATGAACATGATTAAGCAAACTATCACCACTAAATGATAGAATATAACTACACTATCTGTTCACTCCAATGTTTAAAATCAAATACAATGCAAAATCACCCTTTAAAATAGAAATCTACAACACATGAATATCATAATATCTACCTTCCCTCTTTTTTTTCCCTCCACGTTCTTTTTTTCTAAGTCCCATATAAACCCTCCACTTACTCTGGTAGTAACAAACCATCACAACTTCAGTCCCCCCTGAAGCTGCTGCTACCAGAAGACTTCTTGCTACTGTATTTATTCTTTCCAATGTTTAATGGAACATATCTCTATTTAATCATGTGTATGATTTGGCGCTTCATAGTAAGGACGAATAGAACAATCCAATAACAGAGAAATATAGGCCAAAAGACAGGCACATCAAACATGGAGAAAAAGGTCATAAAAAATACAACACGAAAAGATTTCGTCATGGAGTACCATAACTTAAACTTGGGGAGGCAGCGAATGAAAGGTTTGAATTCATCAGAACCTTTAGTAGGCAAGAGAGGGCCATCTGTCGAATCGATCTCTGGGTCAACAAGTGGGGACAAAAAAAACAATTAATAAATTGATAAAATAGATGCACAAACCATAACTGGCAATGTAAAACCCATAAATATAGTAAACCCTTAGAACATGGATGCTAAAATGACAGTCCCAACCCATTAATGAATAACACGAGGAGTAGTTTTATCCATATAATACTGAAAAAGCTTCCACATGTCATGCCTCCAAATAATACTGAGATAGGTAAGGTTTCCATGTTATAAGATTAAACCCAATGATATAAGAACAACTATTGTACCACTTCATGTTTATAAGGACCACACACAAAACCATGTTACATTATAATTTACTACAATGGTACATCAAAGACCATTAAACATTATTCAGTTGCATAAAACTCAATAAGATTGATCATTCAGTATTAATGTAAGACAAATAGACAACATACATATTAATCACTAAAAACAATAAATAATTAAATGAACAATAACATTGAACTTACTTCGAGGGCTTTTCAGAAGAAACCCTCTCCGGATTCCTGCAAAACCCTAATTCTTCATTCAAACCAAAATCATATCACACTAACAAATACAAACCAACACAAATATAATATACTCTTATATATATATATATAAACATTGATATATGGGTATTGTAAGTTACTTAGTGGGGAGACTAAAAGAGATCGCCGCCACAATAGAGGTCTGATGCTTGGGAATATATCAACTGAGAGGCCAAATTCGTTTGATTCTGACCAGTGAAAGAGGTTGTAAGGTCAGTTCATTTGAGATTCCATAAAATATGTGAAGAAGACTACCAGGAACGAGAATCTGTTGATGAAATACGAAGTATGGAGAGAGTATGAGCAAGAGTGAGGTCGATTGTGAGAGATGTGAGGGTTGAGATAACAGTGGGGGAAAGAGGAGAGAACGTTTTGGGATTTTTATTGGAGGGAAAGACTCCCGCTTTTATTTTCTAGGGTATTTATATTTTAGTTAAGTGTTCTAAATTTTGGCACACTTTTAAACAGTGCCAAATTTTGGCATGGTTTTAAAGTGTGTCAGATTATCATTAAATCGTGCTAGAATTTGGCACAGTTTTAAACTGTGCCAAATTTTTAATATCAGGGTGTGCCAAATTGTAATTTTGAGTGTAGTGAATGGATATTAGAAATTTGATGGTTATTATTTGTGTGATATTTGATGAGTAATATAATAAAAGAAGTGAATTACCTATAGGAAGGTGTTGTACATGACAGAATGAAGTTGAGAGAGAGAGAGAGAGAGAGAGAGAGAGAGAGAGAGAGAGAGAGAGAGAAAGGCTCGTTGTCGGAGGAGGTCCATCATAAAGAAAACATCTAATAAGGGGGTATGCTTCTGTTAAAACTTTATTGATGATGTGAAAAGGGTATAAAAATCTATACCTCAAAAACATAATTATTTATTTCTAACAATAATAAGTTTGGTTATATGTTTTTATATCGGTAATTACATAGTTGAATCTCAAGAGCACGTGAAAAAAGAAAATAAACCATTATTGTTTTATAATGCTTTACACTCGTATATCCTAAGCTAGAAATTTGAGATTAGGATTGAATATCAGGCGAAACAATGTTTAGCACAATATTTATAAACATGTTGACGTTACAAGTTTCAATAATTATTAATTTGATCAACAAGTTTTCTAAACATATTACATGAGTATTGCTCAATTATTGGTTCTCACAATTCACATAGAACAAAAGTGTTATCAAGAAACAAAAGAAAACAAAGAAGACTTCATGTCAATATATTTTGATCCTAGTAGAACTGAATACGTACTAAAATAAAAAATGGAGTAAACAGTCTAGGATGAGGTTCCAAATATTGCCATTTTTAATACGGATATGCTTGATTGTGGGTTAAATTCAATACGGATATGTTTTCTTGTGGACGAGTAATACCTAATGCCTAGAAATATGATACCACCAAGATACAAAGTATCTTAAATATTAGGATCATGATTACTTTTGCATGTCTGAGGTTTTGCTGAGAAGGTTTAATATACTTTCATTTTTGAATTGCAAGCACTTTATAATTTTTCTATTTTGAACCATTTTGTTAACCTTTTCTCCTAAAATGTTGTTGAACTCTTAATTGGTTACCAACTGTCCCACAAAATGGATGTTATTAGCAAGTCCAGCTTAATTGGCAAGAATGTTATGGAGGAACTTATGTAACGTACTAGTTTTAGTGGGTTGAATGTTATGTTAATTTACAATTAAATACTAGAGAGGAAATGGAAGTTGGGGTTTGAATTTTGAATTTTTAGTCATAAGGAATCTTATATCGCACTTGCGATAATTTCAGTAAAAGGAAAACTCATAGTTTGTTCAGCTAACCATCAATCTTTTATCGATTTGTTCATTTTTCTAATAAATATTTTGGTTCAATATGCAACAATGAAGATATAAAATGAAACTTATGAGTTAGAATCAAGAATATAAGTATAAACCACAAATTTATTGATGCCATATCATCTCCCGAAATCAAACCAACTAAATCGTATGTGTTTCACTTATTTGTAAAGTCAAAATCAAAGAAATGAACCTTTTAAAACAAACTCAAATAAAAATAGGAATTAACAAAGAGAACATGATAATATAATCAACCAAATTAAGTACGAAGAGCTACAAATATGTATAGGAACAAAATCTAACCTTTACATGATCAACATCATACATTGGTCTAGAAGAAACATCCCGATTCAGGAGTTGTGTTACAAATCTATTATAGGCAGTGGCTCAATAAAGGCCATAGAGGACATATATTCACCATCAATACTTGGTACAGTTGTTAATAAAGGCTGATTAGGTAGTGAAACAAAAACGTCATTATTGGTATCCATGACAAATAAGAATGTTCACTTAATCCACATGTCTTGTACTCAGAGTTGGCAAGGTTTGTTTTCACGCTCAAATTCTCCAGTCTATGTATGGCCTGATATAAATAAGTGACATGAACTTTAAATAAGATGCAAAGTTTAGTACACATCATAGTAACACTAAATGAACTATGAATTATGTTTTGCCCAATCAATTGAAAAGGGATCCTTCACATTTTGGTTTGCAATTAGAAAATCCACTATGGGTCTAGGCTGAATAATCATTCACTACATAAAAATTGCTAACTTATCATGGTCAAAAACCGTGATAAGGCAAACTTGTCAAGGTCTTTGATCGTGATAAGTTTGGGGTGACAAAGAAAGTTGTCACGGACGTGTCACAGTCAAAGTCCGTGATACTAATTAACTTTTCAAGGACTTTGTCGTGACAAAGGAAACTTGTCACGAAATTTGACCGTCACAAGTCTATGACAAAGAAAACTTATCATGGTCTTTAACCGTGACAAGTTCGTGAAAAAGAAAAAAATTGTCCCGGACTTTGAGCGTGATAAGTTTCATTTGTCACAGACTTGTCACCGTCAAAGTCCGTGACAAATTTAGGCATAATTAAAAAAAGCTGTTGGGTAGTATGGCCACTGCCATTGCCCAACAGTATATTGTACCTGTTACAGCATATTTAAACATGTCAATACAGCATATATATCAAGAAACATTCAATATTTTATATTCAAAAATCAAATCAGATAAATACAAATGTGCATAACCAACCAAAAAACATCCATAACCAAATAAAAAAAATACAAATAATATCCAACATTTAATATCCAAATCAATTAAATACCAAAAATGTCACGGAATAGGGTCTTGAACATGTCGGAGGGGGAAAGTAGTCCACACTACATATGATTTGATATATCCATCAATTCGTCGAACACCTTATTGTACTTCCAACCACAAAGGTGAATTCTCTCTTTCGAGCACAATATGTGTGACGTGAACATTTGCCTCTATATCTGGCATGACACATCCATGAATCATGCTATTTGGGTGTGTACTCGGGTTCCTCAACCCCCTAGCTATCGGTGTGCTACCAAAGATGTCTATTAAATACACGCTCTGCCAACCCATTGTTGATATAGGTCGTTCGACGGGGTTCACGATGGGAAATGTATCATCGTAAGGAGGCAGCGAGTGGGTGCGTATCGGCGATGAGGGTGAGAGAGATAGAGCAGTGGCATCCTTGTCCACCTCCTTTGCCTTCCCCTTGACCTTTCATGAGGTGTCCCCCAACTCAAGCTTCATGAACTCAAACATATTGATGACCGTCGCCTCCAACCTTTCTAACTTATTGCCATGGGTGTCATCCTTACGTGCCAACCCGATGTTTCTCATCTCCATCCCAGTGAACCTCAACTTCCCCACACGAGAGCTCACCTCCTACTCCTCCCCTTGTGATCTGTCCCAGGCACTTAGCATAGTGCGTCTTTAGCCAAAGATGCATTATCGAAATCAGACTCCTTGTCATGCACTTCCTTAATCTTTGCCTGAAACGACAATTTTTACACGATTAGTTAAGTTAATAAAAAACTTATAACGTAATTAGAAAAAATTAAACAATTGTAAGATATTTTTATAACTTATAACCGTGGCTTCCACGCTCTGGGCCACCTCTTTATCCTTTCCCTTCTTCGTCCAAATTGCCACATAGGCATCGAGACAATGTGGCCTACCCCCAGGGCCACTCCCCGTCTCTTGAAATAAAATAATGTAAAATTAGTAAGTAACTCAAAGTAATGCTAAATTAGAATAACATAATAATAAAATTAAAGAAAAATAAAAACTTACCATCCTATGCTCCACCTATGCGTAAGACGTTCTCCCGGAGTAGTGCACATCCACATTTTTCACCCGGTTTACCCTCCCGGATTGACGAGATATCAACTGTCGCTCCTTGATCTCATTGTCAACAAACTGTTGTCCCTGTGCCAATGAGATCGTCTCCTTCATCGGTACGTCATCGCTCACTCTCAATATGGACTCCCGGGTCTGCCCAAGGTACCATGCCTGCATATTTTTCTTCCACGTTTTCCATTGATCTCTCAACTGTTCGAATGTGGAGTCGCATACATGTGGGGGAAGGCCGAATTATTGCTGTAAAAAAAATAAAAACCAAATAGAAAGTAAGTGTTAGTTGTATTTAAAATATAAAATATAATAATATATAAATATAAATATAAATACTCTACCTGTAGTGCCCCCCAGATGACCATCTTGAGCTCCTATTGCACCTTCCTCCAATCTGTGTACCTCAGGCTGACGATTGACTTGGGCAATTCTAGGGCTCTAGCCAGTAAGGTCGTCTTGTTCTCGATGACTGACCCCAATTTGCTCCATTTTGGGGGCCTAGTGTCAGACGAGCCTTCGTTGCCTTCGCTGCCATGATGCCCTGATGAAGACATTTTCTGCAAAAATTATTGTTATTCGTACAAACATCTATATGAAAAATGATCAAATCCAAATGTCATTAGTACAAAAATGTATATCAGGTCATGTCATGGACTTTGGATTAATGTTTAAATTGATTAAAATCCAAATTAACATATTCATTAACTAAAAAACTAATTTTGACTCGAATTAGATAATAATAAAGCAATAGAAGAATACAAGTTAACGTCATTATAACTTTAAATATTGTTTTAATAACAAGTCATGTCATGGACATTGAATTAATGCTTAAATTGATTAAAATCCAAATTAACATATTCACTAACCAATTTTTTTTTTTTTATTCAAATATGATAATAACAAAGCACTAAAAGAATACAAGTTAATGACATTATAAATCTAAATATTGTTTCAATATTGGGTCATGTCATGGACTTTGAATTTATGCTTAAATTGATAAAAATCCAAATTAACATATTCACTAACCAAAAAACCAATTTTGATTCAAATTCGATGATAATAAAGCACTAGAAGAATAAAAGTTAACGACATTATAAATCTAAACTGATCAAGTACAAATGAATTAAATGCATTAAACTATCTTCCCATAATAATAAAGCACTAGAATAATACACCCACTGGTTATTACATATAATTGGAATACTTATTACAAATCTAAAAATTGTTTCAAATTCGGGTTATCATAAAAAATGGATTGGTATTCGGTAGGAGCAACCAAGTCATCCACATTACTGTTTAGACGCTTTGTCGCATGTAGGATGATTGACCATGACTCGTTGTTGATATACTCCAAGTAAAACACTTGTTTGACCTTTTAAAAAGCACAAACAAATGGATCATTGCTCACGTGTTCATTGCTCTTTGGCTTGGACAAGTTAACCATGATCAAATTGGTGCTAGGATTAACTTTACAAGCATTTTTATCCTCCAATCTTACCCAATCAAAGTAAAATACAACCTCTTTGAAGCTTATATAGTCCAATTCAAATATATTTCGAATTACACCATAGTAAGTCATTTCAGTTTTAACGAGGTTTTTATCTTTCGTGCTCGCTCGAAAATAGGTAAAAGCCTTGTATGAAATGCCCGAGTTTTGTACATTTGTATTTTCATTGTACACCATTGCACTCAATACGTAACCGTTCAATCAATACTTTCTATAATCTTATGCGATGAACAAGGGTTCAGTGACTAGACGAGCAAGCGTTGATGTTGCATCACTCGTCCTTAAGAGCTGAGAATATAGATAAATTAATTAGGTTGGTTGTAAAGCTTTATTATAATGTGACATTTAATAAGATATATTTTCATCATAATTACCCCGTGTGACAACCACAACCTAAATTCGATGTCTGATTGTGCCATTATTTTTCGTATTTTATTGTTCCCACATGCATCATATTTTCTACATTGACCGTGACGAACGTATTACGAAATTAATCGTGTATAAAAATTAAAATAATATAAAAGTTATATATTATAAACTTACTTTTTCCATTCTTAGACATCTTCATGTGTGTCAAACAGATAATGTGTTAATTATTCATGTGGTAAACTCATTAATTTCACTTGTTTGCCCATCACCTGACCACCCTCATCGACGAACTCATCACTGTTATCTACACTGCTCGGGTCAGGCATATATTCCCGAGTCTAGATCGATGACTCCATGATGATGTATTCCTATGCTATTGATCCTTCAATGTATTATGTATTCTCGACATAATCTTTAAAAACTTTCGTTAATCTTTCAAATGGATACATCCATCGATATCTAACTGGGCCGCAAAGAAGTGCCTCGTCGCATAGGTGTACCAAAAGGTAAACACTTATGTCAAAGAATGATGGGGGAAAGTACTTATCAAACACACAAATCACTTCAGTTACCGCTACTATTGCGTCCACTATGTGATCTCGATTGACTACCTTCTCACATAAAAATGTGAAGGAGATGCTAGTTTCCATAATATCCCTCCGCAAATCCTTGTGCTTAGAGAAACCATTCTTAAACAATAGAGGAACCAATTTCATGATCACATGCCAATCGTGCGACTTACACTTATGTAAATCATGGGTAACATAATTCACAATCCTTTGTAAGTTGGACAAAAAATTAGATGGAACCTTTAAATTATATATAGTGTCTAAAAGAACCTTCCTTTCCTCACTCGTCAAAGTAAATGCATCAGGGGGAATTATTGTCCTTCCCTAACTATCTTTTTTCTACCATAGTTATGGCTTAAGTTTCAACGATTTAAGGTCTTTTCGTGCATTTTTTACATCCTTCGAATGACTCCCCCCAAGGCAAGTGCCCACAATATGTTCATTGATGTTCTTCTCTGCGTGCATCACATCTAATACATGGCGCACCAGGTTATTCTTGCAATAAGGTAAGTTAAATAAAATTGACCTCATAGACCATTCCTTTCTTGTATCAGTTCCATTTCTAGTTGGAGCCCTCATATACTTTACATTCTTAAATTTGGGATTCTTACCAGTCATATTAGGGGTATAATCAAAAGATAGACTTTTAATTTCCGAACCTAAAAGTTTTCTCGGATGTAGCCTATGTTCACCCCCCGATAAAAATTAGAATTTTTCTCGAATCTAAAACTATGAACGGGGGGTAAAAACCTCATATGGAAATGGTATACATTTTTTGAGCTAGCGGTGAGATGTAGAGATTCAGTCTCCTCTCCACAAATAGGACACTCTAAATAACCATTTACTACACAACCGGAGATAGTGTCCCATAAGCTAGAAAATCATGAATTTCCCATATCAACTTAGCTTTTATCATAAACTCTTATTTTTTAAAAGATTCAAATGCTTACACACCCTCTTCCCACAATTCATTTAATTCTTCTACCAAAGGATCCAGGTAGACATCGATGTATTCACTTGGTGCCTTTGACCTAGGTATCAACAAAGACAATATCGAAAATTCAGGTATCATACACTATGAAGGAGGGAGGTTGAGTGAGGCTAGGATCATTGGCCATACACTTTGATTAGTGCTTAGATTTCTCAATGGATTGAAACCATCTGTTGATATTGCCAAATAAATGTTACGTTGTTCCCGAGAAAAAATGGGATACCCATAACTCATCCTCTTCCTAGTTGTAGAATCAATAGGATGACGCGTGATATTATCCCATACTTCTTCCCTAGTATGCCAAGTCATTGCCTCCGCTATCCATGGTACTGTGAAAAACTTCTTTAATCTAGGCCCAACGAGAAAATATTTCAACATTTTTTAAGGCACTCTTGAGCTTGTGCCTTCCTTGCCAGTAGATTGGATGTATTTAGGTTCATCGCATATTGGAAACCGATCGAGATTTTTATACTCCTTTCGGTATAGTATGCAGTCATACACACAAGCATGAATTTATTTATACTACATTCCCAAACCTTTCAAACTATTCTTCATAGTGGAATAGTTATTTGGAAGCGTATTCTACTTGGGTACCAAGCCCTTCACCCAATTCAAAATTCACGTCACGCTATTATGAGAGAAACTATATTGGGTCTTCAAACTACGTAAACCAACCATGGCATGTAAAGTTGTTTGATCTTTCTCACAGCGAGAATACAATGGTTGGGTCACCTTAAATTTTAAACTCTAGTAGTCATCGTTAAGGTTTATCCCAATATCTTTATGAGCACCTAAACCTTGTACATCGTCAGTGACCTTATTCTCTTACACTTCATGAACTCCATACACGTCATCAACTAAATCCTCTAGAATATTATAGTCTACATTATCCTCCTTCACTTGTACATCTATCCTACTTGTTGAAGTATGTTGTGGAGGTTGCTCGGGGATAAAAGGAACTTTCGATCCCCTGTGAAAAATCCAAAATCAATAACTATCTTGCATACCCCATCTTAAAAAATGTAGTTTAACTATTTTTCACTCAAACACCTTGCCATTACCACACATACCACACGAACATGGGAACTCTTCGTTATTATGACATCTCTTAGCGCATTTCACAAATTCATTAGCACCTCGGCGGAACACATTCCCTATTCTATTTGTCTCACCCATCCACTCTTTGTGTATAGGATATCCCATCACAGCTACTACAAAGAATCACCTATTATGGGTAAGAAGCATATACTCATGGATTAGTATAAACTACATTTCATCTTTCGGTGTTATATTATAAAAAAAATATGAATCCTATTTCCTCCACATCCTCTAAAGGGTGAGTGGTCCTATCCCATTCAAGACCGCATATTTCTATGATATACTTAAGAGATCATGCACATTGTTGAAATTTGAGAAAAAATTGGCAACATATCCCCATAGTTCTCCCAGTACACGACATATATTTGCAAGTGTAAGTGTTATTTCAATTGATTTATCAACTGAAATAACACTTAACACTGTATCATCTAGTATGTACCTAGCGAACATTAAGATATGGCAGCAGAACATCCCCCAAAAGTAACAAGTTTAAGCCACTAAGAATATTATTATACAAAAACTATATCATCCCAAACTGTCCAAACGGGACAATTGAGATATCTCATTACAGGGGTAATGACTCTCGAATGGATTTATGGGCTATTGAATGCGTACACATAAGAATTAGAAGGCTAGTATCTATGTACACTAAATGTAATTTAAAGTAGTTATAAATGTTACAGAACCGTTATTTCATGCATTCACATGAGAATACATGCATGCATTCACCCCCCCAAAAAAATGTTATATAACAAGTTGATTTAGTGTAAATGTACACATGCATGCTTAGATTATAGGCATATGTAAATTTATAGTAAATCAACTTGCATATGATTACTTATTACATTTCACCCTCGTTACTTGTTATATAACACTTGCTTTAGGGGTGCATGCCTGCAAGTATTTTCATGTGAATGCATGATTACTTATCACCTTTCATCCTCATTACTTATTCGCTAATAATGTTTATAGTGATGATTTATACATGGTTATGTTTCATTTCGCATTACTAATTGTTTAACAACAAGCTTTTAAAATTTATAGTATGTTTCATTTCGTATTACATAGTTATGTTTCATTTCTCATTACTAATTGTCTTATTTATATTTTGTTTAATCACGACCCTAAATGTTGAAATTCCTAGGGACAATCAACTCAATGGCCATCTAAATGTTCAAATACACCAGTCAACAACAATTCTAGAATCCCAAACAACAATGCAAATAATAATGCGTAATATTAGAAATTCTTAGGGCCATCCAACTCAATGGCCATCTAAATGTTCAAATCCACCAGTCAACAACAATTCAAGAATCCCAAACAATTCAACAATCTCTATGTGTAGATATATAGATAGAGAGATGTACCAAAAACCAAAAATCAAATAGACACTATATACCAAAATCCAAATACCAAATACCAATTTTCATTTCAAATTCAAATTCAATTTTAATTTTAATTTCAATTTCAAATACCAATTTCAATTTCAATACCAATTTCAAACACCGATTTCAATCTTAATACCAATTTCAATTTCAAACACACACACACTACCCCCCCCCCCCCCACCCTACACACACACACACTAACCACACACACTGACCCAAACACACACATTGAAATCTTTCCCCCCACTGACCCTAAAACACACACACTCAAATCATGGCACACACACACACACTGACCCCAAAACATAGTCACACGCTGATCCACACCCACACACACACTAACCACCAACACACCCACACACAGAAAGGAATGTCAGAGATAGAGATAGATAGATAGATAGATAGATAGATAGATAGATAGATAGATAGATAGATAGATAGATAGAGAGAGAGAGAGAGAGAGAGAGAGAGAGAGAGAGAGAGAGAGAGAGAGAGAGAGAGAGAGAGAGAGAGAGAAAGGAGGGAATTGAAACGAGGGAAAAAAAAGATCCCATAGGGCTTTTAGTTATAAAATTTATCATGGGCGTGTCACAGTCTTTGACCCGAACAACTTTATAAGGTTGTCATGGTCTTTGACCATGATAGACCGTGACTAGTGCACTTGTCACGGTCAAAGATAGTGACAAAAAATGCGTATTTTTTATCATGGTCTTTGACCATAATAAGGGTGACTGGCTGAAGGGTGTTATTTTAGACTTTTTGGTGTATTGATTCTTAGAGATACATCTGATAAAAAAGGATGAAATCATTTTAGTTTCGTAAAAAAACAATGAGAAGATAAAAAGTAATATATATATATATATATATATATATATATATATATATATATATATATATATATATATATATATATATATATATATATATATATATATATATATATATATGCGTGTGTATGTATTTACGTATGTATCTTAACATTACCAATGTTCAAAGATAAACCACTATGAGCAGTTCATAAGCTTGAATGGAATCCTTGACATCAAAAAACACCACCCCCAACATCAACAAAGTTCGTCAGATCATTGCGGAAGAAAGATTGATGAACTAGTAAGTGAAACCTGATGTTTACCGTACAATTTATTGAAAAGCCTCACTAAGTTATTTTAGCAACTGATAAAAAGGTTTAATGAGGTTCGAAATAATTTTTGAAGAAACTCTTACAAAAATCTTAACCAGTACACAAGATGTGTTAAAATATTTTATTTGAACAATTTATTCAAGAATCTTGGAAATAGGTTTTTAGATTAAACGTAAGTCTAGGTAGCAGATTGTAGTAATGGAAAACTAAAAAGAACACACATGAGAAAATAATTTTTTATGTGGTAAAACCCACCCAATTGGGAAAACATCCACGGAGGTCTCTATACCTAAAAAAAATCCACTAAAACAGTTAAGGTTGCAAGCATTCAACAATTCATATAAACAGAACCTATTCTAAGTCCAGAAATATACCCACACTCCATGGTATTAAATCTGACTTCTTTAAGGATTCTGAATTTGTCCTTTCTCCGTTCTTTAGCTTTGCTTCCTTTCTCCGTTTTACTCCAAGTCGACTCAAAAGTCAGAACCTCTCTACCAACAACAAAATTTTGTGATGGTGAGTGAATGTGTAGTGAGTGTTGTGCATGAAATCCCATACATGCACTCGTATACACTTAATTATAAACATTACTACAAATTTATCACAAATCTAAGAATGAGAATTATTTTTAACAACTCCGAATTTAGACTTAACTCTCTTTCACAAAATAGTTTCAAGATCTGATTTCTAAACGGATCTTTAAAATAAAGATCCTCATAAATTATTTATACACACAAATTTTTCAAAATTAAAACTTATCAGATCTGTAATAGGTAAGTCGTTATTTTAGTTTTGTCAAAAATAAGAGATGTTGGATATAAAAAAAAAATTAGAAACATTATATGAACAGTTACCTACATGAGAAGTTGATTTCTAACTGAAAGAAATCAAAACAACCTATAAATCTAAGTGAATTTATATCACTGATCTAGATATACAAGTTTCTACTAAGAAACGAGATCTAAAAACGTGAGGTTATTGCAAGAGAGGTTTAGACCAAGAGGACATAGGAAATAAGAAACCCTAACTCTCAAAACTAATTTGTTGGAAAAAATTTCAGAGTTTTTTTTGTAGGAATTCTATTTCTCTCTCTTTTAGTTTCTCTCTTTTTCTTTCTTCTCTCTTTTCTCTCTCTTTTTTCTCTCTGACACCCAGACTTTCAAAATCTCTAAATGGTTGAGACGAAGGCTCCTTATATAGGATAGATGGAAGGATCTGGAAGGCTATCCCAAATGAATGGTTGAGATTAAAATGATTGTTCGAATTATTAATCTAAGGGATGAGATGTAACCGCACTTATCTATGCTCTGATTGGTCATATTTGTTATTACAAGGATTGCCAAGGAATACATGAAGACCCTAGATTAATTTAGATATAATGGTTGAGATGTAATGCAAATATTATGAGTATGAGAAAACATAAAAACAACCAATAGAGTGCAACCACATGCCAGCCTCAGAATCAATCTCAAACGCGTGTTTTGGTGTTTTAAAAAATCCCAGCTTGACCCACAATATTACGTGCCGATTTTGGATTCTACCCAAAACAAGTTTTAGGAACTTTCAAAATATGAATTTAATCACCATACAATTTTAAACTCTAATTTTAATTCTTTTAAAAAATAGATTTTAAATGTTTTAAAATTCTTAAAAATGTTTTAAATTCCCCCAAATTCCCAAACATTCTAGAAACTACATTTTAATTTAATTCAACGCACACCACTTAATTATGAAATGAAACATGAAATCCTAGGTGTTTTGCCTGTTGGTTTTCTACCTGATTTGAGTTTGATCTTTGCTGATGATGATGTACTTGAAGTTGCAATGAAGTATTGAAGGAAGGACTCAATTTTGTCTATCTTCCCAAACTAGTTGAAGCTCCTATATTGTATAGACTCAAGTGAGTCAACTATATAGTGTGATTCAATCTCCCCCTTTGTAAATGAGAGACAAAATCTCTTTTGAGTCATCTAGGACTTACAGGGATACAAAAAAAAACTTATTCTTATACAAAAGTATTAACTACCCCATTTCCCAGAAATCAAAAAGTATATAACTCAACTATGAACAAATTAATACCCTAAATATCTGATATTACTGATCCCAAAATAAAATAAAATAGTAACTTATGGAAAAGATCAAGACTTAGTCAAATTTTTTACAATAAATTCCAAAGGGACTCAAATGCCTCTCCCTCATTTTGTCTCAAATGGACAAAGGGTAAAAAGACTGAACATGTATATATCAAGTATGTAAACATTAATCTATCAACCCAAATCATAAAACGGGCCACCTCAAGGGTCTCATACATAAAATAGAGATAGGAGGCGTCTTTTTTCATTTATGAAACGACCTTGCCCTGTATCCTCAAAGACCAACTATAAGCATGAAAGTAACCTGTGTATATATTATAGGTGATCGATATATATATTCAATCATAGTCATACCAATGGATTTCCGTAATGATTCAAAACATAAGGTATCCAAAGATTTAATGACTAAGTCAGCTAGTTGATGTTCAGTGGGTAAATAATTAATCTCTATTTCTTTAGAGATATGTGTTGTCGTATAAAATGATGTCGTATCTTCATATGTTTAATACACAAATGTTGAACGGGATTCTTAGAGATATTTATCGCACTTATGTTATTACAATATAGATTTATCTGTTCTTCATTAATGCCATAGTCACTAAGCGTTTGCTTAATCCACAATAATTGAGCGCAATAACTTCATGCTGCTATATATTCTGATTCGACTGTGGAAAGGGATATGCAAGCACCTGAAGTTATTTTGTTGTCATCAAAACAACCAACCCAATCAGCATCGGTGTATCCTACAATTGTGCTAGTGGTGTCTTTGATGTACCATATACCTAAGTTTATCATTCCTTTAACTTATTTGATTATTATTTTAACACAAAAAATGTGACTTTCGTTAGTTGTACTTTGGTAACGAACGCAAATACACACAACATACATGATATCGGGACGAGAAGCAGTTATGGATAAAAAATTGCATATCATAATTTTATAAAGTGTAGGATCTACAGGTTTCCTAATATCATCTTTGCATAGTTTCGTAAAGGTACTCATGTGAGGCCTAGCAACCTTAGCATTATCTAAACTGAATTTTTCACTAACTCTATTGCGTACTTAGACTGTGATATGAATAACCTATCATCTTTTTTCTTAACTTGAAGTCCTAACAAATATTGAAGCTCCCCCATACGTGTCATTTAGAATTCCTCATTCATAATTTTAGAAAACTCTTTAACCTCAGATGGGGAAGTAGAACCAAATATAACGTCGTCAACATAAACCTGAGTTATTAAGACTTGTTTGTTAAAATGTTTAACAAATAATGTCTGGTTATTTCCACCACGTCGAAAAACCTTATAGATTAAAAAGGTCGACAGGCATTCGTACCAGGCTCGAAGGGCATTCTTTAAACCGTATAATACTTTTTTCAATCTATACACATGGTTTGGGTAATGAGGGTCAATAAATCCTTTTGGTTGTTCAACATAGGTCTCCTCAGTCAAAATACCATTTAAAAAGCAAATTTTACATCCATCTGATAAAGTGTGAATTGGAAGTGACAAGCTATAGCCAAGAGTAAGTGAAAAGACTTAAGGTGAGTGGTCGGGGAAAAGGTATCCTTAAAATCTATTCCTTTGACTTGAGAGTAGCCCTAGGAAACTAATCTAGCTTTATTTATAACTATCATCCCAAATTCATCTGTTTTATTTTTAAAAATCCAGCGAGTGCCAATAACCTTTTTATATTCTGGTCACAAGATACGACATGTCATGACTTTTAATTTGGATGAGCTCTTCCTATATAGAACTTATCCAGAATGAGTCATTAAGTGCCTCATTCACATTCTTTGGTTTTACTAGAGAAACAAAGCACGCAAAATGGGCAACATTACGTAATTAGGATCTTGTACGCACTGGTTCATCAGGGTTACCAACAACATTATTAATGGGATAATATTTAGAAACCCAATTAGGTGCTTCAAAGGTCTCAGTTGGAAATGGATCAACTATCTCTAGAGAGTTATAAGTAAAACAGTTTTCAGAATCTTCTACAATAATTGCTCCTTGTTCTTTACTTTTGACATTAGTGTCAATCACTATCACATTTATCGATTCCGTGATTACTTTGGCACGCAAGTTATAAATGCGATAAGCCTTACTGTTAGGGGAGTAACTCAAAAATATGGCTTTGTCACCACGGGTTTCGAACTTAGATAAGTGATCTCTATCTTTTCACACATAGCTCCTAAAAGTTCGAAAATATTTTAGATTGGGATTTTTTCCATACTAAAGTTCATAGGAGGTTTGTTTGCTATTTTTCAAAGGTAAACCCAGTTAATGATATGACACGATGTTTGAACGACCTCAACACGAAAGTACTTTGGCAAGTTCTTAGCATGTATCATTACTTTGGCCATTTCTTGGATTGTGCAATTTTTACGCTTGGTAACAAGGTTCTGTTGGAGTGTTTTAGGCTCACTGAACTCATGCTGATAACCATTATAGTTATCATATTTTGTTATACCTAAGTCCTTAAATTCACATCCTCTATTACTATGCATTAGATTAACTTGGGTATCTTTTTCATTCTCGATTCTTAAAAGGATTTTCAAAAATTCTCAGAATATATCAGATTTTTGCTTTAAAAATGCTACCCAAGTGAATCGAGTAAAATCATCCGCAATAACTAAAATGTAACTGTTATCACAAAGGCTCACAGTTCGGGAAGGACGCATACGATACATGTGGATTACTCTAGACGTTTTATTGTTAAAGTGTCTTTAACTTTCTTATGAGCAATCTTAATCATTTTTCCTTCCTAACATAGCCCATAAACAACATTTGTAATTGGTTTTATTTTTGGTAAACATCTAACTATATCCTAAGAGATTAATTTCCTAAGATTATCGTAATTAATGTGATCCAAATGATTATGTCATATTTCATTATCATCAAGTCTGGTTATCCTACAAGACTCATTACCTGAATTTACTGTGTAGCAGTTATTGGGGGTTCTATGACCCATAAGGATGCAATCACCTTTCTCTTTTAAAATCTTACAATTAGTTTTTTGAGAATGTAACTGTATGGTTAGAGTCACAAAATTGTGATATACTCAATAGATTAGCTTTAAGACCTTTCACTAATAAGACATCTTTAAGAATATGGAGTCCTTTTTCTTGGAGGGTTCCTTTGCCTATTATCTGAGCTGATACTCTGTCCCCCAAAAAAACATTCCCTCCAAAGAAGTCAGACTTTTTAGATAATTTAGTGTCGTATCCGATCATATGTTTGGAGCATCCAGAGTCTAAATACTAACCAAAAGCAGTGTGTTTGGCTTTTAAAGAACTAATGACAACATTACACTTCAACTGGGGTATTAGATCGTCCTTGCTAATCCATAGTTTTGAAAGGTTTGTGAGCTTTTGGTTTAGGAACAAATCTAGGACTTTTTTTCTTATATTTTCTCTTAGCGTGAGATATTTTCTTCTTATTCCTATAGTTAAAGTTTTTATTAGGCATTTTAGGAAGTACATAATTATTCCTGCTCTGTGTAGAGTAGTTGACGTCTTTGTAAATGGGTGAATTTTAAAGACAGGTTTATACAGGCATTTTTTGAAAACATTCATCGAGACAGTGCCCGTAAACATCACAATAGGAACAGTATTAGTAGCTAGACGATTTTTTCACATTTTGAAAACCTTTGAAAAGAGGTTTGTCGATCTACTGGACTTTGGTCTTATGTCTAACTGTAAGAGGTTTGAATGAAGAATCTCCTTTCCTAATAGGGGCAAACATACATAGCTTTACATTCAACAGTTGTCTTAGAACAAATTTTCATCAATATGTTTGGACCTTTTCGTTCATTACCAAAATCTTTCTTTAAGGCTTGTAAATTAGGACATAGGTCATCTGGTCTTTTTCTAGAAAAAATAAATTGCACATGTTGAAAATGTTTGGTTTGTGCCTTAGCTTTTTTATCAAAACCTATGCTAGTTTTATCTTCAGACTTGGTTTTGCTAGAAGCAACATAGTCTTCAAAACAATTAGAATTGTTTTCAAACTTGAAATTTTTTTGAAGACTGTTGAAACTGTTTTTTTTTATTCTTCCAATTCTATTAAAGTTGCCTTATATTTCTTTTCCAAAACTCCATTTGATTCAGAAAGTTCTTTAATTTTTTTCAATAAATGATTTAGTTTTGGTTTCATAGGCCATACACTGATTTGTATAGTTCTCCGTGTTCTGTTTCACCATTAGGTCTAAGGCTTCTATCTTCTCAGTTAATTCCTTGACTGTCTTTTCTAGTTTACTTCTCTTCCTAAAAGTGTTAGTGTAGAGTTTATGAATGTTAGGGAGATCGTCGCTGTCAGACTTATTAAGTGCAGTGTGTGAGTTATCCCCTAGTGCTTCATTTGGTGTACTCACACACCCATTCAATTCATCAACAATACATATGCTCTGACTCACACACATCGTTAGCAGTATCAACAATATTTGTATTATATAAGCAAAGAGCAGATAAACCAGAAGTAGGCAAGGCATCATAAGACATAACAACACTGGGCATGATAGCATTAAGTTCAACATTGTTCACAGACATATCATTAGAATAGATAATTTTTATAAAGAAAGACTTACAAGGGTCAAAAGTGTTTGAAGATTCAGGATCATCTTCATCAGAGTCACTTGAACCATCCCAAGTCTTATTGATATGCGCTTTAGCAATATTATTCAATTTAACCCTACAATTAGAAGCTAAGTGACCCATTTTACCATATCTAAAACATTGAGTGTTTTTTAGGTCTCTTTGAGTTCTGTGATTGGTCTCAATGTTATGTTTGTCATGGTTCCTCTCATAAGGCTTGTTATTGGAGTTATTTGGATATCCAACTTTCCCTTGTTTAGAGGCAACATTATTTCTAAACTTCAATTTTTTTAAAATTATTTTGACATAAGGGTCATCTAGTTATCCAATGTCTCCAAAACACATTCCTCATTTGAGTCAAGGTCGACATTAGGCATAACTAATTGAGGTGAGGACATTTTAGACTAAAAAACCACATTAGAACTAGGATATCTTTTTTTATTATTGGAAAGATGCTTTTAAATTCAATTTCCATTTCTACAGTCCTAAGTTTGCTACTAAGGAGTTCAAGGGTCAAATATGGATCATCTATCTCCTCAATTGCATACCTTTTATTATCAAACTTAGGGGAAGGGACATAAGAATTTTTTACACTATTTCTTTCCTATTATACATTATACCATTTGCATGCAGTTTTGTAATAATGTCAATTAACCTAATATAGAATTAATCAAAGGTCTTAGTCTCAAGCATAACCAGTGTGTTAACTGTTGTATTAACATCTATGTTTGGGCTGCCTTAACACGTTCATCACCTTCATGGGCAGTGACTAACTTGTCCCAGACTTCCTTAGATATAGAGAAAATAGATATGGGTTTGAATCTGTGCTCATTAACAGACATGAATATTGCATTTTTCCCTTTATTGTTACTTAAGGAGGCATGTTTTATCTTCTTTAGTAAATTCACTCAGGATATTTTTAATCCCTTCAGTACTATCTTCTGCAATATGCTTAGTTGGATGAGAATATCCATTTTTAATTGCTTCCCAGACATCATCTCCCAATATCCCTTAGATGAAAGCAATCATCCTTACTTTCCAGTTGGAAAATTGGTTCCATCAAAGAGGGGAGGTTTGGACAGATTTCAAAGACGCTCAAACTTTAAGTCTATAAAAGATTTTTAAAACAATTTCAAAGTACAAGATTAAAAGTTTTTTATTTTTAAAAATACTCAGCTCTGATACCAATTGAAAAAACTCACTAAGTTATTTTAACAACTGCTAAAAAGGTTTAATGAGTTTCGAAATACTTTTAAACTCTTAGAAAAATATTAACCAGTACAGAAGATGTGTTAAAACATTTTATTTGAACAATTTATTCAAGAATGTTTGAAATAGGTTTTAAATTCAACCTAAGTCTAGGTAGTTGATTGTAGTAATGGAAAACTACAAAGCACACACATGAGATAGTGATTTTTTACGAGGTAAAACCCCACCTAATTGGGGAACATCCACGGACATCTCTACACCTCAAAACAAAATTCCATTAAAACAATTAAGGTTACAAGCATTTAACAGATCATACAAACAAAACCTATTCTAAGTCCAGTATACTCCACGGTATTAAATCTGACTTCTTTAAGGCTTCTGAATTTGTCCTTTCTCCATTCTTTAGCTATGCTTCCTTTATCCCTTTTGCTCCAAGTCGAACCAAAAGTCAAAACCTCTAAACCAACAACATAATTTTGTGATGGTGAGTGAATGTGTAATGAGTGTTGTGCTTGAAATCCCATGCATGCACTTGCACATAATTAATTACAAACAATTCATACAAATTTACCACGGATCTAAGAATGAGAATTATTTTTCACAACTCTGAAATTTAGACTTAACTCTCTTTCATAAAACAATTTCAAGATCTGATTTCTAGATGGATCTTTAAAATAGATATCCTCATAAATTATTTATACACATAAATTTTTCATAATGAAAAATTATCAAATTTGTAATAGGTGAGTCATTATTTCAACTTTGTCAAAATAAGAGATGTTGGATATAAAAAAATTACGAATATTATATGAACAGTATCCAACACGAGCAGATGATTTCTAACTAAAAGAAATCAAAACAACCTATAAATCTAACTAAGTATATATCACTGATTACGATCTACAAGTTTCTAATAAGAAACTAGATCTACAAAATGTGAGGTTGTTGCAAGAGAGGTTTAGACCAAGAGGAAATAGGAAACCAGAAACCCGAACTCTCAAAACTAATTTTCTAGAAAAAATTTGCTAGAGTTTTTTGTACGAATTCTATTTCTCTCTCTTTTATTTTCTCTATTTTTCTCTCTTCTTTCTCTTTGTCTCTCTAACTCTCAGACTTCTAAAAGCTTTAAATAGTTGAGACGAAGGCTCCTTATATAGGATGGATGGAAGGATCTGGAAGGCTATCCTAAATGAATGACTGAGATTAAAATGGTTGTTCAAATTCCTAATCTAAGGGATGAGATGTAACCGCACTAAACTATGCTTTGCTTAGTCCTATCTATTGTCACAAGGATTGTCAAGGAATACATGCAGTCCCTAGATTAATTTAGATCTAACGGTTGAGATATAATGCAGATATTGTGAGTATGAGAAACACAAAAATAACCAATAGAGTGCAACCATGTGCCAACCTCAGAATAAATCTCAAATGCCTATTTTGGTGTTTTAAAAAATCCCAGTTTGACCCATAATATTATATGGTGGTTTTGGATTCTTACCCAAAATAAGATTTAGGAACTTTCAAAATATGAATTTGATCCCCAAACAATTTACAACCCTAATTTTAATTCTTTAAAAAAAATAGATCTTAAATGTTTTAAAATTCCTAAAAATATTTTTAAATCCCCAAAAATTACAAAACATTGCAGAAAATTTATTTTAATTCAATTTAATAGACACCATTTAATTATAAAATGAAATATGACATCCTAGGTGTTTTGCGTGTTAATTTTCTAGCTAATTTTACTTTGATCTTTGCTGATGATGATGTACTTGAAGTTGCAATGAAGTATTGAAGGAATGACTCAATTTTGTCTATATTTCCAAAGTAGTTGAGGCTCCTATATAGTATAGACTCAAGTGAGTAAACTATATAGTGTATTTCATTTATGAGCACACACAATATATTTATAAGGAGACTCGAACCATAAAAAATTAGGATCCATGTATAACATACTGCTTTGCAGCATAATGTCTCAAAAATTATATTTAGAAGCCTCAAGGCTTCTTGATAGTTCTCCTACTCCTGGACACGTAATACAACTGCAATTGCCTGCATGGGAATTTTTCCAGAAAATCTTATCTCAACCTTGAAAGTCTTTGATTGATATGGTTGATGTAATCTTTTTCGATCATTTTCATTGGATTTCCTTGACCATCGGGACTGCTATTTCCATTAAAATTATTCGTTAGGAGCGGAATCGTTTTTCCTTTGGATGCGAGGTCGTGCCTAACTATTGGGGCCCGCACGACTTTTTTCTTAACTGGTTCGGGAGTGACTTCTATTTTTACTTTTAATGGGACAACATCTTCAGGAACTGGTGAAGGCGAAAGCAATGCCCTATTACCATCTTGCTCAAGGTGTCCGTTATCAGATCATAAACAAAATATAAAAAAAAACGTCCCCAATGAATGACATAAACATCTATGAAATATGTATAGAAAAACATGTGCAATGGCATAGGTACATGAAATAAAGAAAACTACTCAACCTTGAATTGTGATCATATTGGTTGAAATCTCTTTCATGAATGAGTGGTAACTCCAATTCATCTCAGTAATAAATTATCATAAATACCCATGAGAACGATTACTACGGTCATTGGGCGATGTTGCACCAACTCCATGATTCCTATGTCCAAGGTTCATTACTTCCATAATATCAATCGGTGATGCCACAGAGACAAGGCATGCATATGGTACATTGAGTCCAATTTTTATTCCACATCTATTCATTCCATTACTCTGCATCTATTTACTCCTTCATCTTCCTAATCTTAAAACCCCCAAAACCTAATTTTACATGCCCAAACTCATTCATTGATCTCACATGTCTAATCTATTCATCCAATCTCATCTTTGAATCATCATCTTTTATAAAAGATAAAATTCAAAACTTAACACCATAAGTAATAGAAGAATCAAATTTATGTACAAAATACGTGAATCTTATTCATCTGCAAAATAATGATTAACATTAAAAGAAGATTGATGAAATTATTACCAATATTTTGAGATAATTTTCATGCTTGAACACAATCAACATTTATTATGAACTTTTTCCTCAAAAGCTGAAAAAAAATCAGTAGGAGCTTCACATGAAACACATACTTAGTGGAATAATATTATATCTCATAAGTTTTAGTAGCAGCACATGATCAATATATGAAACTAATTTTCATGAACAGACTCTGATATATATAATGGCAGCACATTCTCAAAAGTATTACAAGTTATTCTTAAATTCAAACCATAAATTTGTTACATGATGCCATATTAAACAATGGCACTTTTGCTTCAAGCTTGGACAACAGGGTAGTCCCAAGTTTAATCAAAGTAATTCTTTAACAACACATTATAATATATATATATATATATATATATATATATATATATATATATATATATATATATATATATATATATATACATGAAAAAAGAAAAATACCCTCGATAAATGCAATCCTTATATCTGGGTGAGAGGCCATGCACTACATGAGGGAAAAACGGTATAAAACTCGATATATATGGATATGGGTTCATGGCCAGTAGTTAACAAAAAATAAACAAATGAACCAGATCAGAGAAATGGTTGAGAAATAGTTCATAGTTGAGAAATAGGAACATACTCTAATTTTATTACGAAATTGCATACAAACTATAATATAAAGTAAACATAACCAGCTGGATTTTAATCAAACTAATATCACAATTTGTTAAAATTCATATGTTCATTCAACCTACACTGGAAAATGAAAAGTGTAATTTTTTTCCAAAGCAAACAGGCTTGCTTCCAAATTATGAGAGAAAGCATAGCTAAGAAGAACACATATTATCAAACACCCCAAGAAACATACAAGAACAATATTTGGAACGCACAAAAGCTCTAGGGGAAACCTGTGCCTAAAGGCACGGATCATATTTGGGAGAGGTAAGATACGTGGGAACGACATAGATAGTGGACCAAAGTCGACTGAGTAATAAAATAAATTTGCAACAATCCTAAGCATGTAATTGCAATAAAATTTCATTCATCAATGATAAAAAGAAGATAAAAACTGTCTGAGTTCCAGTGTTTATATACAAATGGGTATATTTGTTCCCATAATAGAGAGGTTCGCTTAGTCAACCCAGGCATGTTCAGACGACAGATTGTTCATTGCCATTTATTTTACAATTGCCACATATCATACATCTTTCTCTATCTCTATCTAAATAAAATCAATTGGTTGTTTCACTAAAAGAAAATAATAATAACTGTGAACTCTGTACCAATAAAATTATATATTATAAATAATATATCATAAATCAAACATAATGAATTATGAAACAAAAAACTAATTGAAGATAAAGTAAACTATTTTTTCTATACTCATTAATTTCTAGTGTTAATCTATGAACTGAAATCCAGTATTAAATCGACAAAGAATTGAAATAATAAATAAATTTGTAATGAGTTTGGACGATTTGACCTTTGAAAAATAATTATTACCATCTTCTTTTTTAAGTGATATAAAATGCTCTCGTCTCAGGTCTTCTCCACATCAGCTCGTCTCTATACCTACCCCGAGATAGTTCTTCACTCACTGAATTTTCAATAGCTGCCCAATCATCGACGTGCAACTTTGGCTCTAGTGGATCTCTGTGCACAACCCTTGCCTCTCCCACTGATGGCAGCAATACTAGTGGTGGAAGAGAGAGATAAAGAGATAGGTTTAGGTTTTTGGTTTGTTTTGGAATGTTCTCCCGATTGGAAATTTTAGTTTTTGTTATTTTAATGAGACGTACCCACATTTGGCACGGTTTAAAATCGTGCCAAAATTTAGCACCGTTTTAAATCGTGTAAAAATCTGACACGATTTAGAACCATGTCGGATTTATCTTGTCGAAGCATTCCAGATCAACATTTTTGGTGTAATGATGTCACACACGGTGGGAACCGACCACAATTAAAACTCATACGGTCTCAAGTGACCGTGTTATTTGAGTGGAAAAATTCACAAACTCTCTGTATAACACACACGGTGGGAGATAAGTATGTAGATGTCACAAACAGTGGGAACTAACTGCGATTGAAATCCTTATGGTCTCAAGTGACTGTGTCATTTGAGTGGAAAAATTCATAAACTTTTGGTATAACACACACGGTGGGAGATAACCGTGTAGATGTCACACACGGTGGCAACCAACTGATACTGAAATTCTTACGGTCTAAAGTGATTGTGTCATTTGAGTGGAAAAATTCACAAACTCTCTGTATAACACACACAATGGGAGATAACCGTGTATATGTCACAGACAGTGGGAACCAACCACGATTGAAATCCTTGCAGTGTAGTGTTACCATATATGTACAACAGACGGTATGGTGTCATCGCCGGTTCCTTTGTACGGTTCAAAGAGACCGTATATGGAATTTAATCTCCATGTTAATTTAGTTGAATGTATATGTAATTTAATGACATGGAAATTGTTATACTTGTTTTTTATTTTCTTTATCATGTGATTCTTTAGTTCAATGATTTGCTTAATTTAATGATATGTAAAATCAATCTTTACAACATTTTATAGCCAACTTACTAAAACCAATTTCAATGATATAATTTCTTTATCAAGTGATGAAAATTATTTCATCAATGTATCAATTGATGAAATAATTTATATTAAACATTTTACTATAACCAAATTGATAAGATAAAGAATTTGATAAAATAAACTTTTATAGCCAATTTACATATTTGCACAAAAACTTACACCGAGTTAAAATCAATCCTATCACCAAATTACATAATTGAATGAAATATTATAAAAAGTTACAATCAATCCTATATCCAAGGATAAATTTAAGCCATCGTCAAGTTCTCGTCTTCATCCGAAGATATCAAGCATGGTTCATCTTTCGTCACAATGTCTTTGGGACATATATTCTGAAACGTTTATAAGCGAGACTTGAACATAGTAGCCAACTCTTCGGCATCTTGACTATCCCTCGCTCTCTAGTGAGAGGCAATTTTGGTGGTAGGGGACAAAACCATGTGCATTTTAAATTCACCCAATGAGTATTAGATACGTTGAGGATAAAGATGATGCGATCCTCTTCTATCGTAGATTTTGGCCCAACATCGAATGGAACGAAAGTTAAGCATTGAAAGCATGAGAATGTTGTAGTCCATCCCCAATACTAACTCCATTGTAAATGGACGTATATCCATAGTTCCCATCATATTTTACATCATATATATAATCTACAAATGATTGGTAGAAGTCAGGAACATGCTTGATAAAAATATTCTTCTCCCTAAACCATATCTCTAGTTTCACGCCTGTCAATGGGGTCTTGTTTGCAAAGATTTTTTTAAGCTCATAAGGTACATCCTGCTCCCAAGGTCAAGGGGTTATTTTAGTAGATATATCAGCAGACTTCTTCACCATAGGTGACCTACCCTTTTGAAGAATTTGTACGGGCCCAATCAAGGGCGTGCAAGATGGTTGAGCAATTTCCAATAATTTGCTTAACATCATCTTTCTAACATCTTCATCTACCTCAGTTGGCCGTTTCCTATACAATATTATCTCTAGAGTATATTCAAGCTCACAGTACTGAGGGATGTCCGGGATAATGGCATGTTTCTTCCAATGATTGTCTAGCACCCACTAGGGAATTGCTTGGCCTGGCTTCTCCCATTGGGCCAATTCATGGATACATGGTAGTTCGTAGATGGTATAAATTTTGTGTGAGCATCGTAAATCTGTATATTGGGTGTTAGCGATGTCTTTGCTCAACATCGATCTCATGCAATCGATATCCACAGTAATTAGGTCTAAGGCATAATGTGATGCCCTACCACGGATCTCATGTAATAACGCATCATTGTGGTAATGCTTGGCTGATTAGAGTGATTTCTAAAACTCCATTTGTATTTGAGTTACTTGGTGGCCAAGCAATGCATCCATTCCCTTCCAAATAGTCACAAATGAACCGATGTTATTTGTTAGGTTTTTTTCAGTTGACCATGGGCACCCTCTTCTCTGTTAGTTGTGCGGTTTCCACGGTGGGGTGCCCAATTTTGTCCAAGCATGTGCGAACTGAAAACATAGAGCCATCCACTTATTCAATATGTAACCAATCATTTGGGGGTAGTTATGCCTGTTTTGACGAAAAGTCGACCATGCATTCTCAAAATCAATCCACATCTCGGACTCCACAACCCTAACCCAACCATGCATAAATAACTTCTTATCATGGTATTTGATGTTATGTTTCAAACATGCATCTTCTATGTTTTCTTGAAACATAATAGAAGGGTGGATATTGGAAACACCTTTTGCACCACGTTTAGATAATATTGTTATTTATCAAAGCCAATAACTCGCAACAAAGCTTCCGGCTTGTATAGTGACCACAAATGTTTCCATGCCGAAGTAAAATTCTCCTCTTTCTCATTCTTTAGAAAAGAAAATGCAATGCAAAACAATTGCTCGATGGACGTGACTCCAATCATCTCAAACAATGGTATATTTCTTCCAATGATCCAAGTGCATGTCTTTCATTCAAAGGTATTCATCATTTCTAAGAGGATTTATTTGAAATGGACAATTTTTTTTATAGAAAAATTGAGTTTCAAATGACTAGTAATTGGGGGTGGAGGGAGTAATATATCATAAATTAATAATTCTATTAATCAATAATATTATGAGGAATCAAATCCGTTCCACAGTGGATAATTAGTGTTTGTATTAATCACTAAATTACTAATGAAGAAATAAAAAATCTTTTATATTGATACTTATTAGAATAATTTTTTTAAATACATATTGCATACCACACATATATATTGATATATGCATGTATATTTACTAACTACTAACACAACAAGAGTCAAAAGGGTTGTTCATATACAATTCATTGACTAAAAGGCCTTGAATTTAAACATGAAGTTCAGACTGAAATGGTGAAGTCGATGGTAGTTAACCATAAATGTAGAGTGAAAGATTTTTTTTTCTGAAATTGTATTCATTTTTTATTTTGATGTTGGAAGAGAATGTTTCGGAAAACATGAGTTTACTGTTCAGTTGATTATGCTTCAAAGAAAAATAAGCTTGAAGAAGTGTAAGAAACTCAACTTTCTTTCCTAGATTTTTTTATAAGTCATAGATGACAAAGATAAACTTAAAACTGTTGGTTGAATTTGTGTTCGAAGTAATAAATATTAAATGAACTATTAGCGCTAAATTTCATAATTCTATTATTCTATAAATATTGTCTCGCATGATTATATTCTTAGAATATTGAGTGAGTGGTATTTGAAACATTTTTCATAGTTTAGGGGTTCTCGTATTGTAACACTATATTTGAATTGATATTAACACTCATCATGTTCTAGCTTCCTTGTACTCATTCTATGCTATATTTTGATAGCATCTTTGTAATTTTGGCTATGACACATAATAATAGAGCATCCAATTAAATACGAACCTCAGTTTTACTTGTAGTTAATATTTTTACTTAGTCAAATTTATAGCAGTATATTTGCAACATTTTCATAGTTTAGGTGGGTCAAACTTTTTTAACACTATATTTGAATAGATATTAACACTCAATTTGTTCTAGCTTCCTTGTACTCGTGTTATGCTATATTTTGATAGCGTCTCTCTAATTCTGTCTATGATACATAATAGATCACCCATTTAAAAACGAACCTCATTTTCAATTAAGATATTTATTTAGTCAAATTTTACAGTAGTATATTTGCATTGATACTAATGATCATCTTATTCTAGCTTCATGCGCTCATCTTATCCAATATGTTTGTAGCATCTCAGTAGTTCATGCTATGTCTTCTCTGGTTCATTGCCCCCATACCTAGCAAGTGCAACAATTACTGCTATTGATGTCTTGGGGGAAAATCCTCAGTTGATTACGAAACTGAGAGAGAATATCAACATATTACGCAAAGGTTTGCCTTTTATCCTTATGCGTGGAATGAATTTTTTTGTACCTAGTGTTGGAAATTAATGTTAAGTGTCGAAATTAGTTATTTAATTTAAATTGTATTAGATTCCGAATTTCCCGTTTATGTGGTTTTAATAAATGTTAGATAATTAATTAGGAATGTGATAAATAAAGATATTAAAAGATTTTGGTAAACCTTATCCGTTAGTCACGTGATGGTTAGTGGCATTAGTGGGAGACTTGAAAGAGTCCCACCTCCACTAGGATTCCGGCGCTCTTCCCCTTATAAATAGATACCTCTACACCATCTAGAGTCATTTCAATACTCACTGTTTCTAAGGAGGGAGAGAAAATCCGAAATTCTCATTATTCCTATTTTCTCACAAATATTCCGGGCACATAAGAGAGTAATTCTGGGCTATTCAAGAAGGGATTCAAAGGAAGCCTTGACAGGATCATTCAAGTCACCTTATTCCAATCAATTGCAATGGATAAAGGTCAGTTTTGATCATAGTTATAAAGAACTTATGATTTTGTGATTACATGAAGATTAAACATCCTGGATTCATGACAAAACTGTTTTTAACGTGATGTGACATTATGGTTTATATCTGGTTTTTATGATTGACAAAACAGTATTGATTAACATGTGGTATCAGAGTTTTTGGTTTATAATCTCATGTTTTCCGTTAATGAAAACTCCTTTATGACAATTCTGATTTATGACCTTATGAAAATCTAGAAATCTAAATTTTTTTTTGGTGAATCTAGAAATCTGAAAATTTTGTTTTTCTGGAAATCTGGAAATTTTATTTTTTTGGAAATCTGGAAATCTGGAAAAAAAAATATGGAAATCTGGAAATTTTGTTTTTCTGGAAATTTGGAATTTTTATGCAATCTGGTAATCATACATATGGTAATTCGAATTAGTGTTATGTATGATATTAAGAACGAAATTACTGCATACAGTCCTTATATTATATTATGATAATTATCCCATTATTGTTCAACCCCTTGTCGTGTTATTGGAACCCTAATATGACGTTAGCATTATTTTATTGTTTCAAGTTGTGTAAGCATTCTGGAAAATACATTTATTAATCATGATAAGAAAATGAATTTGTTTTTAAGATTAATTAAGTGAAAACTGCGATTAGGCGCAAAACAGATTTGGGGAGATTTTTTTTTGGCGTAGTGAATAGTGTTTTTCGAAATTTTTGGTGTTTGATTGACTTGAAACTTGATATATTGACTGGAAATGGGCCAACGATCGAATTTCATCGCCTTCGGCCTTGATGTAATGTGTTTTTTGACAATCCGAGTCCGTTAAGGCCCTCAAAACTCCATTTTTCCCATTTTAGGAAATAATCTCGGGGCTTATAAATCTTTACCGAAAATTGATATTAACGTTCCTCAAAAGGTTTTGGTTTTCTGGCATGTTTTACTTCGATTCTATGGTGTAAACTCATTTTTGCCATTTTTGGTAAAATTCATGAATTATGTATTTTTTACTATACATGGACAATTATGTATTTGAGGCATTTAAGCTACTACTAGTATCTTTGTAATTACTGATAGATTACGTATTATAATTAATATTTAATGCATGATTAACTATATTTAAATTGGGACATGTAAGAAATTATTCATTTGAGTTAAGTCAAAGGCCAAACACAGGTTGAGACTGCATGTATGAATAATACACTTAAATGCATTAAAGGTTTATTCTAGTGTTAATTATAAAATTGGATTGAGGCGTAACACATGCTAATTTTTTAATTGAACAACATTAGAAATACTTTTGTGAAAAACAGAATAGTTGACATTAAGTCCATTAATCATGGTATTAAATGTTTAGGCAACAAACACAGATGCCAAAATTATGGGACCATGATAAATGAATTATAGGGTAATATATCTTTACAATTTGAGCATTATGTGATGATTAACACAGATTCCGTGATATTCAGATCGTAAATGAAATATGCCAAAATTTTTAGTCAACAATTTAATATTCGACCCTTGCAATTTTTATTGTGTGTGAAAATTTAATTTGTGAACATTGTTATTAATTGCAGTTCCCCTTAACCTATATTCGCAAGCTCATTCCTATTCCAAATTTGATGGAACTAATATTTCTGAATGGAATGAGAAAATTGAATTCAGCCTAGGGGTTCTCGACCTGGACATGGCAATTATATGCGATGAACCCGCTCCTATTACTGATGCCAGTAGTGAGGATGAAATTGCTGTCCATGAAGCATGGTCTCGATCCAATAGGCTGACCCTTATGTTTATGCAAATGTGTGTTTTTGCTAACATTAAGACCTCCCTACCTGAAACTACAAAAGCAAAAGAGTATTTGAACAATTTTAGGGAACACTTTCGCACTACTGATAAATCCCTTGCTGGGAAACTGATGGCTGACCTGACCACTACGAGGTTCGATGGTACTCGAACCATGAATGAGCATATTATAGAGATGACCAATCTGGCTGCTAGACTTAGAGTTTTGGGCATGACGATGGATGAGTCTTTTCTCGTCCAATTCGTCCTAAAGTCCCTACCTCCTGAGTATGGGCCTTTCGAAATCAATTACAACACTATAAAAGATAAGTGGAATGTAAATGATTTGCAAAGCATGTTGGTACAGGAGGAAGGTAGGCTTAAGCAACAGAATGTCCATGTGACTATGGGACAGGTGGCAAATCTGACAGTCAAAGGATCTTGTTTTAAGAAGAAGTTCGGTAAGGGAATTAAGAAAGGTCCTGGGCCGTCTCATCAAGCTGAACCATCAACTACTGCTGTGAAGAAGGAAAAGAACGACAAGTGTCACTTCTGTAAAAAGAAGGGCCATTTCCATAGGGATTGTCCTAAACGAAAGGCCTGGTTCAAGAAAAAGGGTAAGCCATTTATTTATGTTTATTTCGAATCAAACCTTATTAACGCTCTTTCTAACACTTGGTGGATTGATTCTGGTTCTATGTGTCATGTTTCTAATTCGATGCAGGGCTTCACTTCGATCCGCAAAAAAAATCCAAATGAGAATTTTCTCTACATGGGCAATAAAGCAAAGGCTAAAATAGAAGCTATTGGAGTCTTTCGCCTGATTTTAAGCAATGGATTTATTTTAGATTTGCAAGAAACTTTTTATGTTCCCACAGTTTCTAGGAATTTAATTTATGTTTCTAAACTTGCTTTAGATGGTTTTGCGATTGAATTTAAGTATAATGGTTTTGGTTTGATTAAAAATTCTAATAATGCTAGTTCTGGATTCTTATTAGATGGTTTGTATCAATTGAATCTTGAAAAGAATTTTTCTGGAACCCTTGTGACCCTGCATCCTATTATTGGTACGAAACGTACACTTAATGATGAAAAATATGCTTATTTGTGGCATAAAATATTAGGGCACATATCCTGGCAGAGAATTGCAAGGCTCAATAAATATGGAATACTCCATAACCTGGATTGGGCCAATTACGATGTATATATGGACTATATTAAAGGAAAACAGACTAAACATACAAAGAAAGGAGCCACAAGAAGCACCCAGCTACTTGAAATAATACATATAAACATATGTGGACCTTTTGATATTCCATCCATTGGTGGAGAAAAATACGTCATCACCTTTATAGATAATTTTTCACATTATTGCATTTTGTACATGTTGCATGATAAATCTCAGTCTGTGAACGTCGTTGAAATATACATTAATGAGGTTGAGAGGCAACTAGACAAAAAGGTGAAAATTATTAGGTCTGATAGAGGTGGTGAATATTATGGTAGATATGACGAGTCAGGGCAACGCCCTGGCCCATTTGCTAAACTCCTTAAAAAAATTAGGTATTCGCGCCCAATACACAATGCCTGGATCACCTTGACAAAATGGTGTAACTGAAAGGCGTAATCGTACACTTATAGAAATTATTAGAAGTATGATAAGTAGGACCCAATTGCCTATATTTTTGTGGACACATGCATTAAAAACCACTGTACACATCTTAAATAGGGTTCCTAGTAAGTCAATTTCAAAAAACCCTTTTGAACTTTGGAAAGGATGGAAACCCGATTTAAGGTATTTACGTGTGTGGGGCTACCCAGCGGAAGCTAGAATCTATAACCCTTATGAAAAGAAATTGGATCCTAGGACATTATCTTTACATTTCATCGGGTATCCATAAAAGTCAAAGGGGTATAGATTCTACTGTCCAAATCATACAACTAGAATCATAGAAACTGGAAATGCTAAATTCATTGAAGAAGGTGAAGTAAGTGGGAGTATAAAAGAAAGGGAGGTAATCATTCAAGAAGTCAGGGTACAAATTCCTATACCCAGAGTTCATAACATACCCGTTGTTCCTAATGTAGTTGTTGAACCGGTCATTGACCCAATCAATAACAATGAACAACAAGTGAATGACCAACCAACTGAACAACCACATAATGAGACTATAACCGATGAAACTTTTGAAGCACCACAGGAAGTGCCATTAAGAAGATCTCAAAGAGAAAGGAGATCGGAAATTCCGAATGATTATGTGGTATACCTTCAAGAGATCGAATTTAACATAGGGAATATTAATGATCCAGTTTCTTATGAAAAAGCTGTAAATAGTGATGATTTCGAAAAATGGATTGATGCCATGAATGAAGAAATAAAATCTATGAATGATAATAAAGTTTGGGAGTTGGTCAAATTTCCAGAAGGACAAAAATGAGTTTGGTGCAAGTGGATCTTTAAGACCAAACTTGTCTCAACAGGCAATATCGAACGACATAAAGCTAGACTTGTTGCCAAAGGTTTTAATTAACGAGAAAGCATTGATTATAATGAGACCTTCTCTCCAGTTTCAAAGAAGGACTCATTAAGAATCATATTAGCGTTAGTGGCTCATTATGATTTGAAGTTGCACCAAATAGACATAAAAATAACTTTTCTAAATGGGAGTTTAGAAGAAGAAGTCTATATGAAACAGTTACAAGGCTTCATAAAGGAAGGAAAGGAAAACATGGTCTGTATGTTGAAAAAGTCAATATATGGTCTAAAGCAAGCTTCTTGTCAATGGTACATTAAGTTCCATGATACCATTACATCCTTTGGGTTTAAGGAAAACACTGTTGATCTATGCATATACCTGAAGATCAGTGGGAGTAAGTTTGTGTTTTTAGTACTATATGTTGATGACTTACGTATCGCCAGTAGTGATCTTGGTTTATTAAGTGAAACCAATAAGTAACTTTCTAGAAACTTTGAAATGAAAGATTTAGGTGAGGCATCCTTCATGATCGGGGTAGAAATATCTCGGGATAGATCACGAGGAATGTTGGGATTGTCTCAGAAAGCTTACATTAACAAAGTTTTAGAAAGATTTAACATGCAAAGTTGCAATCCCATTAATGTTCCACTTTAGAAAGGGAACAAGTTCATCTTAAGTCAATGCCCTATAAGTGATTTAGAAAGAGAGCACATGAAAGGCATTCCTTATGCTTCGCTCGTAGGGAGCTTGTTGTATGCACAAGTCTGCACTAGACCGAATATCAGTTTTGCTGTTGGGATGCTAGGAAGATATCAAAGCAATCAAGGGATTCACCATTGGAAAGCTACAAAGAAAGTGCTGAGGTACCTGCAAGGGACCAATGATTATATGCTCACATATCGTAAGACTAATCACCTTGAGGTAATTGGTTATTCAGACTCAGATTTTGGGGGATGCCCTGACAGTAGGAAGAGCACTTCGGGTTATGTCTTTCTTATGGCTAGAGGAGACGTTTCATGGAAAAGTTCTAAGCAAAGCGTTATTGCATCATCTACTATGGAGGCTGAATAGGTAGCTTGGTTCGAAGCTACAAATTATGGATTATGACTGCGAAACTTTATTTCAGGACTTGGAATTATGGGATCAATATCTAAGCCGCTGAGAATTTATTGTGATAATGTCGTATCAGTCTTCTTCTCGAAGAACGATATGTATACTAAGGTTGCTAAGCATATAGAGATGAAATACCTATCAGTTAAAGAAGAAGTTCATAAACAAAGAGTGTCAATTGATCACATTAGTACGCGTGATAACATATCAGATCCATTTACAAAAGGACTATCTCCGAAGACTTTTATGAAACATGTCAAAGAAATGAGTCTCGATTAGTTAGATTATGATTGCTATTTTGGCTTAGTTGTTTGACACTATTACTTGAATTCAATAAAAATGTTTCTGATTTCTATTATTTCTGTCTTTTGTGAATGCATGCATATAATTATGATTTATTGTTGAAAGAAATAGTCCTTATCCAAAAGGACATTATGAGGCCATTATGATACCCAATATTAAAGGGTAGTTGAATGAAACATTGGTGTTGTGGTACATGCAAGGAACCATGCTCTTGAATAGCATGGAACCGCCATGACTCGCATCCGTGAATCATTTGATTTAGCAAATGATATTTATCATTGATTGTGCACCTTATGGTACCTAATCTAATTATACGAATTATTAAGACCAAGTGGGAGACTGTTGGAGATTAATTTTAAGTGTTGGAATTAATTATTTAATTTCAATTGTATTAAATTCTGAATTTCCCATTTATGTGGTTTTAATAAATGTTAGATAATTAATTAGGAATGTGATGAGTAAAGATATTAAAAGATTTGGGTAAACCTTATCCGTTAGTCACATGATGGTTAGTGGCATTAGTGGGAGACTTGAAGGAGTCCCACCTCCAATAGGATTCCGGCCCTCTTCCCCTTATAAATAGAGACCTCTACACCATCTAGAGTCATCTCAATACACACTGTTTCTAAGGAGGGAGAGAAAATCCAAAATTCTCATTATTCCTATTTTCTCACAAATATTTTGGGCACATAAGAGAGTAATTCTGGGATATTCAAGAAGGTATTCAAAGGAAGCCTTGACAGGAGCATTCAAGTCACCTTATTCCAATCAATTACAATGGATAAAGGTCAGTTTTGATCATAGTTATAAAGAACTTATGATTTTGTGATTACATGAAGATTAAACATCCTCGATTCATGACAAAACTGTTTTTAATGTGATGTATCATTATGGTTTATATCTGATTTTTATAATTGACAAACAGTATTGATTAACACCCAGGTAATAAGTAAAATCGTAAATAATATTTTTAACCTATTCCAAGCAGATTTTTTTTAGTTATTTTCTCCAAATCACATAAATATCGTGTGTACACTTGATTACTTTTGTATGCAACGAAGTAATAACTTTTAATAGGTGAAAACACTTTTCATCATATTACTTTTAACTCCGAATGAACAAAATGGGACGTTAAGCGCAAACTAAAATTGTCTAACGCAACCTACTTACCTTGGACCGTGGATATCATTCATAATAAGTTCATATATATCAGATTAATTAATGCCACACGGTTATATCAATCTTTTGTGGGTAGGGGTGGACATTGTGCCAATCCGTCAACCTATTTTCTATTTTTTTATTTTTTATTTTTTTGACTTAATTCCCCTGATATAATTTGGTATTTAGAATTCATTAAATAGACGTAGCCCCCAATATATGCATCAATTCACTTGTGCTTATTGCATTATCGATTGCATGTCTTGGGGGGGGGGGGGGGGGGAGGGGGAGGGTAGCATGTGGGCGTTAAGTCTAAATACCGAATTATCTCGAGGGTAAAATGAAAGTCCCTGAATTTTTCTGGCTTAATGGGATGACAACTGAACTTTTATTATTTTTCTGGTTGAATAGATTCCAATATTTTGAGCAACTGATGGATTGTCAGATATACAAGGCCTTGAAATTGCCAGCGACCCACAATCCCCTGTTGTTTTTCTCAGATTAAAAAAATCCACAGGTTCCTCAAAGAGTGACCTTCGCTTGCTTGATGATATAGCTGATCGCATAAGTTCATAGTTCTTGGGTTTGATCTAAACCTGTCGTTGTTTTTTTGTATTTTCTGAAACATTTGTTTTTTGGCCTCCTAAGTTTAGGCCAAAACTGGATTTAGCCCCCAAAGTCTTTAACTATTGGACTTTATCCCCCAAAGTCTTTAATTATCGGACTTTAGCCCCATTTTTACATTCCCATTTGTTTTTGTTTCCAATCGTTGCGAGTGGCTAAAATATGTCCATTTTAGGGCCCCTTGTTTTATACTTCATCCGTCCTAGATTAATAGTCCCATTTTGCCTTTTAATTTTTCCCAAATTTAAACTCAAAATAAATTATACAACTAGGTGAAATTACAAAGTTACCCCTCAATGGAAAGCAATGATCCAAGTGCATGTTTTGCTTTCCAAAGATATTCATAATTCTTAGGAGGGTAGCTATGGAAAGTGAAATGTTTTCTTAATACATTTTGATTTGCAAATGAGGACTATAAATTTGGTTCAGAGGGAATACGTAATTAGACTTCAGTCCTAACTGTCAATTTGGTAATTATTTGTAAACGGTGTATTAAACAGAAGCGTAACACAGAGGCCAAGGTTCAATTAATGAAAACATAGGGGGCTAAAGTTAATTTCAATCTGAACTTTGGGGTTCAAAAACCCAGAACCTTCTTTTCCCCTTGGTTTTAAATACTTGTGCATTTGCAGGTATTGAATGAAGACTCTGCTTTTGTAGTGGCTACCAAAAGATCACTCCTTGATAAATGCAGTTTGGCAGTGGGACTCAGATTATTTATCTCTGCCGGACATTCCAACTCTGATCTAGCTAAATCACACATATCATTAAAGAGGGTTGCGACATTGGTGCTGAACAGTAAAGATTGATTTAACACAGTCGTGATTACGGGTGGAACTATGCCTTAGGTATGGTGGGCACTTGCTCACCTTAAGTTGGGAAAATTTTGTACATTACTATTATTAAGTTTGAACATTTTAGAGAAAAACACAACAAAAATTGAAAATTAGAAAATATTGTCCACCTTAATATTTGAATAAAGGGAGTTTTGGGTAAAGATCCTCATTATTTTCAAAGTGTATAAAAATAGGACACTCTACATAATTTTATAAATTTATTCTCTGTACTAAAAACATCATGAAAAATGGTGCCGCTGGCATGGACAAAAAAAATGAACTCCTAACTCTAAAGGGATCACACAAATAAATGTTATTGTGCCACATGGACTAGATTTATAAATTTGAAAAGAATTTTCCTAAAAATCCAAATATAGGAAAGAACATGACATTTACCTTAATTCTCTATTGAATAAATTATTATTAGTATTACCCTCTATCCACCTTAATTAAAAGTCGTGATTGAAGGTTGTAGATTGTATGTCGTTTTCCTTGGTGGCATGCATTAATCTTTTAAAGGCTTTCGCGATGCAGTGAAAGAGAGAGAAGAAAGCAATGAATGGGGAAAACATACCACCTTGTTGGAAGTTCATTTGATTTTGAATTGTACCGTGTTTGTGTTGCTCCTTTCACATCCTATTTTAATTGGGAGATAATTATGTACCATTTTCTTGAGATGGTGGAATGGTAGTAAATGCCTTGGCGGGGTGGGGTGGGAGGTTTAGTTGTGGGAATATTTTTGTTGTACTATTTTAAAGCTTGATGGTGTATATCCCATCATTCTTTTTGGTTACATGTTGATCCCATCATACTTCTTAACATTTCTTATTGATAGTGACCTTTTGTACCTTTTGTACTTATCTTGATTTCTGGGTAAAAAGGAAACACTTTCGTGTATAATTTCTTCGTACTTCTTAATAGCATCCACAATTAAAGCATGGGCTTGTAGTGGCGGATGTTTTGCACCCATACCATACTTTTTTTATTGTTCTCAACTTCATATTACGAGTTCTTCTATTGTAACCGGTGAGAAGATAAATTGGTATTACAAGCATGGTGAATGTTGTATTGTTGCTTTTATTATATGTTATCTCTCTCTCTCTCTCTCTCTATATATATATATATATATATATATATATATATATATATATATGATCTGAAGGGATTTCTTAAAGAACGCATTAAAGCATTTTTTATCATTTTTCGCACGTGGACCCCTCATGGTCCCAAAGTTTTTTTATTATTTTCCTTAAATAGCCTCCTCTTGTCTTATAGTAAAACCTTATTTTAAGACTAGATAATTACTAGAATTATATTTTAGACCCAAAGTTGGTATCAGATATTTAAGAGTTTTAGAATCCCTTCGAATTTCGACCCAATCTCAATTGTGGTGTCAGAACCAAGACGCTCCTTTTCGACTTATAGTAAAAATACTTTAATGTCATTGGGATTTATCCCTCACATTTACAAAGATATTTTTTGAACTAATCTAGATTACCAACCATATCCATAACTGATTTAGACCCAGAAGGTTGTTTAACCACACACATAGATGGTTGTTCACACACTGAACACATCCAAGCCAAACACGCAGATAGCAGACAAGTTACTGCTAGTTCTATTAATAACATAATATATCAAAATAGGTGTATACTTCTTATTTTAAGATAATTAATTAAAGAAACCCAAACCCTAGAAATGGAGATAAAAAATATCTCTAAAAAAATACAAGAAATAGATAGTCAAATCCCAATAGACCTTGTACAAGTACTACAAAAAATAAATATTAAGACTAATCCTATAGAAGTCCTTACCAAAGACATTTTAAAAATTAAAATTTTGACAAAAAATCGAGAAAGTGAGATAATTAAACTCACCAAAGAACAAGCTAAACTTATTCCTAGATTAGATAATTATCTACCTAATGGAAATAGTTAGATCAGACTGGAATGAGGTACCTAGAGATCTCTCCATTCAGACCTTAGCAAATTTTTACCAAATAAGTCTAGAAAAGATAAATGATGATAGGTTTTGTTATAAGATAAATGAAAATGATATTGCCAATGCTGCTAAAGCGTCAAGACTTATACTTAAAGAGATTAAATAGTAGCGCCGTTAAAGACTTACAATTAGATTTAAAGGCTAAGACAGAAGGATTAACCCCTTCTATACAGACTTTGTTAAATTCCAACAGAATTTAGCTAATTATCTTAACAATATGGAAAGCCACAACTTATCCAAAATGGATAATATTGTTAATGAACTTAGACTAAATATCGCACAAGCAAAAGAAAAATATTAATAAATTATACAGGGAATTAAGGTTATATATAATAAACCTTCCCAAGCAGAAATAGACTCTCCATTTATTTTAACACATTTAGATATAATAGAAAAACTGTAGAAACCATAGAAGTTAGAATGGAACAAAAATTTGTCCAACAACAAGAAAGAGAGAATGAGGTAAAAGACTATATTAATAAGGTTTCTAATTCTCTTGTTAATACTCTTGCCAAACATAATGAAGATATTAACAATAATGCAAGAAATGAGAATAAGACCTTTAAAGAAGAAATCCTTAGCCAGATAAAGAGACAAAAGGATTATTCAGACTCTTTAGAAAAAATTAAAAAAAGACTTGAACAAAAATAGTTAACCACCTATAAGTTTAGAGAATCTCCTTATAAAGAAACTAAAGAAGGAAAGACTATAACTAGAAGAATCATAAATGATGGATTAAATAAGACTAGTAAGATAGTTAGCCCTATCCCAAATATTGGACATAGTAATTTTATGCTCCAAACACTTAAAAGATTCATCCTCCAACATTAGAACATGGTGGAAAGAGAGAAATTTCACCAATCCTCTCCAATGAAAAGAATGGGGCGAAGTTGACTGGAAAATTATTGAATATTCCATACATAATGGATAACTTCCAGCAATTAGATACATAGACTTGTTTAAAGAAGGAGCCACTCCTAAGACTCTTAATTACAACATGACTTATCACTGTAGAAATCATGTGTTAAATAAATCTTAGACTGAGATTCAAGTTTTTGACTCAGAATGGTTAAGATCAAGAGGAACTGATAGGAAGTTTCAGTTCCTAACCTTTAGGCTCTTTCAAGAAAGAATCTAGGGACTACATAGACCTCAGAATAATATCAACATATTATGTTGTTTAATAGATAAAAGATGGAAATATTTTGAGAAAAGTCTTATTGGGATAGCCCAATTAGAAATGTCAAATAATATAAGATACCTTAATGTCATTCTGGCATTCACAGTAACCGTAAACACATCCAAACATTTTAAGTTAATCTTGTATACTAGTGGATATGAAGACTATATTATCCCATATGCTAATATAAATATAGAATGCTAAAGCTATGTAAAATTATCCCAATTCCCCTATGAAGGAATGCAATCGGAAATTCATAGCGGTAGACTTAATGAAGAAATATTAGTTAGAACCAATAATTCAGACTATAATCATACTTATAGTACTACGAATACTGTACCTATGAAAGAAAAAACTAAGACTCTCTGGGAATTACCAAAATTTTAAAAAACTAAGACTATACAAAATAAACCTTTATTTATTAATCAAGACGATGTCACGGTAAATGTTACTATCCAATTTGGTCATCCTAAGATTATCGATAAGAATATCCAGACTGAAGAAGTTAGATTAAGGAATATGGGAGAAGCCATAATTAATGATCATTTAGAAGGAGAATGTAGTAGTAAGATGCAATACCCCATGATTTTGGGACTAATAATTTATTCATTTTTGGGAGAAATAATATTTATTTAAATTAGAGAATTATTAATTTGGAAATTGAGGTCAAAATTTGAGGATGTTAGAAAGTACTTCGAATGGTGATTCTGAGTGTGCGGTTGATTCCGGATGGGTCGAGAAAATCAAAATGACTGTACTTGACTCTTATTTAGGTTCCGAAATATTTAAAGTTCATTTGGCTCGAATTGGAGTAAACGAGTCATTTAAAGTGTGTATTATCAATTAAAGTTGGGTAATTGGGTTATGAGGCTTAAGTAGGGCTCGTGAGAATCCAGTCTCATTTTAGAGAAGAGAGAAAGCCCTAGAAAGAGAGAGAGAAGAGGAAAGTAAGAAGAGAAAGAGGAGAAAGCTTGGAGCTTGAGAATTCTGGCCAAAATCCGCGATTTCGAGGAAGATTCAACCTCGACAAGTTTGAGGCAAGTGATTAAACTTGTTAAATAATTCTTGTGTATCATTTATTTCACGAGTTGTGGATAAATTTATGGATTTTGGGTTATAAATGTTAAAACCTATATTTGGGGTAAATCTTGCATTTGAGGTGTGTATATATGGATTTATGGTTCTAAATTAGTGGGGTTAAGTTATTTGATGTGTATTAATGTGAAAACATGGTTGGGTTGAAGATTTGGGGTTTGAAGTTATTTTTTGGAGGTTTTTGGAATGTTGGAGTTCTTCCCAAATGGAGGTTGGCCGAGGTACCTGTTACGATCGGTCGACCGCGATCGGGGGCCGATCGATCGCACCTTAGGGGAAAAGCCTACTGCCTTCTTTTATAGGCAAAATTGAAAACCGCGATCGACCGGGGGTCAAGGGTCCGTCGATCGGTCCTCTGTCTTTGGTCCAAGTTTAGGATTTCAAGTTTATCCCCTTTCTTTTGGGTTTATATTTATGGACCTTCTTATTTGGTGTATTATATAGGGTTAAGTCAATTTAACAAGGGACTGATGACCTTAGGAAGGCGAGGTGATGTTTTGGGTCTATTTAATAACGGAATTGAGTGTGTAGTGCCTCTCTCATTAAGAAAATGATAGCCGAATTAGTAGATGCTTAGATGTAATGTGGGGTCATATTGAGCTATTGAGAGAGAGTAAGAGTTTGAGTTATCGTATCGATTTAGTGGGGAATCCTCTTAGCGTTGAGGTTTTCATTTGGAGATTATTGTTGTTGATGGGTGTGCATTCAGATATAAATGGTATCCTTAATGTCGATTGGATTAGGAGACTAATCATACAAATAGAAGTGATGGATGAGCTTCAAGTGAGGGACCATATTGTGTATATAAATGGGAAGGTATGCGAGTTAGGAACGATTTGTATATCGAGAGTTTTATACTTAAATATGAATTTACTTCTTTTATACATACAAGCATAGAAGAGTATGTATACCTATATGGCGTGACGAAGATACCTTATGTGATGGTTTGCATTAATATGATGTGATTGTATATATATATATAGTGTGATTGACATATGTATACTTATTGTGTGAGCATACCCTCCATTGCTATCATGGGAAGTAGTTGAGCATACTTAATGTGTTAGCATACCCCTGGCTTGAGGAGCAAGATGTGTATAGTCCACAGATCATAGTCGTCCCTTATATATTGTGTGATTTTATTTCAGGGCGAGAAGTCTTGGGTATAATTCGTTCTCACTTTCGGTTCGGAGCTATTACCGCTTCCTATACGTTGTGAATTATTTTATTACCATAGCAGTGTGATAATAATCCGATATATGGTAACCCGGGATAAAGTGAGTAATTCCTGGAAGATGATATCATTGTGAAGTATTTTGTATATCCATAAGTTATTGGGTTTTGGATATTTATTTGTACGCTAAGTGTGTTATGTATACTTAACTGCTCGAATTGAATGATTGTGCGTTATAACTAGAGTACTGTTACCATAAATGATTCGGAGCATTATCTTACCTATGTGTTTAGAGATTATTGCTCCTTATATGTATTCATAGTTATGTGGGGGGTACCGAGGGCATAATGGACCTCAACGACCAACATTGTCAAGGAGTAGTGTATCAGGGGGATTGTTTGTTTGGATTTGGCTTGCGAGACATCCCACGCACGAAACGCAGTGCAATGTTGGGAGTGGGGATAAATTTAGTCCTTAGTACTCAGATTTATATGTTATAGTGAAATAAGATTTTATGAGAATAAACTGGAGTAATATTTTAATGAGAAGTTGATGTTATATGCGTCGTGCATTGAGGTCATAATGAATCTCGGCAATCAACAGTGCCCAGGAGTAGTGATTGGGGGGGGTTCCTTGTTTGGATTTCGCTTTGCGAGACGTCCCACACATGAAATGCAGTGCAATGTTGAGAGTTGGGAGAAGTTTAGTCCTTAGCATTTAGATGCTAATAACTCGTGTAAGTTAATAACTAGAATACGATAAATTCTACTAAGAGAATATGTACATGTATATTATTTATAAGAAAATAAGTTTAGACGTATATTTGGGTTTCGGTAGAATCGAAAGTTGATGGTTATGTTATAGATGATGGGTTACGTGAGTGTGGTTTTGGGTGTAGGCTAGATCGATTTGCCCTTAGTTAGTGTTGGGGAGTTAATTGAGGACCATGTGCATACGTTTAGGTGCACACTCTAGTTGAGAGGTGAGTTATATTTTCTGGAGAGTCCGACTCCACTTAAATCATGTTATAGTGCATATATAATTATTATGCATTTTAATGCACTTGCTAAAATGTTTTCACACCTCGGGATCTGACTCGTTATATTTTCTCTTGCTATATATATATATATATATATATATATATTGTATTATTTTAGGTGTTCCTCCGTAAGGACGCCAATGTTGTTATCTCTCCAATGTATTCGTGGAGATGTGGCGATAGCGGACTGTCGCGGGATTTTGAAATAGACATTTCCTATCTTCTGTATATCTAGATTAGGATTCAGTTTGTATATCGGGTTTACACCCTAGAGTTCCAGTTGTATCATTTTATTTATATTTCTTTTCACAGTTGTTGTATTGTCTGTGACTTGACAACATATTCAGGTACTTCCTTTTATGTATTTTTGGGTGTACTGTAGAACTATTCTCTTCTATCTTAGCAAGTGTGTGTTCATTATCATGTTGAGTAGTTATTATATTGTTGGTTAGTTATTGCATTGTATGTTTTAAATTTTTTTTGGCACCCTCTTTTTATAGTATTGGGTAGTTAGCTATGTTTATCTTGTATCGTTAGTAGATGCTGAGAATGATCCACTTGAGATTCCTGATTTATTTTCGTATAGGGCTGGTCACCCCTTATTATTTTAAGAGGGGTGTCACAGGTAGTATCAGAGCATCAAGTTCTAGTGTCTTTAGGATCTGTGTGGGTTTTCTGCGTTCTTTCGTAAGCATTCTTGATGTAGAGCCCTATTATTAGGACTGTTGTGTTCATTACGTCTATATTTTCTTCTACGATGTATAATCATTTGAACAACATTTTGATATAATTGTTCTTGTTTCAGATGCCATCGAAGAGAGGTCGTCCAGGCAGGGAAAATAGAGGGGCTGAGAATATAGAGCCCCAAATGCCTCAAGGGACTGTGACCGCAGCCGAAGTTTCCAATATTGTGGCACAAACGATAACTGCTGCCATTTGTACGATGGCACATCAACCTGCATCCCAAGCCCACCCAAGGCCGTCTACGTGAGAAAGAGTACGAGATGCTTTTAGGAATGGGCATCCTCCATAATTTTCAGGGGGAGCTAATGCGATGGTTACAAGTCGTTGGAAGAAGAGTATGCAAAGGCACCTTCGGATGGTTGAATGTAGTGAGGTGCAGAAGCGATTTCTCACCACCTTTAAATTAACGGGAGAAGCTCTCCAATGGTGGGAATCAATCACCACATCAGATCAAAGAGATGCGATGCCCATAGCAGATTTTTGGGAACTCTTTGACCAAAAGTATTTTCCTTACGCGATCCAGAAGGAAATGAGGAGGAAGTTATTGGATGTATTTCAAGGTAATCGAATGGTGGCCGAGTATGAAGAAGAATTTACTCGATTGGAAAATTTAGTGCCCGATGAGGTAAATACGGAGGAGAAGTGAATTGCGAAGTTCGTGGGAGGTTTAGAATGGCGAATTCAACATCATTTGTTAGGGAATCCAGTGTTAGTGACCTTTACCGAGGTAATGAATGTGGCATTGTTATAGTGTCAGGAATATATTCTTCATTCGCAAGGGGGTAAGAACTTTATAGACTTTGGTTCATCAAGCAAGTCTGGAGGAGAGAATTCTAGTGAAGCAAGATGGTATAAATAGAATTATCGAGGGCCGCAACAGCATTTTGTTCCTCAGGAGGGGCATGGAGGATTTATTGGTAGATGTTTCTTTTGTAAAGAGATAGGCCATAGGAAGAGAGATTGTCCCAAGATAGGGAGAGGGAAACTTTTTGAGGAGGTTTTGGATGTGCAACCCCTACAACATATTATAGGCCAGTTTCGACCGGAGGACTTTGAGTAGGAACCCATCGATGAAGAGATGTAGTCGGACTAGAGAGGTAATATGTAAATTATTTTCCTTTGCGATTAAGATTATGCTTTGAGGGACATTAGGAGTGTAGCATGTAAGATTTTAATGAGTGGTCAGTTGGTATAACCCTATTCATGTATGGAATGACTCGGAAGGGGGAGTGAGCAAGTGAGGCTCTTAGACGGTATCTTTTGGGAGAATAGGTTGTCTTGTGATGTGCTAATAGAGAATTATGACTTTGTTTTGATTGTAGGAACCGTTTTAATGCGTTGGGTAGTGACAGTAAAGCTATCGTTTTATAGTTACGTCAGATTTATGTATTTGTAATGTTCCAGTTATGGAAGAGCCTAGTGTATGGCAATGTTATGTTATGAGGTAACGGATTCTTATTACTGAAGAGATTCAGGGTTTAGTGATGATTTTGAGCCAAGAAGTTTAGATCATGGTTGTGTTAGTTTTGAGAACTAAGTGTTGGTACGAGTATTGTATTTATTGGCGCATTGTGTTTTGGGCATAAGTTATTTGATTTGGATGTCGAAAGACATAAACTGTTTTTAAAATAAAATTATTTTATATGCCTTCGGGCAACATCAAAATGGTTTTAAAAATATTTCTTTTAAACTTAGTCAAGATCTAACTGATCTCAATCCCCAACAGAGCTACATAGTACTGTATTGGGAGGGTTCCTTATTTGGATTTCGCTTGCGAGACCTCGCCCGCATGAAAGTAGCGAATGTCAGGAATTGAGAAGAGTTAAATCTTTGGACCTTTCAAAATCTTTATATAATTAGTATATTAATATGGATTAATTTATTTCGAGTTATTGTACGATTTGAGGATAAGTGAAGTCGGGTTATGTTTTTACGAGTAGAGCTCGGGTACAGGGTGTATGGGCGCCCTGGTTGGCATATTTAATTTTAATTAAAATGATTCATTGTGAGAAGTGGGATGAATAGGTATAGTGATTTTGAGGGTAGGTGTATTAGGAGCTAGTTGAGGGTTGGAGTACTAGGCTTAGCATAATTTCGAGGACAAAATTCTTGTAAGGCGGGAAGTCTGTAATACCCCGTGATTTTGGGACTCACAATTTATTCATTTTTGGGAGAAATAATATTTATTTAAATTGGAGAATTATTAATTTGGCAATTGAGGCCAAAATTTAAGGATGTTAGAAAGTATTTTGAATGGTGATTCTGAGTTTGCGATTGATTCCGAATGGGTCGAGAAAGTCGAAATGACTATACATGGGTCTTATTTGGGTTCTGAAATATTTTAAGTTCGTTTGGCTCGAATTGGAGTAACCGAGTCATTTAAAGTGTGTATTATCATTTAAAGTTGGGTAATTGGGTTTGAGGCTTAAGTAGGGTTCGTGAGAATCCAATATCATTTTAGAGAAGAGAGAAAGCCCTAGAGAGAGAGAGAGAGAGAGAGAGAGAGATAAGAGCAAAGGAAGAACATAAAGAGGAGAAAACTTAGAGCTTGGGAATTCCTGCCAAAATCCGCGATTTTGAGGAAGATTCAATCTCAACAACTTTGAGGCAAGTGATTAAACTTGCTAAATAATTCTTGTGTATCATTTATTTCATGATTTGAGGATAAATTTATAGATTTTGGGTTATAAATGTTAAAACCTATATTTTGGGTAAATCTTGCATTTGAGGTGTGTATATATGGATTTAAGGTTCTAAATTAGTGGGGCTAAGTTATGTATTAATGTGAGAAACATATTTGGGTCGAAGATTTGGGGTTTGAAGTTGGTTTTTGGAGGTTTTTCGAATGTTAGAGTTCTTCTAAAATGGAGGCTGGCCGAGGTACCTATTACGGCCAGTCGACCGCAGCAAGGGGCCGGTCGACCGCGCCTCAGGGGAAAAGCCTACTGCCTACTTTTATAGGCAAAATTGAAAACTGCAGTCGACCGGGGGTCAAGGGTCGGTCGACCGATCCTATGTCTTTGGTCCAAGTTTAGGATTTCAAGTTTATCCCCTTTCTTTTGGGTTTATATTTATGGACCTTCTTAGTTAGTGTATTATAGAGGGTTAAGTGAATTTATCAAGGAATTGATGACCTTAGGAAGGTGAGGTGATGTTTGGGATCTATTTCATAACGGAATTGAGTGTGTAGTGCCTCTCTCATTAAGAAAATGAGAGCCGAATTAGTAGATGCTTAGATGTAATGTGGGGTCGTATTGAGCTATTGCGAGAGAGTAAGATTTTCATATATCGTATCGATTCAGTGGGGAATCCGCTTAGCGTCGAGGTTTTCATTTGGAGATTATTGTTGTTGATAGGTGTGCATTCAGATATAGATGGTATCCTTAATGTCGATTAGATTAAGAGACTAATCATACTAATAGAAGTGATGGATGAGCTTCAAGTGAGGGCCTGTAATGTGTATATAAATGGGAAGGTATGTGAGTTAGGCAACGGTTAGTATATCGAGAGTTATATACTTAAATATGAATTTACTTCTTTTATACATACGAGCATAGAAGAGTATGTATACCTATATGACGTGATATAGATACCTTGTGTGATAGTTTACATTTATATGATGTGATTGTATATATATATATAGTGTGTGATTGATATATGTATACTTATTGTGTGAGCATACCCTCCATTCCTATCATGGGAAATTGCACGATGTGGGTGAGGCCCCAGGCTTGAGGAGCAGGGCGCATATAGTCCCCAGGTCATAGTCGTCCTTTATTTATTGTGTGATTTTATTTCGGGGTGAGAAGTCTTGGGTATGATTCGTTCTCACTTTCGGTTCGGAGCTATGACCGCTTCCTATACGCTGTGAATTATTTTATTACCATGGCGGTTTGATAATAATCCGATATATGGTAACCCATGATAACGTGAGTAATTCCTGGAAGACGATAACATTGTGAAGTATTTTGTTTATCCATAAGTGATTGGATTTTGGATATTTATTTGTACGCTAAATGTGTTATGTTTAATTAATTATTGAGATTTAATGATTGTGCTTTATAACTAGAGTACTGTTATAGACCCTAAATGGTTCAGACCATTATCTTATTTATGTGTTTAGAGATTATTTATCCTTATATGTATTCATAGTTATGTGTGGGGTACCTAGAGCATAATGGACCTCAACGACCAACATTATCAAGGAGTAGTGTATCGGAGGGATCGGAGGGAGGGTTCCTTGTTTGGATTTCTCTTGCGAGACGTTCCATGCACGAAACGTAGTGCAATGTTGGGAGTGGGGATATGTTTACTCCTTAATACTCAGATTTATATGTTATAGTGAAACAAGATTTTATGAGAATAAACTGGAGTAATATTTTAATTAGAAGTTGATGTTATATGCGTCGTGCATTGAGGGCATAATGAATCTCGATAATCAACAGTGCCCAGGAGTAGTGTATCGAGGGGGGTTCCTTGTTTGGATTTATCTTTGCGAGACGTCCCACGCACGAAACGCAGTGTAATGCTGAGTGTTAGGAGAAGTCTAGTCCTTAGCATTTAGATGCTAATAACTCGTGTAAGTTAATAACTAGCATCCGATAAATTCTAGTAAGAGAATATGTATATGTATATTATTTATAAGAAAATAAGTTTAGACGTATATTCGGGTTTCTGTAGAATCGGAAGTTGATGGTTATGTTATAGATGATGGGTTACGTGAGAGTTGTTTTGGGTGTAGGTTAGATTGGTTTGCCCTTAGTTAGTGTTGGGATATTAATTGAGGACCATGTGTATACGTTTAGGTGCGCGCTCTAGCTGAGAGGTGAGTTGGATTTTCTAGAGAGTGCGACTCCACTTAAATCATGTTATAGTGAATTTATAATTATTATGCATTTTAATGCACTTGCTAAAATATTTTCTCACCTCGGGCTCTGACCCGTTTATATTTTATCTTGCTTTATATATATTGTATTATTTTAGGTATTCCTCCGCAAGGATGCCAATGTTATTAGAAGTCATTCTGTTAGGATCCAAGAAATAGATAAATTCAACATGATAGCCCAAGACCACATATTAAAAATTAAAGAATCTAAGAATACTAAAAAGGTTCTTAGAAACTTAAGACTAATAGAAGAAGGAGAGGAAATATTAATGCCAACTACACAAGTAGGTCCTAATAAACAAGACATATGAAGTAGTAGTAGGCTAGAAGATGCTCCTAGATTTTTTAGTAAACTAATAGAAATAAATATTCCTATATACTCAAGCACTTTAGTAGAGACCAAACCTGATTATATAAAAGACTTTCCAACTAATGACAAGAGTATTACTCATGTTAAGACTATGGCAAGTCAAGCCATAAATCTAGTTGGGATATACCTTAACTTAGATAATGTCCAAGATAGGAAAAAGGCCTTAGATGAATGGCGTAATCGGATGAACATGTGTTTTGCATCTAATGAATAATGGGATGCAAGTTCATGTAAATAATACGCCGTGCAATCCATTAGGGGTATTGCAAAAGATTATTTAGATAATTTAAGAAAAGCTACATATGAAAAATCCCTAGCTAAGATTGAGAAAATAAAAGAAAACCTAGAAGATCAATTGATGAATATATTCAATTATTCACTTCAGAATTCATTGGAGCTAGACATTTAGCTCAAATCAATGAACAAGACTTAGCAAAAACTAAGCTAGCTCTCCTTAGCATTTGCAAACTAGACAATATTTATGAATATAACAATAATTATGAACAACTATATTACCAAATTAACGAATTTGGAGAGACCTTAAAAGATGAATATTTTAGAAAGATACCAGCCATATGACAAATCCTAATTAATGAATATAGGAATTGGCCAGGAGTAGATGGAGTTAAGAATAACTCCCTTGGTCAAAGAATCAATTTTGCCAAAGACTATATCATATCTAAAATACGTCATATAACCCAAGGAAAGTTAGTATAAGAGACATTCAAACAGATTCCTCCAATTAAAGACGAAAGAGACATTGCTCCAATCCAATGGGGATGCGGTAGTGAATCTAAGAAATTCAAAAAGAAATTAGAATAGAAACAAAGGAAGTATAAGTCTAGACCCTTAGGATTTCCAAAGAAATATAGATTTAGACCCTCTACTACCTTTAGAGAAAGGAACTCTAAGAACAAGAAAAATAGATTTAACAAAAGACGATACTTTAAGAAGAATATTTGTATTCTTCTTAAAGTACCAAATATAGAAAATGATGATAATACTAGTGTCTATAGTGCATATACAGATAGCGATTCAGAAGACTATAATAGTGAAACTAATGAGTATGAAGACTCTCAGGATACTCTAGACCTATATATGATGCAAATTGACCAAGAAGATCAAGAAGAAGATTATATAGACTTTGAAGAAGCTTGGTATAAAAGTATATTAAGCCCCTTTCTAAAGAAAAGATGGACAATTAGTAATCCTGAATTACTAACATATATACCTAGATGTTACTTTGATGAAAGACATTATTGCAAATTTAAAATGAAATGTAGCAAGAAAGACTTTAGATGTGTAGAATTCTTTGAGACTATACAAACTGAATTATTTATGGTTTGTGTTATTTGTCAATTACACTACCATGAAAATTATGGGAGAACTCGATTTAGAGAAATTTACACTAACCAGTATAATTATAAAATAGAACAAGATATTAAAACATATTATCAAGACATTGATAGAAATATAGCCAAAAGATTACAAGAAAATGAAGACTTAAAAGAAAAAGAAATTTCCTATGATTTAGGAGAATACTGCTTTGATAGTAGTACAAAAGATTTAACATCATTAAATTTTATAGATAAACCTCAGAAAGGAATATCTATTTTAGAAAAGAATAATTTAGTAATTTCTACTAAACCACAAGCTTGTTTTGTATAATTCTTTATACAACATAAAGATTATTCTAAAAGACTTTAAGCTTTTATAGATACATGATGCTCTCAGAGTATTTGCAAGGCTAATGCCTTCCCTGAAGATTATTTTCTAGACAGTAATCAAGAGATCCATAGTAAGGTAGATAATGGAGAACCATTTACCTCATACTTTCAGACTATTCCTATTTATTTTAAATTAGGAAATCAGACTAACAAAACTGTAAATCATTGGTTTTGGATAATGTATCCTCGTCCTAGTTTCACAGGAAATATTATTTTAGGACAAGACTTTATTAGTAACTATCACCCTTACACTCAGTATAATGATAAGATATTAATTAGTGATAAAGAGGAATTTAATATTAAAGCATCTCTAATAGATCACAAGATTGCCTTCGACCTTATGCATGTCAAACCCACTTATAGACCTATGAAACATTAGAGTTCTTTAGTTGAGCATGGTGGACCTAGACCTACAAATCAACAAGAAGCTCTTGAAATAACCAAATCCTTACAAAAAGAATGTAAGTGCCCAGATCAAAAGTGTTATAAGCAAATAGCACTTATACCACAAGACATTTTAGATCAACCCCAACAAACCTTATTAAAGGTTCAAACCATATCCAATCAGAAGAAAATGAATATAGAAGTAGAAAAGGAAAAGATTAGGTAATAAGAAGGTCCTACTTTAGGAGAAAATTTCATTTCTAACTGGGATAAAGATCAAAGCTACTGTGAAATTATCCCTATTAACCCAGATGCCACTATTAATGGTGGAACCTATAAGAAAGGATATTCACAAGAAGACAGGGAAGAATTTAAAAAAAGACATAGATGAAATTATTAATCTAGGTATTATTAGAGAAAGTAAAAGTAGACATTATAGCCTTGCCTTTTACGTTCAAAATGAATCTAAACGAAAAAGAGGAAAAAGACGTATGGTTATAAATTATAGAAAACTAAATAAGAATTGTGAATTTGATGCTTATAAGATACCAGATAAGAATAATCTAATTAGTTTGATTGAAGACAAAATTATATTCAACAAGTTTGATTGCAAATCAGGCTTCTGGCAAATTAAGATGCACCCATACAGTATTACTTGGACGACTTTTAGTGTTCCCCAAGGAAAATATGAATGGTTAGTAATGCCATTTGGATACGTGAATGATCCTCAAGTATTCCAAAGAATAATGGATAATATATTTAGACCATATTCAGAATTTTGTCTTCTTTTCATAGATGACATTCTTGTAGCTAGTAAGACTGAGATAGAGCATGTAGACCATCTAAAAAAGATTATTTTAGAATTAGATAAACATGGTATTGTTATTTCTGAAAAAGAAAATGCAACTGTTTTTGGCTGAAATAGATTTTGGAGGAATGCATATTAATAAGGGAAAAAATTCTTAGATGAACACATAACCAAAAAGATTCTTGAGTTTCCAGACCAACTCAAAGATAGAAAAAATTACAATCATTTTTAGGATTGCTTAATTGTGCTGCAGACTTTATTAAAGACTTTGCTTCAAAAAAACAAAGCCTAACTTCCAAACTAAAAGGAACAGACAAGACTAACCATTTTTATTGGACTAAAGACGATTTTGAAGTTATAAGACAAATTAAAGAAGTAGTAAAAAATATCCCTTTACTTGAACTGCCCAATGCTGAAGACTAATTTATAGTAGAGACAGATGCATCTGATAAACAATGGGGAGCAGTATACTTTTCCCTTGACCATTAGACAAAAAAGAAGAAACTTTATAGATATAGTTTTGGAGTCTTTACTGATCCAGAAACAAGATACACTACCCATGAAAAAGAAGTTTTAGCTATAGTAAGTGCAATAGAAAAATATATGCTTTTTCTTAGACCAAAACATTTTACCATTTATACTGACTCATCTTATGCAGTAAAATTTAGGGACTTAGACTTGTCCAAATCAAGTACTAATAGACTTATTAGATGGTAATAATTGCTCAATAGTTATGACTTCTCTGTTATACATATTAAGGGAAGTAAAAATACCATTCCAGACATTATATCTAGAGAACCAATGTTTGCTAAAACTAATATGATCTCATCTTTTTATGTTGCAAACAAAAGACTTAGGACATCTTGAGTCCCTATGGAACAAATAGACTAGACAAAGAAGACGTTACAGACTATCTTAGATGCGTAAGACCAAATGATAGTTTAACGCAAAGACAGACTCATATTCAAGACTCTCAAGAAAGACCAATACTAGAGAACTTTGATGATATATTAGTTCCTACTGGAAAATCTAGACATGAGATTATTTCTCAAAATAGACTCACTAAAAAGTTGTATTTCCCCAAATATAGATGTGATCAAAGATATCAGAACTTGATTAAATTTAGATGAGAATTTTCAGAAGATGAAAATCCTCTTATAGACGCTATATGGTAGAATGTAAAGAATAGATGTTGGATAGAATTCAAACAGAATTTGGTAGCCGTTACTAGATTCATGAGAATGCAAAGACTTGCAGTTACTCAACTTAGTCGTACTGCTACTCCTAGACCTTAGACTCAAACATATGCTCAGGCTCTTAGAGAATTCTCTAAAATTAGACCAGCTGATATTTTTTTCAAATTTTAGAAGACTGTCAGAAAGAAGCTAATAGCATTATTGAACATTTCAATATGTTATTATCCGAGACTAACGGAGATGCCTTAATGATTAGAGGTTTCTTCAAAGTCGTTCCAAAAATTTATCTTTTTGGAAAAGCAGAAATAGTCTAGATAACCTTAGTAGACTATGTGTTCATTGGGCTCGTCCAGATAAAGACTTTAAAAGACTCTATTACTCTTGGAAAAATAGTCCATGAGTATGTCGAGAAGGTAGAAGACTTTATTCCCCTGTTTGCCAGGATCTACCAGATTGCTCCAAGTTCCTATTGAGGAATGAGAGTTGAAGGATTTAGAATTATTAGATTTTCCAATTATTCATTTGAATAGGTTGAGATTATATCCGAAGAAGAGACTAAAGATTTAATTGTTAATAAGTCCAAACTCCAGATTGCCCAAGATATGGAGACAATAGAAATCATGGAGATATTAACAGGTTAAGACAAATGGTAAACTGCATACCATAAAGAAGATCTCATTATCCAAGCTGATGAGACATTCAATGGAAGGCTCAAGAAAGAATCCAAGGACATGGTAGAGATAGAATTACCATCTAGCCTTAGGTTGGTAGGCCTCATTGATGAATTCTTCAGTAATAATTCTTTACCATACGAAGACAAAGACATGGAAAAAGAAGATGAAGATGGGACAGAGAAGGGTCCCACCCTACTCAGCGAATTATCAAAGATCGAAGACTCAATTATTTAGACTACTTTCTATAAATCAAAAGATTCTTTACAATCATAAGACGACGAAGACCTGCCCCACATGGGCCATTAGACAGCTCCTCCTGCCAGAATTATTAGTAAAAAACAAAGATACTTTCTGTCAAAGACTTTAATAATTGTATTTCTTTAAATCAGTTAGCTTTTAGCCTCTAGTTACCAGTCAAATGTAGTGCCCTTGTGATTATAAAAGGGAGCATCCAGTTTGTAAGAGAGGCATTGAAGATTAGAAGTAAGAGAGAGTGAGTAAGCTTAAAGAGAGTAATATGTACATGAGTGAGTAAACCTCTCATAGTTAGGGGAGAGGGGAGAGTTGTATTTACTTATGATATGAAATAAATGTATTTTCTTTTTCCTGAAATCTCTTATGTTGAGTTGTTATTATTCTCCAATTGTCTCTAACTTTCTGTCCATAGAGGACTATTGTGTGGAACCTCTGGTGTAGCACGTAGGTGTTATACTATTGAACCGCCGTTAGGTGCCAATTTGCTAAGAGCCATTAGCCAGGTGGGCATTAGGCGTGGTAGCATACATGAAGGAAATGGGTCCAATGCCAAACTAGTGGATTGAGGTGCGACACATAAAGAGAGAGTTGCAGGAGGCGCAAACCGGAGAATAATAGTAATAAAGCTGAAGAGATGAATAAAAGAAGATAAAGCTATCGCATACCAGAAGGAAGGTATAAACTCGAACCAAAACCCTATCTATTTTACATATTATCGTTATAATCTAAAGAAATTTGCATGAGCCTACAAATCACTATAGACTTTTTAGCATTTTTTAATCAAACAAATTTAGACTTAATAATAAAAATTCAAGAGTGGACTCTTACAGACCCAAAGATAAAGAAGTTATATATACTGGTTTAACATATGCAGTTGGTACTTTCAAATATATAGATCAGGTTATTTAGTTGTTAGTACACGAAGTACCTAGAATATAAATAATTAGAACAGGAATTCGCGATCTTTTTAAACAAAAATTAAGAACTACAGAGTTCGCAGAAGAACTTTCAAGACCAAAAAAATATCAAAAATACACTAGAATACTTGAAGATAGTATAGATGTATTAAAATATATTAGACGAAAACGGTTAGCTGAAACAAGAATTATTTTAATTAGATCGGGAGGAATCCGTCGTCTTCTTAAAAACGTTGAAACAGTTGCCCCTAGAACATATTGTAGATTTTTGTCATCCTATGGTGATAATGATTTAGACAAATTTATAGAAAATGATATAATTGATATTGTTAATCAGATATATAAAGAAACTAGACTGATAAAACCTCAATACCGCATAAGGTATTTAAGACTAGAATATTTTCCTTTAAAACCACTTGCAATTTCCAGAATCCCTGAAGAAAACATTTATATAGATAATCCTCGCTATTCCAAATCTCAGTACGACAGTGACGGACAAAGCCGGAGAAGTAGCAGCTCTGAAACTTCTCTTAGACTCCCAGATTAATTAAATAAATCTTAAAGATGCTAGAAGTTATTGGGGTAAAATTTTATATTCCCTAAAACTTAGAAAAAGATAAAAGAAAATAAAAGACATTGTGGTTCCCAAAAGGTGGTCCTAAAAAGACAAAGTAGTCCCAAGAATGTGTGGACGATATTAATCCGTTGTTTACATCCGTTAACTATATTCGTCGGAGAACCGATCTGTGTGTATATATATATATATATATATATATATATATATATATAGGCTCCCTTCTGTAAGGATTCATTATAGTATAGATTTTGGTACATACCATTTCTTTAAAATAGTAAAAAAATGAAATTTTTGATGAAACTTGATGGATATGATATCCATGGTGAGAAGATCATTTTCAATTTTTTTCATCAAAAAATTCAATAAAAAAATCGTTGAGATGAGGCGATAAGTGAAAAAATGGTATAAATATGCATTTTCGACCGTTGAAATTTTGACGATCATTTCACCCACTTTTTGATTGAATTTTGTGATAAAACTTCGTGGATATTATCTCGACAGTGAGAAGATCATATCCATGAAGTTTCATAAAAAAATTCAATCAATCAAGTAGCTGGCGCAAACCCAAAATTTCAATGGTCGAAAATGCATATTTATACTAGTTTTTGATATATCACTTCATCTTAACGGTTTTTTTATTGAATTTTTTGATGAAAAATTGGAGATGATCTTCTCATCGCGGAGATCATATCCATTATGTTTTATTAAAAAAATCATTTTTTTTACTATTTAAAAAATGGTATGTACTGGAGTTTGCACCATAAGGAGTTCTTACAGGGGACTTTCGTATATATATATATATATAGGAAGAAGCTCACATAAGGACCATAAATAAGGACTATAATAAGACAAAGCTAAGACCTTTAGTAAAATTCTATTTTAGAGCCCAATACTTTTAGAAAATATTTTTAGCGTATCAGAGTTCAAAAGAGTTTAAAACTATAGAAAGAGAAACTCGTCAAATTCCGACCCAATCCCAATTCTGGTATTAGATCCAAGACACTCCTTTTCGACTTATAGTAAAAAGACTTTAATGCCCTTGGGATTTATCCCTTGCATTTACAAAGATATTTTTGGAACTAATCCAGATTACCAACCTATACCCATAACTGATTTAGACCCAGAGGTTGCTTAACCTCACACATAGACGACTGTTCATACATTGAACACATCCCAGCCAAACACACAAATAGTAGACAAGTTACTGCAAGTGCTATCAATAGCATAATAGATCAAAATAAGTGTATACTCCATATTTTAAGATAATTAATTAAAAACACTCAAACCATAAAAATAGAGATAAAAAATATCTCGAAAAGAATATAAGAAATAGATAGCCAAATCTCAATAGACCTTGTACAAATGCTACAAGAATAAGACTAATCATATAGAAATCCTTAACAAAGACATTTTAGAAATTAAAACTTTGACAAAAAATCAAGAAAGTGAGCTAATTAAACTCACCAAAAAATAAGCGAAACTTATTCCTAGATTAGACAATTATCTACCTAATGAAAATAGTTAGCTCAGACTAGAATGAGGTACCTAAAGACCTCTCCATTCAGACCTTAGCAAATGTTTACCAAATAATTCTTATAAAGAGAAATGATGATAGATTTTATTATAAGATAAATGAAAATGAGATTGTCAATGCTGCTAAAGCATCAAGACTTATACTTGAGCGATTAAATTTAATCTCAACATCAATAGCAGCTACTCAAAACTATAATAGTTTTGTTAAAGACTTGTAATTAGATTTAAAGGCTAAGATAGAAGGATTAACCACCTTCTATACAGACTTTGTTAAATTTCAACAAAATTTAGCATATTATCTTAACAATATGGAAAGCCATAACCTATTCAAAATGGATAATATTGTTAATGAACTCTGATTAAATATGGCACAAGCAAAAGAAAAATATGAAGAAATTATACAGGGAATTAAGCTTATATATAATAAACCTTCCCAAGAAAAATTAGACTCTCTTTTTATTTTAACACGTTTAGATAAAATAGAAAAAAACTGTAGAAACAATAGAAGCTAGAATGGCAACGACAAGAAAAAGATGATCGGGTAAAAGGCTATCTTAACAAGATTGCTAATTCTCTAGTTAATACTCTTGCTAAACATAACGAAGATATTAACAATAATACAAGAAATGAGAATATGGTCTTTAAAGAATAAATCCTTAAGCAGATAAAGAGACAAAAATATTATTCAGACTCTTTAGAAAGAACTGAAAAACACTTGAACAAAAATAGGTAACCACCTGTAAATTTAGAGAATCTCCTTATATAGAAACTAAGGAAGGAAATACCATAACTGGAAGAATCATAAATGATGGATTAGATAAGACTAGTAACATAGTTAGCGCTATCCCAATTATTGGACATAGTAATTTTATGCTTGAAAGACTTAAAGATTCATCCTCAAATGTTAGAACATGGTGGAAGGAGAGAAATTTCACCAATCCTCTCCAATGGAAAGAATGGGGTGAATTTGATTGGAAAATTGTTGAAGATTCCATACATAATGGACAACTTCCAGCAGTTAGATACATAAACTTGTTTAAAGAAGGATCCACTCTAAAGACTCCTAATTATAACATGACTTATCATTGTAGAAATCATGAGTTAGATAAGTCCTACACCGAGCTTCAAGTTTTTGATTCAGAATGGATAAGATCAAGAGGAACTGAACGGAAGTTCGAGTTCCTAACCTTTGAACTCTATCAAGAAAGAATCCAAGGATTACACAGATGCCAAAATAATATCAACATTTTATATTGTTTAATAGATAAAAGATGGAAGGATTTTGAGAAAAGCCTTATTAGGATTGCCCAATTTGAAATGTCATACGATATAGGATACGTTAATGTCATTTCGGTATTTACAGTAATCATAGACACAGCCAAACATTTTAAGTTAATCTTATATGCTAGTGGCTATGAAGACTATATTATCCCAGATGCTAATATAAATATAGAATTCCAAAGCGATGTGAAATTTTACCAATTCCCTTATGAACGAATGCAACCGGGAATTCCTAGCAGTTGGCTTAATGAAGAAATATTAGTTAGAACCAATAATTTAGACTACAATCATACTTACAGTATTAGGAATACTTATCCTATGAAAGAAAAAGCTAAGACTCTTTGGCAATTGCCATAATTTCAAGAAACTAAGACTATACAGAATAAACCTTTGTTTATTAATCAAAATGATGTCACTGGAAATGTTACTATCCAGTTTGGTCCTCCTAAGATTATAAATAAGAATATCTTAACTGAAGAAGTTAGATTTAGAAATATGGGAAAAGCCATAATCAATGATCCTTTAGAAGGATAATGTAGTAGTAAGGCTAGTTCTAGTTTACTAAAATAAGCTCCAGTAATTAGACCGATAAGATCATTTGAATAAAAAGACTTAGTAAGAGAAAAAGCTAGAATCCAAAACTTTGGGCATAATCCCTCAGAATTGGACATGAAGACATTTAAAGAACATCTTAATAGAAGTCATTCTGTTAGGATCCAAGAAAGAGATAGATTCAACATGATAGCCCAAGACCACATATTAAAAATTAAAGAATCTAAGAATACTAAAAAAGTTCTTAGAAACTTAAGACTAATAGAAGAAGAAGAAGAAAGATTAATGCCAGCTACACAAGTTGGTCCTAATAAACAAGAGAGATGATGATCCTAGACTTTTTAGTAAACTAATAGGAATAAATATTCCCATTTATTCAAACATTTTGGTAAAGACTAAACCTAATTATATAAAAGACTTTCAAACTAGTGACAAAAGTTTTACTCCTGTTAAGACCATGGTAAGTCAAGCCATAAATCCAGTTGGGATATACCTTAACTTAGACAATGTACAAGATAGGAATAAATCCTTAGATGAATGGCATTACCAGATGAACATGTGTTTTTCATCTAATGAACAATGGGATGCAAGTTTGTGTAAATAATACTCTAAGCAATCAATTAGAGGTATTGCAAAAGTTATTTAAATAGTTTAAGAAAAGCTACATATGAAGAATCCCCTACTATGATTGAGAAAATGAAACAAAACCTAAAAGAAAGATCAATTGAAGAATATATTCAATTATTCACTTCATTCATTGGGGCTGGACATTTAGCTCAAATCAATGAACAAGACTTAACAAAAACTAAGTTAGCTCTCCTTAGAATTTCCAAATTAGATGAAATCAATGAATATATCAATAATTATGAACAACTATATTACCAAATTAAAGAATTTGGAGAGACCTTAAAAGATGAATATTTAAAAAAAATACCAACCATAGGACAAATCCTAATTAATGAATATAGGAATTGGCCAGGAGTAGATGGAGTTAAGAATAACTCCCTTGGTCAAAGAATCAATTTTGCCAAAGACTATATCATATCTAAAATACGTCATATAACCCAAGGAAAATTACTATAAGAGACTTTCAAACAGATTCCTCCAATTAAAGACGAAAGAGACATTGCTCCAATCCAATGGGGATGCGGTAGTGAATCTAAGAAATTCAAAAAGAAATTAGAATAGAAACAAAGGAAGTATAAGTCTAGACCCTTAGGATTTCCAAAGAAATATAGATTCAGACCATCTTTGGTTGATAAAATATAGATTCAAATGGATTAAGAAAGGAGACATGCAGATCGTTGATAAAAACGATCCAAGGGATGAAAATGATCACAAGTTTAGTCTCAGCAAAGAAACACACTTCCAACCAATCAGAAGGCAACACATGTTGGCATATAAGACGAGATAGAGTGCGCGTCTAAAGTTAATTAAAATCACACCCTGAAGTCTCTTCTGCTTTCGGATTCTAGCCAAGGCAACTTTAAGGCAATATAACCAACAATATGAAATAGCAGATTGACCCCACAAACTTTTAAAACCAAGCTTTAATTAATAAAACCTAATTTTAAAAGGTTTATAAAATCCCAAAAAAAATATTTAAAAACCAATATTAGGGATTTAAACACACTCAACATATGTACACACATTAATATGCAATATGAGATGTATATGATCCATTCTACTGTGCGTGAGTGTTGGTAATGAGGTCTAGATCACTTTCAATCAATGATGAAATAGTAATGCAAGCTCTGGGGTTCTTTGGATTCTAGGTTAGACATAATGTTGTCACAATTTCCAAACTAGATGAGCACTTATACAATATAGACTCAAGTGAGTTAAGAGTATAAGGTGCTTCAATTATGACTTCTCTGTTATACATATTAAGGGAAAGTAAAAATACCATTCCAAACATTATATCAAGAGAAGAAATGTTTGATAACACTAATATAATCTCATGTTTTATGTTGCAAACAGAAGACCTAGACATCATGAGTTCTTCAGGAACAAATAGACTGAACAAAGAAGACGTTGCAGACTATCTTAGACGTGTTAGACCAAATGCTGGTGTAATGCAAAGACAAACTCATATTCAAGACTCTCAAGAAAGGCCAATCCTAGAGAACTTTGATGATATATTAGTTCCTGTTGGAAAATCTAGACATGAGATTGTTTCTCAAAATAAACTCACTGGAAAGATGTATTTCCTCCAATATATACCTGATCAAGGGTATCAGAACTTGATCAAATTTTGACGAGAATTTTCAAAAGATGGAAATACTTTTATAAACGCTATATGGTGGAATGTAAAGAATAGACTGTGGATAGAATTCAAATAGAATTTGGTAGCTATTGCCAGATTCATGAGAACTCAAAGACTGATAGTTATTCAACTTAGCGGTACTCCTATTCCTAGACTTCAGACTCAGACTTATGCTCAGACTCTTGGACAAACCTCCAAAACTAGACCTACTAATAATTTTTATTATCAGAAAAAGACTTTTAAAACTATGATTGTTATACCGTTTGGTCATAATAATCTTCTAATTTTAGAAGACCATTAGAAAAAAGCTAATAACATTATTGAACATTTTAATATGTTATTATCCGAGATTAATGGAAATGCCTTAATGTTTAGAGTTTTCTTCAAAAACTTTTCAAAAATTTATCGTTTTTACAAAAGCAGACATGGCTCAGATAACCTTAGCAGACCACGGGTACATTAGACTCGTCCAGATAAAGATGGAAGAAGACTCCATTGCTCTTGGAAAAAATTTCCATGAGTACATCAAGAAGGTAGAAGACTTTCTTCTGCTGTTTGCCAGGATCTACTAGATTGCTCCCAGTTCTTATGGAGGAATGAGAGTTGAAGGATCTAGACTCATTAGATTTTCCAATTATTCATTCAAAGACGTTGAGATTATATCCGAAGACGAGACTAAAGACCTAATTGTTAATAAGTTCAAACTCCAGATTGCCCAAGCTATGGAGATGATAGAAATCATGGAGATGTTAACAAGTGAAGAGAGATGGTACCCTATATACCATAAAGAAGACCTCATTATACAAGTTGATGATCCATTCAATGGAATGCTAAAGAAAGAATCCAAGGAAGTAGTAGAGTTTTCTTTGCCAGCCAGCCTTAGAGTGGTGGTACCCATTGATGAATTCTTCAATAATAATGCTCTACCGGATGAAGACAAAGACAAGGCAAAAAAAGGCGCAGATGGGATAGAGAAGGGTCCCACCCTACTCAACGAATTATCAACGGCTGAAGACTCAATTATTTAGACTCTTCTTTCCATAAAGTAAATAGATTCCTTCCCCACATGGACCACCAGACTAAAGAGAGACACAAATGTTTGATTCCTCAATTATCAGAAGATTCCAAAAGACCTTTCGAAGGGAGAAAGAATCATCAGAATTATTATTATAAGACAAGGTTACTTTACTTTAATAATTATATTTTATTTATCGATTTTCTTTTGATAGATGGTTGCAAGTCACTTGTATCAATCCTTAGACTATAAAAGGGTGCGTCCAGCTTGTTAGGGGAGAGGGGGATTAAAAGTGAGAGAGAGTAAGCTTAGAGAGAGTAATATGTATATGAGTGAGTAAACCTCTCATAGTTAGGGGAGAAGAGAGAGTTGTACTTACATATGCTATGCAATAAAGTTGTTTTCTTTTTCCAGAAATCTCTTATGTTAAGTTGTTATTATTCTTCAAATGTCTCCAACTTTCTATTCATAGAGAACTATTGTGTGGAACCTGTGGTGTAGCACGTATGTGTTATACTGTTGAATCGTTGTCAAGTGCCAATTTGCCAAGAGCCGTTATCCAGGTGGGCGTTAGGCGTGGTGGCGTACAGGTAGGAAACGGGTCCAATACCAAACTAGTGGATTGAGGTGCGACACATAAAGAGAGAGTTGTAGGAGTCCCAGGCCGGAGAAGAATAGTAACAAAGATGAAGGAAAGAAGATAAAGATATTGCAGACTAGAAGGAAGGTATAAACTCGAACCAAACCCCAAGCTATTTTAAATATTATTATTATAATCCAAAGAAATTTGCATGAGCCTACAAATCACTATAGACTTTTTAACATTTGTCAATCAAACAAATTTAGACTTAACAAGAGAAATCCAAGAGTGAACTCTTATAGACCCTTAAGATAAAGAACTTATAGAAATTGCTTTAACATACGCAGGTGAGACTTTCAAATATATAGACCAAGTTATTGAGTGGTTAGTACGTGAAGTACCTAGAATAAAAATAATTAGAACATGGATCCGTGATCCCTTTAAACAAAAGATAAGAACTGCAGAGTTAGCAGAAGAACTTTCAAGACCAGAAGATATCAAGAATACACTAGAATACTTGAAGATGGTATAAGCGTATTAAAATATATTAGACGTAAACGGTTAGCTGAAACAAGGACTATTTTAATTAGATCAGGAGGAATCCGTTCTCTTCTTAAAAACGTAGAAACAACTTCCCCTAGAACATATCGTAGATTTTTGTCATCCTATGGCGATAATGATCTAGACAACTTTATAGAAAATGATATAATTCATATTGTTAATTATATATATAAAGAAACTAGACGGATAAAACCTTAATACCGCATAAGGTATTTAAGACTAGAATATTTTTCTTCAAAACCACTTGCAATATCCAGACTCCCTGAAGAAAACATTTATATAGATAATCCTCGCTATTCCGAATTTCAGTACGATAGTGACGGACGAAGTCGGAGAAGTAGCAACTCTCAAACTTCTCTTAGACTCCTAGATTAATTAGATAAGCTTAAAGACGCTAGAAGTTATCGGGGTATAAATTTCTATTCCTAAAATTTTAGAAAAAGACAATAGTATATTAAAGACAAAGTGGTCCCTAGTTAATTTTTGGACGGTAGTTGGTCCGTAAACTAGGTCCGCACAAGAGCCAGACTATATATATATATATATACACACACACACACACACACACACACACACACACACACACACACACACATATATATGGGTGTGTGTGTGCGCGCTATAAAATAAAGGAAGACAATGAGAATATACCCTTTTTGAATTTGGACTATACAAGCACCATTGCTTTTATAAGTAGTAGTAGGAACATATGTTGTTTGAGGTAAGTCATAAGTGATTTCATTGCGTCTTGTGAGGATCCCATAAATAATATGCATCTATATAACTAACTAGACATAGATGGTTAGATATAAAAAATCAAATAATATGATTGATATTAGTCTCATCCTTTGCAAGTTAATGGTAATTGTTTCGTGCAAAGAGATTCACTTCAATTATTATGTCTGGTATTGTGTTATGTATAACAATATACTAATACCGTAAAAATAATGTAATAACAAAATGGTAATATGGCACTTCTGGACCAAATATATATTTGTCATCCTATTTAGGGTGATATGGATATATTAATATCCAAACACCGAAGACCATGGGTATACTAAAATTGTGTGGCTATTATCTGTTAAAGCATTGAAGGACTTTTTAATCCATTTGACTAATGTATATGTATTACGTGCTCGATTTACAGGGTAGAGACTAGTTATCCCAAGGTCATTCATGTTTGAATTTCTTATTTGGATATTTTGCATTTCAATTGAGCTCTTCAGAAGCATATCATTTTTAAGGATATTTTTATAATGATACATTGACATATATGATTGTTTCCATATCCTTCCTTAGATAAGTATTTGCTAAGATGGTTATACCTATATCCGTGTGGATTGCAAGTTGAATAATAAATGTCTTTGTGTATTTGAGTACGTACTCCTCATCTTTGTTTCATGTAAAAAAAATTATTCTCGGTTTTTTATATGTATTCTTTGTCTAAGTTTTGTATAAATAAGCAGTTATAACATTCATGAGTCTCATATATAAAATATTTCGAAAATTGATAAGCTAGTTAAATATCTGAAAAATATTTACAGCCGTAATGAGATGGCATGTTTATATATAATCAATTTTTGGTTTCTTCATAATGACTTGTGCCATAGGTTGTGCACTTTTTAGCGAGTTTTAACACTTCGCATTCTTATAAACAACCATTCGTAACCTTCATGGTTAACATATCATGGGATTTGTACTATAGGTCGGAATACACCACGTTTATTTAGATACTCAAATTATGCCATAATGACATTTTCTCATTTTGGCCATTATTTTCTTTATCAATATTCATTTATAGTACATGGATTTGTATCATTGCCTTTTAATTTTTGTGTATCTACAACATGTTAAATTATGTCATTAATGATCATCTTTGGAGATCCCACCTTTCTCTTGTATATGTATAAAATATAGAGATCTCATTAATATTAGGTATATATGCCTACTTAAGGGGCTTTATAGTCGCTTCAGATACTTGTGTCTTTTCAAAGACAATAACCTCTTTTAGGATTTTAGAGAAAGTGTATCATTTGTTGATAACCTCTTCTTGAGCGTTGTGTATAACCTCTTCTGGAGTGTTATTTGGGCATGATTTTAGTCTCCACCACTATGGAATCAAGAAGTTGGGACCTATAGTTTTGCTATGCTTCTGGCTCTGCCAAATTTATTTTGTCCTAATTGAACATTGATTTTGGCAAGCACATTTGTAATTAGTACATGTGGAATTCAACGTTGTAATATTATTTTTTACTTTATTTGTGCATTGAGCGATACGAGGGATTACATGAGACAAAGCGAAATTAGTCCATGATAATTCTCGTCGTTCTTCAAGAACGAACCGTCCTTTAGGAACAATTTGTACTTCAATACTAGAAGAAAAATGACTATGTATCACGATGTTAATATAACCTTTTTCTCATCTAAAGTCAAAATGAAATAAATATTACACTCATATAGTTTATATCACAATTTGTGAGAAATTGGTGTTGTTGTCATAGTTCATTTCTAAAAAACGTGATTAAAATAACTAAATATTTCTTTTAAATGTATACAATTGCTTAATACCCGGTTTAGAAAAAATTTGGACCCCTCTCCTTCTTAAAAAATACGTGTTCCCAAAAATTGATTACCGCCAAAAGTTCATCTCCTCAAATTCTCTCAAACTCTTGATATCTCCATATTACCCCACGACCTCCACGCTCAGTTTCTCAAATCTAACTCTAGCCGCCACGCTTAGTTTCACGTTTGTTTTTTTAAGTAATCTTTTCTCTCTATAAAATCATATTTGTTTATCTCTTTTCGATCTCATCATCAATAAAATTGGAACCTTATATTGTTTATTAATTAATCTCGTAATCTTAAGAACGAAGTATCGTAGATACAACTCTGCAATCGAATTGCAATGTCGAGATTAAGAAAAGAGAAGCTCTTGAATCTCTCCCAACAACCTCAAATCAAGTTAAAACTACAACAATTATCCCTTTGGGCTTATTTGTTGATTTGAAATGTGATTTTGTCTCTTCGTTTCCCTATAAAATATCCAAGAGAAAAATAAACACTTTTTGAAATCAAAGAGAAAAAGTACTTTGTAATCAAGCTGAATTATCTCTAATATTTACGCGACCCAGTCAAACTTTCCAGAATTTTCATTTGACATTGAGGATTGGATTTTAGCCTCAAATAGCAAGTTTTTGGAGAGAATTATTGACGCGACCACAAATGTGTCTTAAAATGTGTGCTTATATAGGCTCAAGTGCAAGCCTATTGCTCAAGTAATAATTCAATAAGTCGGGATCGTCTCCCCAGGGAACTAGGACGAACATTTGAGATAACGTAGGAATAGAAGACTAACCCTAACTGATTCGAGAAGAGAAATTAAAAAAATGATTAATTGTGAACTGAATGACTACTAACTAAATGTGAAGGAAATTTAAACTACTGACTAAACTAAGTGCAAATAAATAAACTACTGCAGTGAAGTAAATATGAATAAGGGAAAGAAAGGTTAGGATACAATCCCCCGAACCCTAGTACATTTACCGGATAGAATACTAGCTTTTGAATTAGAAAGTTGATTAAACCCAGTATTTATTAATCCTAAGCATTACATATATGAGGGTACTAGCCAACATCATACACAATCAAAGGTAAGAATAAAGCGGTGTCGAATAGCTAAAACGCACATCGCATCCTTAAACACCCAGGTTACCTTGAGCGAACGAGGTTAAAAGGCTTACGACCGTTGTGACAACCAATCAACACGATTCAGTAAATTTCCAATTCAAAACCTATTTTCTACACATGTAAATTATATCGGATCGGGTTCATAAATCCCAACCCTTAAAAACTTAGCTGGACATGATTAAATTAAATACTATCTCATAATTAAATTTGCATAAATCGTAGTTATGGGAATAATTGAGATGAAATTAAGAATTGCATCCTTCAATTTCATGACTAATCAAGCTAAACTATGAAAGAAATTAAAAGAAGAAAATAAATAATACTTGCGATGAAGAAATTCTGGAATTAAATCTTGAAACTTGAATAATTTAAATCCCTAGGGTTCTTAGTTGCAAAGGCTCTCAAATAAATCCAAAAGAGAGCTCCCTCAATCTAGGAATTAATTAGAATAAGTATCCTACGAAAATTATAAGAGTTTGAGCTAAGTTGGACTCTCAATTTGAAAAAGAAAATTCAGAAAAATTGTAACATAACTGATTCGGCGTGGTCTTTCGGTTCGGTCCGGTATAAGCCGGATCGGTTCGTTTTCCTTTGAAATCGGATCGGTTCGCTGGTGAATTTTATGCAAAGATTCTCAAGGCATCGGATCGGTTCATTTTTTGTTTTATCCGGGTCGGTTCTCTAGTGAATTTTATTCAGAGTCTGGATCTTCTCCGGATCGGTTTGTTCTGGGCAATGACTAGTCCGATCCGATCCTAAAATTCTTTCTTTTCTTCGTTTCTCTTGATTTTCACTCATCTTTGAAGTTCCATAACTTCTGATCTACGACTCGGATTGGGATGTCATTTGTTCTTACGTGCTTGTAGACGTGAGGTCTTCAATTTTCATTTTGATCCTTCATCCGAACTTCAGATATAAAGTTACTACTGTGCCCTCTGACTTTTCTTCCTTTCTTTCTTCCTTTATTTCTTGGTTCTTGAGTTTGCTCTTCTCTTCACTTTTATAAAATACCTGTAAAAAGCACAAATAATACACAAAACTCAAGGCACTATGTAGGAAAAGTCAGTAACACATATATGAGATAAAGCCACACAATTTACGTTGCCAAGGGTGTTAAAAGTCTCTAAATTAAGGGGATAAATTTGGAATAATTTATGCCTAATCAAACCCCCTAACTTAGAACTTTGCGCGTCTTGAGAAATATAAAAGAATTGTAACTAAGCTCAACTCTTGAAAAACATTTTATGACGATGGAATACCTCTTTTACGGGCAAGCGATTGCATTTAGCGTATGAAACCAGCCTTTAAACCCCTACGTTACCCTAGTAGGAAAAGTTGTGTATCGTGAGGGTTTGCTATGAATATACCCACAAAATTCAGTTTTGACAAAAAAATACTTTAAAATACCTAAAAATTGTATAATTCAAACCTTTCTAAAAATAATCACCATATATTTATATTCATAAAACTCAATTTGTCACGTGTTTTTGCGAAGCCAAAATTTAACCGAAAATTTTGACCGATTGATCATTACGTTACTTTTTCGAAAATTCGTTTTGATTCAACAGCTCACGGGATACTCTCACAAATGAATCACTCGAAATGGGCTATTTCGCTCGGTGTGCATGATTTATGAGTAAATGCATTGGAACACGAGTTCACGCACACAAAATCGAAAGACGAAATATTTATGAGTCAAAAGATCTCTTCATCAGATTACGATCATTGGGAAACGAGAACATCGCCTCTTATACACACGAGTTAATATATTCTATTATATTTTTGTGTTTTAACTCTCCATGCGAATTAATTTCGCAATTTGGACTCGGCTAGGAATTTCTCGAGTTATAAGGTGCATTGGGTAATATGGGAATGGTTAGGAAATTCGAAGTTGGAAAATGTTCTTATGCTGCCTGTTAGTGATTTTCCAGGCTTTTGCTCATTTTTCTTTTCTTTTTCCATTTTTTTCTATATTTCACACTTTTCTTTTCTCGCTATTTTTGTTGAACATTATTCTATTTTTTTCTTACCCCTTTTTATGCACTTTTTGGACTAAATCTCTGAATTTTTCATTTTTCTCAATTCTGGGCTATGTGGATTTTGGGGGTTACCAAACGAAAGTAAAATTTTCTTCGAGTCAAAATGGCTAGCAAAAGGATAATTTTTCACAAATTTTTATGGCTAATATTTTTTTGGGAAACAAACGAGGGCCTAACTTCACAATTAAATTGACAATCAACTAAGTAATTAAATATTCATTCATTAATCGCATAACAATCTCCTATAAATAACCAACGAAATGAAATAAACTGAGTCTGGAGTAAACACCCCAATAATAATAATAGAGTAATAAAATTCCAACACAAGAGTCTGAATAAATAAACGAACATCTAAAATAATGATAGTCTGTATCTATAATCTCTACATAAGAACGAGCAACATGCCCTAACTGATATGAATGACTTTGAAGGATCTAAGGATAAATGTGGAGGCGTCTAATATCGAGATCATGTAGCTTCCACAACAGCTACAGCACGTCATCAGAATGGAACTCCTATGCTTGGCATCCCTGTGGCTGGGCACCAAAAAGGTTTTTTCAAAACAAAATAGATTTTAAGGAAAACGGGTCAGAGCCCGAGGTGAAAACAGTTTAAAAACAACAAGTGTTTAATTAAATTAAACAATAAATATTATATACATGTTAGTTGTGTACTCTCACATGAGTTTCTCACCCCTCAACTAATGTGCACACCTAACGTATACCCTTAACCCATCCTAGTTATGCCACTATCTAACTACTCTGTACTAACTCCTACTTTCACATTCTAATATAGGGTGCCTACTCGTATTACCCAAACAAGTCATATTTATATCCCACACTCACATTCATTAAATTACTTATCTCAAGTGTTATTTATATTTTCACATTCTTAACCCATTTACATATCTTAGTTACTCACATATACTAAGCAACAGTGAAATAATCACAAGTATATATATATATATATATATATATATATATATATGTTATAAATATTGTATTTATCCTATTTAAGTGGATGTCCACTCCTATTAGGACTCTACTAACTTGTACTATAAATAAGGGGTGACCCCCCCATTTGTTAGACACCCAATTAATGAGAACTCTTTCTCTCTCTAAAATTCTCTCTGTGCCCTATTTTTCTTAACACGTTATCAGCACGATCGACACACACTTTCCCACACTCTTTCTCAATAGCCGCCTCCCCCACCCCTCTTTTCTTTTACGGCTGAAATCCATCTCTCTCGGTTTTGTATTGAGATCGAAGGTAGTGTGCTGGTACGGTGTGGACCCTTTTCCGGTGTGGAGCTTTTTCACAGCCCAGATTTTCGGGTTTGCCCTTCTTCCGATCTGAGATTTTTTGAGGTAACAATATACATATATATATATATATATATATTTGTTGGACTGTTGAATTCTTTAAGATCTATGTAACATAAATTTGTTTTAAAAATCAAATCTGCTACTGCGTTTTAAAAATCTGCTACTGCGTTAAAAAAAAAAAAATATGGTTTGCCTCTTAACTGTGTGCGTGCACGAGTCTTTTATCTTACCACAGTGTTGCTACAGTATGCTACAGTATGCTACAGTATTCGTACAGTGTTGCTACAGTATGCTACAGTATTATTACAGTGTTGCTACATTGTTGCTACAGTGTTGCTACAGTATTGGATTTAACCTTTGGACATTTTTTTTCTTTTTTTTTTTTGACATGATAATCAAACCTGAAGTTTTGATTTTCGGGACTTGAAGTTTCCAGTAATTGGGCCCGAAGTTCTCAATTACCTCTAAATTTGGGACTTGAATCACTATTTATAATTTGGACATGAAGTTCCAAATAATATATACCCTCAATCAAAACTCGAAGTTTTGATTATTTCTATCATAGAGTTAGGGACATTAAATGTCCCCAAATAACTTATAATTTGGACCTGAAGTTCCAACTATATTTTTTTTAATCTGATCAAACCTGAAGTTTTGACACAATAGGGTAAATAAAGTCCTTATACTCAATAAAATTGACCCGAAGTTCAATTATTTTATGTATTAATATGAAGTTCCAACAAATAAATAGCACGGACCTGAAGTTCCAATCAATATTGAATTATTAATTTTTCTTTATTATGCATTACAGATTTCTGATTATAATTTATTTATTGTACAGTTTAAAAATGTCAAATATTTCTAAACTCGAATTTGAAGCACTTGAAATTTCTGGGGTGAATTATCTGAATTGGTCTCAAGACGCTGAACTCCACCTTCAAGCTCGAAATCTTGGTGATGCAATAACACTTGAAAATACTATGTCCCGGCAGGACAAAGCTAAGGCCCTAATATTCCTTAGGCATCACATACACAATGATTTGAAAAGTGAGTACCTTACAGTGAAAGATCCTCTTGATTTATGGAACTCCCTGAAGGAGCGTTATGACCACCAGAAATCGGTCATACTTCCAGGTGCACGCCATGAATGGCTCAACTTGAGATTTCAAGATTTCAAGACTGTGTCTGAATATAATTCTGCTATGTTCAAGATTACCTCCAAACTAAAGCTATGCGGAGAAAAGGTAGAGGATGCAGATATGTTAGAAAAAACATTCTCAACTTTTCACGCCTCGAATATGCTCCTGCAGCAGCAATATCGAGAGCGAGGGTTTAAAAGGTACTCAGAACTAATCTCATGTCTCCTAGTTGCTGAACAGAACAATGACTTACTGATGAAAAATCATACATCTAGACCCACTGGATCTATAGCACTCCCTGAAGTGAATGCTAACTCTGTTCAGAATACTGAAAGAGGCCAAGGAAATATGCGGCGGGGTCGTGGCAACTCCAGAAGAGGTGGCTACAATAATCATGGCCCTAGACAAAATACGAAATTTAAGAACCACCAGAAGTGGAATAATCACGGCAATAAAGGGAATCAGAAGTCAAATCCTCAAAATCCAAATGATATTTGCCATAGATGTGGCCGCAGTGGGCATTGGACACGTACCTGTCGTTCGTCCAAGAAAGTGGTTGAAAAATATCAGGCCTCGAAAAAGAAAGTGGAGACAAACATTGTGGAAGGTCCTGAAGACCGTTGGAAACTTGACGATACTGATCTCAATTTCAATGATTTTTTCGAAGATGAGGATGGAAATACTATTGATGATGAGATATTTGATAACATGCTTGGAGACCCACCTCAGACGGTCCTGAAGACCTAAATGATTATGATTTATTTATTTATTTATTTATCTGCTTCATCTTTCCTATTGAGACATTAGTAGTTTATCCTTAGAGCTTAGACAATTTTATATCTTTATTTCGAGATTTTAATAGTTAATGGAATGGTTTTTGATCATTTTTTTTATGATTATATAATTGGTGGATTGAATTTCAATTTATGTTTAATTATGTTAAAGGTATGGATCCGAAAGTAAGCGCAAGCAATGATACTTGTCTGGTAGACAGTGGGACAACCCACACCATTTTGAAAAACCAGAAGTTTTTCTCAGACTTGGTATACAATACAGCGAATGTTTCCACTATAGCTGGCCCTGCTAAGATCATTGAAGGCTCCGGAAGAGCCCACATGGTGTTACCTAATGGTACCCACTTATTCATAAATAATGCTATATACTCAAGAAATTCCAGAAGAAATTTATTGAGCTTTAAGGACATAAGAGTGAACGGGTATCATATTGAAACATGTAATGAAGATAATAAAGAGTTTCTTTGCATTACATCTAGTGTTGGAAGCCAGAAGCTCACACTAGAGAAATTGCCTGCATTATCCATGGGGTTATACCATACAACAATTAATGTTGTAGAATCACATACTGTCATGAGTCGGAAGCTCAATGATCCTTATAATTTAATATTATGGCATGACCGATTGGGTCACCCTGGATCAAACATGTTGCGTCGAATCATAAACAACTCATACGGGCACTCGTTAACAAACAAACAACTTACCTTACCCGGTGATCATTTTTGCACCCCTTGTTCTCAAGGTAAACTAATCACTAAACCATCTTTTCTCAAAATTGCCTCTGAGTCACCATCCTTTTTACAAAGAATTCAAGGGGATATTTGTGGACCCATCCACCCTTTTAGTGGACCATTTAAATATTTTATGGTTTTTATTGATGCTTCCACTCGTTGGTCACATGTTTGTTTGTAATCTACTCGTAATTTGGCTTTTGCAAAATTTCTTGCTCAAATCATAAAACTTAGAGCACATTTTCCTGATCAACACATTAAATCCATCCGTTTAGATAATGCGGGAGAATTTACTTCTCAAGTTTTTGATGACTATTGTTTATCACAAGGTATTGATGTTGAGCACCCAGTCCCGCATGTCCACACTCAAAATGGTTTAGCTGAGTCTTTGATTAAACGTTTGCAACTTAATGCGCGACCTTTGCTTATGCAGTCTAAACTCCCAGTCTCTGCCTGGGGACATGCCATCCTACACGCTGCTAAGTTAATTAAGCTTAGACCCAAGGCTTATCACCCTTTTTCACCTTTTCAACTTGTGTCTGGATGTCAACCAAATATATCCCACTTGCGTAAATTTGGTTGTGCAGTGCATGTACCCATCCCTCCACCCCAGCGTACCAAAATGGGTCCCCAACTTCGTTTAGGAATATATGTTGGTTATGATTCGCCATCAATTATTCGTTATATTGAGCCACTGACAGGTGATACATTTACCGCTAGATTTGCGGATTGTCATTTTGATGAGACACTCTTCCCGCCGTTAGGGGGAGGAAAGAACGTACCAGAAGTACGGTCCGTTCCTGAAGAACGGCAAGAATTAACATGGAACACTTCCACTTTGTCTCATCTAGACCCTCGTACTACTCAATGTGATCATGAAGTGAAAAGGATATTGCATCTTCAGGAAATTGCAAATAAATTACCCGATGCATTCAATGATGCTGCAAAAGTAACCAAGTCTCATATACCCGCTGCAAATGTGCCTGCAAGAATTGATGTACCAGTGGGACAAACATTGACATCAGCAGCAAATGAATCTGTTGCACGCCAGAAGCGTGGAAGACCTGTAAGTTCCAAAGACTCTGCTCCCCGGAAGCGGAGATCAAATGAAAAATCATGCCCTAATCACCCTCTCGAAGAGGTTATGAATAAAAGATCCACTTTCTCTGAAACCCCTGAAGAGGTTATTATTTCTGAAAACACACAAGTCACTGAAGTGACTATACAAGCCCCTGAAGAGGCAAAGGTACCTTATAATAATAACGAGATCTCTATGTTTTATACATATTCGGGAGAAATGTGGGATCGAAAAGAAACGGCCATTGATGAAGTTTTTTCATATGCAGTAGCTACACAAATTTCAAAGGGCAGTGATAATGATACTGAACCACGTACTCTAAATGAATGTCGACAAAGAGTAGATTGGCCAAAATGGGAAATTGCAATCAAGGCAGAACTCGAGTCCCTAAATAAACGTGGTGTATTTGGACCTATAGTACAAACCCCAAAACGTTTTAACCCGGTAGGTTATCGATGGATTTTTATAAGAAAAAGAAACGAGAAGAATGAAATCACTCGATATAAGGCACGACTTGTGGCACAAGGTTTCTCACAGAAACCTGGGATTGATTTTGAGGAAACATACTCCCCTGTTATGGATAGTATAACTTTCAGATATCTGATTAGCTTAGCGGTCTCCGAAAATCTTGATATGAGACTCATGGATGTTGTGACCGCTTATTTATATGGGGACTTAGACACAGAAATATACATGAAAATCCCTGAAGGATTTCCTTTGCCTGAAGCAAAGCCGAGGAGTACGTACTCGATACGACTGAGACGTTCATTGTACGGTTTAAAGCAATCCGGAAGAATGTGGTACAATCGTCTTAGTGAATACTTGTCTAAGGAAGGGTATGAAAATAATCAAATTTGCCCTTGTGTATTTATAAAGAAATCCTCAAAAGGATATGCAATAGTAGCAGTCTATGTGGATGACATAAATTTAATCGGAACTCCAGAAGAGCTCGAAACAACTGCTAACTATTTGAAAAAAGAATTTGAGATGAAAGACCTTGGGAAAACTAAATTTTGTCTCGGCCTGCAGATCGAGAAAAATTCTAGTGGGATTTTAGTCCATCAGTCTAATTATACTGAAAATGTATTAAAACGTTTTTATATGGATAAGGCGCATCCACTAAGTACCCCCATGGTTGTTCAGTCTTTGGACATAAAGAAAGATCCATACCGCCCTAAAGAAAAAGATGAGGAAATATTGGGTCCAGAAGTACCCTATTTAAGTGCAATCGGTGCATTATTGTACTTGGCGCAATGCACTAGGCCGGATATCTCATTCTCTGTAAATCTTCTTGCTAGATATAGTTCTGAACCAACCAAAAGGCATTGGGCTGGTATCAAACATATCCTAAGATATCTACGTGGAACCACTGACATGGGTTTATTTTATTCATATAACTCTAATAGTTCCAAATTAGTTGGGTATGCAGATTCTGGATATCTCTCTGATCCTCATAAGGGTCGATCTCAGACAGGTTATGTATTTCTTTATGGTAATGTTGCTATTTCCTGGCGTTCTACTAAACAAACTTTAGTAGCTACTTCTTCTAACCACTCTGAAATTTTGGCTCTTCATGAAGCTAGCCGTGAATGTGTATGGCTGAGATCTTTAATTCAGCATATTCGTAGTTCTTGTCAATTGTCTTCTATTACAGATATTCCAAGTACTATCTATGAAGATAATGCAGCATGTATATCACAAATTAAAGAAAGATTCATCAAAGGAGACAGAACCAAGCACATTTCACCAAAATTTTTCTTCACTCATGAGCTTCAGAAGAAAAATGAGATTGAAGTCATGCAAGTTCGTTCAAGTGATAACCTCGCTGATCTCTTCACAAAATCACTGCCAAAGGCAACATTTCAGAAGTTTGTGTACGAGATTGGAATGCGTCCGCTCCACCAACGGTGAAATTGAATATATCTATCAGGGGGAGCATCTTATCAGGGGGAGGATACAAGAACATGTGATTTGGGACATTTGTGCGCTGTACTCTTTTTCCTTTAACTAGGTTTTATCCCACTGGGTTTTCCTAGTAAAGGTTTTAACGAGGCAGCATTAAGCACGTCCAACACCGACTCAATGGTCACAATAAATTGTACTCTTTTTCCTTCACTACGGTTTTTTCCCAATGGGTTTTCCTTAGTAAGGTTTTAATGAGCCAATAATCATTGAATGGTGGATATGGTGTACATCCAAGGGGGAGTGTTATAAATATTGTATTTATCCTATTTAAGTGGATGTCCACTCCTATTAGGACTCTACTAACTTGTACTATAAATAAGGGGTGACCCCCCCATTTGTTAGACACCCAATTAATGAGAACTCTTTCTCTCTCTAAAATTCTCTCTGTGCCCAATTTTTCTTAACAATATATATATATATATATATATATATATATATAATTCACTAGCATAATATAAATATACAAATCTGGCACCCCAAAAGGCTGGGCCCTGCAGTGCACACATACTCTGTTATCAATCTCGATACATCACGGACGTAAGGATTTACATGTTCCAAATCACTCAAGAATCGTATCGATACAATTCACACATATTGGAGGCGAACATAGTTCACATACCCATGGGTCATGCACATACCTACGCCCCCATGGTTAGCGGGCTTATCAACTCACAGATAAGTCATTCACAGTCCTATGTCCTTAAGGTACCAATATAAATCCCCCTGAAGGCACATAAAGATAAGATTGTCATTTTTCAAAAAATCAACCTCCCGTGATAGCAAGTATGATACGTATGTCATACACAGAATAATCCATATACTAGGTAATCACACAACCTAAGTATTTATCAACATTAATATAGGTATTCTCTATCCTATATTACAAGTCACATAAGCATTTTAATGCCATCCCAGATATTCTACGTAATATGTTTAGCGCGACAACTATCTCGTCGTATAAATCTGAATATTTAAACCTATCTCAAAAGGTTACTAAGTCATCCACTTGAATCTAAGGTTATTTCATTAATTCAAATTCTCTCTTCTACTGTTCCTAACCTTAAATTAACATTCATTCAATTTCAATCCCAATTTTTATAAAATTTCTAACTGTACCTCACTCGATAAATACTCGTAAGTATCCCATTCAATCCCAAAATGTATAACATTTTATGGGCTTAAACTACAACCCTACTGACCTCAACCAAATCCCCTAATATTCTATTAAACCCCCTACGAGTTCTCAAAAGCTTGGGATTTGTCAAACCTTATAGGGAAATAATCTACAAAAACCAGGAGGGGTCGATCGATCGAGGGAAAGGGGTTGATTGATCGATCAAACAGGTATTGCGATTCTGCACAATTTGGCCTATGGGTTTCATCAAACTTAACCCTCAAATACTCTAATTTAATGTCCCAAACTCCCAAATATTTATTCCTAACATCACACAAACACAAACAAATAAGTTTTAATGTTTTAGAATCATCAAATCATAATGGGAAATCAATTTCTTAGATCAAATCATATAATTTTCACAAAAACCCTAGTTCTCCTATTTTCTTTAAGAAAATTGTATAACTCAATAAAAAATTCATTCTCTACACATGGATCATAATTTCTTAGTTGCTATGTTCCCAGAAGATGAACTATATGTAAAACCTACCCAGATTACGATCTTAATTCTTCAAATCCATTCATTCATTATTTTTCAAGGTTATTCTTCAATTCTAAACCAACATGGATGATATATGCACTGAATCATTGCAATTTAAATCACTTGTCTGGATATAGAAGTTCTAATACTTTGGAGAATATGATAGGGGAGTAATCCTCTCTTCTCGATCTATCTGATGACGGTGACGCTGGTTCAAAAAGCCTAAAGGTGGCGGCTCTCCTTTGGTAACTTCCTCCACTGCTTCTCTAATGGCCGTTTGAGAATTTTTAGTGATGTAAACCCTAAAGATCCTAATTTTTGGCTGATATAATCAGTCTAAAATTCGTTGATTACTATTCCTCAAAAAGTCAAAATGACTAAAATACCCTCCCGGGTTACCGGTTAGGCCTAAAATTCCCCGGGACCCAAACTAAACCCCCGGCCAGTGTTTTCTGACTATCTTGACCTTTTTGAACACGTTGGCGCACTCAAAATAATCATCCGAATGACATAAAAATAAATTACTTTTAAATCCATATAATTGGGTCCTGATACGACCGACTCGCATGTCCCAACTTAATTACCGAAACTACCGTATTTTCAACTCGCAACAATATTAATAATTTCATAATCATATATTACTATACTCACTCAGTAATATTCAACATAATTGTTATAATCAAATACTAACTCTCGTCTCGTTAGCATTTAAATTTGAATTAATTTCTAAATAATTATCCCAAATTAATTTAATTAATCCATAATTAAAAGTCATTAAAATATGGGGTATTACATACTCCCCCCTAATAACGGAATTTTGTCCAGAAATTCGGAAAAGTAAGGCATACCTGGTAAAAATAGGTATCCTCCAGTACTAAAAACAAAATTCAAAGTAAGACTCGGTCACTATAGCCCCCGCTTCACAACAAGCTTGTTTAACACTCTCGACAGTTTATCAGTTATAAGGTTACACCTCAATAAAGGAACCACACCTTGCTCTTATTAAACAACATTCGAATAAAAATAGTCTATACATCATTGTCCACATTATCTTAATATTATTGGGAGGCCGCACCTCATTTCGTAACAATTCCTGTATTTATCTAAACTCAAAACTCCCATCGTGGGAGAAACCATAGGAACATCACACTACTCATGTCCGTTCTTCGAATCTCCGTTCCCAATGGTGTAACTTTTACGAAAGGCAAAAGTCACCTGAGATAATTTGTGACTATCCCATCACCGTCATAAGACTATAACTTCTGACTAATCCAAAACCCTGATTATCCGCTCACCTATAAACATCCAGAGGAAAAATAGTAAGTTTTATCCACCCTAAACCTCAAATATCACCTTATCCACGATAAATAGGTTCGTGTTTTCACACAACACTACCATTAGGTAATATACTCTCCCATTACCGTATTATACTTCACTTACTTTCTATATCCGCTGTGGGAATGAAATAATCACAATGAGTCCAAAATTACTTTCATACATTTCAACCAGTCGTTAATCACCTTGCACCAACTCCTCGGGCGATAGTGATGCAACCTGCTCAAAACTAAACGTTATCGCCTCTACTTCCTAAAATTTCATATTTAAGGTGGGGTTCAAGGATCTCATCCGAGTTCAGAACAATACTGGGTCACACTATTTAATAGCATAAATCACTCAATGGTACAACAATTACTTTCCTTTTGGTCATCTTGTTCCACCCATTCGAAGGAACTCTTGACTCATTTAGAGGTTGGCAACCGATCGAAGAAATTAACCAACTTGACTCTTCCATTAATGGAATCGTCGTCTTGATACAAAATTTTCTGGTTGATCCTCTTACTCCAATCGATTTACTACTTAAGACTTTGACTTATAATTCTTCCCATTAAATGGTACTTAATAATCCTCTTCTTCCCTCGGCATATACCAAAAGTTTTGACCCGTGCACTTTTCTCTACGATGAGCACTTCTGGACTCTTTATACTTTATTGGCATCATCATTCTACTTACACGCAAGTCACTCTTAATATTCGACTGGGTAAAACTCCGCTCCAAATTGTACATAATAGTTAAATATTTGTCTTCTCAAGGATCACCCCCTTTTTAAATGGTTTCCCATTGCCTTTCAACTAAGTTCGTATGTGCTACTCTGATTGCACATGAATATATGGATTCTTGTACTTTTCTCACGACACTTAATCCACTCTACCACTTCCATTTTATCATATTGGTCCCCCAAGCAGAAATTTCACCCATCTATTTCCATGTCTCTTTTTCCAGCGATTTTGACATTAGCAAACGAAGGTGTCCACACACCCTATAAACCGTGCATATGGGCTTAAACATCATATAAGTTTCATACATACGCCTTATTTTTATTGCCCTTATATTCGCAATGTGGCTATATCACTTGGGCATTTTTAATCACCCCATAATTTGAAATTCTAAATCCTCCTTAACATTATTCTATCCTTCAACCCGCTGTAATATAAAACAAAAATTTCAATACTTCTGCACCACACAACTGGCTATGCTGGCCTTATATCATAATTTAGCTTTCAACTTACTGTTATAACTACATATTTCTATAACGACTAAGGTATTGAACTCGTGGACGAATGGCCAAACCTCTCCCTACTACCAACCTTACGCTAAGTTTCATGCGTGGGATGTCTCGCAAAGCGAAATTCAAATAAGCAACCCCCCCGATACCCTATTACCTATCTTTATTGGACATCGAAATCCATTAAACCCTCAGTCCATAACATATACCCCATATTCACGTCTCTTGACCATAAAATTACGTATCGTTTTGCAATTACACTTAAACAAGGAACTTTCTCCGAAAGAAACTGTCACTTAACATTGGTGGTAATCACATTCCATAAACCGTATCAATACAATCCACACATACTGGAGGTGAACATAGTTCACATACCCATGGGTCATGCATATACCTACGCTGCCATGGTGAGCTGACTTATCAACTCACAAATAAGTCATTCACAGTCCCATGTCCTTAGAGTACCGATATAAATCCCCCAGAAGGCACACAATGATAAGATGGTCCTTTTTCCAAAAATAACCTCCCGTGATAGTAATTATGGTAGGTATGTCATACACAGAATCATCCATATACTAGGTAATCACACAACCTAAGTATTTATCAACATTAATATAGGTATTCTCTATCCTATATTACAAGTCACATACGCATTTTAATGCCATCCCAGATATTCTACGTAATATGTTTAGCACGACATCCATCTCATCGTATAAATCTGAATATTTAAACCCATCTCAAAAGGTTACTAAGTCATCCACTTGCATCTAAGGTTATTTCATTAATTCAAATTCTCTCTTCTACTGTTCCTAACCTTAAATTAACATTCATTCAATTTCAATCCCAATTTTTATAAAATTTCTATCTGTACCTCACTCGATAAATACTCATGAGTATACCATTCAATCCCAAAAGGTATAACATTTTCCAAGCATAAATCACAACCCTACTGACCCTAACTAAGTCCCCGAATATTATATTAAACCCCCTACGAGTTCTTAAAATCTTGGGATTTGTCAAACCTTATAGAAAAATAATCTACAAAAATCAGGAGGGGTCGATTGATCGAGGGAAAGGGGTCGATCGATCGAAATTCATGGGTCAATCGATCGATCAAATAGGTATTGCGATTCTTCATAATTTGGCCTACGGGTTTCATCAAACTTAACCCTCAAATCCTCTACTATAATGTTCCAAACTCCCAAATATTTATTCCTAACATCACACCAACACAAATACATAAGTTCCAATGTTTTAGAATCATCAAATCATAATGGGAAATCAATTTCTTGGGTCAAATCATATAATTTTCACAAAAACCCTAGTTCTCCTATTTTCTTAAAAGAACATTATATAACTCAAAACAAAATTCATAATTCTCTACATATGGATCATAATTTCGTGGCTCCTATGTTCCCAGAAGATAAACTATATGTAAAACCTACCCAGATTACGATCTTAATTTTTCAAATCCATTCATTCATTATTTTTCAAGGTTATTCTTCAATTTTAAACCAACATTGATGATATATGCACTGAATTATTGCAAGTTAAATCACTTGCCTGGATACAGAAGTTTTGATCCTTTGGAGAAGACGATAGGGGAGTAATCCTCTCTTATCTATCAATCTGATGACAGTGACGGTGGTTCAAAAAGCCTAAAGGTGGTGGTTCTCCTTTGTTAACTTCCTCCACTTCTTCTCTAATAGCCGTTTGTGAATTTTTGGTGATGTAAACCCTAAAGATCCTAAGTGTCGGCTGATGTAATCAGTCTAAAATTCATTGATTACTATTCCTCAAAAAGTCAAAATGACTAAAATACCCTCTCGGGTTGCCGATTAGGCCTAAAATGCCCCAGGACCCAAACTAAACCCCCAGCTACTATTTTATGACTATCTCGACCTTTTCGAACATGTTGGAGCACTCAAAATGATCATACGGATGACATAAAAATAAATTACTTTTTAATCCATTAAATTGGGTCCTGATACGACCGACTCGCGCGTCCAAACTTAATTACTGAAACTGCCATATTTTCAACTCGCGACAATATTAATAATTTCATAATCATATATTACTATTCTCACTCAGTAAAATTCAACATAATTATTATAATCAAATACTAACTCTCGTCTCGCTAGCATTTAAATCCGAATTAATTTCTAAATAATTATCCCAAATTAATTTAATTAATCCATAATTAAAAGTCATAAAAATACGGGGTATAACATACTCCTCCCATAATAACGGAATTTCGTCTGGAAATTCAAAAAAGTAAGGCATGCCTGGTAAAAATAGGTATCCTCCAGTACTCAAAATAAAATTCAAAGAAAGGCTCGGTCACTACAGCCCCCACTTCACAGCAAGCTGGTTTAACACTCTAGACACTTTATCAGTTATAAGGTCACACCTCAATAAAGGCACCTCACCTTTCTCTTATTAAACAACATTCGAATAAAAATAGCATGTACATCATTGTCCACATTATCTTAATATTCTTGGGAGGCCGCACCTCATTTCGTAACAATTCTTGTGTTATCTAAACAAAAAACTCCCATCCTGGGAGAAACCATATGAACATCTGACTACTCTTGTCCGTTCTTCAAATCTCCGTTCCCAATGGTGTAACTTTTATGAAAGGCAAAAGTCACCTAAGACGGCTTGTGGTTATCCCATCACCGTCATAATACTCTAACTTCTAACTAATCGAAAACTCCGATTATTCGCTCACCTCTAAACATCCAGAGGAAAAATAGTAAGGTTTATCCACACTAAACCTCAAATACACCTTGTCCACGATAAATAGGTTCGTGTTTTCACACAACACTACCATTTGGTAATATCATCTCCCATTACCGTATTATACTTCACTTACTAGCTATATCCGTTGTGGGAATGAAATGATCACAATGAGTCCAAAATTACTTTCATACAGTTCCACCAGTCATTAATCACCTTGCACCTACTCCTCGGGCTATAGGTGATGCAACCTGCTCAAAACGAAACGTTATCACCTCTACTTCCTAAAATGTCATATTGAAGGTGGGGTTAAAGGATCTCATCCTAGTTCAGAACAATACTGGGTCACATTATTTAATAGAGTAAATCACTCAAAGGTATAACAATTACTTTCCTTTTGGTCATCTTGTTCCACCCATTCGAAGGAAATCTTGACTCATCTAGAGGTTGGCAACCCATCGAAGAAATTTACCAACTTGATTCTTCCATTACTGGAATCGCCGGCTTGATACAAAATTTTCTGGTTGATCCTCTTACTCCAACCGATTTACTACTTAAGAATTTCACTTATAATTCTTCCCATTAAGTGTTACTTAATAATCCTCTTCTCCCCTCGGCATATACCAAAAATTTTTACCCGTGCACTTTTCTCTATGATGTGCACTTCTGGACTCTTTATACCTTATTGACTTCATCATTCTATTTACACACAAGTCACTCTCAACATTCGACAGGGTAGAACTCCACTCCAAATTATCCATAATAGTTAAATATTTGTCTTATCAAGGAATACCCCCTTTTTAAATGGTTTCCCATTGCCTTTCAACGAAGTTCGTACGTGCTACTCTGATTGCACATGAATATACGAATTCTTGTCCTTCTCTTATGACGCTTAATCCACTCTACCACTTCCATTTTATCATATTAGTCCCCCAAGCATAAATTTCACCCATATATTTGCATGTCTCTTTTTTTGGTGATTTTGACATCAGTAGACCAAGGTGTCCACACACCCTATAAATCGTGCATACAGGTTTAAACATCATATACGTTTCGTACATATGTCTAATTATTTATTGCCCTTGTATTCACAATGTGTCTATACCACTTGGGAATTTTCAATCACCCCAGAATTTGAAATTCTAAATCCTCCTTAACATCAGTCTATCCTTCAAGCCGCCGTAATAAAACAAAATTTTTAATACTTCGGCACCACACAACTGGCTCTACTGGCCTTATATCGCAATTTAGCTTTCAACTTACTATTATAACTACATAGTTCTATAACGATTGAGGTACCGAACTTGTGGACGAATGGCTAAACATCTCCCTACTACCAACGTTATGCAAAGTTTCATGCATGGGATGTCAATAAAGGAACCCCCTGATACACTACTACCTAGCATTATTGGTCATCGAAATCCATTAAGCCCTTAGTCCATAGCTTGTACCCCCATATTCCCATCCCTTGACCCTAAAATTACATCTCCTTCCGCAATTACACTTAAACAAGGAACTTTCTCCGAAAGACAGTCACTTAACATTGGTGGTAATTACATTCCATAAACCGTATCAATACAATCCACATATATTGGAGGCGAACATAGTTCACATACCCATGGGTCATGCACGTACCTACATTCCCATGGTCAGCTGACTTATTAACACATAAATAAGTCATTCACAGTCCTATATCCTTAGAGTACCAATCTAAATACCCCCGAAGGCACATAGTTAAGATGGTCCTTTTTCCGAAAATCAACCTCCCGTGATAGAAATTATAGCAGATATGTCATACATAGAATTATCCCAATACTAGGTAATCACACAACCTAACTATTTATCAACATTAATATAGGTAATCTCTATCCTATATTACAAGTCACATACGCATTTTAATGCCATCCCAGATATTCTACGTAATAAGTTTAGCGCGACAACTATCTCATCGTATAAATCTGAATATTTAAACCTATCTCAAAAGGTTACTAGGTCATCCACTTGCCTCTAAGGTTATTTCAGTAATTCAAATTCTCTTTTCTACTGTTCCCATCCTTAAATTAACATTCATCTAATTTCAATCCCAATTTTTATAAAATTTCTAACCGTACTTCACTCGATAAATACTCGTAAGTATCCCATTCAATCCCAAAAGGTATAACATTTTCCGAGCATAAACTAAAACCCTACTGACCTTAACCAAGTCCCCCAATATTCTATTCAACCCCCTACGAGTTCTTAAAATCTTGGGATTTGTCAAACCTTGTAGGGAAATAATCGAAAAAATTAGGAGGGGTCGATCGATCGAGGGAAAGGGGTCGATCGATATTATTGGGTCGATCGATCGATCAAACAGGTATTGCGATTCTGCATAATTTGGCCTATGGGTTTCATCAAACTTAAGCCTCAAATACTCTACTATAATGTCCCAAACTCCCAAATATTTATTCTTAACATCACACCAACACAAATACGTAAGTTCCAATATTTTAAAATCATCAAATCATAATGGGAAATCAATTTCTTTGATCAAATCATATAATTTTCACAAAAACCCTAGTTCTCCTATTTTTTTCAAGAACATTATATAACTCAATACAAAATTAATAATTCTCTACACATATATCATAATTCCGTGGCTGCTATGTTCCCAGAAGATTAACTATATGTAAAACCTACCCAGATTACGATCTTAATTCTTCAAATCCATTCATTCATTATTTTGCAAGGTTATTCTTTAATTCTAAACCAACATGGATGATATATGCACTGAATTATTGCAAATTAAATCACTTTCCTGGATATAGAAATTTTGATCCTTTGGAGAAGACGATAGGGGAGTAATCATCTCTTCTCGATCTATTCGATGACGGTGATGGTGGTTCAAAAAGCCTAAAGGTGGTTCTCCTTTGGTAACTTCCTCCACTTCTTCTCTAGTGGCCGTTTATGATTTTTTGGTGATGTAAACCCTAAAGATCCTAAGTGTTGGCAGATATAATCAGTCTAAAATTCATTGATTACTATTCCTCAAAAAGTCAAAATGACTAAAATAACCTTCCGGGTTATCGGTTAGGCCTAAAATGCCCCGGCACCCAAACTAAACCATCGGCTTGTGTTTTAAGACTATCGCGACCTTTTTGAACACGTTGGCGCACTAAAAAATGATCATACGGATGACATAAAAATAAATTACTTTTAAATCCATTAAATTGGGTCCTGACACGACCGATACGTGTGTCCCAACTTAATTATTGAAACTGTCGTATTTTCAACTCGCGATAATATTAATAATTTAATAATCATATATTACTATACTCACTCAGTAATATTCAACATAATTATTATAATTAAATACTAACTCTCATCTCACTAGCATTTAAATCCGGATTAATTTTTAAATAATTATCCCAAATTAATTTAATTAATCCATAATTAAAAGCCATAAAAATACGGGGTATTACAAACTCTCCCCTAATAACGGAATTTCGTCCCGAAATTAGGAAAAGTAAGGCATACCTGGTAAAAATAGGTATCCTCCAATACTCAAAACAAAATTCAAAGTAAGGCTCGGTCACTATAGCCCCCATTTCACAGCAAGCTTGTTTAACACTCTCGACACTTTATCAATTATAAGGTCACACCTCAATAAAGGCACCTCACCTTGATCTTATTAAACAACATTCGAATACAAATAGTCTGTACATCATTGTCCACATTATCTTAATATTAGTGGGAGACCACACCTCAGTTCGTAACAATTCCTGTGTTTATCTAAACACAAAACTCCCATCCTGGGAGAAACCATATGAACATGTGGCTACTCTTGTCCGTTCTTCGAATCTCTGTTCCCAATGGTGTAACTTTTATGAAAGTCAAAAGTCACCTAAGACGGTTTGTGGTTATCCCATCACCGTCATAAGACTCTAACTTCTGACTAATCCAAAACTCTGATTATCCTCTTACCTCTAAACATCCAGAGGAAAAATAGTTAGGTTTATCCGCACAAAACCTCAAATAGCACCTTCTCCACGATAAATAGGTTCGTGTTTTCACAGAACACAACCATTAGATAATATCCTCTCCCATTACTGTATTATACTTCACTTACTAGCTATATCCGTTGTGGGAATGAAATGATCACAATGAGTCCAAAATTACATTCATACAGTTCCACCTGTCGTTAATCACCTTGCACCTACTCCTCGGGCTATAGGTGATAAAACTTGCTCAAAATGAAACGTTATCGCCTCTGCTTCCTGAAATTTCATACTTAAGGTGGGGTTCAAGGATCTCATCCGAGTTCAGAACAATACTGGGTCACACTATTTAATAGCATAAATCACTCAATGGTACAACAATTACTTTTCTTTTGGTCATCTTGTTCCACCCATTCGAAGTAACTTTTGACTCATCTAGAGGTTGGCAACCCATCGAAGAAATTTACCAACTTGACTCTTCCATTACTGGAATCGTCGGCTTATACAAAATTTTATAGTTGATCCTCTTACTCCAAACGATTTAATACTTAAGAATTTCACTTATAATTCTTCCCATTAAGTGGTACTTAATAATCCTCTTCTTCCCTCGGCATATACCAAAAGTTTTGACCCCTGCACTTTTCTCTACGATGTGCACTTCTGAACTCTTTATACCTTATTGACATCATCATTTTATTTACACGCAAGTCACTCTCAACATTCGACAGGGTAAAACTCCGCTCCAAATTGTCCATAATAGTTAAATATTTGTCTTCTCAAGGGATACCCCCTTTTTAAATGGTTTCCCACTGCCTTTCAACCAACTTCGTTCTTGCTACTCTGATTGTACATGAATATATGGATTCTTGTCCTTCTCTCACGACGCTTAACCACTCTACCACTTCCATTTTATTATAGTAGTCCCCCAAGCATAAATTTCACCCATTTATTTCCATGTCTCTTTTTCCGGCGATTTTGACATCAGCAAACCATGGTGTACACACACCCTATAAACCGTGCATAGAGATTTAAACATCATATACGTTTCATATATACGCCTAATTCTTTCTTTCCCTTGTATTCGCAACGTGGCTATACCACTTGGGCATTTTCAATCACCCCAGAATTGGAAATTCTAAATCCTCATAAACATCATTCTATCCTTTAACCCGCCGTAATAAAATAAAATTTTCAATACTTCCGCACCACACAACTCGCTCTACTGGCCTTATATCGAAATTTAGCTTTCAACTTACACTTATAACTACATATTTTTATAACGATTAAGGTAGCGAACTCGTGTTGGAATGGCCAAACATCTGCCTACTACCAACCTTGCGCTAAGTTTCATGCGTGGGATGTCTAGCAAAGCGAAATCCAAATAAGGAACCTCCCATACACTACTACCTAGCATTATTGGTCATCGAAATCCATTAAGCCCTCAGTCCATAACATGTACCCCCATATTCTCGTCTCTTGACCCAAGAAATTACATCTCCTTCCACAATTACACTTAAACAAGGAACTTTCTTCGAAAGACACTATCACTTAACATTGGTGGTAATCACATTCCATAAATCATATCAATACAATCCACACATATTGGAGGCGAACATAGTTCATATACCCATGGGTCACGCACATACCTACGCTCCCATGGTTAGCTGACTTATCAACTCACAAATAAGTCATTCACAGTCATATGTCCTTAGAGTACCAATCTAAATCCCCCCGAAGGCACACAAAGATAAGATGTTCCTTTTTCCAAAAATTAACCTCCCGTGATAGCAATTATCGTAGGTATGTCATACACAGAATCATCCATATACTAGGTAACCACACAACCTAAGTATTTATCAACATTAATATTGGTATTCTTTATCATATATTACAAGTCACATATGCATTTTTATGCCATCCCAGATATTCTACGTAATATGTTTCGCATGATAACTATCTCATCGTATATATTTGAATATTTAAACCTATCTCAAAAGGTTACTAATACATCCACTTGCCTCTAAGGTTATTTCAGTAATTCAAATTCTCTCTTCTACTGTTCCTAACCTTAAATTAACATTCATCTAATTTCAATCCCAATTTTTATAAAATTTCTAACCGTACCTCACTCGATAAATACTCGTAAGTATCTCATTCAATCCCAAAAGGTATAACATTTTCTGGGCATAAACTACAACCCTATTGACCTTAACCAAGTCCCCCAATATTCTATTAAACCCCCTACGAGTTCTTAAAGGCTTGGGATTTACCAAACAGGTAATGATATTCTGCATAATTTGGCCTACGAGTTTCATCAAACTTAACCATCAAATCCTCTATTATAATGTTCCAAAAACCCAAATAGTTATTCCTAACATCACACCAACATAAGTACATAAGTTCCAACATTTTATAATCATAATGGGAAATCAATTTCTTGGATCAAATCAAATATTTTTCACAAAAACCCTACTTCTCCTATTTTCTTCAAGAACATTACATAACTCAATACAAAATTCATAATTCTTTACACAGGGATCATAATTTCATGGCTGCTATGTTCCCACAAGATAAACTATAGGTGAAACCTACCCAAATTATGATCTTAATTCTTCAAATCCATTCATTCATTATTTTTCGAGGTTATTCTTTAATTCTAAACTAACATGGATGATATATGCACTGAATTATTGCAAGTTAAATCACTTTCCTGGAAATAGAAGTTCTGATCCTTTGGAGAAGATGATACGGGAGTAATCCTCTCTTCTCGATCTATCCAATGACGATAACGGTGGTTCAAAACGCCTAAAGGTGGTGGTTCTCCTTTGGTAACTTCCTCCACTTCTTCTCTAATGGACATTTATGAATTTTTGGTGATGTAAACCCTAAAGATCCTAAGTGTTAACTGATATAATCAGTCTAAAATTCGTGGGTTACTATTCCTCAAAAAGTCAAAATGACTAAAATACCCTCCCGGGTTCTCGGTTAGGCCTAAAATGCCCCAGGACCCAGACTAAACCCCCGACTAGTGTTTTCTGAATATCTAGACCTTTTCGTACACATTGGCGCACTCAAAATGATCATATGAATGACATAAAAATAAATTACTTTTAGATCCATTAAATTGGGTCCTGACACGACCGACACACACGTCCCGACTTAATTACTGAAACTGCCGTATTTTCAACTCGTGACGATATTAATAATTTCATAATCATATATTACTATACTCACTCAGTAATATTCAACATAATTATTATAAACAAATATTAACTTTCATCTCCCTACCATTTAAATCAAGATTAATTTCTAAATAATTATCCCAAATTAATTTAATTAATCCATAATTTAAAGCCATAAAAATATGGGGTATTACAAGGGGGAAATTACATAAACAACCTAAGGAAAGCAATCCATTGAGGTGGAGGATGAGACGTGCCGGGAGCATTCGGGTTGTAGGGGTCATAAAAGTAATTCGGTGGAGGTACACCCATTGTTATTCGATACATCTCAGCCTGGAGACGATGCATCATGCTTATGTCTCGATGGTATTCACGTTGGTCTTCATCGTATCGATTTATAAACCCGTAGAATCGTGATTCGAGCACCGTGATGCATCTATCGGAATCTTCTCCCGGTGGCTCAAAATCTAAATCGTCATCTTCATTATACACCTCCTCTTCACCCTCGCCCATAACAACGTCGGCGTCCACATCCTCTTCCTCCTCGAAGTCATCCTCATCATCATCTTCTTCATCTGTCTCGTCATCATCATCAACGTCATCATACGCCCTCCATGCTCGGATGATATCCCTTTGTCTCTCGCTTTTGGTGCCGGTGCCCTGCCCAAGAGGATCGGGAAGACGAGGAAACCCAATGGGAGGAGCAATGCCGGCGTCGGATATAATAAAAGTGATGAGTCGGGCATAAGGGAGAGGGGCGTCACCCTTTTTGTCCAAGGCCATGAAAAATATATCTTTGTAAATGATATGGGCCAGGTGGATTGGGGTGGTGGGGTCAAAAAGATGATACACAAGGGTCGCCTGACGGTGGCACATAGCGGAGTCATTTGAAGTTTGCAGGATATTGGCGCAGACTATTGGGAATGTGATGCGTGCTTTTTCGCTCATCCGGCCCACTGAAAATGTCTCGGTACCCCAAAACTCACTGGGTGTGATGCGGAATAGGAATACGACTTTCTCAAGGGGCGAAAGTTCTGGGATACATGAATTCGGCTGGGCTTGGGACATCTTTTTCTGCTAATTTTTGAGTGAGAATTTTGAGGGAGAATGGAATGCATGTGCCGTCAATATACGCTTCAGAAATGAAATCATCGGTACGAACAAGGTATCCATAGAAATCGCACACCTCGGCTACCCACACCTCTCCGTGGGTCTCATTGAGGAAGTGAAACCAACCCCTCGGAAGTAAAAGACTGGTGATGGAATGGGGCAGCTCATTTCAGCGCACTTGGCACTCCATATGTAGCTTCCGAGAGTGGCTGAAAAAGGGTTCACACCAAATCTGTTCTTGGTTCGATCGGTATGCGTCATTTCCGTGATCAATAACCTCCATGAAGTTGTATTTTTGAGGTAGGGCTCATTTGTCCATGTGGGAAAGAAGTGGGTTGAAAGTAGAAACTGGAAGAGAGAGTAAGATAGGTCAGTGAGAGGATTGGGGGTGAAATGGGGGAGGATGAATGTGTATTTACAGGTGGGGGTTGGATGGAAGGGTTGGATTTTGGAGGGAAATGTTTTGGAGGGATGGGGGAGTAAATTTGGGAGGTAAAGAAAGGATGGGGAATAGGAAAATCGGATAGGGAGGGAAAAGGATGGATTGGGTAATAGAGGGTGTATCTTGGGAAGGAGCAGATATGTACAGAAGCGATCCAATTCGGGTTCCCAGGACCGGACCCGTCTGGTCCTATTTTTTTTTAATTTTTCCATAAACGAATCGATGTGGACCCGCAAGGGTGGACCGGTCCGGACCCAAGAAATTTCCAGAGTCCCCTAACTTTAGAATGCACTATTTTCTCTCACTTTTTGGATGATCCCACAACGTTTCCTTCGCATGATCGACAGACTCTCTCTAGACATGTGTACTCCCACTTCTATTCTAACGTGACTTATACCTATCGACTCTAACTATCCTAACCGACTCACATCGACTATACACAAGAATCACCCCATACGCGTCAGGGGTGCGACAACCTTCTTGTACTTCTCAATCAGTCCCCATAGATGGGGTTCGACAACTAAATGGTTTCGGCTTCTTCGACGCAAGCCTCAAAGTACGATTTGAGACGTTGGCCATTCCTTAAAATATTTCCCCCTTTTGAATATTCCAATTCTATAGCTCCGTGAGGGAATACTCCTGTAACCACAAATGGACCCATCCACCTTGAACGCAACTTACGGAAACAAGTTTAATCGATAGTTGTAGAGAAGAAATTTTTGTCCCGGATGAAACTTCTTGCGTTGAATTATCTTGTCATGCGCAAGTTTCATTTGTTCCTTTCAAATCTTAGTAGTCTCGTATTCGTCATTATGCATCTCTACCAACACGTTCAATTGAAGCTTACGAGATTCACCGACTTTATTGAGATTGTAGTTCAACTTCTTGATGGCCTAATAGGGTTTGTGCTCTAGCTTGACGGGAAAATGACAAGGCTTTCCATAGATAAAACAAAAAGGGGACATCCCTAGGGGGTTCTTATAAGTGGTACGGTAAGCCCATAGCGCATCGTTTAATCGAAGTGACCAATATTTCCGAGTAGGATCAACAGTATTTTTAAGGATGGTTTTGATCTCATGATTTACTAGCTCAGCTTACCCACTTATTTGGGGTGATAAGTCGTCCCAACCTTGTGGATGACTCCATACTTTCTCAATAACTTTTCAAACGGCTTATTGCAAAAATGCGCGCCGTTATCACTTATGATTTCCTTCAGAGCGCCAAAGCGAGAAAGTATGTGTTCTTGTAAGAACTTTATCACCACTTTATTGTCATTCGTCTTAGTATCTATTGCCTCTACCCGTTTATAGACGTAGTCTACTGTAACGAGGATGTATAATAAGCCAAAGGAGGGAGGGAATGGTCCCATGAAGTCAATAACCCAACAATAAAATAACTCAATGACGAGTATAGGGGTTAGTGTCAACATGTTGCAGTAGGTAATAATTCCCATCCTTTGATATCTATCGCAAGATTTGCCATAGGCATTCACATACCGAAACATTGTGGGCCAATAGAGACTGCTTTGGAGGATTTTAGAGACTGTCTTATTCTTGGAGAAGTGGCCTCCACAAGCTTTTGTATGACAAAACCGTATTACACTTTGAATTTCCTTATCTGGAACACATCTTCAGATGAGATGGTTCACGCAATATTTGAATAAGAATGGATCATCATAGAAAAACATGCGGGACCAAGTGATGAATTTCTTCTTCTCTTGCGGTGACCATCCGGTTTAAATAGTTCTCGTGATAATATAATTAACTATGTCCGCAAACCAAGGTAGAGAAGAAGTAGAAAATAGCTTCTCATTCGAAAAGTACTCGCCTATGGGTATTAGATCACTAGGCACGTCGGATGAGAGCCATGACAAATGGTCAGAAACGACATTTTCTACCCCTTATTTATCTTTTATGGAGAGATTGAGACTTTGTAGGAGTAGGATCCACCTAATTAGGCGCTGCTTCGCATCCTTCTTAGTAAGGAGATATTTAAGGGTTGCATGGTCGGTAAAGCATGTGATGGGCGACCCAACAAGGTATAAGCAGAATTTGTCCAAAGCAAAAACAACTGCTAGCATCTCTTTCTCCGTGGTGGAGTAGTTAAGTTGTGGTCCGGTAAAAGTTCGACTAGTGTAATAGATGACATGATCTTTCTTATCTTTTTTCATCCCTAAAACAGCTCCAATTGCATAATCACTAGCATCACACAAAGCTCAAATGTGAGGGACCAATCCGGATCTTGCATTATGGGGCAAAAATTGGCATGATTTTAAATTTATCAAAAGACTCTTGGCATGCGTCATTCCACTCAAAGGGTGCATCCTTCATAAGAAGGTTACTCGAGGGTCTATTGATGGCGATAAAATCCTTGATAAACCTTCCATAAAATCCTACGTGGCCCAAGAAGGAGAGAACATCCTTTAGTGATTTAGACGGGAAAGCTCGGTTATGACATCTATTTTTTCTCGATTAACTTCTATGCCTTTATATGAGACTATGTGGCCGAGAACTATGTCCTCGGTAACCATTAAGTGTCATTTTTCCCAATTGAGGATTAAGTTCTTCTCCACACATCGGGATAAAACTTTCTCAAGATTCGCTAAGCATTGGTCAAAATATGGGACAAAATTTCTGAAATCGTTTATGAAAACCTCAAGTCCTCTCTCTACCATATCGCTAAAGAGACTTAGCATGAACCATTGAAAGGTTACGGGTGCATAGCACAATCCAAAAGGCATACTTTTATAGGTAAACGTGCCAAATGGACATGTAAAAATCATTTTTTCTTGATTTAGTATATCCAGAATAACCATCAAGGAAGCAATAGTATGGGTGACCCGCTACGTGTTCAAGCATTTGGTAAATGAAAGGCAAGTGAAAATGGTCTTTTTCTCGTTCCAGAATTAAGTTTTTGATAATCAATGCACACATGCCACCCGGTGGTGGTGCGTTGATGAATTAATTCTCCCTTAGCATTTTTTACCACCGTCATTCCTGACTTCTTCAGGACGACTTGAATTGGGTTCACCCATTTGCTATCCGAGATAGGGTTGATAATCTTGGGATCTAACAACTTGATAATTTTTTCTCTAACAACTTCTTTCATGGTTAGATTTATCACCTTTGCATTCCCCTCAAGGGCTTCACGTCCTCCTCAAGGTGGATTTTGTGGGTACAAATTAGGGGACTTATACCCCTCAAATCAGCTATAGACCAACCAAAAGCACCTTTGTGCTTCCTCAAAATTTCCAACAACTTACCCTCTTGCTCTTTATCTAGGCTAGAGGAGACAACTATAGGAAATGTATATCCTCTCCTAGAAAAGCATATTTCACATTAGAGGGCAGCTTCTTCAACTCGAGGGTAGGAAATTTCTCTTTAGAGGGGGTCAAGCATAACTCCCTCGGGGTAGCTCTGCAAATCTAAAAACCCAATGAACATCTCTCAACTCCTCTAACGACTCTCCCTCATCTAATATTGCTTTCAATTCCTCGACCTCTCGCTCAAACTCAGTGTATGAGATCTCACTCTCATTACATCTCACTAGGAATGTTTCTAAAGCATCCCTACCCATAGTTCTCTCAATGTTATCTTCGACTACCTCCTCTATGAGGTCAGTCGTATGGATTTCATCTTCGTTACCCACTTGGTTAGCAACATTGAAGATGTTTGTCTCGAGGGTCATGTTCCCAAAAGTGAGATGCATTTGCCCATTTTATGTATTGATTAAGGAATTAGCCATAGCTAATAATGGACTTCCTAGAATGATGGGAACATGGTTGCTAAAATGGATGGAAGGCTCCGTGTCCCAAATAACAAACTCTACCGGGAAGTAGAAAGTGTACACTTGGACTATCACGTCCTCAACAATCCCTCGAGGCACCTTCACTATGCGATCCGCTAATTGGAGAGTGATTCGTGTGGGTTTAAGGTCACCCAACTCAAGTTGCCTATAAATGAAATAGGGAAGGATATTATCACTTGCGCCCAAGTACAACAAGGCTTTATCAATTTGATGCTCTCCAATAACACATGAGATCGTGGGCTCACCCGGATCTTTAAACCTGGGTGGAAGGTCGTTAAGTAGAACAGAGCTCACATTCTGTGCTAAGAAGATATTTTTCTTCGCATTTAGCTTCTTTTCACAGTCAAAAGATCTTTAATGACCGTAGTGTAGGTGGGAATTTGCTGAATGGAATCCAGGAATGGAAAATTTAACTTAACTTGCTTAAGAACATCTAGCACATCGGCACGGGATGATCCCTTTTGAGGTGGGGCCAACCGTTGAGGGAATGTAGTGAAGGTGGGAGTTTTCACAACAACTTCGGGCTCACTAACGTCTTCCTTGTCACTCTCATTCAAGGGGGAATCTTTAGTCTCTTTCGTGCCAGGCTAAACCTACTTGTCTTTTGGCTTGTCTTGTGGCGGAGGGGACAAATCAATGACTCGCCCACTACGTAGAGTGGTGACGGCTTAGAATTTCTCTTGCTGATCGGAATATGTAGATCTAACATTGGCTTGACCTTGAGGAGGTCTTTGGCCTTGAGCTGGAGACTTTTACTTCTCTTGGACATTCAACAAAGATCGCAACTTATATATGCTCGTATGCATCTCATTGTCATCAAGGGTCCTCCGCGGTGGGGTAATGTATGAGCCTAGAGGTGGAGCTTGCATGTGTGTTTGCATAGGTGGATCTTGGTGAAATTGAGGAGGGGGTGGAGGCAGGGAAACATGTGAATTTGGATTCAATGCAACTTGTTGTTGCCCATAGCTAAAACTGGGATGGTTTCTCTATGAATGGTTGTACGAGTTCCCATGGGGGGGGGGGGGTTAAATTTCCCTTAAACCCTCCTATTGCTTATACTTGCTCGGTAAGCATGGCTTTGTAAGCGGGTATCATTCAACATTCCTTTGTGGAATGGCCCGCCTTACAAATGGCGCATACCTTTTCTTTCACACCATGGGTGGATCCGGTAGTTTCTATCAGTCGTACCTCGAGTAGTTCTCTCATACTTTTCTCAAATTGATCAAGTTGACGGTCAACCAAGGTATCATGATTCAATTGGTATAGATCGAATGCAGCAGGAGTGGTGGACACTTGTCGAGGTCAGTTTTGGGCATTAGGATCGAATGTGTCCCATGCTTGAGTAGTCTCAGTGACATACTTAAGATGAGCCCCAACGTCACTCACATCTAATTCCCAAAACGGTCTTTCACACATTATTTGAACAAGTTGTTTAGACGCTATAGTAAGCACACGATGGAAGAAAGAGATAAGGTGATGTTTCTCAAATCCATGATGAGGGCAAGTGTTACCAACTTTTGGAATCGTTCCCAACATTTATCAAATGACTCATGATCTTGTTGTCAAAAATCTTAAATTTGAGCCTTGACAGAGTTGGTTTTATGTTGTGGAAAGAACTTTGAAAAAAACTTGGACTGCGTATCCTTCCATGATATGATCGAGTTCGGTGATAAAGACCAAAGCCAGGTCTTAGCTTTATCCTTTAAGGAAAAAGGAAAAAAATTTAAGTGAATGACACCTTTCATGTAAGCTTGATCACTTAAGGTTTCGCACGCCTTTTAGAACTCTCGGATATGGAGATATGGTTTCTCCGAATCCACGTTGTGAAATGTTGGTAGAATCTGTATCATCCCATTACAAAAGTGGACATGTCCTGCATTTTACATAAGTAGAATGCATCCAGGTGTGACAGTTCGCTCCGGAAATAAGAGTTCCTTTATGGGACGATACGGTAGGTTTCCATCACCCGTACCGAAACTAGCGATATCCAACATGGATTTCTCTCCAATGGACTCAGAATCCTCACTCAGTGTTCTAAAAGTGTGACTCAGCATGTGACTCGTGATGAAGTTTGGAGGAGTAGGGTGTGGAGCTCAAAATTGTGGAATGCGAGGGGTATGGGGGCTATCAGAATTATACTCGACGATGGGATTCTCGTGAATTCTTATTGGAGTATTTTTAGGAGTTTTTTCTTGATTTTGCATGAAATGGATTTTGAGAGATGATTTCTTTTTGTCTTTTTATCTTTTTGAATTTTTATGGATTTTTTATTTATTTATTATTTTTTTGGCATTTAATTTTTTTTTTTGGAATCAAATTTGGGATTGAATCTACTAACCTAAAGTCTACCTAATTCCCCGGCAACGGCCCCAAAAACTTGACGTGACGACAAATGTTTCTTAAAGCGCGTGCTTATATAGTCTCAAGTACAATCCTGTCGCTCAAGTAATAATTCGATAATTCGGGATCGTCTCCACAAGGAACTAGGATGAAAATTCATGACGACGTAGGAATAGAAGACTAACCCTAACTGATTCGAGAAGAGAAACTAAAAAAATGATTAATTGTGAACTGGATGACTACTTAACTAAATGTGAAGGAAATTTACACTATTTACTAAACTAAGTGCATAGAAATAAACTACTGCAGTGAAGTAAATATGAATAAGGGAAAGATAGGTTAGGATATAATCCTTCGAACCCTAGTACATTTATCGGATAGAATACTAGCTTTTGAATTAGAAAGTTGATTGAACCCAGTCTTTTTTAATCCTAAGCATTGCATACATGAGGGTACTATCCCACACCATACGTAATCAAAGGTAAGAATAAAGCAGTGTCGAATAGCTAACACGGGGATCGCATCCTTAAACACCCCGGTTACCTAGGACAAACGAGGTTAAAAGGCCTATGACGATCGTGACAACCAATCAATATGGTTCAATACATATCCAATTCAAAGCCTATTTTCAACACATGTAAATTACATCGGATTGGGTTCATGCATCCCAGCCCTTAAAAACTTAGTTGGACATGATTAAAGTAAATACTATCTTAGAATTAAATTTGCAGAAATTCGTAGCTATGTGAAAATTGAGATGAAATTTGGAATTAAGAATTGCAACCTAAAATTTAAAGACTAATCAACACTACACCAATTATGGACTATTGTCACGGTCATTGACCTTGACAAGTTGGACTTACCAAGGTCAATTATCGTGACAATTTGGGGCGAGACAACTTTTTTTATCACGGACGTGTCATGGTCATAGACCGTGACAACCTCGTAATAATTGTCATGGTCGTGGCACGGGCTAAGACCGTGACACGTTTAGTCACGGTTAATAACCGTGACAAATTTTTGTCCCCTTTTAAAAAAATTGTCACAGTCAATGATCGTGACAATTCTGGGTAGAATTGAAAAAAATCTGCTGGACAGTATGGCCACTGCCACTGCCCAGCAGTATATTTGTAGCTGTTATATCAACGTTGTACCTATTCAAATATCATATATCCAAATAAACTAGAGATAACGCAAATATACATTCAAAATAGAAACTATTTAAGAAAAAACAACATCACCATCAATTATCTCAAATCTACAAACTATTTAGCTGGAAAAGAGATTTTGTATCGCGACGTTCGGGGACACCTCCTTATCCTTCCCTTCTCGTCCGAATAGCCACATAAGTATCGATCATATGTGGCCTACCCTCAGGGCCACTCCCTGTCCCCTGAAATAAAATAAAGTAAAATTAGTATCCGCCCCGCAAATATAGATAAATATAAATATAAATACATTACCTGTAGTGTCACCCAAACAGCTAATTTGAGCTCATATGGCACCTCCTTCCAACTAATGTACCCCGGGCAATCGTGTCAAATATAATTCCCTTCATATCTGAACACTAAGAAATGCCATAATCCTATGGACTTATGCGCTGCAAATTCCTTCCAACCGTTGTGTAGCCAAAAATCAGCAGTTGAAGTTGTCAATTCCACCTTTCAATGGTCTCCCATGTTTTTCTAGAGGTTCCAAGTGGTGGGGTATGGAAAGTGGAGTTGACAACTTCAATTGGTGATGTTTGGCTACATAACGGTTGGGAGGAATTTGCAGAGCATAACTCCATAAGATTATGGCATTTCTTAGTGTTCGGATAGACGAAGAGATTCAGTCTCCTCTCCACAAATAGGACACCCCAAATAATTATGTACCAATCACCTATTAAAGGTAAGAAGCGTATATTCATGGATTAGTATAAACAAAACTTAGATGTAGTTATAATATTTATGTATTAATCTCCTCTCCACACACGCACACTACACAAGAGTGAAAATGATAAAGTGCAAATCAATTAAAAGCATTAAAAATGGATGTTTTGGTACAAATTGAAATATTTATTACAAATTAAAAATTTGTTTCAAATTCTGGTTATCATAAAAAATGGATTGATATTCGGTAGGAGCAGCCAAGTCATCCACACTACTATTTAGACGCCTTGGAGCGTGTTGGACAATTGACCACGGCTCGTTATTGATATACTCCGAATAAAACACTTGCTTAACCTTTTGAAATGCACAAACAAACGACTCATCGCCCACGTGGTCGTTTCTCTTCAACTTGGACAAGTCAACCATGATCAAATTGGTGACAGGATCAACTTTACAAGCATTTTTATCCTCAAATCTTACCCAGTCACAATTAAATACAACCTCTTTGAAGCTTATATAATCCAATTCAAATATATTTTGGATTACACCATAGTAAGTCATTTCAGCTTCAACGAGGTTTTTATCTTTTGCGCTCGCTCGAAAGATAGTAAGAGATTTGTATGAAATTCCCGAGTTCTGTACATTTGTACTTTCCTCGTACACTTTAGCGCCGAAAATGTAACCGTTCAATCGATACTTTTTGTACTCTTGTACCACGAACAAGGTTCCAGTGCCTAGACGAGCAAGCCTTGATGTCTCATCACCCATCTTTAGGAGCTGAGAATATAGATAAATTAATTATATTAGTGGTAAAATTTGAGTGTAATGTAACGTTATATAACGACTGTTTTCATTATAATTACCTCTTGTGTCAACCACAGCCTAAATTCGTTGTCTTATTGTACCATTGTTTTTCGTCTTTTATTATTCTCACAGGCTTCATATTTTCTGCATATTACAAAATTAATCTTGTATAAAATAATCTAAAATAATGTTAAATATTATAATAATCGAAACTTACTTTTTCCATTCTTCGACATCTTCATGTGTGTCAAATAGATAACGATCTACTTGTTCATGTCACAAACTCGTTAATTTCACTCATTTTCCCATCAAATGACCACCATCATCGACGAATTCATCAGTGTCATCAGCGTTGGTCGAGTCAGGCATATATTCCTGAGTATATATTGATGACTCCACAGTGATGTATTCCTCTTCAATTGATCCTGCAATGTATTGTGTATTCTTGACGTAATATTTAAAAACTTTCATCAATCTTTCAAACGGATACATCCACCGATATCTAACTGGGCCACAAAGAAGTTCCTCGTCACATAGGTGTACCAACAAGTGAACATTTATGTCAAAGAATGCTGGGGGAAAGTAATTCTCCAATACACAAATCGCTTCGATCACAGCCAATTTTGTGGCCACTATGTGTTCTCGATTCATTACCTTCTCACACAAGAGGGAGAAGGTAATACTAATTTGCATAATAGCCCTACGCAAATCCTTGTGCTTGGAGAAACATTGATTAAACAATAAAGGAACCAATTGCATGATCACATGCCAATCGTGGGACTTACACTTATGTAAATCATGAGTAGCATAATTCACAATCCTTTGCAAGTTGGACAAAAAAGTATATGGGCCCTTCAAATTATATATTGTGTCTAGAAGAACCTTCCTTTCCCCACTCGTCAAAGTAAACGCACCAGGGGGAATTATTGTCCTTCCCCTACTATCTTCTTTCAACCATAGTTGTGGCTTAAGTTTTAACGATTTAAGTCTTTTCGTGCATTTTCTCCATCCTTCGAATGACTCCCCCAAGGCAAGTACCCACAATATGTTCAGCGAAGTTCTTCTCTGCATGCATCACATCCAATAAATAGCGCACCGGGTTATTCTTCCAATAAGGCAAGTCAAATAAAATTGACCTCCGAGACCATGCCTTTCTTATCTCAGTTTCATTCCCAGTTGAGGTCTTCTTATTCTAGACATTCTTAAATTTGGGATTCTTACCTGGCATATTAGGGCCACATTCAGAAGATTTACTTTAAATTTCTGAACCCGAAAGTTGTCTCGGCAGTAGCCTATGTTCAACTCCACCCAATAAAAAATTGGAACCTTTCTCAGATCTGAAACTATGAGCTGGGGGTAAAAACCTCCTGTGGCGATGGTATACATTTTTAAGCTAGAGGATAGATGAAGAGATTCAGTCTCCTCTCCATAAATTTTAAACCATCTATTGATATAGCCAAACGAATGTTGCGTTGTTCTCGAGCAAAATCGGGATACTCAAAATTCATCCTCCGCCAGGTAGTAGAATCAATAGGATGATGCATGATATTACCCCTACTTCTGCCCTAGCATGCCAAGTCATTGCCTCTGCAATCCATGGTACTGTGAAAAATCGCTTTAATCTAGGCCCAACGGGAAAATATTTCAATACTTGTTGAGGCACTTTTGAGCTTGTGCCTTCCTTACTAGTAGATTGGACATATCTAGGTTCATCGCATACCGGACAACGATCGAGATTTTCATACTCCTTTTGGTATAGTATGAAGTCATACACACAAGCATGAATCGATTTATACTTCATTCCCAAACCTTTCAAATTGTTCTTCATAACAGGATAGCTATTTGGAAGTGTATTCACCTTGGGTAATAAGCCCTTCACCCATTTCAGAATTCCCGTCACGCTACTGCCAGACAAACCGTACTGTGTCTTCAAACTGTGCAAACCAACTATGGCATGTAAAGTTGTTTGATCTTTCTCACAGCCAGAGTATAATAGTTGGGTCGCCTTAAATTTTAAACTTTGGTAGTCATCGTCAAGTTTTATCGTGTTATCTTTACGAGCACTTGAATCATAAATCCTCTAACATATTATGATCTATGTCGTCCCCTTCTACATTTATTCTACTTGTTGAAGGTTGTTGTGAAGGTTGGTCAGGGACAAAAGGAACTTTCAATTCACCGTGAAAACTCCAAAATCGATAACTATCTTGCATACCCGATCTTAACAAATGTAGTTCAATTTTTTTCCACTCAAACACCTTACCATTATTACACCTAGTACACGGACACGGAAACTCTTCATCATTATGACATCTCTTTGCATATTTCACAAATTCGTTAGCACCTCTACGAAACACATCCCCCATTATATTAGTCTCACCCATCCACTCTTTGTATTTCGGATATCCCATCACAGCTACCACAACTAAACACCTATTAAAGGTAAAAAAAACTTAGATTTATAGTATGTTTTATTTAATTATCCCATCATTTAATTATCCTATTAAAGGGTGAGTGGTCCTATCCCATTCAAGACCGCATTTTTCTGTAATATACTTAATAACTCATGCACATTGTTACGATTTGAAAAAAATTCGACAGCATATCCCCGTAGTTCTCCAAGTACACGACGTAGATTGGCAGGTGTGAGTGTTATTTCAATTGATCAATTGAATAAAAAGTCACACTTGTCAATCTAGTAGGTACCCAAAGAACATTAAGATACGACTGCAGAACTTCCTCCAAAAGTAACAACTTTAAGCCAATAAGAACATTATACAGAAATTATACAGTCTCAAACTGTCCAAACGGACAATTCGAGAGATCTCATTACAGGGGTAATGACTCTCGAACGGGTCTAAGGGCTATTGAATGCGTATGCATAAGAACTAGAAGGCTAGTATCTATGCGCACTATATTTAATTTCAAGTATGTTTCATTTAATTATCATACTATATATATATTGTTCGATATACAAAGTAATTTTCAAAAAAAGTTGAAAAATCCCACCCCCATATGGACAATAATCCAGTGGTCATGCCACTTTTAAACTAACCAACCAAACATTTACTAAACAAAATAATCCAACAACAATGTCAATACAAATGTGTATCCCGTACTCCTTCTAATTCATCTACTCAATTAATTCATTTCATAAATTAAACTAACAATTAACGTATAGAATTATTAATTTACTAATTTACAATGAGGGGCAATCCTACTTTCATATGAAATGGGCACTAATTATTAATTTACTTTAATCTAAAACTATTTCATTTACTAATTATATTTTAGTGGATGTAATTATAGAATCTATGGATGGATTCAATTTAATTTTACTATGTGAATATTTTTAACTATAATGAGTTAACCTTGAAACAATATACATTATCTCATAGAATCATCAAAACACGATATTAAGAGAATTACAATGGTACCTTGACTTACCCCCCCACCCCCCACCCCCACACACAAACAAATTGACAAATTCATGGGTTATTTCCAACATATAAACATCATATACACCTAACAAACATACACAAACATATATTCACGAGTTAGTTTCAACAAAAGTGCAAAAAATTCAAGAACCCATATATATACAAATACAAAAATAAATAACTCGTGAATTTGTCAATTTGTTTGAGAAATTCATGGGTTAATTCAAATACAAAAATAAATTCATGGGTTAATTCAAATACAAAAATACAAATTCATGGGTTAATTCAAATACACACACACACACACACACCTCCCTCCACATCCCCCACTCACCACATACAGACACACCCCCACCCCCACCCACCACATACACACACACACACACACAATAGCCCCCCACCCTGCCCCACCTCCCTCCACACCCCCCACCCACCACACATATACACACACACTCACACAACAGCCCCCTGCCCCACCCCCTACCCGCACCCTGCCCCACCCCACACACATGGACACACACACACACGCACATATATACACACATACACATATATATACACATAAACATATATACAAATGGAAGAGAGAGAGAGAGAAATAAACCTGAAAGTAGAGAGAGAGAGAGAGAGAGAGAGAGAGGGAGGGAACGACGGGAGGGAAAAAAGAAGGGGTAAGGGTTTTTGCTGCAGAAGTTGTCACGGTCGTGTCAAGGTCCTTGACCGTGACAATTATTTAAAGAATTGTCACGATCAATGACCGTGACAAGTCCGTGATAAGTAAATTTGTCACGGACTTATCACGATCATTGACCGTGACAATTCTTTGTCACGGTCGTGTCAAGGTCAATGACCGTAATACAAAATGCGTGTTTTTTGTCACGATCAATGACCTTAACAAGGGTTTTTTACTGAAAGGTGACAATTTTGTCATTTTGGCGTAGTGCAAGCTAAACTATGAAAGAAATTAAAAGAAGAAAATAAATAATACTTGCAATGAAGAAATTCTAGAATTAAATCTTGAAACTTGAATAATTTAAATCCCTAGGGTTCTTAGTTACAAAGGATCGCAAAAGAAATCCAAAAGAGAGCTCCCTCAATCTGGGAATTAATTAGAATAATTATCCTACAAAAATTATAAGAGTTTGAACTAATTTGGACTCTCAATTTGAAAAAGAAAATTCAAAAAAATTGCACTGAACCGATTTGGCGTGGTCTTTCGGTTCGGTCCGGTATAAGCCGGATTGGTTCGCTTTCCTTTGAAATCGGATCGGTTCGCTGGTGAATTTTATGCAGAGATTCTCAAGGCACTAGACCGGTTCATTTTTGTCCTTATTTGGACCGATTCGAAAGTGAATTTTATTCAAAGTCTGGATCTCCTCTGAATCAGTTTGTTTTTGGCAATGACCAGTCTGGTCCAATCCTGGAATTCTTTATTTTCTTCTTCTCTCTTGATTTTCTCTCATCTTTGAAGTTCCATAACTTCTGATTTGGGACTCGGATTGGGATGTCGTTTTTTCCTACGTGCTTGTAGATGCGTGGTCTTCAATTTTCATTTTGGTCCTTTGTCTGAACTCCAGATGTAAAGTTACTATTTTGGCCTCTGACTTTTCTGCCTTTCTTTCTTCCTTTGTTTCTCGGTTCTTGAGTTTCCTCTTCTCTTCACTTGTATAAAATACCTATAAAAAGCACAAAGAATACACGAAACTTGAGGCACCATGTAGGAAAAATCAGTAGCACATATATGAGATAATCCACACAATTTACATCGCCCAGGGTGCTAAAAGTCTCTAAATTAAAGGGAAATTTTGGAAGAATTTATGCCTAATCAATTATATTTAAGTTTTATCATTAGTTCAGAATAATTGTATGTGTTGATTTTAGCTTGTTGATTCAACGGGCAAAGCCGGGTGGTCGTACGAGGCCACCTGTCGTTATTATCGGCTCCCACCGCTAATGCAAAAATCTAAACTTTAACTCCACTCTTATAGAAGTATAATGGTCTGAATCCATAGGGAATGTTGCTAGACTTTAATTAATTTATTACTTCTTAATAAAAGTGTAAATGATGATTTTTTAAAATATAAATTACAAACTAGGCATGTATTGAAACTACATTAATAAATAAAATAAAAACAATAGATTGAGAATTATATCCCTCACCACGGGTTAATCAGCATAAATGGTTCCATGGAAAGAAAAAACTTTGCAAGATTAAATCTCATTTCATTAATTGGTCAAACCGAGAGTTGTCACCGGTTAAATTCTTATAAAAGCCTACTATGGTTTTGGCATCAACAAATATTCCGGAGATTAAACACGCAAGATCGTAAATATGACGCATACATGATATACACCATTAAATCTCTATGCATAAAATCAAGAATAACCTAATCCATTAAAACTAGTCTAATCCATCCTACCAAAGCAAAACAATTAACTAATCCATGATGAGTTCAATAATCTTAACCTAAACTAAATTATCTAGAAAGCATTGTACATAACATGTATTGAAGGAAATTGAGTAAAGTATTGAAAGAAACTAAATTAAAAAGTAAGAAATGACAAAATAAATCTGGAATTAAAGGAAAAAGAAGGTGAATAGTACTTACAAAGTCATAAATGGCAAACCTTATAACAGAGAAGGAGAAGCATCCAAAATCACCTCTCAAACCAAAAACTAACCTAAAACTAATAAAAAATAGATAATACAACTAAAACCCAACTAACATATATAGAGTAAGTGGAAAAACCAAGAAAACAAAACAAATATCTTCAAATATCTGATTTCTCGAATGATCGATCGATGGATGTAAAATGTGCCCACTGATCTCCAAATTGCCAAAGAATTTATATGATTGATCGACGACATTCATCGATCGATCGATGAATGGGGAAATAGCGTATTGGTCTCAAATCATGGAAAAATTTTCTTGATCGATGGATCGATGGGAGAGGGTACATTGATCGATCCCTTATTTTTCTGGGCACTTTTGCTTCAAATTGGTGAAATGCTACTTTACAGAAATGACTATAACTTCATAATACAAACTTAGAATAATGCGTCGTTAGGGGACACATGAAGCTAACTCGATGAACTACGATTTCATGGAGATCCACAAATTGTAATAGTAAGTATGAAAAGACTATAATGCCCTTGACTTTGCATCTTGCAATGAAATTTCCTTAAAAGAAACCAATTGTTCCATTAAGCATTCTAATACCTACAAAAACTCAGATAAGCCTGGAAAAGTATATAAATATATATATATATATATATATATATATATATATCAAAAACCAAGGTTAACCAATAAATGAGCATATGAGTAGAAATTAACGAACACATTTGTGTTAGAATGTATAAGAATAAAGGGGGCTAATATACAATATTTGTGACCTATCACACCCCATAACTTAGACATTACTAGTCCCTAGTGATGAAACAAAACTAAAACCGTCCCAACAAAGAGATATAAAAATAGATAAGCATAAAAGAAAGAATTCCATTTTTGCGGGAGCACGATTGCATTTAGTGAATGAAACAAGCCATTAAACCCCTAGGTTACCCTAGCGGGCGAGTGTTGTCTCGTGAGAGTTTTGAGGGATGAAATCCGTAAACATCACGTTTTCTCAAAAGTGTACCTAAATAACCAATATGACACGCTCAACAATAATGAAAAGTATTTCAAAAAGTTTATTTCTCATTAACATTATAGAATAACTTCATTAGATTGAAACCATAAATGTGAGAGGAAAAGCGAACGCATGAAAATATTTTGATTTCAAAATTTTTTATAAATGGATAAATATTAGAGCGTAACATGGATATCAATCCTTACCGATGATTACACTCAAAAAATAAAAAAAAAACTCAGAAATTTGGTGTAACATATATGAGACAAACGGGTATAATGAGTAAATGTAAATGGAAACATGATCGTGCACATGCCATCAATAAAGAAAGTTATATATAAAATGAAAAATTACAATCTCAATGAAAGTATATCGTCCATTAAGGGAGATAAAACACATTTTTAAGATTATCGCAATTATTATGACATTTGAATCACACTCACCCTAGGATCATATAGTATTTTAAAGGGTGAAGGTTATAGGTTATTAAGTTTATGAAATTAAGGGGATATATATGGATTCAAAGTGTTTGGGGGAATAATTGGGATAATGGAAAATTGCGTGTAATTTCAAAATTGGAATATAATTTCCATAAAAGCGATGGATATAACATTGGAGAGTTAAAATTATCATTGAACATTATGTACATTAAGGAAATCTTTCTCTTTGTTTTCTTTTCTTCTTTTTCTCTTATTTTTCTTCTATTTTTCACTTATTTTTCTTTTATTTTCTTCTTTTCTTTCTCAATTTTTCTTTTCTTTTTCTTCTCACTCTCGTATGATTAATCGCAAGAAAACAATAAGAATATCATAAAGTTCCAAGTATCATTCCAAACAAATGGTATGTAAGGTGTAAATAGGGTTCAAAAACTCCAATGTGGAGTTGGTTATGATATTTTTGGGTTTTGAAACGAAAGGTTATACTTAGGCTCAATTGGCGTTTACTAGAAAAATATTTTTAGTAAGGTCAAGTTCAATATGGGTGTAATAACACAGGGGTCCTGTGATCATTTCCTAAGGATTACGCAATTCTCGAGTCAAAACAAGTTTGAAAATTATGCCCAAGTAACACACTCCATAATGAACTCAATTAATGAACGATTAAAGAAAGAATAGTGAGATTACCGATGACTTTAACATTTTTTAGGAGGAAAAGTATTATATAAACACTCATAAACAAAGAAAAGCGCAACGCTTACTTGGTGTAAGTATATACAATGCAATGAAAGATTATCGAGTTATAAAAATCTTAAACCAAATCATTTAAACAAGAAACGCGCATGTGCTCATGGGTTTAAAGTTGTGAAACCCTGCTTATTAAAATAAGAGGTGGTCAACCCGATACTCCAATAAATACAAGAATCATATATAGTCCATTATTAGCACCACTGTCGTAAAATAATAGTACGAGACAACCTCCAAATATTTTAGAAAACGGATGTCAATAATTTTGCTAGTTTAATAAAAATGATTTCGACAATCCAATTTATAAAAGAGGGTGGATACATATAAAAATATGTAGCAGTTTAACAACCATCCTATAAAATAATAACTGAATAAGCTATCAATTAACAGACTATTACAAACAAGTTACACCAAGTATTACAGTTAAATATAACAGTATATACAAATACAAAACTTAGGCAACACGCCCAAATATACAGACTGATCATAACTAGATTATACAAAAGATGGATGCGTCTCTAGAAAAAATCCTACAACATTCGAAAAAATGTTGTAGCTCCCTGACACTGAGAAGGAGAGATTAACATGGGCATCCTTGCGACGGAGCACCTGAGCATAAATAGGATCCATACAGAACAGAGAAATATAAACGGGTCAGGGCCCGATTTGATATGATATACGTGTGAATAAAATGCATATCAGTTATGAATGCTAACATAATAAACAAGTTAGGTTCGCTCTTTATTATAAGAATCATCCTCACCTCTCATCTAAGTACACATCCTAGCGCAATACCATTTATCAAGTTAAACTATTCATTAATGTAAGAGAAATAGCTAAATTCTATTTTAATATTCTTAAATTGCAGTTTCATAAAATATGACTTCACAACTCCATTCCTCATTAGGAAACTTATTCCATATATTTGATTTATAAATGCATTAGCTATTTATGAAATTCTACATTCGTGAGAATAGTTACACTCAAAATATAACGATTCTAATACCATCCTTCCGGGAGTTACCCCACTTGATGCACCCCTAAATAGCTATCCTATAACCAAGGCCACCTGGGCACCCTAAATCGGGTCGCCTGGGAAGCGGCCATATACCTTCCATAGTGAGTCATAACCAAACCCGGAGTTACCTCACTACGAATAAAACAACGACACAATATAACCACCGGTCCTTTGGTCGAGGACTATATTCACCCTGCATTCTCTAGCCAGGGGACTTCACCAAATTCGCGTGATTTCCCTTATGATAGCATTTCGAGAGGTATGGATATGCAAGTCATAAGTCATAAGATATGAAAATTTAAAATGTGCATTTTATTATATCGAGAACCATATGTGTCTAACGACATAAACCACAACGTTTAAATGTCCCCATACTAGTCTCCGAGAGTTCACGACAACACTATAAGTTACCAAGTGTAATTTACCTCATACCCATCTCTAAAAGTTCAAAACAATATAATCCTACTTTCCCCTAGTCCTATACTAGCTTTATAAATGAAAAGGACACTTACTTTTATCTATTAAATTAATTAATTAATCCCTGACATAATCCTGAACATTCATTTCCTAACCTCGGTTATTAATTCCCCTAATACTCTATTTTACTTCATACAAGAAGGTTCCTGAGCCTTAAACCTTAAAAGAAAGGAATAGAAGAAAATCTAAATTTCAGGGTTAAAAACAGGGTACCGATCGACCGGCCCCTGACCCCCGATCGACCGCTCTCTTGAAATTGGACTTGTAAGAAAAGCAGTAAGATCTTCCCTTAAGGCCCGGTCGACTGGACTTTGGACTGCAGTCGACCGCGCTAGAGAAATTTGCCTTTCAAGAGAAGCGGTAGGCTTTTCTCTTTAGTCCCGGTCGACCGGCATCAGGGCCGCGGTCGATCGGTCACACCAGATCCCACGGCCAACCCCCATTTTTCTCTTACAAAACCTAAATCTCTAAACCCATTTTCTTACACTTTTCTCAACCTCATCATCCAATGACTTCACCCAATCATTCCTACACAATAACAACTATTATATTCAACTCAAATCATATCTAAATCAAAATCTAAGGGTTTAAACACTAAAAGTTATCAAAACCCACAAATGGTTTAGATCTCAAAGACACAACTATCTATAAAAATTATCCACACTCAATCATACATAATTGCAAGTTAGAAACTTGCCTTAAGTTTATAGCCTTAGATTCTTGCTCATTGAAACGATTACAAGCTAAGAGTAGCAAATCTACTATTTATCTTCTTTTTCTCCCAATCTCTCTCTCTTTCTCTCTCTATCTCTCTCTCTCTTTAGGTTTAGGAACAATATGAGAGACAAAGTGATCTTGCAAGACTAAATAACCCAAAATGCCCCCAAATACATTAAGTCTAACATTAAATGCTACTCCATAATTAAGATGACTCGTAATAACATAAGTAAGTTATAATCGGTTAAAAATACCCGGAACCCAAAAATACAACTTGGTATTTATTTTGACTATCTCAACCATTTTTGAACTAGTCGTTCCCTCTAAACTGGCATCCGGAATATCATACATTATTTCATGTTCCAACATCATAATAATTCTTCAATATTGATTCAATTGGAATATAAGTCATAACCGTCACTTAAAGCACAACGACGCAATAAAACATAATATGATGCTATTTACTTTCACTTAACAGTAAATATGCAAAACTCAGTAAATATTATCTCTTAAATCACTTAAAGTAATATGTACTTCAACTGCCTCTATTTTTCATAATCAACCCATAAGGCAAATTAATATAAAAAGAATTACTCATAAATAAGGGGTATTACATACTCCCCCCCCCCCCCCTTACAAGGGAATTTTTCCCTCAAAATTCAGGCGTACCTCGTAAAAAGAGGTGTGGGTACTTCTCTCGAATATCATCCTCACGTTCCTAAGTTGATTCCTTGGCGTTGTGGTGACCCCATTGGACTCAGACCAAGGGCACCACTTTTGATCTTAGCCTACGCTCTCCGTGATCTAAAATAGCAACCGGTTGTTCCTCATATGAAATATCGAGTTGTAACTCGATATCATCCAAAGGAATGTGCCAATGAGCTCCCTCGCACCTTCTATACTTCTTCAAAGATGAAACATGGAACATGTCGTGAATATATTGTAGGCGTTCCGGGAAAGCAAGTTGATATTCTACGGGGCCTACCTTTGCAATAACGGGAAAATGGCCTACATAGCGCAGCGCAAGCTTGCCCTTTTTCCCGAGTCGCATTATACCCTTCATTGGTGCACCAGCACTAAAACTTGGTCCCCCACTTACAATTCCACATGCCTTCTATTCGCGTCGACATAGCTCTTCTGGCGTTCTTATGCAATTCGTATGCAGTTTCTTATAAGCTTAATCTTCAAAGAGGTTTCTTGTATCATTTCAGGTCCAAAGAGCTTATTGTCTCCTACTTCCAACCAACAAGTAGGTGATCTACACGGTCGGCCATACAATGCTTCATACGGTTCCATACCTATTGTCAATTGGTACGAATTATTATATGCAAATTAGACCAAGGGAAGGTATTGCTCCCATCCTCCTTTAAAGTCAAGTACGCACATTCGAAGCATATCCTCCAACATTTGGTTGACTCTCTCCGTTTTCCAATCAGTTTGTGGGTGGTAGGAGGTACTCAACTTTAATTCGGTCCCCATCACCTCTTGGAAACTTCGCCAAAAATAGGATACAAAAATCTTGTCTCGGTCCGAGACTATATTGATAGGCACCCCATTGAGTTTCACAATCTCCGTAATAAAGAGCCGGGCGTAAGGTGCCGTATTATAATCCATCCATACTGATAAGAAATGTGCAGATTTGGTCAAACAATCGACAATAACCCAAATAGAATCATGACCGCTTTGTGACATCGGTAATCCCATGATAAAGTTCGTCGAGATACTCTCCTCCATACAGGTATTTCTAACGGTTGCAACAATCCAGTCGGTCACTGGTGGTCCACCTTCACTAATTGACAAGTAGTACATTGGGAAACAAACTCTAAAATGTCCCTTTTATACCTGCCCACCAATACCGACGACGCATGTCTTAGTACATTTTGTCCCCACCTGGGTGTACTGCAAATCTTGAACCATGGGATTCAATCATGATAACATGTCTCAAGTCTCCCTCATTCGGTACTATAAGTCTTCTGTGGAAACGTAACCCACCCTCAGAACTAATAGAGTAGGAATCCGCTCCCTCAGTTAACAACTGGTGTACTCGGTCTTGGAAGTCTTTGTCCCTTCCTTGCGCTTCCACGACTCTCATCACAATAGCAGGCGTAATGGTCAACACTGACATAAATGTTCTTGCTACAACATCCTCCTGGCTAAGCTCTTTCCATTTAGCTTTCCATACCTTTGCTAGCACCCCCGTGGGTTTTTGACTCAGCGTATCCTCTACCACATTTGCCTTACCTGGGTGGTAGTGAATATCAAATTGGTAGTCCTTCACGAACTCCAACCACCGACATTGTCGCATATTCAGATCCTTCTGCGAGAATAAATATTATAATGATTTGTGGTCCGTGAAAAGACTAAACTTCTCCCCCAGGAGGTAATATCTCCATATCTTTAAGGCGAACACTACTGCGGCAAGTTCCAAATCATGCACGGGATAATTCTTCTCATGGGGCTTTAGCTTGCGAGACGCATAAGCAATAGCCCTATGCTCCTGTTTTAATACACCTCTCAATCCTTGTAGAGACACGTCAGTGAAGACTAAATAGTCCACTCCCGATCTTGGCAACGCGAGTACAGGAGCAAAAGTCTACTTTTCCTTCAACTTGTTGAAAGCTAACTGATAGGAATCATCCCAAACAAATTGCACTCCCTTCCAAGTCAAGTTCGTCAAAGGGTTGATAATCTTGGAAAAACCCTTAATGAAATGGCGATAATAACCCGCCAAAACCAGAAAACTACGGATCTCAGTGGGCGTCGTGGGCGAACCCCATTCCCTCACTGCGGTGACTTTACTCGGGTCTACAGAAATACCCCCAGCTGTTACAATGTGCCCCAAAAACTGTACTTCCTGCAATCAGAAACCACACTTCTCGAACTTAGCATAAAGTTGATGATTCCGTAGCATTTACAGGACCAATCGTAGATGTTCAGCATGATCAGCTTTAGTTCAAGAATAGATTAGAATGTCGTCAATAAACACTATGACAAACTGGTCTAGGAAGTCCCGAAACACTCGATTCATAAGGTCTATAAAGACGGCAGGAGGGGTTGGTTAACCCAAAAGGCATGACCAAAAACTCATAAGACCCATACCTTGTCAAGAAGGTAGTTTTCGACACATCCTGCTCTAAAATTCGCAGTTGATGGTACCCAGTCCTTAAATCAATTTTAGAGAAGTATGACGCTACCCTTAATTGATCAAATAAATCGTCGATTCGAGGTAACGGGTATTTATTCCTAATAGTTACCTTATTCAATTCACGGTAATCGATGCATAACCAGAGGGAACCATCTCTCTTCTTCACAAATAACACATGAGCACCCCATGGCGACGTGCTATGCCGAAAAAACCCTTGCTCCAATAGTTTCTGAATTTGATCCTTTAACTCCCTCATTTCTAAAGGAGCCATACGGTATGGAGCTCTCACAATCGGTCTGGTTCCCGGTGCTAAATTAATTACAAACTTAATCTCATGACTTGGAGTTAAGCCCGAAATCTCCCAAAAAACATCCTCAAATTCTCTAACAACAAGAATCGAATCTAGGGAAACATCTATTCCTTGTAAATTCTCCTCCTCAATGCAATACAAGTGCGTGCTCGAACCTCCCTCCGAAAGAGGCATTGCCACTAAAAACATTTCCTATCCCATAATGGCAAAGACTATACTCCTTCCATAATAATTTACCATGGCTCGGTACTTCACTAACCAGTCCATACCCAAAATAACATCATACCCGACCATATCCAGGACGAGTAAATCGTCTTCAAAAAGAAAATTACCAAGGTCTATTCCTACCCATTTATAAACAAAGAATATAAGTGAACCATCACCCATGGAAGATTCCATACTAGTAAAAGTACTCTCAACAGACTTAATCAGCCCCGTTGAATGAGTAAAATGCCTAGTAATAATCAAGTGTGTTGCGCCTGTATCAAATAACACTCGACCCACATACCCGTGAATGGGAAACTTACCCTCAATAGCTGGCGGTGTTGGGGAACAAAGCCTCCTGCACATTATACACACGCCCATACTGAAGTTGATCATGTTGTAGAGGGATGGAAGGAATAGGTGCTGGTGGCTGTAGATGCACCTGCTGATGCTGAGGACCCCTAGGCAACTGTCCCCTAATCAACTTTAGATAAGCACTTTTAAAGTGACCCTGTTCACCAAACTAAAAACAATGGCCCACAAAATTTTCCTAATGACGGCCCCGATTGTTATTCCGAAACTGCCCCGCACCTTGGCCCTATGAAAAGTGATGGGACCCCCAATGGCTAGATTTTACAAAACGTAATTTCAATTTCCTTTTAAAGATGCAGAATAAAGATGGCTCAACCAAATTAAAATTAAACTAAACTCAAAGTGACTTTAAATCAAACAACAATTTATTTTTCGCTTAAACAACTTAATTCAATCCAAGTCCTAAAATTTGCCTAACAAATAATTAGTCCAATTTCCAAATTAGGCCAAACCAAATTTTATCCAATAAAATTAATGACTTGAATTAAATTACTTTTTACCCAATTTAATTAACACCAAATTAAATAAACCAATTTTATCTTTTTACCTAAACATGCATCTAATGTGAATTTAAAAAAGAAAAAATAAACAATCAACCACTACACCGCGACGTACGAGGAAAAACCCACAATGGGAAAAAACCTCGGACAACCCTAGCCTCAAATCCACTAAGTACGATTTTACAAGTATAAGACAAAAGGACTTACAACACTCGAATTGACTCCGTCCAAGACCCTACGCTCCTTCTTGTACACACCTTTGCCTAGCGAATAACCATGGAGGTCCACTGCGGTCTCTAAATCCACCGATCGCACTTTTTCGGTCACTGCCACCCGAATAAGGAGACGTTCTCCAAGTGGGACTATCACAACAAACAATCTTCTTCTTTGTGAGATGTAAAAGTAAACCCAAACTTATCTTCTTTGAGGTGTAGAGAAAAGCCCCTTGCTAAACACTCCAATAAATGATATATATATTAAGAAACTTAGAATAAATAAACTATTGGGTGTGTATGTGTTTTTGGTGAATTTAATCCATGAAAATCAAAACACAAAACATGGAACTTTTTCTTGGAAGATTTTCTCTCTAAAGTCACTTAGAATATGAAAAAGTTAGTTCCAAAAGGTTGGTTCCCACACTAGATAATTCTGTCAAAAAGTAGTGGGGAAAAGGTAGTGGTAACATGGTGAAAACTGTTAAAAATGCCAAAAAAACTGTTCTCGCCAATGTCGTTCGAACGACTTTTTCGTTCGAACGACTTTTTCGTTCGAACGACTTTTTCGTTCGAACGACTTTACTAACGATGTTTTAGAAGGGAAAAAGGAAACTCGTTAGAAGTCTCATTCGAATGACCTGGAAATATCGTTCAAACGAGATTCCAGTCCGTTCGAACAACATAGGAATCTTGTTTGAATGACATTCCAGTTCGTTCGAACGACGTGTCAGAAAAATACACATTCATTTTAAGTCCAAAACTTTTTATGAAAAGTTCTAAAAAAATATTCTCTGAGTAAAACAAAGTCGTTAAAACTATTTTAGAAAAATTATAAATTACACCCAATAAATTTCCAAGCTCCTATATATATATATATATATATATATATATATATAATGCATTCATACCTTAGGAGCATTGGAACAATATTGTTGACGTAGAATCGAGGCACACTAAACCCGGTATATGATGAAGCTTTATAATCTTGGCCGTTGCGTCTTCAACTAACACATCATTGGCTTGGATGGATACACATGAACACTATCCTATGACACAAATGTTTTTTTCCCGAATTGAGTGAACACTACATTAAGACTCAATCATAGACTTGTGTCCTTACAAATCTCCCCCTTTGGCTTTTCCAGGACAAAAACCAAACAAAAATCCTAATGGGCTGTCAAGCACTAATAGACTTAAAAAATATCCCACCCAAAATAAAAATTATATAGCTTGACTCAAAACCCAAGGATCAATATCTTTGCCGACGATGATGAAAGTTGCCATTTAGAAGAATTCCTGCACACTTAAGCAAACTATCAAATGCATAGGGAATATTAAGAATATTAAATGCAATTAAGATAAATACTCCCCCTAAATTAATTCTCCCATTTATCAAATAAAAAACCTACTTTGAAAGACGTCTCCCCTAAGACAAATCTCCCAAACTAAGATGCGATTACAATAAGAATATATACCATTTCTCCCCTGTCATTCTCCCCCTTTTTGTTCAGGAATAGACAAAGGATAAAAACTAATTTAAACATGAAGCTTAGAGTGATAAGAGCATGAAAGCATATGGGCAACAAAATCATCAATAATCCAACAAATAATAACGGATACCAACGAAGATACAAAAAGAATGATACCAACGATACATAAGATACTAAGCATGTGATATCAACAAAATATGCACCAAGATAGATACTAATTATGAATTAGAAGCATAGATGGACTAGAAAGCAAGGTAAAGAAAAAAATCCATATATATGTAGACATAAATGCACACTCACATACATATATGTATAGACACCACACATGACACAAAATACAATAAAGCTTTTCACACTCGTATGGCGAAAATGTGTCATATGGAAACGGAAGTGTAGGAGTGTGAACTAGTAACATTTAAATTTAGACCCAATCACTTTAAACATGTTCACGGAGTTCTCAATTGATTGCAAACTTCATCACATTTGAATATAACCTCATGTGACAATATAAATTGAACTCAAACGAACAAACATACACAATGCATACAAGCCTAGAATTTTGTTGATTCTACAAACCAATAAAGTCATGACATTGAAAGTACAACTAGGATAAACGAACATTGTGCAAACCGTTGATATACCATCCAAACTCCCTCAATTTAAGCATATAGAGTTTAATCTTTTGAATGAATAAATCAACTAAACAAAATAGGCCTTGTCAAATATTTTATTTTAATGCCACTATTCTTTTAGGCCTTTGGACCACGTATTTCTTTTAGGTCCAAGCAAACGGTGGCTTACTCGCAAAGGATGATATTTCCTTTCGGAGCCCTTCCCCAAGCACATTTATATATATCATTCTGATATCTCACACAAAGCTTGTGTGCAACGGATTTTAACATGCACTAGTCCTCCTAGGTCACATAATATGTAGATGACTATATTGGTAGGAGAACACCTCACAAAGCTCAATTATACATATGAAGTTAAAATTTCAAGTGAGCTTGTGCATGTGAATTGAGGCTTATAAAAATAGAATCCCTTAAATCAACACAAAATCCAACTACTCCATGTAAGCATGGTAAAGAAAATTTTAAGGATTGACAATCTAAACCAAAAGTTCTAGCCACATGGAAGCGAAAAAGACGGGATTCAAACACAAGTATATGCCACATAAAGTGTGTTAAACTAAAATACACAAAAAAAATCTTTTTGAGTTTTTGAAATTTTTTACCAAACAAATAAAAATATTTACTTAAAAGACAAACAAAAATCATTTGTATTTTTCATTAATCTTCAATTACTAAAAGGGTAAAACATAGATGATAAACAAAATCTTTTTGTATTTTTCATTTAATGCAAACTAAAATGAAAGAACTATAATACAAAAGATAAACAAACATCATAATTCTAGCATGTGATCTGTAATAAAGCAATGACTAGAAAATGATGAAGAAGCATACAATTAGCATGATATTTTAGCATGAAGTACAAAAGCTAAAGTATGCAAATAACTAGCACATTCAACCTTTAGATTTAGCAAGGGAGTTATCATGTGAAAGTAAATGAGAATAAAAAATCCTATCTTGTAAAGCTACCAAGTCGGATCTCCTAACCCAAACTAATAACGAATGATGATCTCGGGGTGTAAGGATCTTGGCTACCTCGATTGCCTTACGTTGTAATTTTCTAGGACCTCGTTTAAGAGCTAAACAAAATTTCCTAAGATGACCTTTTCAACCACAATGTGAGCACCTAAAGACTCGACGACAAGACTTTCCTAAGGAATGATCTATAACATTGTTCCTAGAGGATTCTCCTAAAATATTAGTTTTGGATTTATTAGTTGATTCATTATAAGTATCGAAGCCTAAACCACAAGTGTCATTTTTAATTTGGATCATTCCTAATATTTTATCTAATTTCTCCGAACGACACTCTAAATCAAATTTGACTTTACTAGAGTCTTTTAATTTATTTTCTAATTCTAAAATGTTAGACTCTAATAAAGCATTCCTCTCTTCAAACACAAGAAGCTCCTTTTTCAAGGATTCCATTAAACCTTTAAGGCTATCCCTCTCACCTTCTACATATTCAATCTTCTCACGAAGAGCTCTTTCTCGTGTCCTAAGGTCTTCCACTAAAACACTCTCATTAATGACCTCGACACGCTCTTTCAAACTAGCTTCTAACTTCAAATTTTCTCTTTTTAATTTGATAGATTCTTCATATAATTCTTGAAATGCAAATTGAAGTTCACTCACATCAACCTCATCATCACTTTCTCTCTCTTTTTCACTCTCACAACCATAAAAAATAAGGGAATCATAAACTTTGACCTTGGAAGTGTCATGTGTTAAAATTTCATCAGTAGAGGAGTGCTCACTATCACTCACATGACTAGCCATAAAAGCCACAAAGTTGGGCTTAGTGGGGGAATTGGGTCCCTCTTCCTTATCACTATCACTAAGGGTTGCATTATATGAAATAGGTTGCTTACCCTCTCTCCTTAGTTTAGTGGGTCACTCAAAAGCCCTATGGCCATACCCATCGCAACCATAACACCTATTTGACTCGTCCCTATTTAAACTTTCATTAAAAATTTTAGGGATCTTCTCGGCTTTGTCATGCTTATAATTTTCAAATTTCTTAAAATCATTTTTAAATTTATCTTTGTTAAATTTAAGAAATTTTCAAAACTTCCTAGCAAACATAGACATATCTTCCGAGTCATTCTCACTCTCACTCTCTACTATTTGTTTTTCCTCCTTTCAGGTTTTTAAAGCTATGCCCTTATCTATTTTCGTTTCAGTTTTAGAGGGAAACATGTTTAGTTCATAGGTTTGTAAACCTACGAGCTCTTTTAATTTCGTAGAGGCTAAAGTGGGTAAAGAATTTAACACGGTTACCATAGGAATAAATCTATCGGGTAGGGACCTTAAAACTTTTTTTACTACTCGATTGTCGGGTATTTTCTCTCCCAATTTAAAAGATGAATTAACTATATCGGAAAGTCTAGCATAAAATTCATCAAAAGTTTCTTTTTCATTCATTTTGATGGTTTCAAATTGAGTGGTGAGGTTTTGGAGTTTAGAATCTTTTACGGCACTAGTTCCTTCATAATACGACGGAATTCATTCGGTGTGACCGCGCTAAACATGTTATTTAAACCACGGGAATTATAATTTGTAAGTTTAAATTCATTCTCACTCCATCTATCGATGGGTTTGGGAACACGTTCATTTTTAACTAAATATGTAGGTGGAGACCACCCGTTAACGACTCACAACCAAGCCCTCTCATCTAGAGACCTAAGTGTCGAACGCATATGTGCTTTCCAATATGCGTAATTAGAAACATCGAAAATAGAAAATTTTGAAAATAGGGAAAATTCCATTTTAGTAAAAAATATTTAAAAGGATTTTAAACGCAATAATTTAGTGATCCAGCTCTGATACCAATTTGAAAAGTGATGGGACCCCCAATGGCTAGATTTAAAAAATAATAATTTCAATTTCCTTTTAAAGATGCGGAATAAAGATGGATCAACTATACAATTACATAAACCAAATTTTAATTTCTTTCAAATTAAATTAAACTAAACTTAAAGTGACATTAAATCAAACAACAATTTATTTTTCACTTAAACAACTTAATTCAATCCAAGTCCTAAAATTTGCGTAACAAATAATTTGCAAATTTGCAAATTAGTCCAAATCAAATTTTATCCAATAAAATTAATGACTTGAATTAAATTAATTTTTACCCAATTTAATTAGCACCAAATTAACTAAACCAATTTTATCGTTTTACCTAAGCATGAATCTAATGTGAATTTGCAAAAGATAAAATAAACAATTAACGACTACGCCGCGATGTACGAGGAAAACCCCACAACGAGAAAAAACCTCGGATGACCCTAGTCTCAAATCCACTAAGTATGGTTTTACAAGTATAAAACAAAAAGACTTACAACACTCGACTTGACTCCGTCCAAGCCCCTAAGCTCCTTCTTGTACACACCTCTGCCTAGAGAATAACCACGGAGGTCCACGCGGTCTCGAAATCCACCGATCGCACTTTTTCGGTCACTGACACCCGAACAAGGAGACTTTCTCCAAGTGGGTATGTCAAAGAAAATAATCTTCTTCTTTGTGGGATGTAGAAGTAAACGCAAACTTCTCTTCTTTGAGGTGTAGAGAAAAATCCGGTACCAAACACTCCAAGCAATGATATATATATATATATATATATATATATATATATATATTAAGAAACTTGGAATAAACAAACTATTGGGTGTGTATGTGTTTTTGGTGAATTTAATCCATGAAAATCAAAACACAAAACATGGAACTTTTTCTTGGAGGATTTTCTCTCTGTAAAGTCACTTAGAATATGAAAAGGTTAGTTTCAAAAGGTTGGTTCCCGCAATAGATAATTCTGTCAAAAAGTAGTGGGGAAAAAGTAGTGGGAACATGGTGAAAACTGTAAAAAATGCCAAAAAAAAATGTTCCCGCCAATGTCGTTCGAACGACTTTTTCGTTCGAATGACTTTACTAACGATATTCCAGAAAGGAAAAAGGAAAATCGTTAGAGGTCTCGTTCGAACGAGATGCCAGTTCATTTGAACGACATAGGAATCTCGTTTGAATGACATTCCAGTTCATTCAAATGACGTGTCAGGAAAATGCACATTCATTTTATGTCCAAAACTTTTTATGAAAAGTTCTAAAAAAATATTTTCTAAGTAAAACAAAGTCGTTAAAACTATTTTATAAAAATTATAAATTACACCCAATAAATTTCCAAGCTCCTATAGATATAAAAAATGCATTCATACCTTATGAGCATTGGAATAATGATGTTGACGTAGAATCGAGGCACACTAAACCCGGTATATGATGAAGCTTTATAATCTTGGCCGCTACGTCTTCAACTAACACGTCATAGGCTTGGATGGATACACATGAACACTATCCTATGACACAAATTTTTTTTGTCTGGAATTGAGCCAACACTACATTAAGACTCAATTGCAGACTTGTGTCCTTACACCCTGATGGCCTCGACCTCCATTATTCCCTCTACCCACTTGGCCCTAGTGGCCTAACTGTTGTTGTTTCTGAGCACCCTGGTCATGCTTAATACCACCTCCTCTAAAATTGAAACCCTCAAAACATTATTTCTTAACCGAGTCCCCTTGCCGTGGGCCCCTCTCTTTCTATTTATTCCCAGGTTGTTATGGTGGGGGTAGTGCTCCACTGGTACCATTTCCTCCTTGCTTACTGGATTGAATTGAATTTCAATCTTCTTACTCCCCTTCAAATGAAAACGGTGATCTTGGCAATGGAGCAAGGATGCATTCATCACGTCACCAAACGTTTGCAAAGTTGGATTTTCCAACAAGTGATGCCTTATTCTCCAAATCAAACCCCCGATAAATTTCAAAATCCTCCTTTCCTCTGGAATGACTTCATCCAGCATAAAGTTGGATAGACACGTAAATTCCTCTTCATATTCCTCCACTAATCGTTCCCCTTGAACACGGTCCTAGAGGTTCTTCCTCATTTCCTTCTGGATTGCTAGAGGAAAATACTTTCGATCAAACAAAATCCAAAATTTTGAAATAGGGATAGTATCCCTTTGCTCCAGAGTTGTCACCGACTCCCCCCAATGTAGACCTGCTCCTACTAGTTTAAAAGTGGAGAGAATCTATTTTTACTCCCCGATACACTCCACCATTCGGAGATGGCGTTGCATATCTTTCTTCCACTGGTTTGCCACAATCACATCAGCGCCACCCTGAAATTCTTGAGGGTGACCTTTTAGGAAAGATTCTCTAACTCTCTCCCATGCGGAGGGTCCCGTATGGTCTTGAACCTCCGGTGCTACCGGTTGTTGGGCTTGGGAAAACTGTCGGGCCATAACAGTCATCGCAGCATTGACTGTTTGGGCAACAATATTAGCCACCTCCATCGCATTTATCATTCCATGCGGTGGTGGGGGCTCTACGTTCTCCGCAACTCGATTTACTTTCGTCGGGCGACCTCCTCTAGGCGGCATCTGAGATGAAAAACAACAGAATCAGAATATAATTTAAAATAATTTATCTTTGCAGAATATCGCAAGCATGCACAAATCAAAATAGTCCTAACAATAGGGCTTTATATCAAAGAACGCTACGGTAGAATGTGATAAGTCCGCATAGATCCTAAGGACTCTAGAACCAGATGCTCTTATACCATCTGTGACACCCCGCTTATTAAAATAAGAGGTGGCCAGCTCGATACTCCACTACATACAAGAATCATAGATGGTCCATTCTTAGCACCACTATCGTAAAATAATAGTACAGACAACCACCAAATATTTTAGAAAATGGATGTCAATAATTTTGCAAGTTTAATAAAAATGATTTCGACAATCCAATTTATAAAAGAGGGTGGATACATATAAAGACATGTAACAGTTTAACAACCATCCTATAAAACAATAACTGAATAAGCTGTCGATTAACAGACTAATACAAATAGGTTACACCAAGTATTACAGTTAAATATAACAGTATATACAAATACAAAACTTGGGCAACATGCCTGAATGTACAGACTCATCATAACTAGATTATACAAAAGATGGATGCGTCTCTAGCAAAAATCCTACAACATCCACAAAAATGTTGTAGCTCCCTGACACTGAGAAGGAGATATTAACACCAGCGTCCTTGTGGCGGAGCACCTGAGCATAAATAGGATCCATACAAAATAGAGAAATATAAAGAGTTCAGGGCCCAGTTTGATATGATATACATGTGAATAAAATGCATAACAGTTATGAATGCTAACATAATAAACAAGTTAGGTTCTCTCTTAAATATAAGAATCATCCTCACCTATCATCTGAGTGCACATCCTAGCGCAACACCATTTATCGAGTTAAACTATTCATCAATGTAAGAGAAATAATTAAATTCCATTTTAATATGCTTAAATTGCAGTTTCATAAAATATGACTTCACAAGTCCATTCCTCATTAGGAAACTTGTTCCATATAGTTGATTTATAAATGCATTAGCCATTTATGAAAGGCCACATTCGTGAGAATAGTTACACTAAAAAATAACGATTCTAAGACCATCCTTCCGGGAGTCACCCCACTGGATGCACCCCTAAATAGCTATCACCTTCCAGGGCCTATAATTAAGAACACCTGGGCACTCTAAATCGCGTCGCGTGGGAAGAGGCCATATACCTTCGACAGTGAGTCATAACCATTCCCGGAATTACCTCACTTTGAATCAAATAGTAACACAATATAACCACCGGTCCTATGGCTAAGGACTATATTCACCTTGCATTCACTAGCCAGGGGACTTCACCCCATTCGCATGACTTCACTTATGATAGCATTTAGAGAGGTATGTATATGCAAGTCACAATTCACAATATATGCCAATTTAAAATGTGTATTTTACTATAGCCGAAACCATATGTGTCTAACGACATAAACCATAACATTTAATTGTCCCAATTCTAGTCTCCAAGAGTTCACGACAACACTATAAGTTACCAAGTGTAATTTACCTTATACCCATCTCTAAAAGTCTAAAACAATATAACCCTACTTTCCCCTAGTCCTAGACTAGCTTACTAAATGAAAAGGACACTTACTTTCATCTATTAAATTAATTAATTAATCCCCGACATAAGACCAAACACTCATTTACTAACCTCGGTTATTAACTCCCCTACTACAAGACCCTAATACTCTATTTTACTTCATACAAGAAGGTTCCTGAGCCTTAAACCTTAAAAGAAAGGAATAGAAGAAAATCTAAATTTCAGGTTTAAAAACAGGGTACCGATCGACCGGCCCCTGACGCTCGGTCGACCGCGCTCTTCATATTGGCCTTGTAAGAAAAGCAACAATCTCTTCCCTTAAGGCTCGGTCGACCGGCATTTGGACCATGGTTAACCGCACTAGAGAAATTTGTCTTTCAATAGAAGCAGTAGTCTTTTCTCTTTAGGCCCGGTCGATCGGCATCAGGGCCGCGGTCGACCGGTCACACCAGATCCCACGGCCAACCCCCATTTTCTCTTATAAAACCTAAATATCTATGCCTATTTTCTTACATTTCTCTCAACCTCATCATCTAATGACTTCACCCAATCATTCCCACACAACAACAACTAATATAATCAACTCAAATCATATCTAAATCAAAATCTAAGAGTTTAAACACCAAAAGTTATCAAAACCCACAAATGGTTTAGATCTCAAAGACACAACTATCTTTACAAATTATCCACACTCAATCATACATAATTACAAGTTAGAAACTTGCCTCAAGTTTATAGCCTCAGATTCTTGCTCGTTGAAACGATTCCAAGCCAAGAGTAGAAAATCTCCCCTTTCTCTTCTTTTTCTCCCAATCTCTCTCTCTCTCTCTAAATCATATTTTGGTTAAAAAAAAGGTTTAGGAACAATATGAGAGACAAAGTGATCTGGCAAGATTAAATACCCCAAAATTCCCCAAATACATTAAGTCTACCATTAAATGCTACTCCACAATTAAAATGACTCGTAACAACATAATTAAGTTATAACCGGTTAAAAATGCCCGGAACCCAAAAATACAACTTGGTATTTATTTTTACTATCTCAACCATTTTTGGACTAATCGTGCCCTCTAAACTAGAATTCGGAATATCATACATTATTTCATGTTCCAACATCATAATAATTCTTCAATAATAATTCAATTGGAATATAAGTCATAATCGTCGCTTAAAGCATAACGACGCAATAAAATATAATGTGATGCTATTTACTTTCACTTAACCATAAATATGCAAAACTCAGTAAATATTATCTCTTAAATCACTTAAAGTAATATTTACTTCAACTTCCTCTATTTTATATAATCAACCCACACGACAAATTAATATAAAAATAATTACTCATAACTAAAGGGTATTACAAAAGTTTAATTGATGAAGTCTTTCATAATATCAATTATTTGAGGACTAAAATATAATAATTTCTAAAATCGAGAACATGCGATATTGAGTTATCTATTAGATCTGATAATTATTTGAAAGATCATCGGAAACAAGGGAAAAATGCCCAACAAAGGGGGAAAAAGAGAAAAAAATTGAAAATTTTGATTTTTTACCACAAAAGCGTGCTTGGAAAAAACATATGATCAAATCAAAGAAAATACCAATGAATGGGAAGCATATCTCATAACCCCTAACTTAAACCTTGCATTGTCCTCAATGTGAATTAAGAACCAAGTTAAAGATAGAAAGAGAGCGATATTACCCAAAATGGAGCGATCTTCGGATATCACAAGTCCATTGATTCTATAAAACATATTAGCATCAAGCATAACAAAAAAGAACAATAAAAAAAATTAATTAAATACACTAGACAATGAGTAAACATAAAATAATAAAATAAACTACTATGTACAACCTATAATTTTAACTTTTAACTAACTACACACTAGAAATTGAATATTTTTAGGGTCCAACCAAAATACTATTTGACTTTAAGGGATAATTGGTGTACCGTCATTTGAGTTCATACCGTCCGAAAAATAGGAATTCCATTCGAACAATGAAAGACATGGTTTGGACGGGGAAAAAGGGACCATCACCAATTAAAACCTTTTGGTGGATGATGGAGGGTTTAGATAATATGGGAGACAAGTACAATTAGGATCTAACAAAAACTGATTTTCCTCCCAAATATTTACATATGGAATATGAGGCAGCGCACATAGAGGAAAGATTGCCTTAATGGAAAGAAACTCAAGAAAGTAATCCACATAAGCAAAAGGTTTGAACGTTTTAAAGTTTTGAACAGACTCAAGAGATACTTGTAACATTTCGAAAATGGGAAATGAAAATGGGGAGGAAATAAATTCAATCTCGAGAGATTACTCATCATCGCTCAAAGATTGAATTTCGAAGGAAAGAGGATCATTCTCAATGAAATTTTCTTCTTTGTTTACGAACGAAGAAATAATTTCATTACAAATGGATACTACATCGATTTCTTCGTCACTTTCATTCTCTATTATGTCACGGGCCAAGAGAATAATGGTTTGTTCCAAAGTAGGAATCAATTCCTCATTTGGTTCAAAACATTCACCATCTTCCATAGTCTCGAAAGAAAAATCATCGTTGGATTCGAATAATAAATCCAACTATTGTTCCCAACAATGATTTTCTTCCCGATAACGATTTATGCGCTTTTCGTTCTCAAGAATGCGAATGCCCTTGCGCAAAGTCATAGGTGGAGGCACGGATTCTTGAAAATAAAAAGTTTGAGAATTATCCTCAGAATTACTATTAAAATCATTAGTATAAGAATTTTGGAAGTTATTACAATAAGTTTCAACATTCTTATTGTAATTATTTTGTGTCCCACTATCGAAAAAATCATTCCAAAAATTCCCATAATCCATTACATGACTTTTATGATACTCAATCAATGACTTTGCAATTTTCATTCATCTCTTTATGCAAGTATTCACCAAAAGTCATCGATTTTAGGGGATTATGAGAATTATCGTTATGATCATGGAAAATAAAAGAGTAAGGCATTCTTACCCAAACTAGCTTAAGATAGAAAAATCCACAAAGTGGTGCGCGATTGAGAATTCTAGCATTTCTTGGTGCTCAAATGTAGAAGTCTACAACATAAATTAAAACAAAGAATACAAATAGAAAAAAATATTATGGAATACTAAATCAATCACAATCTAAAGCAAAACACTCCCTGACAATGGTGTCATTTTCTTCAACGGGGGAAAGTGGGTGGTTATTTGAGGCCACCTGTCATTGTTATCGACTCCCACCGCTAATGAAAAGACCTAAACTTTAACATTACTCTTATGGAAGTATAACGGATAGTCCGAACATCGAATCCATAGGGAATGTTGCTATAATTTAATTGATTTATTACTTCCTAATAGAAGTGTAAGAGATGATCATTTTAAAAATAAATTTCAAACTAGGAATGTATTGAAACTAAATTAACAAATAAAATAAAAATAATAGATTGGGAATTACACCCTCACCACGGGTTAATCAACATATATGGTTACATGGAAATAAAATAATTCGCAACATTAAATCTCATTTCATCAATTAATAAAACCTAGAGTTGTCACTTCCTAAATTCTCATAAAAGCCTACCTATTATGATTTTGGAGCCAATAAATATCCCGGAGATTACCCACGCAAGGTCATAAATAGGACGCATACATGAAATACACAATTAAATATCTTAGGCATAAAATCAAGAAAAACCTAAGACATTAAAACTAGTCTAATCTATCATAGCAAAGCAAAGAAACCAACTAATCCATGGTGAGTTCAATAAACTAAATTAGCTTTAAAGCATTGTAAATGACATGCATTGAAGTGAAGTAAGTAAAGTATTGAAAGCAACTAAGTTAAAAAAAGAAGGAAATGATAAAATAAAGCTTTAATTAAAGGAAGAAGAAGATGAATAGTACTTACAAAGCCATAAATGGCAAAATCCTAAGAGAAGGAGAAGCTCCCAAAATCACCTCTCAAACCAAAAACTAATAAAAACTAGATAATAAACTAAGAACCAATTAACATATATATAGTAAGTGGACAAAACCCTAAAAACAAATATCTCGAAATATCTGGTTTCTCGGATAACCAATTGATCGATTAAAGGGGGTCGATAAATCGATGGTTGTAAAATATGCCCACTGATTTCCAAATTATCAAAGAACTGATATGACCGATCGATCGATCAATTCATCGATCAATCGATGAATGGGAAAATTGTGTACTGGTCTTAGCTCAAGGCAAAATCTTCTTGAGGCCGATCGATCAATCCCCTGTTTTTCTAGGCACTTTTGCTTCAAAAGGGAGAAATGTTGATTTATGAAAATGGCTATAACTTCATCATTTATATTCGAAATGAGGTGCCTCCATGGGCCACGCGAAGCTAACTCAATAAACTAAGCTTACATGGGTATCTATTAATCACAACAAGAAGTATAAAGAGACTAAAATGCCCTTGACGTTGCATCTTGCAATGAACTTTCTCAAAAAGTTACCAATTGTTCCATTAAGCGTTCCAATACCTACAAAAACTCAGATAAATCTCGCAAAGCATATATATATCGAAAACCAAGGTTAACTAATAAATGAGCATAAAGTAGGAATTAACTAACACAATTGTGCTTTAATGCATAAGAATAAAGGGCGTTAATATGCAATATTCGTTACCTATCACATATACTTGTGTCTTATTAATGAGGGTGTGATATTAAAAACGATAATCTTATCAACCACAGTTTTATATCGGTATACATGCTTATCAATTTGGGTAAACATGGGAGTTTGTTGTGTAGGTTGGTATGGAATGGTTTATGAGTCAGTTTGTAGGATAAAATATAAGATGTATGGTATTATTTAGTCCTAAATTAAATGATGATGTGTTATTAGTAGTTGAAATAGGGGTGAATAAGTTCCATTTTTCTTATTATATTTTTAATGTTAATATAAGTTGGATGAAATGGATATTAGGGATTTTCATTCAGTTGGTAAGAGAGATATTTTACCTGAAACCTGATGTAATTGACGTGCTTGAAATAAGAATAAGAATGTAAGGATTCAGTTGTCCTTATGCTGTGAAAATCTAAGGATATGGTTGTCCTTATGCCGTTGGAAAGTGAATCGATGGAATTGTACTTGAAATTGTAAAACTTCCTCAGTTACCCCTTAATTAACATTATTCCATCACTACATTGGCTTCATGGTCATCTTTAATTTATTCTTGGAGGGTTTTTATTCTATGAGAGATTTTAATGATATAAATTTGGAAAGACTTATCTCTTCTAGATTTGCGAAAGGTGATTTGATATCTTAAGGATTGGTGGATAAAAGAGTTTGTGGAAATGATTCTTCAGGGGTCTTCTCATGTAAATAATTCTTTGACATATAATGAATAATCCTTTTACTCCTCTCTTTGAATCGTATAGAAGGATTTCAAAAGTAGGAAAACATTCAATAGTTTAAGTTTGCGCATGGATGGCCTCCACAAGGAAAAAGTGAACACTTGTGATCTCATTCAAAGAGGCGTAATGCTCTTTTGTATCCATCATGGTGCATAATGTGAAAGGAAAGATATGATACTATTTTTCATTTGCTTCTTTATTGAAATTTTTTAAGGTATTATTATAGAGTGATGATGTTTTAAATCACGATCCGGAAGCACGTCGCATAAGTAGTGTCGCGCATCGGGTGAGAAATTCATGAATTTGATTTTTATAATTTAGAAAATACATATAAATGTATGATATAATAAATTCAAATAATCATTGCAAATAAAGTATTACATTTATTTCAACTAAAGTCACAGGGTCAAATCATCATTCTGAATAAGGCCACAAATATTACCAAATAAATATTTTTCCACATTTGTTTTTCATATGCATGCTTCCACTAAAAATCCTTCTTAGATATTATTATCAAAATAACCAACTGAAAATTCATGCAAAAAAATACAATATCAAATATCAGTTAGGTTATTTGAGAGGAGATCTTCCTTATTTTATTATAACATAATAAATATAGACAAAAATTTAATAATTAAACATATTTTGATCTTAACATGATAAATCAACAATAGTAAAAAAAGATATTTTTATAACATAATGGAACATTAGAACAGTAGCGGAGCTCTCGATTTGGGGTAGAACTGTAGAGGAAACAAATCTTAGTCCGATGCTACAAATTGAGCCATCTAGACCCTGGACTGTTGGAAATTAATTATTTAATTTCAATTGTATTAAATTCCGAATTTCCCATTTATGTGGTTTTAATAAATGTCAGATAATTAATTAGGAATGTGATAAATAAAGATATTAAAAGATTTGGGTAAACCTTATCCGTTAGTCACATGATGGTTAGTGGCATTAGTGGGAGACTTGAAAGAGCCCCACCTTGACTAGGATTCCGGCCCTCTTCCCCTTATAAATAGAGACCTCTACACCATCTAGAGTCATCTCAACACACACTGTTTCTAAGGAGGGAGAGAAAATCCGAAATCCGTTTTTCTCATTCCGGGCTGTTCAAAAAAGGAATTAAAGGAGCATTCAAGTCACTTTAATCCGTTCAACAACAATGGACAAAGGTCAGTTTTTAAATCGTATTCATTAAGGAATTTTCAATTATGTGAAAACATGAAGATCTAAGATCCTTTTATTAAGAACAATTGTATGTTAAACTTTAATCATATTAATGTGTTCATGATTAATATTAGGGTGTTCTTAAGAATGATTTTACATGTGGTATCAGAGCTAAAGTTTAAGATCTCATGATTTTCCTTATTGATGTTCGTCTATAATGATATATGTGCCTGAGACTTTCTGCGACATTTTATTTATGTCATTAAATTGTTTTTCTGCCTGATACTTTCTGCGACGTCTTATTTCTGTCATTAAATCTGTTCTTAAAGTGTGTCTGAGATTTTCTGTGACGTTTTTCTTCTGTCGCCAATACTCACTGGTGAGAATGAAAGGTCAAAACTTGCTCGGAATTTTACGAAACTGACATGGTCGACTGGAAACGTCAAAATAAACAAAACCCATTATAAATAATGGGCACCACCTTACTTTTGCGTTTTGACGTCGTTAAGGCCCTCAAAACCCCGTTTTTGCCATTTTAGGAAATAATCTCGGGGCTTATAACTCTTTACAGAAAATTGATATTAACGTTCCGCAAAAAGTTTTGATTTTCTGGCATGTTTTACTTCAATTCCATGGTGAAAACTCATTTTTGCCATTTTTGGCAAAATTCATGTATTACGTGTTTTTTATACCTGGGCAATTATGTTTTTGAGGCATTCGAGCTACTATTGGTATCTTTGTGATTACTGATAGATTACATATTATAGTTAATATTAATGCATGATTAACTATATTTAAGTTGAGACATGTAAACAATTATTCATTTGAGTTAAGTCAAAGGCCAAACACAGGCTGAGACTGCATGTACGAATAATATACTTACATTCATTAAAGACTTATTCTAATGTTAGTTATAAAATTGGATTGAGGCGCAACACATGCTAATGTCTGAATTAAACAACATTAGAACTAGTTTTGTAAAAACAGAATAGTTGACATTAAGTCCATTAATCATGGTATTAAATGAATTAGGCAACAAACACAGATGCCAAAATTATGGGACCATGATAAATGAATTATAGGGTAATATATCTTTACAATCTGAATATTATGTGATGATTAACACAGATTCCGTGATATTCAGAATGTGGATGAAATATGCCAAAATTTTAGTCAACAATTCAATATTCGACCCTTGCAATTTTTGTTGTGTGTGAAAATTTAATCTGTGAACATTGTTATTAATTGCAGTTCCCCTTAACCTGTATTCGCAAGCTCAGTTCTATTCCAAATTTGATGGAACTAATTTTTCTGAATGGAATGAGCAAATTGAGTTCAGCCTAGGGGTTCTTGACCTGGACATGGCAATTATGTGTGATGAACCCGCTGCTATTACTGATATCAGTAGCGAGGATGAAATTGCTGTCCATGAAGCATGGTCTCGATCCAATAGGTTGGCCCTAATGTTTATGCGAATGTGTGTTGCTGCTAACATTAAGACCTCCCTACCTGAAACTAAGAAAGCGAAAGAGTATTTGAACAACATTAAGGAACGCTTTCGCACTGCTGATAAATCCCTTGCTGGGAAACTGATGGCTGACCTGACCACTATGAGGTTCGATGGTACTCGAACCATGAATGAGCACATTATAGAAATGACCAATCTGGCTGCTAGACTTAGAGTTTTGGGCATGACAGTGGACGAGTCTTTTCTCGTCCAATTCGTCCTAAACTCCCTACCTCCTGAGTATGGGCCTTTCCAAATCAATTACAACACTATAAAAGATAAGTGGAATGTAAATGATTTGCAAAGCATGTTGGTACAGGAGGAAGGAAGGCTTAAGCAACAGAATGGCCATGTGACTAAAGCACAGGAGGCAAATCTTACAGTCAAAGGAGCTGGTTTTAAGAAGAAGTTCGGCAAGGGCATTAAGAAAGGTCCTGGGCCGTCTCATCAAGCTGAACCGTCAACTGCTGTTGTGAAGAAGGAAAGGAACGACAAGTGTCACTTCTGTAAAAAGAAGGGCCATTTCCAGAGGGATTGTCATAAACGAAAGGCTTGGTTCGAGAAAAAGGGTAAACCCTTTATTTATGTTTGTTTCGAATCAAACTTTATTAATGTTCCTTCTAACACTTGGTGGATTGATTCTGGTTCTATGTGTCATGTTTCTAATTCGATGCAGGGCTTCATTTCGATCCGCAAAACAAATCCAAATGAGCATTTTCTCTACATGGGCAATAAGGCAAAGGCTAAAATAGAAGCTGTTGGAGTCTTTCGCCTGATTTTAAGCACTGGATTTATTTTAGATTTGCAAGAAACCTTTTATGTTCCCACAGTTTCTAGGAATTTAATTTCTGTTTCTAAACTCGCTTTAGATGGTTTTGCAATTGAATTTAAGAACAATGGTTTTGGTTTGATTAAAAATTCTAATAATGTTGGTTCTGGATTTTTATTAGATGGTTTATATCGATTGAATCTTGAAATGAATTTTTCTGAAACTCTTGTGGCCCTGCATCCTAATGTTGGTACGAAACGTACACTTGATGATGAAAAATCTGCTTATTTGTGGCATAAAAGATTAGGGCACATATCCAGGCCGAGAATTGAAATGCTCATTAAAGATGGAATACTCCATAACCTGGATTGGGCCAATTATGATGTATGTGTGGACTGTATTAAAGGAAAACAGACCAAACATACAAAGAAAGGAGCCACAAGAAGCACCCAGCTACTTGAAATAATACATACAGACATATGTGGACCTTTTGATATTCCATCCATTGGTGGAGAGAAATACTTCATCACCTTTATAGATGATTTTTCACGTTATTGCATTTTATACATGTTGCATGATAAATCTCAGTCTGTGAACGTCGTTGAAATATAAATTAATGAGGTTGAGAGGCAACTAGGCAAAAAGGTGAAAATTATTAGATCAGACAGAGGTGGTGAATATTATGGTAGATATGATGAGTCAGGGCAACGCCCAGGCCCATTTGCTAAACTCCTTGAGAAATTAGGTATTTGCGCCCAATACACAATGCCAGGATCACCTTGGCAGAATGGTGTAGCTGAAAGGCGTAATCGTACCCTTATAGAAATGGTTAGGAGTATGATAAGTAGGACACAATTGCCTACATTTTTGTGGACACATGCATTAAGGACCGTTGAACACATCTTAAATAGGGTTCCTAGTAAGTCAGTTTCAAAAATCCCTTTTGAACTGTGGAAAGGATGGAAACCCAATTTAAGGTATTTACGTGTGTGGGGCTGCCCAGCGAAAGCTAGAATCTATAACCCTCATGAAAAGAAATTGGATCCTCGGACATTATCTTGTCATTTCATCGGGTATCCAGAAAAGTCGAAGGGATATAGATTCTACTGTCCAAATCATACAACTAGAATCATAGAAACTGGAAATGCTAAATTCATTGAAGAAGGTGAAGTAAGTGGGAGTATAAAAGAGAGGGGGGTAATCATTCAAGAAGTCAGGGTACAAATTCCTATACCCAGAGTTCATAACATACCTGTTGTTCCTAATGAAGTTATTGCACAGGTCTTTGACCCAATCAATAACAATGAACAACAAGTGAATGATCAACCGACTGAACAACCACATAATGAGATTGTAACCGATGAAACTTTTGAAGCACCACAGGAAATGCCATTAAGAAGATCTCAAAGAGAAAGGAGATCGGCAATTCCGGATGATTATGTGGTATACCTTCAAGAGATCGAATTTAACATAGGAGATATTAATGATCCAGTTTCTTATGAACAGGCTGTAGCTAGTGATGATTCAGATAAATGGGTCAATGCCATGAATGAAGAAATAAAATCTATGAATGACAATAAAGTTTGGGAGTTGGTCGAATTGCCAGAAGGACAAAAACGAGTTGGGTGCAAGTGGATCTTTAAGACCAAACTTGACTCACAAGGCAATATCGAACGACATAAAGCTAGACTTGTTGCCAAAGGTTTTAATCAATGAGAAGGCATTGATTATAATGAGACCTTCTCTCCAGTTTCAAAGAAGGACTCACTAAGAATCATATTAGCGTTGGTGGCTCATTATGATTTGGAGTTACACCAAATGGACGTAAAAACAGCTTTTCTAAATGGGAGTTTAGAAGAAGAAGTCTACATGGCACAACCACAAGGCTTCATAAAGGAAGGAAAAGAAAACATGGTCTGTATGTTAAAGAAGTCAATATATGGCCTAAAGCAAGCTTCTCGTCAATGGTACATTAAGTTTCACGATACCATTACATCCTTTGGGTTTAAGGAGAACACTGTTGATCGGTGTATATACCTGAAGATCAGTGAGAGTAAGTTTGTGTTTTTAGTACTATATGTTGATGACTTACTTATCGCCAGCAGTGGTCTTGGTTTATTAAGTGAAACCAAGAAGTACCTTTCTAAAAACTTTGAAATGAAAGATTTAGGTGAGGCATCCTTCGTGATCGGGATAGAAATATCTCGGGATAGATCACGAGGAACGTTGGGACTGTCTCAGAAAGCTTACATTAACAAAGTTTTAGAAAGATTTAGCATGCAAAGTTGCAATCCCGTTAATGTTCCACTTCAAAAAGGGGATAAGTTCAGCTTAAGTCAATGCCCTGGAAGTGATTTAGAAAGGGAGCACATGAAAGGCATGCCTTATGCTTCGCTCGTAGGGAGCTTGTTATATGCACAGGTCTGCACTAGACCGGACATCAGTTTTGCTATTGGGATGCTAGGCAGATATCAAAGTAATCCGGGGATTTACCATTGGAAAGCTGCAAAGAAAGTGCTGAGGTACCTGCAAGGGACCAAGGATTACATGCTCACATATCGGAAGACTGATCACCTTGAGGTGATTGGTTATTCAGACTCAGATTTTGGGGGATGCCTTGACAGTAGAAAGAGCACTTCGGGTTATGTCTTCCTTATGGCTGGAGGAGCCGTTTCATGGAAAAGTGCTAAGCAAAGTGTCATTGCATCATCTACTATGGAGGCTGAATACGTAGCTTGCTTCGAAGCTACAAATCATGGATTATGGCTGCGAAACTTTATTTCAGGACTTAGAATTATGGAGTCAATATCTAAGCCGCTGAAAATTCATTGTGATAATGTCGCAGCAGTCTTCTTCTCGAACAACGATAGGTATACTAAGGCTGCTAAGCATATTGAGATGAAATACCTATCAGTTAAAGAAGAAGTTCAGAAACAAAGAGTGTCAATTGATCACATCAGTACGCGTGATAACATAGCAGATCCTCTTACGAAAGGACTATCTCCGAAGACCTTTATGGAACATGTCAAAGAGATGGGTCTCGATTAGTTAGACTATGATTGCTATTTTGGCTTAGTTGTTTGACACCATTACTTGAATTCAATAAAAGTGTTTCTGATTTCTATTATTTCTGTCTTTTGAGAAAGCATGCATAAAATTATGAATTATTGTTGACAGAAATAGTCCTTATTCCAAAGGACATTATGAGGCCATTATGATACCCAATATTAAAGGCTTAGTTGAATGAAACATTGGTGTTGTGGTACATGGAAGGAACCATGCTCTTGAATAGTATGGAACCGTCATGACTCGCATCCATGAATCATTTGATTCAGCAAAATAAATTTATCAATGATTGTGCACCTTATGATACCTAATCTAATTATGCGAATTATTAAGACCAAGGGGAGACTGTTGGAAATTAATGTTAAGTGACGAAATTAATTATTTAATTTCAATTGTATTAAATTCCGAATTTCCCATTTATGTGGTTTTAATAAATGTCAGATAATTAATTAGGAATGTGATAAATAAAGATATTAAAAGATTTGGGTAAACCTTATCCGTTAGTCACATGATGGTTAGTGGCATTAGTGGGAGACTTGAAAGAGTCCCACCTTGACTAGGATTCCGGCCCTCTTCCCCTTATAAATAGAGACCTCTACACCATCTAGAGTCATCTCAACACACACTGTTTCTAAGGAGGGAGAGAAAATCCGAAATCCGTTTTTCTCATTCCGGGCTGATCAAGAAAGGAATTAAAGGAGCATTCAAGTCACTTTAATCCGTTCAACAACAATGGACAAAGGTCAGTTTTTAAATCGTATTCATTAAGGAATTTTCAATTATGTGAAAACATGAAGATCTAAGATCCTTTTATTAAGAACAATTGTATGTTAAACTTTAATCATATTAATGTGTTCATGATTAATATTAGGGTGTTCTTAAGAATGATTTTACATGGACCTACTCTCGCGACCATTTGGTTTAATTCATTTGGTTGATAAGAAACAACAAAGGTTCCATGGATAAAGAAAATGTAGACAAGGATGTCTGGGAGAAAGTTAAGTTTAAAGCATCCTAGTAAACTGAAACATCTAAACACTTTTAAAATCATGAAGTTCATCTTTTAGTCAATTTAGGGTAGGATGCTATTTATTAATGAAAAGGTTGTTACTCCATCGCGAGGGTTTTTGGGTAGATGCATTTGGCCCGAAGCTATACAATAGTCAGGTGTTTCTTAGTTTATTTGTTTACTTTCACTTCGCTTGTTGTGATTTATCTTTTTCCTCTTTATCCTTTCCTCACTTTTTTATTCATGGGGATTCCCCAACCCAAAGAATTATATTTTTTTCCTTACATAAATAAATTTCTATTTCTCATCAAAATTAACATAGTATTGGGATACTTCCAGATGCATACAGTTACGCTTTGTTTATTTTTCTTTTTGGATTAAGATTGGTAGTTGGATCATTATGACTGGTACTCTAAAGGTGTGATTCTCTTGTGGTTTTTGCAATTAATACTTCATTTCTGTATGGTTAATAATTACTGTCTATTTGTTTGATTGAGTGCCGTTGAATGTTGAATCAATGATGAGTGATAACAATCTTTGACACATGTTTTGATGAGTAAAACGCAACTTATTTCCTCACCACCTGCAGTGTGCACAATGTTGGTTTGATGGACATCACTGTTTTGGGCAGAAGACAACTAATTTGGACACACAGTGGCATTCTCTCACGAGCCAAAAAAATCACTTTGTGTGTTTCAAGTAACCATGCAAAAAATAAGAAAACAAAAAGACATAAACCTAATGATGTCAAGAAAATTATTGTTAAAAATATCCCAAGCAATATTGTTATGCCTCGATGTAGGTATCCTAGTGACTTTAGATGACTACTTTGGTAGACTTGGTGGGAACAAATGCATCTGCTCTAACTTGTTACCTCGAGTCATGTGCTCAAAATTAATGATGGATTTTACAATAAGATATATGTTATGATATTTTTTCCTTAAATTCTTTATTTTGCCTTTAGGTAAGTTCCCTTCCTTACATAAAAGTCAATGATTTTTTTAATTAAATGAATCACATTTTAGTATCTAACAAAGGAAATCAACAATCAACAAATATAATATGAGTTTGGGGGATGAACAGGTTCATTAGAATCTTTCAAAACCAAATAACAAAACCAAAACATTTGCCTTTGGGGATGAACATATTAATACTACCACAAAATCAAACTCAAAAGAACATGTGCAAAAACCTTAAATCTAAGTCGCAAAACTTTTAAAAAAAAATCCTCAAACTCAAGTAACTATGTAATAAAACAACAACAAAACAATAAATATCGATTCATAGATATGGATCCATTGATAACTATTTTTAGTAACACAATGATCCATAGATAAATTTGAAAAGATACTAGAAAATGCCTAGTGTATATTAACTGTAAATAAAATATTATTACATAAGATGCATACTTTATTGTATATAGACTGTAAATAAAAGATTAGTAGAGAAGGTGCATGTGTCAATAATCGTACTGACATCTTTTTCTTTAAATTTGAAGATTATTAGAGAAGACACATGTTTTTTTTATATTTCTTTTCATGATATTTCTTGTTATTATGCATTTCCATCCCTCATTTTTTTCATCAAAAGTGTGTTTTTCTTAATTATTTTTGGTCTTATTGATGGTATCTCCCCCCTTCTTTCATAAGGATTAACCAATTTTATCCTTGTCACATGCCTTTGTCTCATAAATCAACCTCTTTCTAATTTTTAGGTTTTTATATGGAAATTGGTTTCTCTATACTATGAGCACCTAAACTTCTATAGCCATCTATCTCCATTTTTGTATGGCTAGCTGATACTATTTATGTAGAGTGTGCTCAAAGTATTGGATACATTATTTTATTGGTAGAAAATACTTCCATTAATTCTCTATTTATATTCAATGAAAAGATATACATCCAAAGTATCTTTGTTGTCAATATTTTTTTAGTGGATCAAGTATATGACTTGTGTTGTAAAAGTAACTTATTTATGTATACTATTGATCATATTAATCCCACGTTTACAAAAATGCTATTTATCTCAGACAGTTGGTTAAATTTAAAGGCTTTCTCACAAAAATAGTCAAATTATTCTATTTGAATTTATATGTGAACTATAATAATGATACGATTTAATTTGATTATGAATATATTGGTATTCTATGTTTTCTTAGGTTCGAGATTCAGTTGTAGAAGCCAACCTGCTGGCTATAAACATACTGTTACCAGAGTTTTTTTTTCGGGTCCTTTGTTTTTTTATCGTACATTCTTTATGTTAACAATTCTTCTAGTTTATGTTAATATTTAGGCAAAGTTCTTTTTATTCGATATTTTCTTTTGGCTATTCCTTTTCCCCAACTATTTTTGTTCTCATTTTCATTATTAAAATTATATAAATGCACATTAATTACATGTTCTTTCTTTCTTCAAAATTCTGGATCTGAGTGATAGACAAATAATAAAAGAGAAAAATGATTAGGAACAATTCTCATGAAACTGTAGCATTTTTCTCTATTTTTTTTTTTTATTTCTAGGCCTTTGGCCTTATTGAAACCATTTATGCACCATTATTTACGACGAAAATTACAATGACAGACTTCATGAAATTATATCACAGTTGAATCTGGTCATATCCATTTTGAAATCAAATTTACAAAGTAAATAATTTTGTATCTTACTCTATTATAGCCTAGTTTACTGTAATACCCCTCACTTTTATGGATAATTAAAATTCATAAGTAAGTGTAATTTGGGAATTTAAGAAATTATCGTGAATAGTAATTTTTGGAGTTTTCAAGGATTAGATGATTTTCGATGGGTGTTATATTTACTTTTGGGATTAAGTAAATGAGTTGGAGTATTTTAATTATATGTCGCAGCTGGGTAAAGAGACAGAGGATAATATTTTAATGGGAAAACCCGTGTTAAAGTTGTGTTGGGTTAAATTAGTGAATTGCGATCAAGTACCTCGGATGGAGATTTTGAGTGCGCGATTGGTCTCGGAATGGCCGAGATAGTCATAACAGAGTATCCGGGGGGTCGTAATTGAGTTCCGGTAATTTTCGAATTAAAAAGAACTTCCAATTTAGTAAATAAGTCATTTTTGGGTAAATAAGGGATAAGCCCTTATTTCTCCCTTATAAAGGCACGATAGAGGGAGAAAGAAAGAATGAAAAAGAGGAAGAGGATAGAAGAAGAGATAAATGGAAGATTTGGCCAAACTCCATAGGATTCGACTCGAGGTCGTCAGATTTTATCCCCCGGGCAAGTCTGTACTTGCTTTATTTCATTTTGTGCATATATCTCATATTACAGTTGGTAAAACATATGATTTTGGGTTAGAACCCTTAAAATAAATTTGTGAAAATTTGAGTATGAGTTTACATATATATGAAATGTAAACTCTTAATGATTTCTAGTGTTGAAACCATGTTAATGAAGTGTAAAATTGTATTGAAATGGAAGAAATGTCAAAAGTAGGGTTTTTATGGTTTTGAGGTTTAAACTAAAGAGAAATGGTTTAATACCACAAATTTATGGAAGTATTAGTTGTAAATCAGTGTTAGGATGTTAATAGGGTTGTTGGTTGAGATTAAAAACCATTAAAATGGAGTTTGGGTTGATATTTGGGTATTTGGAGATTGAAAAATCGCCTAAACAGTACTTCTCGAACAAGCTGGATAGATTTGGGTCTAGGCCGAATCGATTCGCCTAAAGGGATTTGTAAGGCTGCCTTGGGACAAATCGATTCGGATTTAGACTGAATCGATTCGCCCTTGAGGACCTGTTTGCAGAACACTTTCCGAATCGATTAGAATTGGAGGCCGAATCGATTCGCCTACCCGAATCAATTCACCATAAGGGCGAATCTATTCGCCTTGAACAGAATTGTTGGTTTTCCTCCCTTAAGAGTATGGGGAGTTAAATTACAAGTTAGGGTTTTATATGGGGGATCCTAGTTATGATATCGGGACTCCTAAATATTGGTTTTGAGGGTGAGTAAACCTTTAGAGGAAAAAGAAAACCTTGAATTGGTGTAGGGCATAATTCGGGGAATGGACCCAGTAAACTTTCGAGACGGACAGCATTTGAGAGAGAGTTCTTCTGCCATTGGGCATAGGTATTTACGTTATTCGAATGTATGTGATCTGAATACATCCGAGTACATCCTAGGATGCGATTACTAGGAATTAGTATTTTTAGGATTAGATATGTGTAAATCCTTAAAAGTGATTAAAGGGCGAGTTATACGTTAAGTGAGAGAATATTTATGAGTTTAGTATTCTAGGTGTGTGAATACTTAAATGTTGTTACGAGTGAGAACATTTTGGAGATATTGGCCATCGTTAGGTGTGATTGCCAATTATAGCCATGTATACATTTAAGGAGTGATAAATGTATATATATACGATGTGATTATAGTATATATTATATGATACGAATACATATATATATTTGTATGTGATTGGTATATGTGTATCTTAGAGGTTGATTTCCATGGGCTTTCCTTTTGTGTAAGGTTGGAATAACTAGATTATATATTTTCTCTAGTGCGATCCAGGAAGGTTGCGCGATGTGGGTAAATCCCCTGGCTTGAGGAGCAGGGTGAGTATATCCCTTGGTCATCTCGTCCCGCGTTCGAGTGCGATGTGTGTACTCCACTTGTAGGGGGAACAGGACTGCCTCCACCTTTGTGTATTTGTTTACCATGTCTATGAGAGAGTTTCCCTTGGTACCTTGGTATAGTGAGTAAACCCGGATTTTGGATAGGCACTATGAGACCGCATCCTCAAGTTATAGCTCGTTGGGATGGTTATTATACTTGTGTGTATAGTATAATACTTGTATATGAGAACAAGATATTATATATCTCTACTAGAGTAAAGAGATAAAGTGAATGTTGATTAAATCTCATTTCGGGATATTTTATTCGGATGTATATTGTGATATGTATATGAGAGTGAGTATGATAATGTATATAATTATATATATATATATATATATATATATATATATATATATATATATATATATATATATATATATATATATATGTTGTGTACAGAGGGTCTAATGGATCTCGACGATCGACACCGCCAAGTAGTAGTGTATCAGGGGGTTCCTTGTTTGGATTTCACTTCATGAGACACCCCACGCATGAATATGGCATAGTGTTAAGACTTAGGAGAAGTTTATCCCTTAGTGCTCAGTTTACTTAGGACTTTTAGGGTTTGGGGGTGAAGGATTAGTTAGGCAGAGTAGCTTGATTAGGATGTTCAGAGGGATACATTAGGTGTGCACTATTAGAAGAGAGGTGAGAGGTATCTCATGTGAGTGTGATACTAATTTAAATATGAGATAAAACATATTTTCTTAAATAAAGAAATTATGCACTTGCAAAATATTTTCACAACTCGGGCTCTTACCCGTTTTTATATTTTCCCTCTCTCTCTCTCTCTCTCTCTCTATATATATATATATATATATATATATATATATATATATATATATATATATATATATATATATAGGTGTCCAGACACAGGGACGCCTGGATGATGATTCCTTCGAGTCAAACGTGTGCTGCAGTAAATGTGGATGCATGCAGGTTTTCTATAGACGCTTATATCCTTTTAATCTAGATAAGAGGTATTGTATAAACATTCGGGTTAATTACCCAACTTCTTTTATTTATTCTTTTACCTCCTTTTATGCGGAATTTAATTGGGTTGTAGTTTTGTTTAAACCGATTGTTCGGTTATTATGTTTCATTTTCAATCTTATATATAAACTGTGTGAATGTTTTATTTGTATAGTTTGTTTAAAAAGATTAGTTAAATAAAATTTTGACGCCAGCCTAATAGGTTATTAGTAATTAATTTGGTTTTCGACAGTGGTGCTAAAAATGAACCATATGCGACTCCTATTTTAATTTGGTACAGGAGTGATCGCCCGATATTTTATTAGGCGGGGTGTCACATTTACTACAGTCATATCCATTTTGAAATTAAATTTAAATAATAATTTATTTCCATGCTTATTGAGTTACAGCGTGTTGATTTAAGTTAATTGAATCATAGAATAATATAGCCATCAAAATAGTTATACACATCTACGTTATATGTATTATTAATCTTTTATTTCTTATTCTCAGAAGAATGTATTCTTATATTAGGCCATTTAATAATGTTGCAAAGTTTCATCCGGGTATTAGTATTACTTTGGGAGAAAAGTCAATTTGGCTATGATTTTGTAAATTGAAACCTTTACCTTCTTGTTAAGTTGTTTATCATGGATGTTATAGGGCATTTAGTAATTATGCATATTGTCCATTTAATTACATCCCTCACACATTATTGTCATTTTAATTAGATAACTTTAGTAATTAACAAACACTTTGATTGTGTATAGATAGTTTGTCTCCTTATAAATTTAGGCAATTACAAATAGCCCACAATGCCTTGAAGCTTTTTTTATATTCTTAAAACTTTTGACTGTGAAGGTTTTGTGAATATTGAATGGTTTGTAATTAGCAAAGTGTAAGAGCATAATTTATTATTCGCTAATCATGTTAAGAGTTTGGCATATTTCGTTACACCACTATATTATCATGCACTGTGACATCCTAAATATTACCATGCCACTTTTAAATTATTTCATATTCATATTGATTGAATTATGCCACTTTTAAATTATTTAATATTCATATTGATTGAATTAGGTGAATTATTACATAACTAGGGAGTTTGGTACTCGATAGTTTTATATGTTTTATATACTAGTATTATAGTTGATTATGTAATTTTAAATTCCTTAATTAAAAATATGTGAGAGATACATTAAAAAGTGTTGAAACAAATAATTTTGATATGTTATTAATAATAACATAAAGTAGGAGGGTGATGTGTAATTATGTCTAAATAAAGAAAATGTGGTACAAAGTAAAAATAAGCTAAAGTAGTTTCATCGATATGATGTATTTCTGTGTTCTTAGGGATGATATGGTTAAGTAAACAAAAGAGAGGCTTAGAGAAAGTTTAAAAGAAAAGTTATAAAGTTAGGTTTTCTACAGAAGAAAAATCCTACAAAATTCATACTAATTCAAAAGGTAATTCTTCCTTAATTAAAGTTGCTTATTGAGTTGTGCAAATCATTTCAGGTGGTCTAGATTGTTATTTTGGATTTATTTTGAGTTAGTGCATTTTAGGACCCCTATTAACTTGTGTATGATTTATAGGATTATTTAAGTAAGATTAAATATGACTCCTAAATAAAAGTTGTGTTATTATACAAGAGGAACACGATTATGTGATTTAATATTTTTGGGTTATTTTGATATGTCAATCGTTAAGCCCCATATTAACCAAATACTGATTTTTAACTAGTTATCTACTTAGAATTTGATATGTTGGCTACAACTAAAGTTTTTCTACTCAATTTATGGAGTATGTTTGTATAATTTTCTTTATCATTTTCTTCTATTATTATTTAAGCATGATTAGTGTAAGATTTAAATTAATTTTTGATATATTAACCTCTTATAAGCACGAATTAGTATTATTTTAGCATTTAAAGTGTTATTATTTAATAATGCTTAAATGCAGTGATTGTGAGCATTATAGTTGACTGTAAATGTGGGAAAATATATGAATGGGTGTTATATTTTAGTTAAATCGGTAAGTTTATGAAAGTTATTCATATTTGATAGGATACTCATTGTGTTGGATTTTTAGATTCTGGCACGTCATTGGTGACTATGACTCGGGATGACAAGGGAAAGAATAAGTAAACACGCATATGAGGTGAGTGTACTTACTGAGTTTATTATTGATAAGATACGTATTTATCATATGGAGATGTTATGGCATTATAAAAGTTAAGAAATGTTGGGTTGTTATTGCTTATTAAAAGCCAATAGATGTTGGGTTGTTATAACTTTATAAAAGTCAGGATATGTTTATTGTTTGCAGGCTAGAGATGTGGGGTTTATTATATTTTGGATATGTGTATGGACTTATTTGGTATAAAGATGAAGATGTTTATACATTTTAGATGTCAATATAGCATTTTTACTATATACATATGTAGTACATTCACTAAGATTATAAGCTCACGGTTTATATGTTTGCATTTTTAGGTTTTGGAACCGCCACTGTCAGGTATAGAGTGTTGGTTGGGTTATAGAAGGGTTTTGTCATTTTTTGAATAATGTAATAATTAACTTAGTTTGTTTTGGAGTTTGTTTAAGGTGTATCTCCTTAAAACGATTGGTTTTTTACTATTCCTCACTTAAACCTTGAAATTATCTTAATTTTTATAAGTTTGTTGAAGAAAATAGATGCATTTTATTAATTATTTAATTATCTTTATGTTATGGGGATGAGGTGTGACAACTTAATATCAGAGCTTTAGGCTTATATATTCTAGAGTTAGAGAGTCTAGATGTGGCAGTGGCAAAAATAGTGTGTCTTAAGTCATTTATATTGACTTATGAAAAGTAATAATCATGTTAAAAATAAATGTTATATACATGTTTCTATAATTGTGGTTTATTACAGATAGTAAGATATGGAAGGAGAAAATTTTCATGAGAGGGTTAAGGAGGAGGCTTTAAAAACACCAATTGTAACTGAGGTAAATCAATAAAATGAAAATAATATAGAGGGGCGCGTGAACAACTTACAAATATGAAGAGAATGGTTCGTACCATGACTTTAATGGCGGAATAACAAAATAGGTTTTTGATACAAATAGGTGAACAAAAAGCCAATAACTTGGAGGATCATAATTTTCCCAAAACAGAAAGGGCAATACAATAGGAGGAGAAGAATACTATGTATGAGAAGTTTATCAAATTGAACACCCCATCATTTCAAGTTCTGTAGAGCCTTTGGAAGCTGAGGCTTGGGCTAGAGACACAAAAACTATATTTAAGGTGATGAATATACTTGATGTAGAGAAGGTAATTTTTTCTTCTTTCATGTTAAAAGGCGAAGCTAAATACTGGTAGGAGTCTTCCAAACATTTATTGCTTACTTAGGGTGTCAGTGAGGTAATGACTTGGGATTCCTATATTAAATCCTTATATGAAAAGTATTTTCCTCGCATGTATCAAAAGAAAAATGAGAAAGCGGTTTTATCATTGACTCAGGGGAGTATGTCGGTTAGGAAGTATAAAACTAAATTTATATTTTTGTCTCCATTTACATTGCGTTTCATATATGTTAAGGAGGGAAAATGGACCATATTTCAAGATGGATTGGATTTGGTTATCAAATCTAGTCTCACTACATTTGAAATGGTAGATTATACTTCTTTAGTTAACAAAGCTATGATGGTAGAAGGAGATGTCAATGTTGTAATTAAGAATAGGGAACAAAGTGGAAATAGGAGTTGATGTGATCCATCTCAACAAAAGGAAGGTGATATAGAACACTCAAAATAAGAGAATTAAAATAATTCAGTGAGGTAGGGGAACTGGGACATCAGGTAGTTCTAAGGGTGCATGATCGATGGGATAATAGAATAAATAGAAGGAAAGTGCTAGTGGGCAGTCTTGTCATGACCCCGACCCAAAATAGTGGTAGGTAACGCGAGTGTCTTGAGATGCCACTAAGGCAACAAATATTCCGACTTAAATTATTTCCTTAAATAAATGCAACAGAAATACACTCACATGGTTATGAATCATAAAATACTGAAAGCGAAGGAATTATGTCATCAGAGCTTTCTAAAGGAAACTTCATTTATATTAAAAGTAACAACGAATTACAAATTAGGACAAATTTAAAACTAATTACAAGAGTCAAACATGCTCTATATGATAAAATATTTTTTTACCTAGTAACAAAAAGAGATCTAAAAGCTAAATCTTCAACGTAGTTCTTTTACATTCCATTCGCGAGCTTAATTATTTCCTAAAAAATGGTTATTTATACAACTTCACCTAAAATCCAAATGAGATTCAATCTCTAGACATTCTAGGGGTTTTCAGAAAATTAATACCTATTCAATTTGAAATAGAAGGCATATATAGAATGATAGGAATTTGCAGTAATAAATAAATAAATATATATATATATATATATATATATATATATATATATATATATATATATATATATATATATGTGGAACAGATAAAACAATTGAGGAATATGTCAATTATTAAGTCTTAACAGCCATGTACACTCTAATACCCACACATATAGTGTTACCAAATGTTTCCACCCGGCAACATTACAGACAAAAAATCATGATCTCTGGAACAACGCCTTGATTAGGACAGACCCGCAGAAAACTAGCTGGGAAGGTACCACCCAAATATTTCCACCTGATAGTCAAGGCCAACATAGTAAGAGAGTTTCCATAGGGCAAATCAATAATTTCAGAATTCAAATCAGATGTTCATATCGAGAGATATACACATATAACAAACGAAGGAATCACGGGTATCATATGTATTTTGAGAATAAAATAGTTTCACAAAATATATATAGTCTGCATAATATCATATAATCAAAATACGCAAGAAATGTCATAGAGTCCTCACCTAAAATAGAAGTTCGCAGTTACTGATATTATGTCTTGGATCACTTCGTTAAGATGGAACTTCTTCTTAAACTAGGAATTGGTGTAAGTTCAAATGATCCTAAAGTCCCTATTTATAGTTTTCTAAAGATATCATGGCATTGACACGTGTCTAGCTGACCAAGATTTTATAACGGCGAGTCAGCGTTGAAGTGGCGCGCAACGAAGGGGTCTTGTATTTCATCAAATTGTGACACGTTTTTTATCTTTCTCTCTAAAGACGACACATGTTTAAGATTTATCTATATGGATTACATGTCTAAGCACGAGGTGTCAACGTATCAAGGGTATAAGGGTAACTTTACACCTGAAGGGCATTTTAGTAATTTGACACTATATATTTTCAATATTTTTTAGATGTCTTTTAAAATATTTTATTTAAAAAAAGGTGCCTTTTATTTTTCATTTTGGTCCCTAAAAGTTTCTTAATTAAAATCGAGTCCCTAAAGTTTCATAAAATTATATTTTCTACCCCAAAACTTATCATTTAGCTTAGGATGTGTTATAAAACTTCAATTTGATCCAATTTACAGTTGATTCTTCATATTTCAAAATGGTTTTTGTCATATTAAGAACCACTACACCAAAAATAACAATTTGGCACACCCTGGTATTAAAAATCTGGCACAGTTTAAAACTGTGCCAAATTTTGGCACGGTTTAATAGCAATTTGGCACACTTTAAAACAGTGCCAAAATTTGGCACTGTTTTAAAGTGTGCAAAAATTGAGTACACTTGCTAAAATATATAATCCCCCCAAATACATTAGAGAAACTTTGGTCATTCCCGCTCACCTTCACAGGTCATTCTCGCTCTCGGCCTGCTCTTTCACTCCTCATTACCGCTCTCTCCCCTCTCTCTGGCCAGTTCTCACTCCGGCTCCTCTCTCTCTAGTGCGTTGTGCTAATTCTCTCTTCGATGCCTCTCTCTCTATTCAGTGCACTCTCCCCCTGATCAACGAAGTTCCTTCTCTCAGCTCTCTCTCTCTCTCCGCTCAAATCTCCAATCAGGTATTTTTTAAGTGCATTTGTATTTTTCTAAACCTAACAAGTCAATATTGTAGTGCCATTTAGTTCAATGGCAAGGAAGTCAAACTAAAAAAAGGTGGAAAGATAACTACACATACATAACACATTTTAACATTGTTAGCTAAATATTACATCTTCTTGATTATTATTAATGTATGTTAAGAGATGCCTCTCTTTTCATGTAGATAAATATTGGTTTTCTTGATTTGCTCTGCAAAGGTATTCACAATGTGCCAAAGTTAGGGTTCAAAGTATTCTTGAAAGGTATTATTGGAAAGGTATCAGATTTGATCCTAGAGTTTATGCAATCCGTAATTTGATTCATGTTTTGCATTTTAGGGTTTTATATATATATTTTTAAATATTTATTGTGTTTTTTTAATGTATGAGTTTTTGGTACAAATTGAATGTCGGTAACGAAACAAAAAAATCATTGATTTTTGGACGGAGCTTGAGATATTTTAGTGGTAATCTATGTTTTTATGTTCTTAACCTTCTATTTAAAAGGTATATTTGTTTTGATTCGTATAAGTTATGGAGTTTTAAGAAAATTTAAGTGTTAAACATTCAATAATAATGTAAAAAAACAAATTGAAATAGTAAGTAGACACCCCCACTAATTAAATGGATAAATGAGATTTTTGGACCTGGTTGATGATGATGTTGGTGACACTGAGATAGGAGACAAAATGGTTGATGCTATTGAGAAGATGGACCATGTTGAATAGCTTGACCTATAAGGAGAGTAACGAGAGGATGAAGCTCTATGATTTTTCTTTCATTGTTAAAAGTTGACTTGGCCCCGCGTGGCCCATATTGTCTTCAAACATTAGTCTATACTTAAATATTTACCTTATATAAGGGATTAACATTATCTTTTTTGCATATATGTGAATGGATTTTCGTTTCTGCATATTGTTGAATGATAAATGTTGGATCCACATTGATTTTCTAGGCTTTGATTCCATGATGGTGTTTTAGTTGAGAATTTATGCATGCTCATCACTTATTAATAACCCCATGCTTAGCTCAATCATCACAAGTTGAAATTTTTAGTCGATTCTTGTAGGCCAATGTATGAGATAGGTCCTAAAATGTTTTTATTATGTCCGTTCTTCAACTAACTTTTTAAATAGTTAGTTTAATAAACATGAATAAAAAAAAGGATTTCCATAAGTAAAGTTTGAAATCACTGAACTATTAACTTTTCATTATGCTTATCCTGAGTTCTGACTAAGTTATGCATATGAATGTTGGAAAATTGTTTAATATGAAAGTGTTCAATTGATATTTGGCTATTCAGTATTAAATTTTGACTCAATTAATTATAACTCTTACAGGTGACTTTAAAGTCCACTGTATTTGCCAAGTTTTATACCATTATAATGAATATAACTGACCTGTCTCGTGGTTATGAGTTTGAAATGTTTAGCCAAAATCTTTTCAGATGAGGCTTTTCATTATTAGTGACTTCAATAATGTTTTTCCTGTTATAAGAGTTGGCCAAATTTTCGGTCATCAAACCTTATTATAGGATTCAAGACCTCATCTTTATTATAGTTTTAGCAATGCCCCCGAGTTCAATTCCATGTACCACTCTCTTTATGCTATAAACGAGGTTTGTAAGAAAGAAGTAAATACAAAAATACTAATAAATTGGATAAGAGGGAAACCTTTTCATTTAAGGTGAAGCATTTACATTATATATAACTTTTATTTACATGAGTTCTCATTACCTCTAATGGTGATATTTTTTCAAGTGCTCCTCATTCCATGAATTGGAAAATGACTCGCCTTCAAAGTTTTCCAGACGAAAGGTTCCTTGGACCACTTCTTCTGTGAATCATTATCGTATTAGGCTTCCAGGGAATCATTATCATATTGGGACCAGTGATATGTGATGAATTCTTGGGGTACTCTATATCTACACATTATGTTTCTCCACGTGAATCATAATTTTTTTTTGTTTATCATAGGTTATGCCTCTACCCACTCGGTGAAATAATCCACTAAAATAATGAAATGTCGGAACTGCCCTGGATGAGGAGGAAAAGGGAAAACAATATCCATACCCCATTAGGAGAATGACCACGATGGTGTTATAGGAGGGAAACATTGATGGGGATGATGGCTAATGTTGCCATGCCTCTGATGGGCATCACACCTTTTGGCATATACATGAGAGTCTTTGTTCAACGTCAATAATTATAACCCTGTATGATAATTCGCTTAGCGAGGCACCTTCCTGTAATGTGACTACCACATAAGCCTTCATGTACTTCCTTCAAGACATATTTTACTTTAGTGGTATGTATGCATCTTAATAAGGGTAATAGAAAACCTATTATATACAACAACTCCTAAAGTAGTAAACTTATATGATGTGATCTTGAACTTTTTCATTCTCTCTTTGTATCTAAACATTTCCCCAATAGATAATAAATATTTGGATCTATCTAAGAGGGAATAAGATTAAGGTTGAAAATTTGAATCTTCATATCTCCCAAATCTATACTCGATTTAGCCAAGATCTCCATCGGCAACACTCGTTAAAGATTAGTTCTGGTAGCTGAAGTAAGTCGACCTGATGTTCAGTGTTCTTGGGATTCTCGGTACTTTTTCTTTTGTAAACCGACCCATAAAAGTCTTTAATTTAGTTAATTATTTGGACATCTTTTCATCTTTGGCCTCTTATTCACACAATATTTGTCTCACCACTGACTGCGAGTCTCCATGTATCTTGAGCTATCGTACTCCAACAAATAGGGCAAGATTGAATCCTACAATTAGAACTTAATATTCTGCCTTATTGTTAGATTTCAATAAATTAAACCACATTGCATACTCAATATTCGTCTCTTTTGGATCTAAGAGGATGAGGTGCTCCCCGCTACGGTTGTACAAGAAGATCTATCCACATAAATATTCCACCTTAAGATTTCTAGGTTAAAGGGTTCTTGGACTCCCTTTTCTTGACACTTTGATGATGCAAACACAAAATATTCCTTATTATTTTCAACAATTCCTTTCCCCTTAGTTGTTTCCATGAGGTCTGTGCGTAATTCGATCAGAGGTTTATTGGCTGAGGCTTGAGTGGAAGCCCTGGATGTTGAAGCCGACGTCTGTTCAGTCCTTTCCAATGAAAATATTTGCCTTTAAACTGAACAATACCTTGATATGGTGAATATGAGTGAATTATTTTAGTGTAGAGCAAGGTTTAATGCATCTATGAAAAAGGAAGAAAATTTTTGGCAAAAAACCTAACATTAAATAGCTAAAAGAGGGGGACTATAATACTAAATTCTTCCATTTGATTGTTAAAGCTTAGATGAACAAATAAACCATATTACAAATTAAGAACAAAGAGGGAGATCTTGTTGAAGAGGAGAAGTTAATTCACAAAGCCTTAATTGAACACTTCTAGTCTCATTTCCAAGTCAATCCTACTGTAGACTGCTCTAACCTCATTGAAGATATTCCCAAATCTATATCTGTGCAATAGAATGATATATTGTATTTTTTCCCCGATGAGAAGAAATATATAACGTTACCTCTGAAATGAATCAAAACAGTGCTTCTGGTCTAGATGGCTATGCAAACTATTTATATATTACATTTTAGAAGATAAAAAAGGAGGACGTCATTAAAGCCATCCACTCTTTTTTATAAGTGTCTCTATTCCTACCAGGCTGTCTAGCACAACCATAGTGGTCATTCCTAAAATTAGTAAGCCTACCCAATGCTCTCACTATAGTCCAATCAGTCTTCGCAATTTATCTTTCAAAATGACATCTAAAATCAATAGCTTGTTGACATTGGAAATGCATATTATGCACTATAATATGCATATTATGCACTGTAATATGCATATTATAGTGAGTATCACAACTGTAATATGCATATTATAGTTAACTGCTGTAATATGCATATTACAAGTTATAATATGCATATTTTCTCCAATCCAAACTATTCTCAATAGCGTATTTGCATATGTTTAACATCATATTTGCAATGTTCGGTTTTAAATGAGGAAAAACATGCTACTGTATGCATATATGTTGCATATATGCTGTAGCATTTATGCACACAGTTATTGCTTATATGTATAATATGCGTACATGGATATGCGTACATGGATATGCGTACATCGATATGCGTACATCGATAGAGTTAGTTGTTTGTGTAATTGAATGGAATTTTATAGGTTCCAGAGATTGACACCTGAAAAGCCATTTAATCAAGCATAACTATTTGATCAGGTCTTAGGCCTCATTTTAGAATCTCGTCCAAAACTTTAAATGTTTCCTCTACTTTCCCATGGTGACCATATCCACTAAGAATTGAATTCCAACACTTTAAATCACACATTTGTAATTAGGAAAATATCAATTCAGTTGATAGCAATATATCAATATATTTGTTAAATATAAAGCTAAAGATCTTTCGCATAGAGTCACTTTCACCATTATTGAAGTACATAGGTATTAATGCGCTTCTTATATAGATATTACTCTCGAATCCTGCTATATTAACTTGCGCATGGAGGGGTTCTCCATAATTAGAGGTTGGGTATGTTCTTATAGCAGAAATAACGGCTACAAAAGTATATTCGTCCGATTTAGAAAAAGAAATTTGCACAAGTCTGACAAAAATCTGCATGGCCTTCTCACCATCCCCATTATTCGATTACCCTTCTATCATCGAATTACATGAAACTAAAGCAGGTTTCTTAATTCTAACAAAAACACGAAAAACTATTTGGGTGTCACTGCAACTGTAGTACGTATCAATTAGTGTTGAATTATTGGTCATGTGTTAAATTTTGATTTAGATTTCTTTTGCTTAGTGTTTCTAATATAGGGTTTGTTGTTTATTTCCAATATGACCATATATGTTACAAAACAGTGTTAATTAAGACTTTTACTAATGCTACTTGTTTCATTTTTATTTCTACATTTCTGAACTCGAGTAAATCAGGTTGTTCGTAAAAGGATTATCGTTGAAGTAGTTAGATTGTCATCAAAATTCCTTCTTTTTGCAATGATATAGGATTTGGTAACGACCTTTTTTTACATAAGATGGGATACATAACTGGGGCCTCCCCACTTTAAATCAACCCAAAAGGGGTGTGAATTTTTCATCGTGGGATTTACACTTGCACATCCCTGTGGGGAGTGGTTGATAATACCATGTGAGGTAGAGCTCATTATTTTTTTACATATAGCTCTAGTTTCGGATGATTCCTATTTTTTTTTAACTTTAGTTTGATGGTAAAATAGGGAATTATATTTTGAGTCTACTTTTGGGCATACTCGAGCTCATTGTTATTGTTTTACAGTAGAATTTTTTTTTTGCAGATTTTTTTTGGCTTTCCTTCAAATATCTCAGTACTGAATTGAAAGGTACACTCTTTCTGATTACATATGTTCTGTGTATGTTTATTATTTCATCTCAAATTGATTATGTTTGTTTCAAATGTGATTGCATACTAATCATATCACTACACCAAAGACTCATTTATCCATTTAATTAGTGGGGGTGTCTACTTACTATTTCAACTTATTTTTTACATTATTATTGAATGTCCCACAATCAATAACGATCAATGGATACACAATCAATGGCTATGATCAAAATGAATGTGTATATTACATAAGATATGTATAATACCTTCGTACTATATATATAGTCGCTACATGTAAATTGATTGTGTATATTACATGTAGTTTAGATCAAAATGATTTAAGAATTTTGTGAGTTTAAGCCAGGTTATTACTCCTGCGTTTAAGAATTTCATATAGAATGATTTGTGTTACAAGTAGCCTTATTAATATGAATAATTTGTGTTACAAGTAGCCTTATCAATATGAATAATTTGTTTCCCCTTACAGGGGGATGTATGTATGTTACGATCTGAGCTACAAAGAGGAAGAATTTGAAGTTGTTGACGTGTCGTTAGAGTCTAAGGCTTTGTTGAAATCGACACACCGATTCTACAGGTTTGTAAATTTCTTAATGTTTATGTTCGATTGATTCATCTTGTGGTTATAGTTGTTTGATTAGAAGAGCTAGAAATATTAGAAAACATACATATTTAATTTAAAAAAATGTAGATTAGGCTTAAAAATAAGCCGTTTGAGGGTGAAAGGCTAAACCAGCCCCCAAACGTCCCCGTAAGAGGCACGAACACCTCGCACGGGACCAATGTAACTTGTACGAACTGACAGCGTAGTCACGGGCCTCTCGGTTTGAAAATATAATGATAATTTAAAAATATGTAGATTAGGCTTGAAAACAAGCCGTTTGAGGGTGAAAATTCAAACCAGCCCCCAAACGATCCCCTATGAGGCATGAACACCTCACACGGGACCAATATAACTTGTACAAACTGATAGTGTAGTCACGGGCCTCTCGTTTCTATAATATTATGATAATTTAAAAATATATCGATTAGGCTTAAAAATAAGTCCTTAAAGGGTGAAAACCCAAACCAGCCTCGAAACGTCCCCGTAAGAGGCACGAACACCTCGCACAAGACCAATGAAAATTGTATGAACTAACGGCGTAGTCGCAGATCTCCCTATTTGAGAATATGACGATGATTTCAAAAAATGTAGATTAGGATTGAAAACAAGTCGTTTCAGGGTGAAAACCCAAACCAGCCCCCAAACGGCCCCGTAAGAGGCACGAATACCTCGCACGGGACCAATATAACTTGTAAGAACTGACCGCATAGTCGCGGGTCTCTCGGTTTGAGAATATGATGATAATTTCAAAATATGTAGATTAGGCTTGAAAACAAGCCGTTTGAGGGTGAAAACCCAAACCAGCCGCTAAACGACCCCGTAAGAGGTACGGACAACTCGCACGGGGCCAATGTAACTTGAACGAACTGAAAATGTAGTAACAAGCCTCTCGTTTGGAGAATATGATGATAATTTGAAAATATATCGATTAAGCTTAAAAATAATCCTTTAAAGGGTCAAAATCCAAATGGTCCCGTAAGAGGCACGAACACCTCGCACGGGACCAATGTAACTTGTACGAAATAACCACGTAGTCACGGGCCTCCTAGTTTGAGAATATGATGATAATTTTAAAAAATGTAGATTAGGCTTGAAAACAAGCCGTTTGAGGGTAAAAACCCAGACCAACCCCCAAACGGCCCCGTAAGAGGCACAAACACCTCGTACGGTACCAATGTAACTTGTACGAATTGACCGCGTAGTCGCGGGTCTCCCGATTTGAGAATATGATGATAATTTCAAAATATATAGATTAAGCTTGAAAACAAGCCGTTTGAGGGTGAAAATTCAAACCAGTCCCCAAACGACCCCGTAAGAGCGAACACCTCACACGAGGCCAATGTAACTTGTACGAACTGACAACATAGTTACGAGCCTCTCAGTTTGAGAATATGATGATAAATTGAAAATATATTGATTAAGGTTAAAAACAAGCCCTTAAAGGGTGAAAACCCAAACCAACCCCTAAACGGCCCCGTAAGAGGCATGACACTTCGTACATGACCAATGTAACTCATAGGAACTGACCAGGTAGTAATAACTTGCGTAATATTTTCAATTTTAGAATATAATTATAATTGCAACTCCTATATGTAATTTTTTAGCTTATACTAATATCGTTTCTTTTTTATATCCTATTTTTTTGCAGGATAACATTTTATCGTTAGCATTTATTCACGCAGAACACACGGAGAACTCAATGGTTTACAACAAGGGGTTTATTCATGATTATATTTTTTGTGTTATGGCCGTGCGGGCTTTTGTAGTTTTATTGTTATCTTTTATGGTTGTGCAGGCTTTTGTAAGTTTATTATTATATTTTGTGACCGTGCAGGCTTTATGTTACGCATGTTATATATTAGCAGGTTTTAGAATGTCCAGAAAATAGAGGAAACTCTGCTCAATTTTTTTTGGGTGTGTGAACTACTAATGACTTGTAATATTTTGAAGTTTGTATGTACATTAGTTTATCAACAACGTGTAAGATTTGTAATTTATGAATTTTATTGTTTTCAAATAATTATTTTTTTCTTTTATCCAAAAATTTGGGCACAGTTCAAAACCGTGCCAAAAGTGTGTCAAATTTTGGCACGGTTTTGAACTATGCCAAAAGTTTATCAAAATGTGCTCAATCTGACACAGTTCAAAACTGTGCCAAAAGTGTGCCAGAAATATCAAATTCTGGCACAGTTTAAAAGTGTGCCAGAAGTGTTCCCGTTTGGTCAAATCTGGCACACTTTTAAGCCGTGCCAGAAAAAAATGGCCACTTTGGAACACCTGATTCTGAAACAGTTCAAAACCGTGCCAGATTTGATCTGGTACAGTTTTAAACCGTGACAGATTCCTATTTTTAGTGTAGTGAACCCAGAATACCACATATGTAAAAATATAACATTCAACATATAGTAAGTAAGACGCAATTATAAAACAACTATATATTGGCATATGAAAGTGGAGTCATTACTTCCTACCCTCTTTATAAAAAGTTTGGTCCCCAAACTTGACTTACATTAATTTCCAACCATGTATGGATGTCGCTCCTTTATTTCATCTTCCTGCTCCCATGTCGCTTCTTCAACATAATGATTACGCCATAATACTTTGACCAGTGGAATTACCTTGGCTTGTAATATTTGATCTTTATGGTCCAAAATTTCTACTGGATGCTAAATGTATGTCAAATCTTCTCTAACTTAAAGTGGTTCACGACTTAAGATATGTGTTCGATCTGGGACGTATTTCTTCATCATTGATACGTGAAACACATTATGCACGCTAAATAGTTTATGTGGTAAGGCTATTCTATACGCAACAAATCTTATCCTTTTAAGGATTTCAAAAAAGTCCTATGTATCTTGGGCTCAACTCCCCTTTCTTCCAAAATTGGATTACTTATTTTGCTGGAGATACTCATAAGAACACATAATCTCCTCTTTGGAATTCTAACTATCGATGTCGATTATCGACATAACTCTTTTGACGAATTTGAGTGAATCGAAGTCGGTCTTGTATCAATTTCACTTTCTCTGTTCTGATCTGAATCAATTCTAGGCTTAATAATTTTGTTTCTCCAACTTCTACCCAATATGCAGGGGAACGAGACCTTCTACCATAGAATGCCTCATAAAGAGCCATTTTAATATTTGCTTAATAATTATTATTATATGCAAATTCCACTAAAGGTAAATGATCATCCCAATTTCCCTTCAAATCAAGTACACATGTCCTAAGCATATCCTCTAAGGTTTGAATGGTTCTCTCAGATTGGCCATCTGTTTAAGGATAAAGAGCAATGCCAATATTCAAGTTTATTCCCATGGCTGCTTGTAGGATTTTCTAAAAGCAAGACACGAATCTAGGGTGACGGTTAGAAACAATTAAAATTGGGTTTCCATGAAGCCTAACAATTTCCCGCACGTATAACTTAGCTAACTTTTCTAAAGAAGGGGTAATATTAATGGCAAAAAAATGAGTAGATTTAGTTAGCGTATCAATAATTACCCAAATAGAATCATTACCATTTGAACTCCTCGATAAACCTGTCATAATATACATAGTAATATGTTCCCATTTCCACTCAGGGATAGGTAGGGGTTGTATTAATCCTAATGGTTTCTGATGTTCAACTTTTACTTGTTGACAAACCAAACACTGAGATACAAATTCTTCTATCTCCCTTTACATGATAATCCACCAAAACACTTCTCAAAGATATCTATACATTTTAGTATTTTCGAGATGAAACGTGAATCTCGAGTAACGATTTTCCTAAAAAAATTTCCTCTTTAGTTTGGCATCACATGGAAGACACACTCTATTTCCAAACCTCAATATATCATCTCGTATTGCAAATTCAATTATCTTCCCTTCGATAACTTTTTCTCTAATCTTCTTCAGTTGTGGGTCATTTACTTGTGCAATTTTGGTCCTCCTTTTCTCTAAATACGTACATTTATTTCCATACTTCTCAAATTGCTTAGCAAAGGTTCCTGATTTGTAAATAGACATGCTAAATTTTTTGTACACTTCCTACTTAAAGCGTCAGCTAATACATTAGCTTTCCCTGGGTAATAATGAATATTTAAATCACAATCCTTCATCAATTATAACCACTTTCTTTGTCTTATGTTCAATTCTTTCTGAGTAAATATATATTTCAAACTCTTATGATCAGTATAAATCTCACAAGTCTCACTATACAAATAATGTCTCCAAATCTTAAGAGCAAAAATTACAGCTGCTAATTCTAAGCCATGGGTTGGATAATTTGGCTCATGTGGTTTTAATTGTCTCGAGGCATAAGTTACTACTTTTCCATTTTGCATTAGCACACACCCCAAACCATTTTTCAAAGCATCAGTATAAATCATAAATCCCACAGTCTCGAAAGGGATAGTTAAAATTGGGGCAGACTAATTGATTCTTAAGTTCTTGAAAACTATTCTCAACTTCTTCAAACCATTCACATTTCACCTTCTTTTGTATTAACCTAGATAGAGGTTTGGAAATACTAGAAAATCCTTCAACAAATTTTTGATAATAACCCGTTAATCCAAGAAAACTATGAATCTCCGTCACATTAGTTAGTTTAGCCCAATCTAGTATAACTTTGATCTTTTAAGAGTCAACCGACACTCCCTCCTTAGAAACGACATGTCCTAAAAAAGAGATGCTAGGGAACCAAAACTCACACTTCTTTAATTTTGGATATAATTTCTCCTTCCTAAGTATTTGTAATACTATCTCTTAATGCTTTTTGTGTTCTTCAATACTCTTGGAATAAATAAGGATGTCATCAATGAAAAAAACCATAGATTGATCCAAATATTTTCTTAACACTCTATTTATCATATCCATAAAAGCGATTGGTGCATTAGTTAGTCCAAATGGCGTCACAAGAAATTTATAGTGACCATATCTAGTTTGAAAAGATGATTTTGAAATATCATCTTTCTTAATCTCTTCAATTAGTGATAGCCTGACCTAAGGTCAATCTTAGAAAATACTTGCACTCCTTGTAGTTGGTCAAACAAATCATCTATATGAGTTAGGGGGTATTTATTCTCAATAGTCATGTTATTTAGTTGACGATAATCTATACATAACCTCATCATCCCATCCTTCTTTTTAACAAATAACACTGGAGCGCCCCAAGGGGATGTACTTGGTTTAATAAAACCTTTGTCTAACAGATCTTGTAATTGAACTTTTAATTCCCTTAATTCTAAAGGTGCCATGCGTTAAGGTGGTTTTGAGATTGGTATAGTTCAGGGAATAAGGTCAATCGTAAACTTTATTTCTCACTAGGAGGTAGACTGGGCAAATCATCTGGAAAAACATTTAGAAAATGTTTGGCTATAGGAATATCTTCTAAGCTAGGCTCTTTTATTTGCAAATCAATCACACTTGCAAGAAATCCTTGACATCCCTTCTTAAGAAAACTATGGCTTTCATTGCAAAGATAATACTTATGGGAATTAGGATGCCAATTCCTTCAAAACAGAATTCTAGCTAGTTAGAAATTTGGAAAATATCTCTCTTCTTAAAATAATCTACCTTTTCATAATAAGATGCTAGCCAATAAATCCTCAAAATGACTTCAAAATCTCTTATGTCTAAACCTATAAAAATCTGCGAATAGTTTATGACTACTGACATCTATAGGGAAAGAATTATATACTAATGTTCTCGTCAATAACTCATCCGAAGGAGTAAAAATATGTATGTTATGATTCAAGGGTCCGGGCATATTAGGAAAACGGGTAATAAAACGTACAAACACAAATGAACGGGTAGAACCAGTATCTATTAAAACTTGAAAAGGTTGTGAACATATAGGAAGTGTACCTAACACTACTGCGTTAGAGGCTTCGGTATCATAAAGTGCAAAAACTCTACCTTGTCAACCTTAGTCCTTTTCACCTAAAGGTTGTGTTGGAACTCTTGCTGGGGTTGGGTAGTCTTTTATCTGATGTCCTTTCTATCCACATCTATAACAAGCTCACATATCCTTGTAACAAGGTCGTCCTCCATGCATCTTCCCACATCGCTGACATATCTTGTTATTATACTATTTGTTATCACTAGCTCCCCCAACATTGGATGTACTCCTGAAGTTATTTTTATTATTCGAGTTCTTCCCTATTTGTTCCCCAAATTTCCTCTTACCATCTCTAATTCGATTGTACTCCTCGCCATCCATCTCAGCTATCGTAGCCCTAGTCACGACGTCAATATGTGATGTCAACTTCAGGATGGAATTCGACTACAAATTTTCAACCTTAAGCCACGTTCAAACTTCTTGGCTTTTAAAACATCAGTTACCACAATATGAGGTGTAAAACGGGATAACTCAGTAAAATTTTCCTCGTATTGACTAACCATCGTATTCCCTTGCACTAGGCTCGTGAAGTCAACTGCCATGTCATCTTTCACCATTTCAGGAAAATATTTCTCATAAAATATCACTAAGAGTCAACCTATGTAAGTGTTCCTTTCCTCATGTATTCTCTTAGTCATTCTCCACCAGTGTTTGAAATCACCTTCTAAAATAAATGTTACAAATAAAACCCTTTGTTCATCGGTGCACTTAAGAACATCGAGTATCTTTTCCATTTGCACAACCCAACTTTATGCTTCAGTGGGGTTAGGAGTACCTTTAAATGATGGAAGATTTAACTTTTTGAACGGTTCAATAGTACAACTACTTAGTTCAGGATTCCTTGGTGCTCCATTATTCACGTGATGCTCCATAATCTTTGCTAAACTTTTAATTGCCTTGTATTCACCTTCTAGTCCTTCCATACTTGAACCACTAGTTCCTGTAGTTTGTCTTATCTTGGTCACTTTCTACAATTATGTCCAAACGTAAGATGTACAATACTATATCAAGATTTCCAAAGTAAAAGATCAATTATAAATAATATAAAACATATATAGGCTTATGACATAAATCGAATATTTACTACAATCTACTATGTATGGAAACATAAATTCATAACATTCAAAACTTATGTTCAGTAGTCTAAGGGTTCATAAACTATACGAACCTGACCCAAAATAGTGGTAGGGAACGAGGGTCTTGACATTCCACCAAGGCAACAAATATTCTGACTTAAATTGTTTCTTTAAATAAATGCAACAGAAATACAATCACATGGTTATGAATCATAAAATAATGAAAGCGAATGAATTACGTCATCAGAGCTTTCTAAAGGAAACTTCATTTATATTAAAAGTAACAACGAGTCACAACTTAAGACAAAATTTAAAACTTATTACAAGAGAGCCAAACATGCTCTATATGATAAAACAAACTTTTTACTTAAAGTAACAAAAAGATCTCTAAAAGCTAAATCTTCAACGCAGTCCTTTTACGTTCCATCCGTGGGCTTAATTATTTCTTGAAAAATAGTTATTTATACAACATCAGCAAAAAGCCGAATGAGATTCAATCTCTAGACATTCTAGAGTTTTTCAGAAAATTGATACCTTTTCGATTTAGACCAGAAGTCATATATATAGAGATAGGAATTTGCAGTATATATATATATATACACACACACACACACACAGAGAGAGAGAGAAAGTCTCCTGTAAGAACTCCTTATAGTGCAGACTCCAGTACATACCATTTTTTTTTAAATGATAAGAAAATAAATTTTTTAATGAAACTTCATGGATATTATGTACACGGTTAGAAGATCATCTCCCATTTTTTCTTCAAAAAATTCAATAAAAAAACCGTTAAGATGAGCTGATATGTAAAAAAATGGTATAAATATTCATTTTCAACCGTTGAAATGTTGGGTCGGTGCCAACTTCTTTTTTGATTGAATTTTTTATGAAAATTCTTGGATATGACCTTCTCGCTGTCGATATCGTATCCATGAAGTTTCATAAAAAAATTCAATCAAAAAGTGGGTGAGATGATCGCCAACATTTCGACGGTCGAAAATGCATATTTATGCCATTTTTTATATATCACTTCACCTCAACGGTTTTTTTAATGAATTATTTTTATGGAAAAAATTGAAGATGATCTTCCCACCATGGATATCATATCCATGAAGTTTCATCAAAAAAATCATTTTTTTACTATTTTAAAAAAATGGTATGTACCAGAGTCTGCATCATAAGGAGTCCTTACATGAGAGGTTCTCTCCCTCTCTCTCTTTCTCTCTCTCTCTCTCTCTCTCTCTCTCTCTCTATATATATATATATATATATATATATAAAGTAACAAAAAATATATATTTTCGGAATAAACAGTTTAGAACAGAATAGATAAAACAATTGAGTAATATGTCAATTATTCAGTTTTAGTGGCCATGTACGCTCTAATACCCAGACAAATGGAGTTACCAAATGTTTCCACCCGATAATATCACAGACAGAAAATCATGATTCATGGAACAACGCCTTATTTAGGGAACACCAGTGATAAACTAGATGGAAAGGTAACACCCAAATATTTCCACCCAGTAGTCAAAGTCAACATAGTAAGAGAGTTTCCATAGGCCAAATCCATAATTTCAAAATTCAAATCAGATGTTTATATCAATAGATATACACATATAACAAACGACAGAATCATGGGTATTAGATGAATATTGAGAATAAAATCATTTCACAAAATATATATAGTTTGCATTATATCATATAATCAAAATACGCTAGAAATGACATAGGGTACTCACCTAAAATAAAAGTTCGAGGTTACCGATATTAAGTATTGGATCACTTCGTCGAGATGAAACTTTTTCTTAAACTTTGCCACAATTTTCTAACTATTTCTTAAGGAACTGGTGTAAGTTCAAATGATCCTAAAGTCCATATTTATAGTTTTCCAAAGATATCACGGCGTTCACACGTGTTTAGTTGACCAAGCTTTTACAACGGCGACTCAGCGTTGAAGTGTCGCGTAACGAAGGAGTCTTGCAGTCTTATTTCATGAAAATACGGCATGTGTTTTAGCTTTCTCTCTAAAGACAACACGTGTTTAAGATTTATATATATGGATGACATGAGAAAGCATGAGGTGTCAAGCACGTGGTGGAAAGGTATTAAGCGTATAAGGGTCATTTTACATATGAATGGCATTTTGGTAATTTCACACTATATATTTTCAATATTTCTTAGAGGTACTTAAAAATATTTGATTTACAAAAAGTTCCCTTTTAGTTTTTATTTTGGTCCCTAAAACTTTCTTAATTAAAATCGAGTCCCTAAAGTTTCATAAAATTACATTTTTTACCCCAAAACTTATCATTTAGCTTCGGATGTGTTATAAACTTCAATTCGATCCAATCTACAGTTTATTCTTCATATTTAAAAATGGTTTTTGTCATATTAAGAACCCATAATACCACATATGTAAAAATATAACATTCATCAGATAGTAAGTAAGACGCAATTGTAAAAATAATTATATATTGGCATATAAAAGTGGGGCCATTACTAGTCTAAACCTATTATATGCTATTTTTGCAAAGATAAGGGTCAAATTAGTCCGGATTATCCCAAGTTAAAGGAGATAGAGTGTTACCAGTGTCATCAAATTGGTCATACCAAAAATAACTATTATATGCTAATTGGAGGGACTCAAACAACCACTGCTAGTAGAGGGTCATCACCTGGAGGCATAGGGAGAGGAAGCGTTAGAGGACAAGCTAGTAGTTCCAGGACTCCGAGAAGACTTTTTTTTATGACCCTTCAAGATTCTCATGCTAACCCAGAGGTGGTGACTGTTATATTTTCTGTCATAGATAAACATGCTTATGTGCTTAATCATCTCGATTCTACTCATTCATTTATAGCACTATCATTTACCCTACATTTGGGTAGACCATATTTTTTATTTAGACTATGGTTTATATATTGCTACACCTGTGGGAGATGTGATGTTAGTGGATCTTGTGTATAGAGATGGTGTATTATATCTGGGGGAGAGAGATTTAACCATTGATTTAATTCCACGATATTATCCTGGGTATGGACCGGTTATCTTCCAACCATGCATCGATTGACTATTTTCGCAAGGAAGTTACATTTAACATGCCAGGGGATGTAAAATTAAGATTTGTTAGGGAGAGGAATGTGGTTCCAAATTGTCTAATTTCTGCCCTTCAGGTTAGTAAATTGTTAAGTGAGGGTTGTCAGGGCTTTTTAGCCTATATTGTGGATACAAACATGGAATTACCAAAACTAAAATATATCTCAGTAGTTAGTTATTTTGTAGATATGTTCCCATATGAAATACCAGGGTTGCCACCTCAAGCTAACTATTGATTTAATTCCTGGTACAGCTCCAATTTGTATTACTCCATATACAATGACATATGTAAACTGAAAGAATCAAAGATTCAATTACAAGATTTTCTAGATAGAGGTTTTATTCGACCCAATATATCATCACGGGTAGATCTAGTATTGTTTGTAAATAAGAAAGATTGTTCCATGCAACTTTACATTGATTATAGGCAATTGATCAGGTTAACCATTACAAATAAATATCTATTACCTCGTATTGATGATTTGTTTGACCAATTACAGGCTGGCAAAGTATTTTCCAAAATTTATTTGAGATCGGGATATCATCAATTAAGGGTGAGAGATTATGGCATTTCTAAGATAACTTTTCGTTCTTATGGTCATTATGAATTTTTGGTAATGCCATTTGGGTTAACAAAAGCTCATGTAGTGTTTATGGATATGATGAATATATTCTTCCATCTTTTCATAGATTAATTTATGATTGCCTTTATTGATGATGTTTTAATATATTCACATAGCCAAAAGGAACATGAGAAGACCCTAAGAGTTGTTTTGCATGTCCTGCGAGATAGGCAATTGTTCGCTAAATTTAGCATGTGTGAGTTCTGGTTAAATCGAGTGGTATTTTGGGGCATGTTATTCCAGGAGAATGATTTTATGTGCATCGTAAAAGGTAGATGCGATTGTGCAATAGGAAAGACCAATTATTGTGACAGAGGTATCGAGTTTCTTAGCGTTTGATGTATATTATAGAAGATTCATAAAGGGGGTTCCATCTATAGCTTTATCGTTGACTAAATTAACCCAAAAGGAGGTGAAATTTGCGTGGGGTGAGGAATGCCAATGCAACTTTGAAGAGTTTAAAGGAAGGCTAGTATCAACTCTAGTTCTTACTATTCCATCCAGTGGGAAAGGTTTTGTGATTTATATTGATGCTTCACATTAGGAATTGGGTTGTGTTTTCATGCAACATGGGAAGGTAATTTCATATGCATCTAAATAACTAAAGACGTGAACGTGATTATTTTACACATGATTTAGAACTTGAGGATATTTTTTTGGCTTGAAATTATGGAGACATCGTTTATATGGAGAGAGATATGAGATTTTTACTGACCATCAAAGTTTAAAGCGTTTATTTACACTTAAAGAGTTAAATTTGAGACAAAGATGTTGGATGGAGTTAATTAAAGACTATGATTGTACCATTCACCATCATCTTTAGAAGGCAAATGTTGTTACATATGCTCTAATTCGAAAATCATTGAGGATATTGTCTTGTATTAAACGATCATGCATTGGGAATATTATGAAATTGATACTGATGGGAGTAGAGTTGAGTTTGACTAGAGCGGGGGAGTTATTTTCACCTATTACTGTGAGATCTTTATTGGTAGACTGCATACAAGAATTACAAGGCCAAGATATATTTTTAAAGAAGAAACGACTGGAAGCCCAAGGAGGTAAGCTAACTTATTTTATTATTATTAATGGTGGGATTCTTTATTATAAGAACAAAATTTGTGTTCCTAACCCTTCAGCATTAAAAAGAGATATTATTGATGAGGCACATAGTTATGTTTATGCAATGCACCCAAGGAGCATTAAAATATGTAAAGATTTGAAGGAATTCTACTAGTGAAATAATATGAAACGTGACATTGAAGATTTTGTTGCCAAATGTTTGACATGCTAATAAGTTATGGATAAACATCATAAATTGGTAGGATTGTTACATCCATTACCTATTTCAGAGTGGGAATGGGAGCATGTTAATATGGATTTTATGATGGGTCTTCCTTTCTCTCAGAAGGGTCATGATTCTATCTGAGTTGTAGTTGACACATTTTCTTCTAGTAAAAAGTACTTACATGATTGATAGGTATGCATGTATATATGTTGATGACAATATATGCTTACATGGAGCACTGGTGTCTATTGTATCTGATAGAGATAGTACATTTACTTTAAGATTTTGGCCTAGCTTACAACATGCTATGGGAACTAATTTGAAATTTAGCTTCGCATTTTATCCACAAACAAATGGGAAATTAGAGGGACCTACCTAAATACTTAAAGATATGTTACGTGTGTGTGTGTGTACTAGACTTTATGGGTAGTTGGGATGATTACTTTCCATTGATAGAATTTACTTATAATAACAGTTTCCAATCTTCTATTGGTATGGCTCTATTAAAGTATTGTATGGTAGAAAGTGTAAAACTCCACTGTGTTAGAGTCAGGTGGGAGAAGGGAAGTTATTGAGTGAAGAATTGGTGGAGATGACTGTTGAAAAGATAAAAAGTAATTCAGGAACGTAGGAAAACCACCCAAAGTATGCAAAAAGGTTATGCAGATAAGAGGAAGGACTTGAAATTCCAGGTTGGAGATTTTGTATTCTTGTGCATTTTACCTTGGAGAGGGATTACGAGGTTCAAAAAGAAAGAAAAATTACTGAGGAAGATAGACATATACCATTTTTTCACAATAGACCACTGTATGTTACTGCTCTAGCAAATGGAATCAGTTTCCCAAGAGCACTGTTAGATGGTGGGGCATCGATCAACATCATTCCCATAAGCACTCTTTATGAGACAGGAATCTCGTAAGAGAAGATTGCACTAGTTCCTCTAGTGATTTCAGGCTTTGATAACGCTAGAATAAAATCACTCGAAACATTGGAATCAAGTTGATAAATTTCAGTTCCCACAGCAAATTTCATGTCATCAATGCCAATACAAGTTATCAGTTTTTTATTGTCCACGTGTGAATGCATACTCATGGAATCATGCATTCTATATTCCACCGGTGTGCAAAGGCAAACATTCATGAGACGTAGTAAAAAGTTCACGGAAAGACCTTTCTTAGTAAAAGAGTCCCATGTAGTTGATGCAACATTTTATACAAAGCTTGATGAAGAAATAAAGAAAGTTTTTAGAAAAGGAGAAGATGAGCCCCGAGCATTTAAAGAAGGAGGAAGAGTAAAAAAATCTATGCATGACATGTTTGGTCCATGAGTCATACCTCTCGAGAGGAAGGGTAAAGAAAAAAGAAATATGTAAGAAGGTACAAGACTTGCTCAGACTTACAAGAAAGTTATTTTCCCAATGGCAAAGTTATTTACCTTTTATAATGGTTTGCATGAGCTGCGTTTTAGGATGAGAACTTCGACCCATCACTCATGTTATTTGTAATTGATGACGCCCATATAATTAAGCTTATTGAAGAACTAGAGGAAGCGCCAGAGTGCATCCAAGATGGACCCAGAGAGCTGCTTCAAGAGCTAGAAGAATTGAAGTTAGGGGAAGAGGGCAGTAGCTTACAGATGAGTGTTACCTCTAGAATTATCTTGATTACATGATGTATTTCCATATATCTATGCTTTGAAAATACATTCCAGATCCGTCTCATGTGTTGATTGCCCAACCTATCGAATTAAAAGATGACTTTTTATATGTTAAGAACTGATGCAAATTGACCGCAAGGAACAAGTATTGAGAAATAAAGTTATTCCTTTTGTTAAAGTCTTATAGTGAAGTCACGCGATTGAGGAAGCGACGTGGGAAGGAGAAGAGAATATGAAAAAGTAATATCCTCATCTTTTCAGTAAGTAAACATGCATAATTAATTTTTAGGACAAAATTTTCTTTTTTTTTTTTTGGGGGGGGGGGGGGGGAGAGTTGTGACATCCCAAAATATTGACATGCAAATTTTAAATTATTTAATATTCACATTTATTGAATTATGTGAATAATTGCATAATTAAGGAGTTTGGTACTCAATAGTTTTATGTCTTTTATATATTATTATTATAGTTGATTAGGTAATTTTAAATTCCTTAATTAAAAATGTATGAGAGGTACATTAAAAATTATTGAAACATATAATTTTAATATGTCAGTAATAATAACATAAAGTAAGAGTGTGATGTGTAGTTATGCCTAAATGAAGGAAATGGGGTCAAAAGTGAAAATAAGCTAGAGTAGTTTCATTTATATGATGTAAGTCCGTGTTCTAATATATGATATGGTTGAGGAAAAAAAAGAGTGGCTTGGAGAAAGGTTAAAATAAAATTTATGAAGTTAGATTTTTTATAGAAGAAAAACCCTACAAAGTCCAAATTAATTCGTAAGGTAATTATTCCTAATTAAAGTTGTTTATTGAGTTGTATAGATCATTTATACCATTTTAGATTGTTATTTTGGATTTATCTTGTGTTAGTATTTTTTTAAGCCCCTGTCAACTTGTGAATGTTTTATAGGATTATCTAAGTAAGATTAAATATCACTCCTAAAACAAAAGTTGTGTTATTATATGAGAGGAGCGCGATTATGTGATTTAATATTTTGGATTATCTTGATATGTCACTCGTTAAGGCCCATATTAACCAAATACTGATTTTTAACGGGTTATCTATTTAGAATTTGATATGTTAACCATAACTAAAATTGTTGTACTCAATTTATGGAGTATGCTAGTATAATTTTCTTTATCAATTTTTTAATTGTTATTTAAGCATGATTAGTGTAAGATTTAAATTAATTAGTGATATATTAACCTCTTGTAAGCACGGATTAGTATTATTTTAGAATTTAAAGTATTATTGTTTAATAATGCTTAAATGAAGTGATTGTGAGCATTATAATTGACTATAATTGTGAAAAAACTTATGAATGGGTGCTATATTTTAGTTAAATCAGTAAGTTTATGTAAGTTATTCATATTTGATAGGATATTCATTGTGTTGGATTATTAGATTCTGACACGTCGTTGGTGATTATGACTTAGGCAGACAAGTGAAAGAATAAGTAAACACACATTTGAGGTGAGTATACTTACTGGGTTGATTATTGATATGATATGTATGTTTTATATGGAGATGTTATGGACTTATAAAAATCAAGAGAAGTTGGGTTGTTATGGTTTATTAAAATTCAAGATATGTTGGGTTATTATTTCTTTGGAAAAGTTAGGATATGTTGGATTGCTATGAAATTCAAGACATGTTGGGTTATTGAACCCCATGGATATGTTTACTACATATGGGCTATAGATGTGGGGTTTATTAAACTTTGGATATGTGTATAGCCTCATTTATCACAAATATAGAGATTTTTATACATTTAAGATGATAATATAGTATTTTTACTATATAGAGACATAGTACATTCACTGAGCTTTTAAACTCATGGTTTTATATGTTTACGTTGTCTAGTTTTGGAGCTGGCACTACCACGTCTAGAGTGTTTGTTAGGTAGTAGCAGGGTTTTGTCGGTTTTTGAATAATGTAATAATTGCAATTAACTTAACTTTTTTTGGAGTTTGTTTAAGGCATGTCTCCTTAAAACGATTAGATTTTTAATATTCCACACTTAGACCTTAAAATTATCTTAATTTGTATTAGTTTATTTAAAAAATGGATGTGTTTTATTAATTTTTTAGTATTCTTTATATTATCGGGGCTGCTTATGACATGTACATTCTCACAGAGCATCAATCGAAGTCAAATTAGTGACCAAATGCAACAATTAAAGAATAAAGAGTTGGTATCATCACTACAATCTTCGGAGAAGGTATATGAGGTCAACTTAGTGTTATCTTATGTTCAGGGGTATTTTTAAACATGTTTCAATCCAAAATACTCTTCTAAAAGTTTTTTAAAACAATTTTTTTAAAGTCATTCTAACGACATTGGACATGTTGTTGAAATAAGATCTTACATCTCATTTGAACCTGATCTAACGAATTAATGAGACAAAATTGGTTCGCTATGGTTTACTGTGTCCTCATTCAAACGAAGTATAGTTTATTCGAATGAACTGGCGTGGATTTGGTTTTTTAGTTTATTTCAAACTCAGTCTCTTCAAGAGTATCTTTTTTAGATTTTTCATCCTATTTAAGAGGTGCGAATATGAAATTTGTTGCAAGCCTTTTTTAACCTGTTTTGTGATAAAAAACTTTAGTTTATCAAAATACAAACCCCTTGGATATTTTTTATGACTTTACCAAACTAGATGAATACATCACCTGTTCAAATCCTTGTGGAGTTCATTATTCATTGAAGACGAGAGGAAAGGAGTTTTTCGAGGCTGATTGGTGGATACCAAGGCAAGTAGAGCTTGTTATGGAGCATTGTTGGATCTACATCATTTTCTGTTATCAGCGAAAAAGGAGACTGAACTGCAATACTTAGTGGTGTCTAAGTCTGTAAGTTTGTCTATGTTATCTGTAATATCTTATTTGAAATATTGTTGAAAAGGATTTTTTTTCGAAAGGGTTTATTCTCATATCTCGTGTGTTTGTTTGTTTGTTCTATTTAGATTCAATATCTTACCTACTTAGTTTCACCTAATTAATCACGATAAAACCGAATCAAAATTGACCTTGCTTGTTTATGACCTACTTTATGGATTCTACTATTGACCATATAATTGGACCATTCTTCGTGTTTTTCACAAAAAATAGAGTAATTATATCCTCCCAAGCCCCCATTCCTACCCCAAATACCACCAAAAAGATTATATGCTTATTCTAGTTCAAAAACTCCAAGTGTCTTCTCCTGTACAATTTAATTATAGCCTCTTCAGTAGCCACTTTCCAACCATGTTTCTTGTTCATCGCTACTTCCTTTGACATTTATTGTCATTGCAAATTAGTATCTGAAAATTAATCATAATATTATTTTTTTGTAGTGGAATGAACACATTCACCATCGATGAAAAGAGGTACATGCTAACTTGGAACTGTATTAAGGTAAATACATGGCCAAAAATTAATTTTTTGATTTATTTCTATTTTAAAACAACTACTAAGTACCTTTACAATACGTGTCTCAATCTAGTGTCCAATGTAAGAAAAAAGAGTCATGCGTGTGGATATTTTGTGATGATGTTCATGAAATATTTGATACAGGATCCTTCCACATTTATTGAAACAAAGGTAATTATTTTTATATTATTTTAATTATATTGATCTTTGAAATATTTAAGGTCTTATTAATTGGTTATTTAAATTTACCAGGTGGGTATGTTCAGCAACAAAGAGACGTTCACAATAGATGAGATAAATGTAGTTAGAATTGAGTTCATTTATGATTATATTAGGCAACTTTTTAACTCTAGTTTTAATTTAATTTTGTTAGTACGTGCGATCAACTTTTTTTTATTTAGACTTTGCTTGGTCGTGCTTGCCAGTGATTTGAAACCCTTGTATTTTAAATTTTATACTTTGATATGAGTCTAAAAATTGGAATTTAAATTGTTCATTTGTTTTTGAAGTTATTGCATATATTCTTGATAAACTGAACATGCTAGTTTCATGTAAAAACAAAGGAGACTCTGCTGAATTTTTTTTAAATGTAAATAGTTAAGATATTTACTTTGTTGACCTGTGCAGGTCGATTTTTTTATTTTTATAGATTTTTAGGCCTTAACCTCACTTTGAATGTTTTGATTATCACCCATCCCATGTATTTTTATAATTATAATTTATAGGATATTCTTCCCATAATAAGTATTAGAATTGCATAATTTCTCCAAAAAGTATTATGAATGTAGAAAAAGGAAAAAAGAGAGAGGTACGTGGTTTGGCCATGAGGTCGGCCTACGTCCATGGGGTAAAGGGGAAGTGTTCTATATTAGAAAAAGAAATGGAAGTAATCGGAATGCAAGTGCTTCTAACTGAGAGTTCAGGCTATTGCGTGCTAGTTACAATTAATTTCTAATATGGGCTAGATCGCCCCTAATTATAGATTTAGTATCCCGCACTTGGGGGTTTATTTATGTTTATCTCTATATGTAACGATCTTGTAGGTTTCATCATATATAAATCTTCATTGGTCGATTACTTTGTGCTCCCTCCTTTTATGACTTTCCACGTGTTCGGCCGCGTGGCTCAGGCCACGTAACTTTAGTTAATCTTATCCCTTCATTTGTTCTTAAAGTGGGGGCGATCGATAAAACACACTGATCGGCCTTACCTTGCTTTGTTGCATGTATGATCGATCTCCCAAGCTGTTCGGCCAACACTTTGACTTATTTTTATGCCACGTGTATATTAAATTTGGTGTTGTTTTTACATGTGCTTGTTTTTCGAGGCGCGAAAATAATCGTTGCTAGCATAGTTTATGCCCATATTTCTAGCATTGGGTTGTGTGTCCAGAGTCATCAAGGTAATGATGGAACGTGACCACGTGACATGACTTCCCAAGTGTTGTGACAGCTGCGAGAAGATGCTTCTCTAGAGGTATAAGGGTTGCCACACCCTTATACCTTGGCACTTTCACCAGTTTCCAAGGTAAATTGAATTTTATGCTTTCTCTCCATTTCCACTGTTCTCAGTTCTAGTCTTGTTTATCTTCTTCAACAACCATATCTAGGCATTTTAGAAAATATAAAGTTTCATCAGCTAATAACATTCAGGAACTTCGTGATCAATATAAACTACATTAAAATGTTGTCTTGAGAGTCTCCCCTGGGGAGGGAGATATTTTCACTCTTACCTATGGGGAGGTTACTTTCTTGATGGTGGAAATACTTGAGGGGGAGTACGGTTTCCCCTTCACCCATTATCGATAAGGCTGCTCGATTACTATGAAATAATCCCTGCCCAAGAAAACGGTAGTTTCTACCATATTGTGATGGGGACAATTGCCTTAAACCAAATTTGTGGGCTAATCTTGGGCTTGAAGAAATTAGGTATCGTTACGACATGAGGTCTTCTCTAGGCATCAGGCTATATCATTTTCAAGTCAAGGATAAGGCCCGTAATCTGGTTGCTTATTTGCCCAGATCCTAAAAAGACACTAACAAAATTGCCATTGTGGTTTTTTGGGAAATTTATGGTGAATATTATGATGGGCTTGGGGTTCCTGCTATAAGAGGGGCTCATGGTAGGTCTCCCACTAGTGGTTTGTTTTTGTTTCTTCATATTACTGATCGATCTATTTTTTTTCTTACAGATCGCTTTCTGAACACCAATCCTTCAGACTATCAATTAAATCTCATAGATTTAGAGACGGTTTGGAGAAGGTTAACCCAAGCAGGAGTCCACCCCCATTGGAGAGTGGACCATGTGCTTCTCAATTACCTGTTTACCTACCACTTCCTCTTCAATTTCATATCCATTCTAGTTGGTATTCTGATCGTATAGATCATCGAACCAGTCGTTTGTGAAAATCTAGCTCCTGTCGCTTTGTACGTGATCTCTACTGACTCTGATTCTAGTCAGAGAAAAGAGGAGGGAAACGTAGAGGAAGAGGATGAGGAGGAAAAAGAGGACTTTAGTTCGTTGTTATACGACCTTGATCCCTTCTTATCTTATGAAGCTACTGTGTTTGGTCGGCCTTGGGAGGAGGTAGAAGTCGAATAGTACTTCTCTTTTTAAGACTTCAATTTTCCAGTTCCATCCTTCCTAGAAGATATGAGCAGTCAATATCCCTATGGCGATGATCAGAGGAAGAGAAATATAATCTCCCTATGGTAGGAAGAGTCCTGGGAGATTGAATGCCAGAGGGCAGAGGTCGAACAGGCCAAGAAAAAGAATACCGACAAGACACCGATCGGTGGCATGAGTTTTCTGACGATGAGGGAGCGGAGCTGAGATATATGTTGGAGTGGCGTGACGATGATGTACTACCCCGTAATTTTATTGATTTTATTTAATGGGATTAATGGTTTTATTTAATGGGACTAATTAAATTAAATGGGATAATTATTTAGAAATTAGTCTGGATTTAAATACTAGTGAGACAAGAGTTAGTATTTGATTATGATAATAAGGTTGAATATTAATGAGTGAATGTGATAATATATTATTATTGAAATTATTAAAATTGTCGGGAGTCTTAAATACAACAATTCGGAAATTAAGTTGGGACGCGCGTGTCAATCGCGTCAAAAATCAATTTAAATGAATTTAAAAGTAAATTATATTTTTATCATCTGTATAGTCATTTCGAGTGTTCCAGCATGTCCGGAAGGGTCGAGATAGTCAGAAAACACTAGTTGGGGGTTTAGTTTGGGTCCCAGGGCATTTTTAAGCCAAAGCGGCAACCCGGGAGGGTATTTTAGTCATTTTGATTTTTAGGGAATTTTGACCCACGAAATTTAGGCTTTATTTATCAGCCAATATTAGGTCCATTAGGGCCATTATCTGTCAAAATCAAGTAGTGGTCAATGTGAGAAGAGAAGAGAAGTTTCAAAAGTGTTTTCAAGGCCATAACCACCACACACCACCACTATCACCGAATTTGTGATCGGAGAGAGGAAGAGAACCAACCCTTATCGTCATCAATGGATCAGAACATCAAATTTCCAGGCAAGTGTTTCCATTCATTAATATTCAGCAAATAATTTATCCGTGATAGTTTAGGATTTGATGATAACCATGTAAATAGTGAAATTCACGAAACTTGAATATTAAACCTTGATTCGGGGTAGGATTTATATGAAGTTTGAGTATGGAAGTATCCCTTTACAGAATCATAAACCATGCATAGTTAAATTTATAATTTATGAGGAGATGTATGATGATTCTTCAAGAAAATAGAAAAATAGGGTTTTTATAAAAATAGGATGATTTGTTCCAAGAAAAGTTTAATTGATGATGTTTTAAGAATTATGGAACGTTAAGAATCGTGTATTTAGGTTGTATGATTACCCCATATGTTTACTTTAGGATTTAACATCCTGTAATCAATAATGGGAACAAAAATCGGACTAAAAATTAAGAAACTCGAGACCTGCACCTGCTTGATCAATCGATCGACATTCATAGGTCGATCAATCGACAGGGCTCGATCGATAGATATTCATAGGTCGATCGATCGATCTCCTCAGAAACTGTAACCTTATTCCCCTTTTTGAATTTAAGAGATTTCGGCCATTGAAAGTTATAGGTGGGGATTTTGTGAATACATTAGAACTTTAGGGAGACCAGTAGGGATGTAATTGAAGCCCGAAACATATTAGAATTGGTTTGGAACGTAGCATCGAACTTGCGAGTGTCCGAAGAGTAATTTACCATTATAAAATGCGAGAGCGTGACTTAAGTTTGTGTGAGTGATAAGTTGGGATTTGTGACATAAATAAGGACCTCGGAGTACTGAATTGAGATGTGGGATACGTAGGAGACTTAGTAACCTTTTCGGGATAGGTTTAAGTACTCAAAACGATACGATGTGAGATTTATTGGCAAAAACATATTATAGATAAGTTGGAATAATAATGATGTACGAATAAGACTAGTGGTATAGGGATGAAATTATACATTTAATAATATAATTACCTAAATTGTGTAAATTATTAGTGTATGGACTAATGTGTGTATGACATACCTACCATACTTGCTATCACGGGAGGTTGGCTTTCGAAATAGGACCATCTGATCGTTGTGTGCCTATGGGGTGATTTAGATTGGTACCTTAAGAACATAGGGCTGTGAATGGCTTATTTGTGAGTTGATAAGTCAGCTAACCATGGGAGCGTAGGTAGGTGTGTCACCCATGGGTATGTGAACTATGTTCGCCTCCAATATGTGTGATTTTGTTTATTGAACAGTTCCTTAGCGATTCGAAACACGTAGTCCTTATGTACATGATGTAACGAGATTCGATACCAGAGTATGCGTGCACCTCAACTTAGCCTAAGGGTGCCATATTTGTATATTTATGCTGAGAATGATATACTGGTACTTATAATTGATTCATTGTTAATTGATGAATACGAATAATTGAGATATTTGAATGGGGTTAAAAATGTGAGAATTCATATCGTAATTGATATACATTAATATGATTAATGTAAAAGGTGAGTTACACACAGGATATATTAGAATGATACGAATAGACCCCTATATTGTAACGTGAAGACAGAAAGTGATACAGACTAGTTAATTAGCGACATAACTAGGATGGGTTAAGGTAATACGTTAGGCGTGCACATTAGTTGAGGGGTGAGGAACTCATGTGAGAGCACATAACTAACATGTATATAATATTTACTGTATAATGTAATTAAACACTTGTTGTATTTTTAACTGTTTTCACCTCGGGCTCTGATCCGTTTGCTTTCAAATATGTTTTTCTTGTAAAAACCTTTTTAGGTGCCCAGCCACAAGGACACCAGGCATATGAGTTCTATTATATTAACGTGTTGTAGCTGTTGTGAAAGTTACAGGATCTAGGTATTAGACGCCTCCACAATCTGCACTTGATTTTATTCAGGATTACTCATCTGTTAGGGCATGTCGCCCATTTCCATTTAGAGATAGCATTCTCAGACTTCTAGTTTCATTTCAGTTTTGAATTTATTTATTTATTAAGACTTTTGGATTGTGATTTATTTAGTATTTGGATTATTCAGGGGAGTGTTACTCCAAACTCATTTTATTTATTCCATTATTATTCTATTGTGGTTATGATGTGAATGCGGTATAGTTAGTTTATAATTTAATTGGTTGCATGTTAATTTAATTTAATAAAAAAAAATTGGCAATTCACTTTTTAAATATTAGGTGGCTAGTAATTGTTTAAAATGTTTTCAACAGTGATGTTATGAACTGAACCAACTTAACATTTTGTATTAAATTGAATAAAGGATTAGCTAACCGATATTTAATTAGTCTGGGTGTCCCAGATGAGGGAGAGGAGGAGGGGAAGATGAGGGAGGGAGATGAGTGAGGAAGATGAGGATGAGGGATGGAGATGAGTGAGACGGTCGGCGCTACTAGGGCTAGGGCTTATAACTTAAGAGCATTATATACTTATAAATTTATCATAATATAAACATATATATTTTATTATATATTAATTAATCGGGTATCCCCGTGGAGACCTGAGGGTATACCCAAAGCAAACTTGAAATTTTTCGAGGATTTTTTTTACTCCTCGAACCCGCCTCGATCCCCGAATTTTGGGGGATTTTTTGGGGATTTTTTCGTGCGTATCCACGGGGACCCGAATTTTTGGGGAAAACTGCCATCCCTACTGAGCACCCCCTTTGGCCAATCCTTTGGTAGATCTCCTTGGGGAGATGTTGGCCCCTTCTATCGATCCTCCTGCTGAGTGAGGTGTTGCTAGGTCAGCTGGCCTAACTTAGTGTGACACCCTGCCTAATAAAATATCGGGTGATCAGTCTGGTATCAAATTAAAACAAGAATCTCATTTAGTTCATTCTTCTCATCACTGTCGAAACTTTTGAAAACTTACTAACCACCTAGTATTCAAAAAGCTGATGTCAAATTTTATCTTTATTAATCTAAGACAAAATAAGTGCGGAATTAAAATAAAACATCCAATACTGATAGAATCAATCATCACATAGAATAATAAAAGCCTTGTCAAATAAACCATCGGCTAAATCCAAAACCAACCAAACTAAGAGAGAGTAATAAATCCCATAAAATTCTGAAAAGAAACCAAACAAAAACTATGAGCGACATGCTCGAAATGAACTAATATGAATCCCTACACTAGGAATAGAAAAATAGATGCATCTATCCAAATCCTGAAACATCCACATATGTTGTAGCTGTGAATCCCTGGAATGAATTCACACCTAGCATCCCTGTTGCTGGACACCTAAAAGGTTTTAAAAATATTTAATAGCAAGGTTTAGAATCTAAAACATTTTGAAAAGATTTAGCAAGTGATTAATTGCAGCAATTTAAAATGTATGAATTCTCTTCATATTTAAGCTAGTGTCGCACTCTCTTGAGGACAACCTCACCCCTCAACTAATGTGCACATCTAATGCTTTTATTATAACTCACCTAGTCATCTACCCCATAACTAGTTCTTATTATAACTCCTTCCTGCCACACTACTCTAGCCCGAGTATGTTTAATATGAATTATAAGTTATTTATCACTATAACTTAAATAATCGCCTTAACTTAATCAATCATCTTTCCTTGAAAGCCATAACATTCACTAGTTATATTAGTAATACAATCTTCTCTATGAATTAAATTACCCATATATAATTATTCATCCCATTATATACGTAAAGCTATATTACAACAATCACACGTGTGTTGAATATATATATAATCCATCCTCCCGAGAAATACCGCACCAGATGTATTCTCTAAAGTGATATCAATCCAGACTACTCAGTCCCACCTGGAGTTCTGAGACAACTATGGTCCGCCGAATCAGAACGTAAATAATAAACATAATGGAGGCGGTCATATTCCCCGAGTATGAGGACATCATCTCAATGTCCCACCTCTGAAATTGGACGCTATGGCCTGGGTATATACTCGCCTTACTCCTCAAGCTAGGTAATTCACCCACATCACGCAACCTCCCTTGATAGCACTAGAGTATATAATTTACATAAATATCAAGTCACTGATATTTATAAGCACACAATATATCTATACTATCACACGCCATATATATATAATTTAAATCCCAACTTTACTGTGTATAAAAATCCGTAGCACTAGCCTATATTTTCTCGAGTCTATGGTTCGACTCTAATTTAATTAATTTTCCCATTAATTAATTTATTACCTTCCCGAGCCTATGGTCCGACTCTAATTTAATTAATTTCTTCATTAATTAATTTATTACCTTTGTGTCACTCAACCAATATACCTGGACTCACTCACTTGGCTCGTATCTTAATATTTCTCGAGTCTATATTCCGACTTCAAATTAATCTATTTATACATCAATTAGTTTAATAACGTACTGTCTCTCAACTATTATGCTCGGACAGACTCACAGGGCCCGAAATTAAATTTTTCTAAATTTTTTCTCACCAAATTCTTTTCGTAAGATTCACACCCTTACTTAACTTTTAAATTTCCTTAACACCATCTTCCAAAAGTCCTAGGTATTAAGTTGTGTTTAATTTTCACCAATTAATCCACCTTAAAATTCTCCCAAAAGAATTTAGGCTATACAATTAAATAAGGATTACTGTCGAAATCCCTACTTAGTCGATCAATCGACTCCCTGGGTCGATCGATCGATCGACCAGATCCTCTTTTTCCCCAGCTTCCTGTTTCGGCCATTGTTAAACCCTCTTTCAAACATTCACCTAAATACCACTAACATTATAACCAGTAAATCTACGTTCTAATACTCCTAGATATCTTCAAATCATATACGAGTTTACATCTCAATTCATGTTTCTCGATTTAGGTTTCTCCCCGGATTTTATTCCACCGATATCCATTCAGCAACCAGATTCGAAATTAGTCATCAATACTTACCAATTCTCATCGTACAATCTGATTCCAATAGTCCCATGTCATAATCTAACATCAATTGAGTAATTAATCTACACACATTACTCTAATTCAGAAAAACCCATTTTAATTGTCAACACACGCCCAAAAATATATTTTTGATACACCCACTATGATTTGAATTGATTATCACGAAATTTAAAATCATAGCAAGTTAACCACTTGCCGTTTTGGGTTCGTAGAGTCTAATCCGTCGACGTAGAGGAAGGTTTGATGAAGAACACCCAAATCCCCCTCTTGAATTGTCTTCAAAAGCTCCTCAATTTGCTTCCTCTATTTCTCTCTCAAAGCCCTAGGTTTGGAATATGATTTCTGTCGTTCAATATTCTAAGACCTAGTTTCATTATTCTAAATCTCGTTTTTGAAATACCTCTTACTTTTGAGCATTTATTTATATGTAAATTGTCCATGTGGGTTAATTATTTAAACTAATAAAAAATTGAATTAAATATTGAATTTTGTGATTTAAGAGTTAATATTTATGAGTATTGCATATTTACCATTACGTGAATGTAAATAGTGTAATATTAAGTATATGTTACGTCGTTGTGCATTAAAGCGACGGTTATGGTTTATATTCTAAGTGGATCATTTTTAGGAAGTTAATATGATGTTGGAATAGTAATTAATGAAAGATGTCTCGGATGTCAGTTTAGAGGGCACAGTTAGTTCGGGAAGGGTCGAGATAGTCAAAATAAGTGCTAAGGTTGTTTTTGGATTCCGGGGGTACTTTTCGACTATTTACGACTTAAACAGGAGTTATAAGTGATTTTAAGTGTGTAGTAGCATTTAATGTTGGACTTGATGTATTTGAATTATATTTAGGTATTTAGTCTTGCAAGAGCATTAATAGATCATTTATGTGTTTAACCTAGAGAGTATAGAGAGAAGTGAGAGGTTGAGAGAAAGAAGGCAAGAGAAAAGATTGCCCATTTAAGCTTGGAATCACACTAAACAGGAAGAATTCGAGACTCCAACAACAAGGCAAGTTATTAAACTTGCGTATGTGTATAATTGTGTTGAATAATTTATATTTAGGGTTAATGTTCTTGAGTTTAACCCATTTAGGAATTTTTGATGATTTATGGTATAGATCTTCAAGATGATGATAGAAATGATTCTTTGGATTAATATTAGTTAGTTATCATGTATGGAGGATTTATGCATGTTGATGGTTGATGAGAAAAGGAAAGGAGAAGAGTTAGAGGTTAGGTTTTATAAAACAAATAGGGGATGATCGAAATATTTGGTATGACCGATCGACCGCGACTAGGAAGCAGGTCGAGTGGGCCAAAGGCAAAAAGCCTACTGGTTGGCTCGCAAGGTAAAATCCCAATATGCAGTCGATCGGGGGTCAAGGGTCGATCGATTGGTACTCTATTTTTAGCCTAAGTTTAGGATTTTTATACACTTTTTTTTTGGGTTTAAGGCTTAGGAACCTTCCCTTATGATGCATTAAGAAGTATTATGATCTCATATCGGGAGAGTGACACCCTAGGATAGTAAGGGAGTGTTCGGACTCATTTCGGGGACAAATTATAAGAGTATGATGCCCTTTTTTCCCTGTAAATGAGGGTAGGACTAGTATAGAGTCGGGAAATATTGTGTTGGACCTTCGGGGGCTAGTATGATAATAATTATCTCTTGTAGCCAAATTTTTACGTACATATGGTTTCGGAATTTAAGGATCGTATGTTTAACTTAATATCGTTTGTAACTATGGCACATTTACACATACATATCTAAATTCTATTATAGGGGAAGTGCGCATTAGAGGTGAATCCCCTGGTTAATGATGAAGGGAGAGTATAGTCCTCAGGCCATGATACTGGTTGTTACATTGTATAATTGTATGGTTCGAAGTGAGGTAATTCCGAGTATGGTTATGACTCACTGTCAAAGGTATATGGCCGCTTCCCATGCATTGCGATTTAGGATACCCAGGTGGTTTTGGTTATATGCCCTAAAAGATTATAGTATTTAGGGGCGCATCCAATCGGGTGACTCCCAAAAGGATGGTTTTAGAACCATTATTATATAATTGTAACTGTTCTCATTGAAATGGTATTTCACACGAATGATTAAATTTATTTAAGAAATTGTGAACCAACTTTAATTGCATATGGTCCCTAATGATTATTGTTTCGTATGGTTATATGAAATTGGTAAACTTGGCATGTTAGATAGAGTTAGGTTACTCCTACTAAGTAGATGTGCAATTTTAACTTAACATGAATCGTTTGCGCTAGGATGTGCACTTTGGAGAGAGGTGAGGATGATACTTTGAATGACGAGCGAATTTAACTTGTTTATGAAAGTACCATTCATGATTGTCATGCATTTTATTCACATGAATATCATATCAAATTGGGCCCTGACTCGTTTATATCTCTTCTTCTTGTGTGGTTCTTATATGTTCAGGTGCTCCGCCACATTTGTGCCCTCTTTGACTTTCCTTCCTAGTGTCAAGGAGCTACGACATTTTGTGGATGTTTTAGGATTTTGTGTAGGAGACTCATCATTCTCTTTTGATACTCTAGATATGATTCGTCTATATATTCGGGCGTGTTGCCCAAGTTTAGTATCCGTTTATGCTGTCGTACTTGGTATAATCTTTTGTATCTAGTCTATTAACCGACAGCTTATTCGGTTATGTTATGTTTTGTAGAATTGTTATCAAACTGTCATATATTTATATATCAACCTTTTGTTATAAATTGATTAATGGAAATTGCAAAATTTTATTTGACATTCGTTTTCAAAAATATTGGTGGTTCTCTCATATCATTATTTATGCAATGGTGATGCTAACAATGGACCATTTGAGAATCCTATTTTTATTGGAGTAGCTGGCTGGCCACCTCTTATTTTAATAAGCGGGGAGTCACAATTGGTATCAGAGCATCAGGTTCTAGAGTCCTTAGGATCTATGCGGACTTATCACGTTCTACCGTATTGATATAGAGCCCTATTATTAGGACTGTTTTTCTTATCTTTGTTTATGATTTTCTAGTAAGGATAACTTATTTTAACTGTATACTAATTCAGTTGATTTTATCTCAGATGCCTCCTAGACGAGATCGCCCGGCAAGGGTAAATCGAGTAGAAGATGATGTAGAGCCCCCCCCCCCCCCCACCGCACGGCACTATAAATGCTACGGAGGTGGCTAATATTATGGCCCAGACGCTAAACGCTGCAATGACTGCTATGGCATAACAAATTCCCCAAGCTCGGCAATCAGTAGCACCGGTGGCTCTAGCCCATTCGGGACCTTCCACATGGGAAAGAGTTCAAGAATCCTTCTTGAAAGGCCACCCTCCAGAATTTCAGGGTGGCGCTGATGTGATTGTTGCCAATCAATGGAAGAAGGATATTCATTGCCATCTTCGCATAGTGGATTGTAGCGAAGAATGAAAACAGACTCCCGCCACTTTTAAACTCATGGGATCAGCTCTCCAATGGTGGGAGTAGGTGACCACTCCAGAACAAAGGGATACCATGACCATCTCGGCATTCTGGACCTTATTTGATCGAAAATATTTTCCTCCAGCAATCCAGAAAGAGATGAGGAGGAAGCTATAAGATGTGATTTAAGGAGAGTGAATAGTGGCAGAATATGAAGAAGAATTTACCCGCTTGGCAAATTTTGTGCCGAACAAGGTAAACCCAGAAGAAATGAGGATTTCAAAATTTATTGGGGGTTTGAGTTGGAGGATAAGGCAGCATCTGTTGGGGAACCCGGCTTTGCAAACTTTTGGCAATGTGATGAATGCAGCTTTACTCCATTTCCAGGATCACCGCCTTCATTTGAAGGTGAGTAAGAAGATAGGAGATTCTGTTCAATATAGTAAATAAGGAGGGAATGGTGCCGATAGAGCACTACCATGACCACAGCAGTCTGAGAATAAATAGAAGGAACGAGACCTCTAGCAAGGGGACTCGAATAAGAAACAATGATTTAGGTGTTTTAACTTTAGTGAAAGTGGTTTTAGGCACGATCGGGGTGTTCAACAATAGCAGTAGTTGGGCCAACCGGGACAAGCTGGCAGAGGGAATAATGGGGGTCAAGGCTAGCAGGGACAAGGTGCGGGGCAGTTTTGAAATAACAACCGAGGCTGACATCTGGAGGGTTTTGCGAACCGTTGTTTTTAGTGCGGTGAGACAAGTCACGTAAAGAGTTGTTCAGAGTTGAACAGGGGGCAATTTCCAGGAGGCCCTCAAAATCAGCAAGCACATCAACAACCTCCAGAACCTATTCCAGCCGTCCCATTACAACAGGGACAACTTTAGTTTGGACGCATCAACAACTTTATATCTACGTACTTTGCTCGTTCGACAGTAATGTTGGAGTCTACCGATAGTACTCTTATGAGTGTAGAGTCTTCTATGGGAGATGGCTTACTTATACTTTTTATTTATAAAGGGGTGGGAATAGACCTTGGTAGTTTGCTCTTTGAGGCCGACTTATTCGACCTGGATATGGTTGGGTACGATGTTATCTTGGAAATGGATTGGTTAGTGAAGTACCAGGCCAGGGTAAATTGTTATGGGAGGATTATAGTTTTGGCCATTCTAGGGCAAGAAATGTTCTTGGTGGCTATGCCTCTTCTGGAGGGAGGTTCAAGAACCCACTTGTATTGTATGAAGGAGGAGACTTTACAAGAAATCATAATTTCCTTATACTCGATTCATGTTGTCAGGGAGTTTGAAGATGTCTTTTAGGAGATCCCTAGCTTACCTCCAAGTCGTGAGATTGAGTTCGTACTTGACCTAGCACAAGGAACCAGGTCGACTGTGCTAGCTCCATACCTTATTGATCCTTTATAAATGGGGGAGTTAAAGGATCAAATTTAGAAACTCATTTGGCATAGCACGTCGCCATGGGATGCCCTTGTACTATTCGTGAGAAAGCGAGATGGTTCCCTCCAATTATGTATCGACTACCGTGAGTTGAATAAGGTAACCACCAGAAACAAATACCCATTGCCTCGAATCGATGATTTGTTTGATCAATTAAGAGGAGCGTCGTACTTCTCTAAAATAGATTTGAGGATAGGTTACCACTAGTTGCAGATTTGAGAGCAAGATTTGTCTAAAACCACATTCTTGACTAGACACTACGGGATCATCAGCTTTATGCTGAGTTCGAGAAATGTGGATTTTGGTTGTAGGAAGTGCAATTTTTAGGGCATATCATGATGGCTGAGGGAATTTTCATAAACCCAAACAAGGTTGCAGTGGTGAGGGAATGGGATCAGCCCACGATGCCAACTGAGATCTGTAGCTTTCTGGGTTTGGCAGGATATTATCGTCGTTTCATTAAGGGATTTTCCAAAATTGTTGGCCCTTTAACAAACTTAACCCAAAAGGAGTACAATTTGTTTTGGATGACTCGTGTTAGATATCTTTTGATGAGCGAAAGGATAAATTAACTTTTGCTCCTGTACTCTCACTGCCAAAATCGGGAGTAGACTACTTGGTCTTCACAGATGCTTCTCTACAAGGAATTAGGGGGTGTGTTACAGCAGGAGCATAGGTCCATTGCATATGTATCTCGTAAGCTTAATCCCCATGAAAAGAATTATCCCATGCATGATTTAGAGCTTGTCGTAGTGGTGTTTGCCTTGAAGATATGGAGGCACTACCTCCTGGGTGAGAAATTTAGTCTTTGTACGGACCACAAGTCGTTACTATATTTGTTCTCACAAAAAGATCTAAATATGCGGCAATGACGGTGGTTGGAGTTCGTAAAGGACTATCAATTCGATATTCACTATCACCCAGGCAAGGAAAATGTGGTAGCTGATGCGCTGAGTCGAAGACCCATGGGGTAACTAGCGGAGGTATGGAAAGCCAAGTGGAAAGAACTTGGCCAAGATGATGCTGTAGCGAGAGCATGCATGTCGGTGTTGACTGTTACGCCTGCTATCGTGATGAGAATCATAAAAGTGCAAGGAGAGGATAAAGACTGTCAAGACTAGGTACATCAATTATTAACCGAGGGAGCAGAGTACTACTTTATTAGTTCTGAGGGTGGGTTACATTTACGAAAGACTTATAGTCCCGAACGAAGGAGACTTGACACGTGATGTCATGACGGAACCCCATGGTTCAAGATTTGCAGTGCATCTAGGCAGGGACAAAATCTACCAAGACACGTGCTGTCAGTATTGGCGGGCGGGAATGAAAAGGGACATTTCTGAATATCTCTCTCAATGCGCCACTTGTTAATTAATGAAGGGGGACCACCACCAGCCGACTGGATTGTTGCAACCATTGGAAATACCGGTGTGGAAATGGGAAAGTATCTCAATGGATTTTATTATGGGATTGCCGACGTCGCAAAGAGGCCATGATTATATTTGGGTAATTGTCGATTTGTAAGGACATTATTTCCAATTCAGTCCCTGTATTGTTTTGACTTAATTTCGTGAACAAAACGGTGTTTATAATATGTCATAGGGAGATTTTATTTTATCACGATCCCACTTGGTCTATGACATATTGAAGAAATTGAAGACGTTGCGGCAAAGCTTCAAATAATTAATCATGCCGAGTTTTAATTGGTGCAAGTTTATTCGTCTTCAAGTTAATTGCATTCCGAGATCACACAGGTATGAATGCATATTGTTAATGAGACTCGAAATTGTTTTTATAAAAGATAAGGATGTAATTTTATAAGAAAAAATCTTTTAAAAGTGTTTTAAACATTTTAAACTACGTTTTATTCTGATAAGCTCGAAAAAGAGTTTGACTTAATTGGATCTCTTTTGTAGAAACGTTTTAAAGAAAAAGTCAAACTGACACGCGCGTCGTTCAAACGACAATCTGGCTCGTTCAAGCGAGATGGCTATGTCGCACGAACGGCTGGCCAATCTCGTTCGAGCGACACATTTTTCTAGGTGGTGAATTTTTCCTATTTAAAGCGTGGTTTCGTCAAAATTTATGTAGGGTGAAAACTGGAAAATGATTTTCAATCTAGTACGAGTTTTGCACATGTTTTTCTAAGGTTTCAAAGCTTAAACACATCCTTAGAGTTTGCAAAGATCCGAGTTATCATTACTATATGTTTATGTGATCTTGTTGCACCAAGAAGGTTTGTTCAATATTTGAACATCTAGGTTTTGCGATGAAGAAAAGAGAAGAATTTCTTGTTCGACATCGTATACGTATCAAAGCCATTCGGTGAACACCGAGACATATGTGGACCCGTGTGTTATGGACAGGTATCGTGGAAGAAGGACTTTCTACGTGGGCACTATGAGAGGAGTGGTTGAAGATTAAAAGAGTATCAAGACCTGTGGGGATCGAGTCGTTGAGTGAGTCTTATGTCTGTTCGTTGTAATTCCACATTCATAATAATTGTCAGGCTTGGACCGTTCGAGGTTGTTTTCCCGTCTTGGGTTTTTTCCTCATACATCCGGCATGGTGAGTATTCTCTACTTTAATTTACTTTCTTTAATCATTAGATGCCTGTTTAGGATTAATTAAGATAAAAATGGTTTAAAGTAAGAATTGGTTTTCACAACTTGTTTTGGTGCACATTAAAAGTTGGATAATTTTTGGTAAAAATTGGTTTGATTTGAAACACACTTGTGTAGGACCACTCTTTCAAATTGGTATCAGAGCTAGAAAACAAAAATTATTTGTTTTGTGATCCCGTGTGTTTTCAAAGATGAATTTTGGAAATAATGAACTTTTTTGAACTCTTATTTTTATGGAACTAATTACACCTATTGGAAGATGAGAATGAAAAGTGCATTAAAATATATTGATGAGCTTGTGTGGCTAGCAGTTGAGAAAGGTTGGACACCCCCTGTCACTATTTTAGGTGAGGTCACTAATTTAAAGCCTGTCGAGTCATGGACCGAAACTGAACATAGACTTTCACAATATAATTCTCAGGGTTTGCACGTTATTTCTTCACATGTCACACCAATAAAATATACTAGAATTATGACTTTTGAAACATCAAAAGAGGCTTGGTATATTTTGGCACTCACTCACGAGGGCACTAGCACGATTAGGGCGTCGAATATTCAAAATCTTACTACACCGTTTGAGACCATTAGGATGTTAGAGAGCGAGACTTTTGATGAGTTTTATGCTAGGTTGCCCAATATTGTCAACTCATCGTTTAACCTAGGTGAGAAAATTCCTGACAAATGTGTCATTAAGAAAATCCTTAGGTCGTTTCCTAGTAGGTTTGATGCGAAAGTGACTATTTTAAACTCCTTGGGTAAGTTAGAGTCGGCGAAACTAGAAGAGATTGTAGGTGACTTACAAACCTATGAAATCGACATGATTACCTCCAAGCAAGTGCCTAAGAAATAAAAGGGTATTTCTTTGAAAACCCGGAAGGAGAAAATTAAAGTTTCGGATTTCGATTCCGATTTGGATTTTGAGGATGTTGCTTTGTTGGCAAAGAAATTTAAAAAATTTATTAAATTTCAAAAGTAATCGAAAGATGCCAAGAAGTTTGAAAAATTCAAGAACAAAAATGTTGATCCCACCTCTAAGGATAAGTTTGAGAAGCCTAAGAGAGATGAGTCGGATAAGTGTTTTGGGTGTGAGGGGTACGGTCACAAAGTTAAGGAGTGTCCCAATAGACTTAAGAAAGATGGAAAGCAACCCATTGTATATAGTGCCACCTGAAGTGATAGTGATTCGGAAGAAGGAGAGAGTTCCCCCATTGAGCATAACTTTGTTGCGTTTATGGCATGTCATGTGAGAGACGACGATTCTCATGTGAATGACACTTCCGAGGAGGTTTTGAGTAAATCTCATGTTAGTTAGGGTGGAGAGAGTGAGGAAGAGGAGGTAGATGTGAAAGAATTGCAAGTTTCATTTAATGAATTGCATGCCGGGACGGTTAAGGTGAAAATGGAAAATGCAAAATTGCAAGCTAAGTTGAATGAGTATGCCATAGAAACTAATGATAGTTTGATAGAGGATCTTAGGGCACGAGAGAAGAAGTTTAGGGAGAAACTAGAGTTTGTGGAGAAAGAGAGAGATAATCTCCGTGGTTTGATGGAGTCTTTGAAAAAGGAGATTTTAGAGTTTCAGGAGTCTATGTGTTTGCTAGAGTCTAGGGTCAATGAGTTGGGAGTGAGATTGAGAGACTCGTCTAGAGTTAAGTTTGATTTGTAGGCTAGGTCGGAGACGTTAGATACGATCTTAGGCACCGTCCAAATTAAGGGAGATAGGGGAGGTAGGTTTTGATGAGATAGTTGTTCCCATTCCCCCCGTACGTGTGAGAAACACTAGGATGATTAGAAAAAGGTCCACATATAGGTAATCATTCCCACCGTCGCTACACTTGCACGTTTTGTGGTAGGAAAGGTCACCTTAGGTGTTATTGTTACGACCTTAGACAAGATCCTAGGAAGATTAGAAATAAAGTTGCCCCGGTTCCCCAAACCCCCATGCGTCGTTTTACACCTACTTGGGTTATTAGGAAATTGGATTTAGTGGTTTTAGGAATAAAACTTCATGATTCTTGTTTGGGTGCACTTGATTCTTCCCATGCTAAATCTAAAGGATGATAGTGTTGCCATGTTTGTCATATGCTAGTTTGCTTCATGATATATTCATTGCTAGTATAATGACTTGTGTATCATTTTGTATTATAGTTTTTCATTTGTTTGAGTCCTATTGAAAAAATAGAAAAAGATTTTGTTTTTGAGAAAACTTTTGAAAAACCAAAAAGATTTTGCTCTTATTTGAGTCAAAATATATTTGAAAAGCTAAAAAGATTTTTGATTTTTGATTTTTGATTTTTGTTTTTGAGTTTACATGTTTGATGTGGCATATTGGTGTGCTTGGACCCCCATCATTTCATTATCCATGTGGCTAGGACATTTGGTCATTATTATCGATGCTTAGAATGATCTTAACCATTGTTTATATGGGGTTGTTTTGAAGTTGATACGCATTTAATTCGACTTTGTATACATTCCATCATTGTACACATGCACTAAATGGATGTTTGACTTCTCTTGCATATTTGAATTGGGTGAGGCGTTCTTACCTCAATCTTGTCATCTATGCATAAGTAGACTTAAGGAGAAGTGTGCATGTAGGAATCGTTTACCGTGAGGATTTAAATTGGTACCTAATTGAAAAAATGATTAGTGATTCACAGGAAAGGGCTGCGAGAGTTCAAAATTAATTCGTCATGAAAGCCACCATTTAAAAGAGACCAAAAGAAAAAGCAATATGCTAAGAAAAAGGACCAATAAGTTTTTCTCTAAGTTAATAATGCTAGAAACCTCAAAAGAACTTGAAAAAATATATATTTATGAGGGAGTTTGGTTGGAGAAAATTTAAACGGGTTTGCAAAACTAATCCTAATGTTGAAACATTGCAATTTGATGCTATTGTTTGAGGAATCATTAAAATTCTAGATTTGTGTGCATGTAGTATGTTTAATTCATTAAGATCACACTTTAATTGTCATATGGCTATGATAAAGTTTGATGATTTATCGCTATCAATTAGAGCTTCTTGATCGTTTCGATGTGTTCGAATTGTGACTCATTTTTTGTAGTTTCACACTCATACATTCCTTGTCCATGTTTGAGCACATCGGTACTATGTTTGCATGTAACTCGTTGTGTTAGTTTTTATGCATTTTGGGTAAAAAGCTTACTATATTAGCACTGTTTTACTGCTATCAGTCCCTTCCAGTGTGATTTTTCTGGAATTTTTTTCACTGGGCAAAAATTTATGATATTTCTGGGAAACTGGGAAAATTTGGCCTGTCGTGAGAAGTCGTTCAAACGACAACTCCATGTTTTGAGAAGTCTCGTTCGAGTGACGTCCTCATCTCGTTTGAGCGACATCCCTGGCTCGTTCGAACGATGGTCTGGCATTTGCTTCTGATTGGTTTGCAGTCCACTGGTTTATTTTGTGATATTTTTGGTACTGCTGGAAGTTTTCTGGACTCACTAGTTTATATGCAGGTTATATTGTTTCAATATTGATATTTTGCATATGATTTTGTTTATCACACCTGATTAGTTTGCTATATTCTTTGTGTGATTCTTGGTTTACTAGCTATAGATTTGTCCTCTTTTGATCATATTTAGCTGGTTGTTTCATGATTATCTAGCAATTTTTAATTCATATATCTTCATGCTAGATACTTATTGATTCGTTTATCTTTTCACCGGATTGTCTATTTGAGACAAAAAGGGGGAGATATGTATGTGATGTAGGAGGAGATTTGATATTTGTTGAGCATGTTTTGACTACATATTTTACAAATTGGTAGTACAAATTGGTATCATTCTGTTGCTCAATTTTTAACAAATAATTTTTTAGAGTTTATTCATTTTGGTATCTATTGTAAAATTGGTATCATTTGGATATATATATATATATATATATATATATATATATATATATTGGATTCATTTGTTCCACCATACTTCACTGGGTATTTGTGTTTCTATTTCATGTGTGTAGATATGCTTCCGAGATTCGAGATTTCAAGTCTACATCACGTTCAGACAGTTCATGCTTGTCGGTGCTTCATATACTAGTCTGTGTCCTGTATTTTTTACTTTGGGTTTATGGGATGGGATTTAGGCGTCATACGGCTTGACGGCCCGGCTTAGGCATTTCATTAGTTTATTTTTGTCCCGAAATAGTCAAAAGGGGAGATTTGTAAGGACATAAATTTTCAATTGAGTCTCTGTATTGTTTTGACTTAATTTCGTGAACAAAACTGTGTTTGTAATATGCATAGGGAGATTTTATTTTATCACGATCCCACTTGGGCTATGACATATTGAAGAAATTGAAGACGTTGCGGAAAAGTTTCAAAGAATTAATCATGCCGAAGTTTAATTGGTGCAAGTTTATTCATCTTCAAGTTAATTGTATTCCGAGATCACACAGGTATGAATGCATATTGTTAATGAGATTCGAAATTGTTTTTATAAAATATAAGGATGTAATTTTACAAGAAACAATATTTTAAAATGTGTTAAAAGTGTTTTAAATGTTTTACACTATGTTTTATTCTGATAATCTCAAAAAAGAGTTTGACTTAATTGGATCTCTTTTGTAGAAACGTTTTAGAGAAAAAATCAAACTGACACGCGCGTTGTTCAAACGAGAAGCTGGCTTGTTCGAGGGAGATGGCTATGTCGCGCGAACGACTGGCCAATCTCATTCGAGCGACACATTTTTCGAGGCGGTGAACTTTTCCTATTTAAAGTGTGGTTTTGTCATAATTTACATAGGGTGCAATCTGGAAAACGATTTTCAATCTAGTACGAGTTTTGCACATGTTTTTATAAGGTTTTAAAGCTTAAACACATCCTTAGAGTTTGCAAAGATCCGAGTTATGATTACTATATGTTTATATGATCTTCCTGCACCAAGAAGGTTTGTTCTATACTTGAACATCTGGGTTTTGCGGTGAAGAAAAGAGAAGGATTTCTTGTTCGACATCATAGACGTATCGAAGCCATTCGGGGGACACCGAGGCGTACGTGGATGCGTGTTATGGACAGGTATCATGGAAGAAGGACTATTTGCGTGGACATTTTGATAGGAGTGGTTGAAGATCAGAAGAGCATCAAGACCCGTGGGGATTGAGTCATTGAGTGAGTCTTGTGTCTGTTCATTGTAATTCTACATTCATAGTGATTATTTGGCTTGGGCCATCCGAGGTTCTTTTCCCGTCTTAGGTTTTTTCCTCGTACATCCTGCGTTGTGAGTATTCTCCACTTTCCTTTACTTACTTTAATCACTAAATGCATGTTTAGGATTAATCAACATAAAATTGGTTTTTCACAGCACATTAAAAGTTGGATAATTTTTGGTAAAAATTGGTTTGATTTGAAACACACTTGTGTAAGACCACTCTTTCACGATCGTTTAACTAAATCGAAACACTTTCTATCGGTATGGACGGACTACAATACGACGCGTTATGCCCAACTCTTTATTGCTAAAATTATGAAACTTCATGGGGTGCCTATCAATATAGTTTCGGATCGAGGAAAAATTTTCGTATCCCATTTTTGGCAAAGTTTCCAAGAGGCAATAGGGACTGAATTGCGATTGATTACATCATACCATCCTCAAATCGATGGGCAAACAGAGAAGGTCAGTCAAATGTTGGAAGATATGCTTCACATGTGCATACTCAATTTAAAAGGAGGATGGGAACAATACCTTTCGTTGGTCAAATTTGCATATAATAATTTGTACCAATTCACGATAGGTATGGCATCGTATGAGGCATTGTATGGCCGATCGTGTTGATCAGCTGCTTGTTGGTTGGAAGTAGGAGACAATAAGATCCTTGAACCTGAAATGATCCAAGACACCTCCTCAAAGATTGAGCTCATTCGAAATCGCATACGAATTGCACAAGATCGCCAGAAGAGCAATGCCGATGCAAATTGGAGGCATGTAGAACTAGAAGTGGGGGATTAAGTTTTAGTACGGGTGTCCCCGATGAAAGGTGTAATGCGATTTGGGTAAAAGGGGAAAGTTGCGCCACGCTATGTAGGTCATTTTCCCATTATTGCAAAAGTAGGCCCCGTAGCATATCAACATGCTTGGCAGGAATAGCTACAGCAAATTCACTATATATTCTATGTTTCATCCTTAAAGAAGTATAAAAGATGCGAGGGAGCTCATTGGTATGTTTCGTTGGATGATATTGAGTTGCAGCCCGATGTTTCATATGAAGAACAGCCGGTTGCAATTTTAGAGCGTAGACTAAGGTCGAAATTGGTGCCCTTGGTTCGAGTCCAATGGGGACACCACAATGCAGAGGAATCATCTTGGGAACGAGAGGTTCATATCCGAGAGAAGTACCTGCACCTCTTTTTACCAAGTACGTCTAATTTTGAGGGCAACATTCCCTTATAAGGGGGGAGTATGTAATACCCCTTAGTTTTGAGCATTTTTTTATATATAAATTGTCTGTATGGGTTAAATATTTAAACTAAATTAGAAATTGAATTAAATATTGAATTATGTGATTTAAGAGTTAATATTTATGAGTATGTCATATTTACCGTTACGTGAATGCAAATAGTTTAATATTAAGTATATGTTGCGTCGTTGTGCATTAAAGCGACGGTTATGGTTTATATTCCGAGTGGATCATTTTTAAGAAGTTAATATGACGTTGGAATAGGAATTAATGAAAGATGTCTCAGATGTTAGTTTAGAGGGCATGGTTAATCCGGGAAGGGTAGATATAGTCAAAATAAGTGTTAAGGTTGTTTTTAGGTTCCGGGGGTACTTTTCGGCTATTTATGACATAAATAGTAGTTAAGAGTCATTTTAAATGTGTAGTAGCATTTAATGTTGGACTTGATGTATTTGAATTATATTTAGGTATTTAGTCTTGCAAGAGCATTAATAGCTCATTTATGTGTTTAACCTAGAGAGTATAGAGAGAAGTGAGAGGTTGAGAGAAGGAAAACAAAGAGAAGAGATTGCCCATTTGAGCTTGGAATTGCACTAAAGAGGAAGAATTCGAGACTCCAACAACAAGGCAAGTTATTAAACTTGCATATGTGTATGATTGTGTTGAATAATTTGTATTTAGGGTTTGTGTTCTTGAGTTTAACCCATTTAGGAATTTTTTTATGATTTATTTAGGTTGATGATATAAATATGCATCTTGGGATTAATTCTAGTTAGTTATCATGTATGGAGGATTTATGAATGCTGTTGGTTGATGAGAAAAGAAAAGGAGAAGAGTTAGAGGTTAGGTTTTATAGAAAAATAAGAGATGGCTGAAATATCAGGTATGACCGTTCGATCGCGTCCAGGAAGCAGGTCGACCGCGGCCAAAGGCAAAAATCCTATTGGTTGGCTTACAAGGTAAAATCCCAATATGCGGTCATCCGGGGGTCAAGGGTCAGTCGACTGGTACTCTATTTCCAACCCAAGTTTAGGATTTTTATACCCTTTTTTCTTTTGGGTTTAAGTCTTAGGAACTTTCCCTTAGGATGTATTATGAAGTATTATGATCTCATATCGGGAGAGTGACACCCTAGGATAGTAAGGGGGTGTTCGGGCTCATTACGGGGACTAATTATAGGAGTATGATGACCTTTTTCACCTAGTAAACAAGGGTAGGACTAGTATAGAGTTGGGAAATATTGTGTTGGATCTTCGGGGGATAGTATGATAATAATTATCTCTTGTAGCCAAATTTATATGTACATATGGTTTCGGAATTTAAGGATCATATGTTTAACTTAATATCATTTATAACTATGGCACATTTACACATACCTCTCTAAATTCTATCATAGGGGAAGTGCACGTTAGAGGTGAATACCCTGGCTAATGATGCAGAGAGAGTATAGTCCTCAGGCCATGATACCGGTTGTTATGTTGTATGATTGTATGGTTCGAAGTGAGGTAATTTCGGGTATGGTTATGACTTACTGTCGAAGGTATATGGCCTCTTCCCATGTGTTACGATTTAGGATACCCAAGTGGTCCTTGTTATAGGCCCTGAAAGATGATGGTATTTAGGGGTGCATCCAGTGGGGTGACTCCCTAAAGGATGGTCTTAGAACCGTTATTATATAATTGTAACTGTTCTCATTGAAATGGTATTTCACACGAATGATTAAATTGATTTAAGAAATTGTGAACCAACTTTAATTGCATATGGTCCCTAATGATTATTGTTTCGTATGGTTACATGAAATTGGTAGGTTTGGCATGTTAGATAGAGTTAGGTTACTCCTACTAAGTAGATGTGTAGTTTTAACTTAACTTGAATCGTATGCACTAGGATGTGCACTTAGGAGAGAGGTGAGGATGATACTTTGAATGAAGAGCGAATTTAACTTGTTTATGAAAGTAGCATTCATAACTATCATGCATTTTATTCACATGAATATCATATCAAACCGGGGCCTCGACCCATTTATATCTCATCTTCTTGTGTGATTCTTATATGTCCAGGTGCTCCGCCGCATGGGTGCCCACTTTGACTTTCCTTCCTAGTGTCAAGGAGCTATGGCATTTTGCAGATGTTGTAGGATTTTGTGTAGGAGACGCATCATTCTCTTTTGATACTCTAGCTATAATTCATCTGTATATTCGGGTGTGTTGCCCAAGTTTAGTATTCGTTTATTCTGTCATACTTGGTATAATCTTTTGTATTTAGTTCATTAACCGATAACTTATTCGGTTATGTTTTGTAGAATTGTTATCAAACTGTCATATATCTATATATCAACTTTTTGTTATAAATTGATTAATGGAAATTGCAAAATTTTATCTGAGATAAATTTTCAAAAATATTAGTGGTTGTCTCGTATTATTATTTATGAGACAGTGATGCTAAGAATGGACCGTTTGAGACTCCTGTTTTTATTGGAGTATCTGGCTGGCCACCTCTTATTTTAATAAGCGGGGTGTCACAGTTTTAAGCCTAATGGGCTAAGCTCAAATGACCCGAACAGTCCCGTGTGGGCCTGATTATGTCTAAAAATATCCCGAGACCCGATTACTACCCCCCGGGTACTCTTTTTTGACTATCTCGGCCTATTCGGACTCAACCGTGCATCAAGAATTGACATCCGAATTAATTTATAAAAATACTTATCTCACACCCAAATTAGTCTATACCTGACTCCCGGTTGAGATAAAAATGCCATGTCACTATTACTCACCATGACGTAAATAAATTATTACTATTCACTAAGTAATTTAAATTCCATAAATATTAACCATTTACTCTCCGATTAATATTTAAATAATTATTAATTCCATTAAATTACGACTCACAAGTAATTTAAATTTCCTCGAATTAATTAAATATCCAATGCATAGAAATACGGGGTGTTACACTGTGGGACCTCCTTTCTCTCTTTTTCTTTTGTATTTTTGTTGACCCCTAGTGGTCCCTTGTAGGTCTTAGGAGTCTATTTATTAATGAAAAAGTATCTTTTTATTTCCAGTATACATTGTTGCATTACTATTATACTTTATTTTCTTGCCTCTTGACTTGTACTTGTAATGGAGCAACTAATTATTGTCGAAGTGGACTAAAGTCGATATTTAGGCGATCTTATGTGACTATTATTGTTTGGCTCAAATCACCCTAAGTGGTTGATTAAATCAATCTTTAAACAACTTTTAATAAACAAAATGGTTAGTCAAAGCTATCTTGGACGATTAGCTAAATCAACCTTAAGTGAACTTTAGAAAAGTGAGAAGTTGGCCAAAGCCATCTTAGGTGATTGGACAAAACAAAGTTAAGTAAATTTTAGCAAATAAAGCAGTTGGCGAAGGCCAGTTCAAGTAATAGGTTAAATCAGCCTTAAGTAATTTTTAACCAATAAAGGAGTTGGTCAAAACCATACCAAGTGACCAGCTAATCAAACTTAAGTCATTTTTAACCAATAAAACAATTGGCTAAAGACATTTTAAGTGATCATCTAAAAGGATGCTTTAAATCATACTACTCCTAAGTGTGGATTTTAACCGACCTTTCCCAAAACTTACCACTTATATAAGTGGGCTTTGTGCCTGTTCTAGGACGATCTACTTTAGATCATACCACTCCTAAGAGTGGTTTTAACCAACCTTTCCCAGATCGTACAACTTATGTAAGTGGGTTTTTTCGTTTTTTAGTAAGGCATTTAAGATAATTTAAGATAATTAAATATGAATCATTTTATGGTGCATAAATGAAATAATTCAACTGACATGCTATCTAATGATAAAACTTTCTAAGGTTCATGACATTACATGAACTTGGGACTACCCTCCCATCTATTTCTTCTAAATAATATGAACCCTCGCCCCTTTTTGAAGCTATGTGATGAGGTCCCTGTCAGTTCAGCACCAGCTTTCCATCTGATGGCTTATTTTTAGTGGGCAACAACTTTCTAATGACTAGGTCGCTGACTAGGAATTCTCTAATCTTAACCTTCTTGTTATACTACTTTTCCAACTCTTTTTGATAGGTGACCAAATGTATTAAGGCTTGATCTATTTTTTTCAACTAAATCTAGCTCATGGGGGAATGTTTTGTATTAGACAAAGGGATGGCAATAACCGGAGTGCTAGTGTTACTAGCTGAGAGTCGAGGCTATTGCGTGTTAGTTACAATTAATTTATAGACTTGGTATCCCATGCTTGTGGGTTTCTTAATGCTTATCTCTATCTCTAACGATCTTGTATATTTGATCATATGTAAATCTCCATAGGACGATTACTCCGTGCACCCTCCTTTCGCGACTTGCCACGTGTTCTGTCGTGAGGCTCAGGTCACGTGGCCTTAGTTAATCTTATCCCTTAATAATCAATCCCATAACCTCCTCCTACCACCCTTCTTCATTTCCTTAAAAATTGACACATGTCCCATGAACTTTTTAACCACCACTCATGTAACACCCCACTCTTTCACCACTAATATTGCCCCCACTTTAACCATCGCACACATCGATATAAAGTTTTATTAGTTGCAAATCCACAAACTGGTCCAGTGAGGTTTGAACCCATGATATGTGTGTGCATCATCAATCATATGCCTTACCAATGGAGATAAAAGTTCTAAGTATTAGAAGAGTGCAAATCTATATATATGACCCTTAGTTTCCCTCGCCCAAGTGATGTGGGATGTAAATATCTGGCTACCAAATCAACTGTGACTCAAGTCTGTTACAATTCACCCCCTTAGGGAGACCAACTTCCTCGTTGGGATGAATTCAACCATCACCTAACACATTGGCACACTTATTATGTCCCCGATATATTATGTAACACCCCATTCTTCCACCACCAATAGTGTCCCCACTTTAACCACTACACATAGCAGTGTGGGGTTTTATTCGCTCTAAATCCAAAAACTAGTGCCAGTGGGGTTCGAACCCCTGACATGTGCATCATCAATAACATGCTTTATCAGTGGAGCTAAGAGGCCTCGGTGTTTAGAAGAGTGAAAATCTACACATATGGCCATTAGTTTCCCCCACCCATGTGATGTGGGATGTAACTTTCTAGTTATCAAATCAATCATGGCACCACTCTGTTACAACTCAAAAAGGAATAATAACTAAAAAAACTTGGGATGGGAGTAACTAAATCATTCAACATGGGACTAAATGCTTAACATCCCATATTTTCATTATTTTTATCAACTTCATTTGAAATTAACTTTGTTTTTTGTATATATGCATATTTGGATTATGCTTGGCCGTGCGGGCCGATGATTGAAAATGTTGTATTTTAGAATTTTATACTTTGACCATGATTGAAATTTAAATTGTTGGTTTGTGTTTGAATGTGTATATTATTTATAAACTAAACAGGTTGATTTCATGCAAAAAATAAAGGAGACTATCAAAATATTCTAAAATGTAATGAGTTAGGATATTTACTTTGTTGGGTCGTGCGGTACAATTTTTTATAAACTTCATTCTATGTTTGCTTTGTTATTTGTATATGTTATGATGATGGGGAGGAGGTTCACATATTATCATTTTTAGTTGAGTTATGATTTGAGGTGACTTATTTCACATATTATCAATTGATTAATTGTTGAATTTGTTGAATGCAGTTGATATGGATTGTCGATGTGGGTGGTTATCAAGAGATGAAATTTTTAACATTTTCTTCCTAGGTACATTTTTTGTGAGACTTATGTTAAACAGTTAACCTTTTTGTTAGGCATTATGAAGTAGTAATCATTACTTTCGAATTAGTATATATTTTGGTTAAGGGATTTGACATTGAATTGATGGTGAGTAATATAGTAACTTTAGTTCCAAATTGTGGTATTTATTTTTCTTGTGGTTTTCGTTAATTAGCGAATGAAAAACCTATTTCTATTGTACAATTGTGTATTTGTTTCATGTAAAACCAATTTATATATTAAAAAAATATATATGACATTTTTTATCGGTTTTTACAAAGAAAAAAGGCATAGTTGTGACTTTCCTTAAAAACTGTAATAAAAAATATGATCTTTTATCACAATTTACATCGCTAAACTGAGAAAAATATGATATGACTACACCATACTTTATCAGTGTTTACATAAAACTGTGATGAAAATGACTCATCTTTTATCACAGTTTTATGAACATTTATGTCACCCCTATTTATCACAGTTTTTGAAAAGTTTAGAACCCTGATAAAAGGCTTTTTATCAAGGTTTTTAACCGTTATAAATAGCCTTTTTCTTCTAGTGCAAGTACGTTCCATCCTTCCCTTAACGGTGGGGAGTGTCTCGTCAAAATTAAATTGTACATACATAAAAAACACTATATTTTTAAATGATTTAGTATATAGTGAATCATATATATATATATATATATATATATATATATATATATATATATATATATATATATATATATATATACACATATGTGTGTGTGTGTATGTATGTGTAATACCCTATATTTCTGGGTATTTATAATTTAATTAATTTGAAAATTAATTGAGAAAATACGTTTTATTTAAATTACGTGAGTGCAGTAATTTAATGTGATTAAATGATAAATGTGATGATTAAGTATTAATCGAGAGAATGGATACTGGTTAATATTATGATATAATATTTACTAAGTGTAAATAGTAAATAATTGATGATTAGTGTTATACGGCATAGCGAGTGGCATGTACGTATTTTATTTTATCTTAATCGGGAGTCGCGTGTAGACTAATTTGGGGTCGATATAGGAAATTTATTTTAAGTTACTCAAATGATAATTTAGAGGTCACGAATGATTCCGAATGGGTTGAAATAGTCGGAATAGTGTACCCAGGGGTATAGTTTAGGTCCCAGGTCAATTTTAGACCAATCCGGCACATATTGAGGGCGTTTCGATCATTTGGCAAATAGAGATTATGGGACCTACGAAATTCAGAGTCCTATATATTATGATTAGATATTGGGGTTATGGTTATAAACACATAAACCCAAAGAAGGCCGTTTGAGAGAAGAGAGAAACCATTTTCAAGGCTTAAGAGGTGTTCTTGAAGAATTGGACCTAGATCTTGCATCCTAATCATTTAAGGAGTACGGATTTGAAGAAAGAACCATTAATCCATCATCAACACCACAAAATCAGACCCCTTCTGTTAAATCAAGTTGTTTATTGCAAATTAATATGAAGTTATAATACCCATTTGACTAGGGTTTGAATAATATTGAGTTCTTTGTTTTGGAAGAAAAACCCATGTTTATACATGTTTGGGTAAGATATTGCATGTAGATTGAATGAAAATATATAGAGGACCAGTTATCTGAGATTTTAGAAATTTCTACAAATTTACATTTGGGTTTTATATGAGTATTAATCGATAATATTGAAATCTAGGGTTCTTGAGGATTTGATGAATTAACCCATTATTAATCGGTAATTTTAATGTTTTGATGACTAATTTACGTTAAAAATTACTCCTACACGTGTAGAAATTGTTAGGAACATGTGGCCTAGAATTTGATGGAGTAGCATGAGAATTATGTTAAGTAAAAAAAGGGTCAAAATCGTGTAAAAATGCATGAGGAAGACGAAGTCCAAAAACTTTACAGAATCGAATCGATTCGGCCTAGGGAGAATCAATTTGATTACCAAGAAAATTGGAAATTTCCCCTTTCGCCTTAAATCCCTAAATCATTGTTGTGAGATTTTTTAGGACTTTGGTGAAGCAATATTGAGAGACTAATATATTACAGTAGGCTTATGAAGGGGTGTATGGTTCAGTCTTACTAAGAGGATTAAGACGAGAACGAAATTGGGTTGAATTGAATCGTAATTAATCATAGAGACGGATAAAGAATTACGGGAGTCAAATGGGTTAATGTATAGACCAGTAGGGTAAGTTAGATTTAACTACTGAAATTTATAAAGGAGTAACTAAGACCCTCAGAGTTAGGTGAATACTCGAATTAATACGATAGTGAGATAAATCATAAAGTAAATAGTACGGGGAGCATGTGAGAGAAATATATTAACATGTATAATCGGGTTGTGTGAATACCTATCGACGGATAGGTTGTGTGAACACCTAAAGTATACTAAATAAATATTGGTGGTCAAGGTAGGATTCCGAGCCAATATAGATGACTAGTATTGGTGATCAAGGTATGATTCCGAGTCAATCTAGATATGATTAATATTGGTGATCGAGGTGTCATTCCGAGCCAATATAATCAAAATCTACTGGTTATCGAGGTATGATTCCGATCCAGGATATATAAATCACTATTGGTGATCGAGGTAGGATTCCGAGCCAATAATCCCTAACGTGAGATACGGGGATGTGATTATAAAGTATGCAATTATAGTATATATTGTGGGTGAAATATATGTTTTATGATTATTCTACTTATGAGTGATAGTAGACTGCTATATGTTATATATAGATATATATCTGAAAAGAAAATTAAGTAGAGAAAGTTAATTAACGGATTAAAAATAGATCTTGAATATCTGAGAAAATATATTAAGTAGTGAGACTTAATTATAAATATTGAAATATAACATATGTGAAATGTTACATGAGAAATAATTAACATATCAGTGATGTTTATAAATTAATGTACTGTATGGAGGTATGGTAACTTAGACGTGTAGGTAAGTTCAATATAATACTTTAGTCTAGTTAGCTTGGGTAGTATAGCTAGGTGGGCTAGGTATGGAACGTTAGGTGTGCACTATAGACAAGAGGTGAGGAAACTCAAGAGAGTGTACGAGAACTTTACATGTGTAATCAATAATCGAATTTTATTATAATAAACACTTGCTAAATATTTTCAAAACGTTTTGAGTACTAAATCTTGCTATCAAAATATTTTCAAAACTTTTTAGGTGTCCAGCCATAGGGACGCCAGGCTTGAAGACTTCATTCGAGGGACTCGGAGTTGTAGCATTGTGGAGGCTGAAAGGATTTGAGTTGATGATTATTCCTTTCAAATCTAGTGTAGGATCTCATTTTATATTTGCATGTATGGACATATTGTCCGTTGACAAATTTTCAGTCATTTATTTCCTTTGTTATTATGGGGTATTGTGTTTTGAATTTTAGCCGATGGTTTATTCGGCAAAAATTTATTCATTTATATATTATGATGGTTGAACTCTAGTATATTGTGAATGTTTAATTTAGATTTCCGCTTTGTTCATTTATCTATTTTAAAGAAAGATAAAATTTGGCACCGGTCTAATTTCACTTAGGTGGTTAGTTAATAAAAAAAAGTTTTTAATACTGATGCTAAGAATGAACCATATGATAATCCTGTTTTAATTTAATAAAGTCCTGATCAACCGATGTTTAATTAGGAGGGGTTTCATAGATGGTATCAGAGCATCAGGTTCTAGTGTCCATAGGATCTGTACGGCTTACTACGGTTTCAGCGTATCGTTATTTTGATATAAAGCCCTATTGTTAAGATTGTTGTTTTATCTTTGTGTGCTTTAGATATCGTGCTTCTGATATTAGATTTTTGTATAAATTGTGTGATTATACAATTTAATTCTATTTTAGTATGTCGATGAGGAGAGAGCGAGCAGAGAGGGCAACAACCAGAGACGAGGTTAGGGAGGACCCTCAGGAGCAGCAGGTACCACCACCACCACCATTAAAAATGAATTCTACTGCTCAGGTGGCAGTGATAGTGGCTCAGGCAGTAGATACAGCTATGAGGACCATGGCAGCACACTTCCCTTAGCCTCAGGCACATCAGCCAGTGGCGCTAGCGATCAAGGTCGAGACAGGATCGTCTTCTTGGCAGCGAGTCAAGGATACCTTCCAGAAAGGCCACCCGCCCGAGTTCCAGGGCAGAACTAATGTAGTGGTAGCATGCCAATAGAAGAAGAACATTCAGCGCCATTTGTCCATGCTTGAGTTTAGCGAATTCCAGAATCAGATGTTAGCTTCCTTCAGACTTTCGGGAGAAGCTCTACAGGGGTGGGATTCGGTGACCACCACTGAGAAGAGGGACTTGATGACGATTTCTGAGTTTTGGGTGTGGTTTGACCGCATGTACTTCCTGCCTGGAGTCGAGTCAGAGATGAGGAAGAAGTTTGGGGAAGTAGTACAGGGTGACCATTCAGTAGCGGACTACAAGGAGGAGTTTAGCCGTCTGGAAAACTTTACGCCAGATGTGGTGAGCAACGAAGAGAGGAAGAAAGACAAGTCTATGGACGGGTTGGCCTCGAGGATCAGCCAATATTTGATTGGTAACCCTGCGTTTATGACTTACACAGACCTTATCAATGTTTGCCAGGATCATCGCTTTCATGCGATAGGGAGTAAGAGAGGTGAGCATAGCTAGCAGGGCAAGGCTGGGGGGAGCAGTGGTAGTGGGGCACCACCCCAGCAGCAGCAGATTGAGAGTTAGTAGGGCAGGATTAATTATAGGGGAACTCTAACAAGAGGTTCAGATCTGGAGGTTATCGACCCAACGGGGGATTTAGGCAGGGCTAACAGGGTCCCCAACTACAGCAAGTTCCTCAGGGTCATCAGGGCCAAGGACAGAGACAATTCCAGGGTTAGTGTTTCACATGTGGCCAGCAGGGTCACAAGAGTAGAGCTTGTCCACATCGAGACAGGGCATAGCGGCAGGGTGACTAACAGGTCTAGCAGGCTCCGATATCTCTAGCTCCAGCACTGTGCCTGCAGCAGTAGCATGATCAGATGCACTACGATCATGTATACAACGTTCGAGATATATCGATGCCTCCAGTACCATAGGCATCGCCTGCAGTAGAGGGTACGTTTCCTATTCACGGGCTTAAGGGTAGGATTCTATTTGATATTGGAGTATCACATTCTTTTATTAAGATTAGATTTGCACGAGCCGCTGGTTTATTAGAGACAGTCGGCAGTCTTCTTATTGATGTCGAGTCACCAATGGGTAGTGGTTCGCTGATACATTCGATATGTAGAGGAGTCGATATTCTGATTGGGAGACTAAGTCTAGCGTCAAACCTCTAGTGTTAAACATAGAGGGGTACGACGTAATTCTAGGCATGGATTGGTTGGTGATTTATCGAGCGATGATAGATTTCTATGAGAGGACTATAGTGTTCTCCATCCCAGGGCAGGAGATGTTCCTAGTGGCGATGCCTCTACCTGAGGGAGGATCGCTCATTTACCTAAATTGTATTAAGGAGGAGACCTCACAAGAGATAGTGGTACCTTTAGACCCGATTCGAATAGTGAGGGAGTTTGAGGACATATTTCAAGACATACCCAGGCTTCCACCGAGTTGGGAAATAGATATTTTCATCGACTTAGCACCGGGGATAAGACAAAATTCTAGAGCATCGTAATGCATGGATCCTTCAGAGATGCGAGAGATGAGAGAGCAAATTCAGCAGCTCTTGGGTCAGGGTTTCATTCAATGGAGTACATCACCTTGGGGTGCTTCGGTGTTGTTAATGAAGAAGAGGAATGGTTCGCTTCACTTCTGCGTGGATTACAGGGAGCGAACAAGGTGATGATACGAAACAAGTATCCGTTGCCTAGGATCGATGACTTATTTGATCAGTTGAGAGGGGTTGCTTACTTCTCAAAGATTGATTTGAGGTTAAGATATCACCACTTGCGCATACGATAGGAGGACGTATCTAAAACCACTTTCTTGTCATAATATTGGTTATATGAGTTTAGGGTTATGCCGTTTGGGCTCACCAATGCGCCTGCAGTATTCATGGATCTCATGGATAAGGTGTTTTGGGAGTTTTGGACTAGTTTTTTATCGTGTTCATAGATGACATCCTGGTTTACTCATGGACGGAGGAGGAGAATGTTGAGCATTTACATATAGTTCTACAGACGTTAAGGTACCATCAGTTGTACGCCAAATTTGATAAGCGTGGATTATGGCTTCGGTAGGTACAATTTCTTGGCCACATTATGTCCGAAAGGGGCATAGTTGTTGGTTCGAGTAAGGTATCGGCAGTGAGGGAGTGGGGGCATCCCACAACACCGATCAAGATTTGCAGTTTCTTAGGGCCGGCTGGATATTACCGTCTCTTTATCAAGGGCTTCTCAAAGATTTTTGGGCCTTTGACGAACTTGACTCGTAAGAGAGTAGCATTTTTGTGGAGCGACCATTGTCAGTTGGCTTTTGACGAGCTAAAGGACCGATTGACATCATCACCAGTACTTGTTTTGCCCAGGGGAGGATTGGAGTACCAGGTCTATACGGATGCATCCTTAAAGGGACTTGGGGGGGTGTTACAATAGGAGGAGAGGAATATAGCTTATGTGTCTCGAAAGCTAAAGCCCTACGAGAAGAATTACCCCACCCATGACCTCGAGATGGAAGCAGTCATTTTTGCGTTGAGGATATGGAGACATTACCTATTGGGGGAACATTTTACATTGTTCACAAATCATAAGTCACTTCAGTATCTCTTCACACAGAAGGATCTGAACATGAGGCAGAGGCAATGGCTAGAATTCATGAAGGACTACCAGTTTGATATACAGTATCATCCTAGTAAGGCTAATGTGGATGCAGACAGATTGAGCTGATAACCTACTGGAGAATTAGCAAAGGTATGGAAAGCAAAGTGGAGTGAGCTTTGACAGGATGATGAGGTTGCTCGAGTGTACATGTTAGTTATGACTATCACTCCCGACATCGTTAAGCAAGTAGTGAAGGCACAGGCATAGGATCAATTCTCTTAGGACAGGGTATGGTAGTTATTAACTGATGGTGAAGATTCTTACTCAGTCAGCTCAGAGGGAAGACTGCGCTTTAATGGGAGATTGGTAGTTCCCGAGGATAAGGATTTGAGACATGAAATTATGACTGAGTCTCATGATTCCAGATTTGTGATACATCTCGGTGGGTATATGATGTACCAGGATATGAGGAGACAGTAATTGTGGGCCATCATGAAGAGAGATATAGCACAGTTTGTCTCAAACTGTGTTACTTGTCAGCTTGTGAAAGTTGACCATCATAGGCCTTCGAGGATGTTACAACCACTTGAAATTCCCGTGTGGAAGTGGGAGAGCATTTCGATGGACTTTATTATTGGGCTACTTATGTCGCAGAGAGGTCACAATTCCATATGGGTGATAGTGGATCGGCTGACCAAGGTGGCTTATTTCTTGCCAGTTCGCAAAGATTATGAGACGATGCAATACGCGTGGCTATTCATTTCAGAGATTATTAAGCTGCATGGGGTCATGATTAATATTGTGTCTGATTAAGATAAAAATTTTGTGTCAAAATTCTCGACAGAGCTTTCAGGAGGCCATAGGCACAGAGTTACGGTTGAGTACGATGTACCACCTGCAAACAGACGAGCACACTAAGAGGGTGAATCAGATGCTTGAGGATATGCTGAGGATGTGCATCCTAGATTTTAGGGGAGGGTGGAATAGATACCTCACATTGGTATATTTTACGTAAAACAAACTCTTACCAATTTACTATCGGTATGGCACCGACCGAGGCATTATATAGGAGGCCTTGTCATTCGCCCGCTTGCTGGTTAAAGGTGGGGGACAACAAGTTGTTGCGACCCGAGATGATTCAGGAGACTACTGCCAAGATTGAGTTGTTTTGAGGGCGTATTCAGATAGCTCAGGATAGGTAGAAGAGTTATGCCGACGCCGACAGGAGACATGTGGAGTTAGAGGTTAGCGACCAGGTGTTGGTTCGAGTATCTCCTATGAAGGGAATTATGAAATTTGGAAAGAAAGGGAAGTTAGCGCTGAGATATATGGTACCGTTTCCTATTATAGATAGGGTAGGACCGGTAGCATACAGACTGGGACTTCTAGAGCATATTCAGAATATACACGAAGTGTTCTATATGTCATCAGTGAAGAAGTACAGGAGGAGCGAGAGAGCCCTCTGGCACGTTCCACTTGAGTAGATTGATTTATAGCCAGACATATCATATGAGGTGACCTGTGGATATTCTAGATCATAGTGAGCATAAACTACGGTCCAAGGTGGTGCCACTAGTGTGAGTTCAGTGGGGACACCACAATACTGATGAGTCGACATGGGAGCGAGAGGATGATATACGAGAGAAGTATCGAGAGTTATTCACTGCAGGTCTATCCTAATTTTGCGAACGAAATTCCTTTATAAGGGGGGAGTATGTACTACCCTCTATTTGTACGTATTTATAATTTAATTAATTGAGAAAATACGTTTTATTTAAATTATGTGAGTGTTGTAATTTAAGGTGATTATATGATAATGTGATGATTAAATATTAATCGATAGAATAGATACTGGTTAATATTATGATATAATATTAACTAAGTGTGAATAGTAAATAATTGATGATTAGTGTCATACGGCATAACGAGTTATATAAGCGTATTTTATTTTATCTCAATCGGAAGTCGCGTGTAGACTAATTTGAGGTTGAGATAGGAAATATATTTTGAGTGACTCAGATGATAATTTATAGGTCATTTATTATTCTGAACGGGTCGAAATAATCAGAATAGCGTACCCAGGGGTATAGTTTAGCTACCGGGTCAATTTTAGACCAAACCGACACATATTGATGGCGCTTTGGTCATTTGGCAAATAGAGATTAAGGGACCTACAAAATTTAGAGTCCTATATCCGATGATTAGTTATTGGGGTTAGGGTTACAAACACATAAACTCAAAGGAGGCCATTAGACAGAAGAGAGAAACCATTTTCAAGGCTTAGGAGGTGTTCTTGAATAATTGGACCTAAATCTTGCATCCTAATCATCTAAGGAGTACGGATTTGAAGAGAGAACCATCAATCCATCATCAACACCACGAAATCAGACCCCTTATGTTAAGGCAAGTTGTTTATTGCAAATTAATATGAAGTTATAATACCCACGTGACTAAGGTTTGAATAATATTGAGTTTTTTGTTATGTTTGGAAGAAAAACATATGTTTATACATCTTTGGGTAGGATATTGCATGTAGATTAAATGAAAATTTATAGAGGACAAGTTATCTAAGATTTTAGAAATTTCAATGAATTTACATCTGGGTTTCATAAGAGTGTTAATAGATAATATTGAAATATAGGGTTCTTGAGGATTTGATGAATTAATCCATTATTAATCGGTAATTTTAATATTTTGATGATTGATTTACGTTAGAAATTACCCCCACGCATGAGAATTATGTTAAGTAAAAATAGGGTGGAAATCATGTAAAAATACATGAGGAAGACGAAGTGCAAAAACTGTACAGAATCGAATCGATTCGGCCTAGGGGGAATCGATTCGGTTACCCATAAAATTGAAAAATTCCCCTCTTACCTTAAATTCCTAAATCGTTGTTGTGAGATTTTTGAGGACTTTGGTAAAGTAATATTAAGAGACTAATTTATTACAGTAGGCTTATGATGGGGGTATGGTTTAGTCTTATTGAGAGGCTTAAGACGAGAACGAAATTGGGTTGAATTTAATCGTAATTAATCGAAGAGACAGATAAAGAATTACGAAAGTCAAATGGGTTAATGTATAGAACAGTAGGGTAAGTTAGACTTAACTTCTGAAATTTATAAAGGGGTAACTAGGACCCTCAGAGTTGGGTGAATGCTCGAATTAATACGATAGTGAGATAAATCGTAAAGTAAATAGTACGGTGAGTATGCGAGAGAAATATACTATGTACTAACATGTATGATTTGGTTGTGTGAATACCTATCGACGGATAATAATAGATAGGTTGTGTGAATAATGATTGAGGGTTAAAAGTAGTGCGTGTCAAGACGCTTATTGTTGTTTCGATTCACCACCTCAATACAAAAACCTAAACTATGAATACACTCTTCTAAGGGAGTATAGCGGCCAGTCCGGGTATTAAATCCACAGAGACGAGTTTTTAGAATTTAGTTGGTTTATTAGTTCTAAAATAAAAGTGTAAAAGGTATTGCTAACAAAAAGGAAAAGATAAATAGACAGAAAACATTATACTAGGCAAAGATAAATTAAACTACGTTAACAAACCGAATAAAAACTATAGGTTGCGTCGAATATTCCTTACCCCGAGTTAATTAGTATAAAATGGTTACATGGTCTCACGAGTTATTAAGATTTCATCTAGTTTCGACAGTTAATTAAATCAAGAGTTGTCACACCCCTAAATTCTCATAAAAGTCTAATAAGATTTTTGCGTCAATAAATACCCCAGAAATTACGCACACAATGTCATAAATATGGAGCATATATGATATACCCCGTTAAATCTCCTAGGAGTAATAACTGGGACAACCCAATCGAAATAAACACGTAAAACTCCATCACCATAGCAAAGAAACCAAACAACCCTAGGTGAGTTCAATCCAACACAACCTAGATTAAACTAGCTACGAACCATAATGAACTACATAAATAAAAACAACTAATTAATTAAGCAACACTAATTAAATTAACAATACAAATTAACTAGGCTTGAAAATATTAACTAAGCATGGAAAACTGGGGCACAAAGCATAAATAAGGGAGAAGACAAAGGAATAGTGTCCACTTACATTAATGGGTGTCAAACGACCAAGAAAATGGAGGAGAGGGGACTCCACAAATAAACCCCAATATTATCTCTAACCTAGGTCTAAATTAAGAGAGAAGGAAAAACTAGAGAAAAAACTAGATATCTACAAATAAACACAAATGGGTTCTTTTATACTAAGTTGGGAAAAGGAAAGAAAAGAAAAGAAATAAGCAAAGGAAAAATGGGTCTAAGTTACATATTAAAGAAAAAATAAATAAAAAATAAAAAGAGGAAAAAGAAAATAGAAATGGGCATATAAAACCTCAAATAACATGGTAGCATATAAAATGAAGATTGTCTGATTAACAAGCATAATTATAGGCATTAAAGTACCCGAGGGGGCTAAAATGCATAGGTTCAAGGGTAATAAGTGTTATAACTCGAGACGAATCACACACCCTAACTTAGACATTGCTAGTCCCCAATAATGAAATTCAAAGCAAGAAGAACTATAAGAAAATCAAAAAAATGGGAGATATATACAAAAGAGATAAAAAAAAAAGATAAAAGCCACTTTCGCGGGCGAGCGATTGCATTTAGCGTATGCAATAAGTCGTTAAACACCTAGGTTACCCTAGTGGACGAGTGTCGTCTCGTGAGGGTTTTCAGGAATGAAACCCACAAACATCATATGTTTCCTCAAAATATGCCCAAACCAACATGCGACAAGCCCAACAATAATGAAAAAGATTTCAATATCTTATTAGAAAAGTTAATGAATTCACACAAAAGTCTGTATTATTAACATTATAGAATGAACTTCGTAAAATTGAAACCTTAAAAATGGAAGGGGATCGAGCACATGCAAAATATGATTTGGAAAAAACTTATATAAACCGGATAATAAAAATTAAAGCTTGCATATATCAATCCTCACCGGGCATTACACTCAACAAATGAAATCACTGTGAAAAGGGAGGTAATACACGAGACATGCGATATAAAACGAAAATTTTGCAATCTCAATGAAAGATACCACTCATTAAAGGAGGAAAAATGTATTTTCACAGATTATCAAAACTATTTAAACTTTTAAATTAAATTCACCCTAGGATCACAGAGGACTTTATAGGGTTGTAATGTAGGTTTGGCTCGGGGTACGAAATGAAAGATAAAATATATACAAATTCAAAGTGTTTGGGGATGAAAAACTTGGGATAATGGTAACTTGCGGGCAATTTTAAAATTAGAAACCGACTTCCAAACAAGCATTAAATATAGCAACGGGGAGAGTAAACAAAGCTTATTCGACACTATACACAACTTATACAAATTTCTCTTTCTTTTCTTCTTTTTCTTTTGTTTTCTTTTGTTTTTCTTCTTTCTCTTTTTCGCTATTTTCCCTTCTTTCTTTTCTTTTACTTTTCACACTCTCACATGCCTAAATTGCAACCACAAGACAATAACATCATTCAATCCCAAGTAACATTCCAAACAAAGGTATATAAAGTTATATATATGGTATAAAACTCCAATTTGGAGTTGGTTATGGAATTTTGGGGTTATGAAACAAAAGGCTATATTTTGGCTCAAAGGGGTTAACGAGGGAAAACATATAAGGTGAGGTCAAGGTCAATATGGGTGATATACTAAATATGGCCTATGATCATTTCCTAAAGTTTACACAATTCTCGAGTCAAAAGAACCTTTGAAAATCATGCTCAAGTAATACATTTCAAGAATGAACTCAATTAATGAACGATCAAATGAAAGAATAAAGAGATTATCGACGTATTCAAGGTTTTCAAAGAGGAAAGAATAGTGTATACACTCACAAATGATGAAAGGTACAAAGCTTACTCGGTGTAAGTATATACAATGCAATAAAAGATTACCGAGTTATAAAAATCATAAACCAAATCAATAGAACAAGAAAAGTGCATGTGCCCATGGGATAAAGTTTAATTCATGAAGTTATTCAATATCAATAATTCAGGACTAAAGTCTAATAACTTCTAAAATCGAGAACATGCATCATTAAGTTGTCTATTGGATCGCGCAATTATTAAAATTTATCATCGAAAACAAAGGCAAAATGCCCAAAAAGGAGGGGAAAAAAAAAAGAAAATCTTTTTGAAATTTTTAAATTTTTACAAGAAAATCATTCTTGGAAATAACATATAATCAAATCAAAGAAACTACCAGTGCATGGATAAATATCCCACACCCCCTAACTTAAAACCTCACATTGTCCTCAATGTAAATTAAGAACAAAGTTAAAGAGAGGAAAATAGCGATATTACCCAAAATGGAGCGATCTCGGGAAAGTGAAAGTCCAATGATTCTACAAAACATGTTAGTACCAAGAATAACAAAATAAAGAAATAAAATTAAGGGGCATTTACGTTTAGATCCTATTAGACTTTCTTATATACATTCTAGTCCCATCATGTTTTTCTCTTACATATAAGTCCTATTCCTAATTTTTTGGAACTTTTTTTCCAATTTTACCCTTTTAAAACCAACAATCCGTAACTTCCTTGAGGAAGTTACATAAGTGGTTGAACTTTTTTTTTAATATTCAAATGATCATAACTTTTGATTCACAAATCCGTTTTTCACAAAATTACTATTTTTGAAATCTGCTCGACGAGATCTATCAAACAAGATCCATGAAGGCTATAAAATTTCAAAGAAAAAAATTTACACAAACAGTAAACTTTACTGTATGCACTAGAATATGAAATAGTTTTATATATGCGACATTTTCACAAAAAGACAGTAACATTTACTGTGGTAATACTACACAGTATATATATATATATATATATATATATATATACGGTGGATCCAAACGCTTTTTTTCATAATTACCTTATATTTCAAGGATCGCGCTAGCGGTATCCAATCCTTACCACCATTATTGGAGCTTCAACGACCTTCGTCAGAGCTCCGATTTGGGGTGGGTAAGATTGGCATGTGGTGCCGCTGGCGCGGACCATTGAAAATAAGTGACTTTTGAATAAATGGGCTTTGGATCCACCGAAGTATCATGGGGGGCCGCTGGCGCGGACATTTGAAAATAAGATTGGATAAATGGGATCGGGATCATCTGGAGCGCCAATTTGGGGTGAATAGGGGTGGCACAGAACTTTAAAAATGGGAGCATATTGGATATATATATATATATATATATATATATATATATATATATATATATATATATATATATATATATATATATATATAGTTTGTAAAAATGTCATAGATATTAAACTTTATTGTATACACCTGAAAATGAATTGGTTTTATATTTGTGACATTTTCACAAACAATAACATTTACTGTGATAATATATTTATGAAATAGTTTTATATATATAACATTTTCACAAACAGTAACATTTACTGAGTTTATATATATATATATATATATACACACACACGGTAGATCCAAACCTCTTTTTTTTTAAATTACCATATTTTTAAAGGTTTACGCTAGCAACATTCAATCCCCACCACTACCCACCCCAATTGTCGAAGCTTCAACGACTTTCATCAGAGCTATGATTTAGGTGGGTAGTAGTGGCATAGGGTGCCGCTGGCGCGGACCTCTGAAATTAAGAGAATATTAGATAAATGGAGTTTGGATCCACTGGCACTCCGATTTGGGGTGAGTAGGGGTGACATTGGGTTAGGTTTATATCTAATATTTTTACAAACGTTAACATTTACTGTGTTATAACACATTATATATATATATATATATACGGTGGATCCAAAGCTCTTTTTTCTGATATTGTCTTATTTTTACCGCCACGCGCTAGCGGTATCTAAGCCTAACCACCACCAACCCCAATTATCGGAGCTCCAACAACCTTCATCAGAGTTCTCATTTGGGGTGACATGGAGTGCCGCTGGCGCGAACCTTAGAAAATAAGAGAATATTGGATAAATGGGGTTTGGATACACCGGCACTCCAGTTTGAGGTGAGTAGGGATAGCATGGGATTAGGTTTATATCTGTAATATTTTCACAAATAATAAATGTTACTGTTTATGAAAATGTTACATCGGCATCCCATGCCACCTCAAATCAGAGCTCTGATGAAGGTTGTTGGTGCTCCGATAAAGGGGGTGGGTGGTGGTGGGGATTGGATGCCGCTGGCGCGGACCGTTACAAATAAGATAATATCAGAAAAAGAGGTTTGGATATATATATATATATATATATATATATATATATATATATATATATATATATATATATATATATATATATATATATATATAATGCTTGTGAAAATGTTATAGATATAAACCTAACTCAATGCCACCCCTACTCACCCCAAATCGGAGCTCCGGTGGATCCAAAATCCATTTATCTAACATTCTCTTAATTTCAGAGGTCCGCACCAGCGGCACCCTATGCCACTACTACCAACCCAAACCATAGCTCTGATGAAAGTCGTTGAAGCTCCGACAATGGGGGTGGGTAGTGGTGGGGATTGAATGTCGCTAGCATAAACATTTAAAAATATGGTAATTTTGAAAAAAAATAGTGGTTTGGATCTACCGCGTGTGTGTGTGTGTGTGTGTGTGTGTGTGTGTGTGTGTATATATATATATATTATGTAATATTAACTCAGTAAATGTTTCTGTTTGTGAAAATGTTATATATATATATATATTGTGTAATATTAACTCAGTAAATGTTACTGTTTGTGAAAATGTTATATATATAAAACTATTTCATAAATATATTATCACAGTAAATGTTATTGTTTGTGAAAATGTCACAAATATAAAACTATTTCATTTTCTGGTGTATACAATAAAGTTTAATATCTATGACATTTTTACAAACTATATATATATATATATATATATATACAATATGCTCGTAAATTTTTAAAGTTCTGTGCCACCCCTATTCACCCCAAATTGGCGCTCCAGATGATCCCTATCCCATTGATCCAATCTTATTTTCAAAGGTCCGCGCCAGCGGCACCCCATGATACTCCGGTGGATTCAAAGCCCATTTATTCAAAAGTCTCTTATTTTCAAAGGTCCGCGCCAGCGGCACCACATGCCACCCTTACCCACCCCAAATCGGAGCTCTGACGAAGGTCGTTGAAGCTCCAACAATGGTGGTAAGGATTGGATGCCGTTAGCGCGAACCTTTAAATATAAGGTATTTTTGAAAAAAGAGGGTTTGGATCCCCCGGATGTATATATATATATATATTTACTGTGTAGTATTACCACAGTAAATGTTACTGTCTGTTTGTGAAATGTCACGGATATAAAACTATTTCATATTCTAGTGCATACAGTAAAGTTTACTGTTTGTGTAAATTTTTTTCTTTGAAATTTTATAGTCTTCATGGATCTTGTTTGATAGATCTCGTCGAGAAGATTTCAAAAATAGTAATTTTGCGAAAAACGAATTTGTGAATCAAAAGTTATGATCATTTAAAGATTAAAAAAAAAGTCCAACCACTTATGTAACTTCCTCAAGGAAGTTACGGATGGTTGGTTTTAAAAGAGTAAAATTGTGAAAAAAAATTCTGAAAAGTTGGAATAGGACCTATGGGATTATTAAAAAGTCAATAGGACTTATAAGCTTGTTGACCCAATAAATGGGACCTAGATATAATTACCCCTAAAATTTAACTAATTACGCTAGACTATAAGTAAAAAGAAAAATAAGAAAATAAAATAAAACTAACTATTTACAACCTACACCTACAAAACGATTTGAGTTTGGAGGATAACCGGTGTACCCTCACTTGAAAGCATGCCTCCCAAAAAATTGGAATTCCGTTTGAACAACGGAAGGCATGTGTATGGCGGAAGAAATGAACCATCCCCAATTAACATTTTTGGAGGGAGGATGGGGGATTTGGATCAAACGGGTGACAAATACACATGGGGGCCAAGAAAAATAGAATTATATCCCAAATATTTTGAAGCTGGAATGGGAGGTGGCGCACATGAGGACAAAGATGCCTTCATGGAAGGCGACTCGAGCGAGTACTCCTCATCGGTGAAAAGGTTTGAAACTATAAAGTTTAGAACCGATTCATCAGGTACTAGCATTGGTGTGATAGTATAGAATAAAGATGGGGAGGAAAGAAATTCAATCTTAAAAGATGACTTATGATCGCTTAAAGATTGAATTTCGAAGGAGAAATGATCATTTTTAATGAAACTTTCTTCTTTGGGGGAAGAGAAGAAGTCATGTCATTACAAATGGATACTATATCCATTTCATCCTCACTTTCATTCTCTACTATACTTTGGGCCAAGTCAAGAATGGTTTGTTCCAAACTAGGCACAAAATCCTCATTTGGTTCAAAACATTCCTCGACTTCAAAGGTCTCGGTAGAAAAATCATCATCGGCTTCAAATAATAAATCCAACTCATTTTCCCAACAACGATTTTCTTCTCGATAACGATTTTCAAGTTTTTCATTTTCAAGAATGTGCAACCCCTCGCCAAAAGTCATAAGCCGAGGCGCGGATTCTTGATAATGAAAAGTTTGGAAATTATCCTAGTAACAACTATCAAAATTATTATTATAAGAATTTTGAAAGCTATTTCAATTTGTTTCAAATTTCTTATCATAAGGATCTTGAGGCCCAACATCCGAATAATTATTCCCAAAATTTCCATAACCCATAATTTGACTTTCGTTATTCTCACCCAAAGATATTTTAGAATTTGAAATTTTTTGGGCCTCTAAGTATTGACCAAAAGTCATAGGGGTACGAGAATTTTGAGAATTATCATTACGACTACCGAAAAAATGGAATAAGGCATGCTTACTCCAAAAATAGCTCAAGAAAGAAAATTTCACAAAGAATGATGTGCGGCTGAAAAAATTCAAGCGTTTATTGGCGCTCAAATGTATAAGTCCTGCAAAAATTTAAAAAAAAAATACAAATAGAAAGAAAATACTACAAAATACTAAATCAAATAAATTCTAAAGCAACTCATCCCCGACAACGGTGCCATTTTAATTGAGGGTGAAAAGTAGCGCGTGTCAAGACGCTTATCGTTGTTTTCGATTCGCCACCTCAATACAAAAACCTAAACAATGACTACACTCTTCTAAGGGAGTATAGCGGCCACTCCGGGTATCGAATCCACAAAGACGAGTTGCTAGAATTTAATTGGTGTATTACTTCTAAAATAAAAGTGTAAAAGGTATTGCTAACAAAAAGGAAAAGATAAATAAAGAGAAAAGATTATACTAGTCAAAGGTAAATTAAACTACGTTAGCAAAATGAATAAAAACTATAGGTTGGGTCGAATATCCCTCAGCCTGAGTTAATTAGTATAAAATGGTTACGTAGGCTCACGAGTTATTAATATTGCGTCTCATTTCGACAATTAATTAAATCAATAGTTGTCACACCCCTAAATTCCTATAAAAGTCTAATAAGATTTTTGCATCAACAAATACCCCGTACGCACGCAATGTTGTGAATATGGAGCATACATGGTATACCCCGTTAAATCTCCTAGGCGTAATAACTAGGACAACCCAATCGAAATAAACACGTAAAACTCCATCACCATAACAAAGCAACCAAACAATCCTAAGTGAGTTAAATCCAACACAACCTATATTAAACTAGCCACTAACCATAATGAACTGCATAAATAAATCACAACTAATTAATTAAGCAACACTAATTAAATTAACACTACAAATTAACTGGGCTTGAAAATAATAACTAAGCATGGAAAACTAGGGCACAAAGCATAAATAAGGGAGAAGACAAAGGAATAGTGTCCACTTACATTAATGGGTGTCAAACCACCAAGAAAATGGAGGAGAGGGGTACTCCACAAATAAACCCCAATATAATCTCTAACCTAGGTCTAAATTAAGAGAGAAGGAAAAAATAGAGAGAAAACTAGATATCTACAAATAAACACAAAAGGGTTCTTTTATAATAAGTTGGGAAAAGGAAATAAAAGAAAAGAAATAAGAAAAGGAAAAATGGGATTAAGTTACATATTAAAGAAAAAAGAAAAAAAATAGAAATGGGGCTAGAGATATCTCGGCCAAAAGAGGACCGATCGATCACAGCTTGGTTCGGTCGACCGCGTAAACACTAAAGGAGTACACTGTCTAACAACAACAGCAAAAACCAAAAACCCGGTCGATCGGTGGGCCAGTGTCGATCGACCGGCGCTGCCAGTCAAGCCCAACTCACAGCAACAAGTTTCTTTGCACAATGGCACACAAACCCACTTCGCACAACCAACCCCCAAAACCTCCATTTACAAAAACCAACCCATGGCAATTCTCATCAAGCCGAAACCACCATTTCTTTCATATGTTTGCTGCAAAAGTGAAAGAGAAAAGGACATGGAGGGAATTATAAGAATTGTTAGTATATAAATAAAATAATAATAAAATATAATCTTATATTTCTTCCCCAATTAAAGGTTCGTGTTTTCTTCGTTCGGACTTCGATTTGTGCACTGTTCGCAGCCACATGAAGCTTGACCCGAGACCTACAACTTTCGTGAATGCTTCGGACAAAACTCTTGAAGTGTGAAATTAACGAAATGCCCCTGAACGTGCGAACTTTGACGAATCTTTATCAGAACGCGCCGAAACTTCACACTTAGCACCATAACACCTACAAAAGCTCAATAATACCTCAAATAACATGTTAGCATATAAAACTGAGGCTATTTGATTAATGAGCATAATTATAGGCATTAAAGTACCCGAGGGGGCTAAAATGCATAGGTTCAAGGGTAATAAGTCTATAATTCCGGACAAATCAAATACCTATAGTATACTAAATAAATATTGGTGATCGAGGTAGGATTTTGATCCAATATAGATGACTAGTATTGGTGATTGAGGTATGATTCCGAGCCAATATAGATATGATTAATATTGGTGATCGAGGTATCATTCTGAGCCAATATAATCAATAACTACTGGTGATCGAGGTATGATTCTGAGCCAGGATATATAAATCACCACTGGTGCTCGAGGTAGGATTACGAGCCAATAATCCCTAACGTGTGATACGGGGTTGTGATTATAAAGTATGCAAATATAGTATATATTGTGGGTGAAAGATATACTTTATGATTATTCTACTTATGAGTGATAGTAGACTAGAAGATGTTATATACATATATATCTGAAAAGAAAATTAAGTAGAGAAACTTAATTAATGGATTAAAGATATATTGTGAATATCTAAGAAAAAAATTAAGTAGTGAGACTTAATTATAAAGATTGAAATATAACATATGTGAAATGTTACATGAGAAATAATTAACATATGAGTGATGTTAATAAATTAATGTACTGTATGGGCAGTACGGAAACTTAGACGTGTAAGTAAGTTCAGTTTAATACTTTAGTCTAGTTAGCTTGGTGGGATAAGTATAGAACGTTAGGCGTGCACTATAGACAAAAGGTGAGGAAACTCAAGAGAGTGTACGCGAACTTAACATGTGTAATAAATAACCGAATTTTATTGTAATAAACGCTTGTTAAATATTTTCAAAACATTTTGAGTACTAACCCTTGCTATCAAAATATTTTCAAAACCTTTTAAGTTTTCAGCCATAGGGGCGCCAGGCTTTAAGTCTCCATTACAGGGACTCGGAGTTGTAGCATTGTGGATGCTGACAGGATTTGAGTAGATAATTTTTCCTTGCAGATTTAGTGTACGATCTCATTTTACATTTCCATGTATGAAAATGTTGTCCGTTGATAGTTTTTCAGTCATTCAATTCTTTTGTTATTATGGAGTATTTGGTTTTGGACTTTAGCCAATGGTTTATTCGGCAAAAATTTATTCATTTATATATTTTGATGGTTGAACTTTAGTATATTGTGAATGTTTAATTTAGATTTTTTCTTTGTTCATTTATCTAATTTAAAGAAAGATTAAATTTGGCACGAGTCTAATTTCACTTAGGTGGTTAGTAAATAAAAAAAAAGTTTTCGACAGTGATGCTAATAATGAACCATATGAGCATACTATTTTAATTGAATAAAGGCTTGATCAACTGATGGTTAATTAGGTGAGGTGTCACAGTATATACACCCTTGTGATAACACTAGTAAATATAAACATCAATTAAAATCGTAATATTTTATAAAAAAAAATCACATGATATCATTCGCAATTTTAAAGGCTTATGAAAATAAATGAGGTGATCAAAATGGTCATTGTATAATGTCACCTAATTGTACAGTGGAGCTTCAGGCTCATAATAAAGTGTAATTCTGCAACATAAATATTGTAATGTATAACCTCGTGAAAAATAAAATGATTGTTTGCTAGTGTAAGCTTCTAACTTCCAACACAAGAAGTAATGCAAAATTACTTTGCATATGCTATTTCAATATGTTACCCATATATTCTTATGCCCATAAAACGAAGAGAATTTCTTCAGGAATTTCTTTCATACAACTCATCGCATATGAATGGGTGGGTACCATATAACATCACATAGGCTCTTCTGCATCCTTAGGTTCAACTATGGTTGAAACCTTTACCGTATTACATATCAAATACGAAAAAACTTCTGGCCTTTCAGAATAGTGTGAGTTTTTCATTATCTGTAGACAAATATCATTATATGATGACCGTTCACGATTGCCACTTTTAAGAGTTAAGATTGATTGTGAAGTGTGTTAAATGGGTCCACATACAATAATATATTTTACGATCATGATTTTGGTGACCAAACTTTAAGAAATGGAAGTATTTGAAAAAATATCTTATCAAATAATTATGAGATATTAAAAAATGGGTTGGATTACATTAGATTTATGTTTTGTGTAACAACAAATCTTATGAATACTTAATAATCTCAAAAGAATTTCATATTTTAGGATATAACTCGTTTATGAAAAATAATCCAAATAAATATGTCTAAAAACTATGCATTTTGATGACTTGGATCATCACAAATCAGAGTTTAATCATTATTCTTTAGGGAAAAAATAAACTTAACTATAAGGATATCACATTAGGATATATATATTTAAACGAGAAAAAATTGACCAATTAAAGCTTTAAAACTTTGGGTTCATAACTTATGAACCAAAATTTCATATTCTCATCAAATGTCAGAGACTTCAGGCTCGAAAATAAGAAACTGTAGGTTTCTAATATAGAACTAGGGAATAGACCTCTAGGTTCTGCCAAAACCTTGGGCTTAGCCTAATATTGATTTTTTTTCAATACTACGTGATAAATAAAATAAACAGTTGAGGAGACGTTATGGATCACTAAATAATTATGACTAATGCTCCATATAAAAAGTAATTAGAATCTTCCAAACAAGTGGACAAAAAAAAATATATATATATATATATATATATATATATATATAGAGAGAGAGAGAGAGGCAGGCTCCTGTGCACACTAAGTTTGCACACTAACTTTGCACATTACCTTTTAAAAGTGGTAAAAAAATATTTTTGAGTTGATTTTTTTTGTGTGATATTTAAACATTTCAAGGAACCCATATAAAAAAAATCAGCTCAAAAAAACTTTTTTTGCTATTTTTAAAAAATCGGTCAAACTTTCGCAGTTTTTAAGCCCTTTAAAAACTGCGAAAGTTTGACCGATTTTTTAAAAATAGCAAAAAAAGTTTTTTTGAGCTAATTTTTTTTATGTGAGTCCGTTGAAATGTTAAAATATCACATAAAAAAATTGGTGTGCGCCAGCACTAAGTTTGCACACTTTTAAAAGGTAATGTGCAAAGTTAGTGTGCAAACTTAGTGTGCACAGGAGCCTGCCTCTATATATATATATATATATATATATATCAACTCTGACAGATAATAGTCCAACTTATTTTATTTTTGTTTAAAGAATTGGTATTTTTTTTTTCTTCATATTCTTTACACATTCCCAAGACTCCAATGTATAGTAAATTATTGGAAGTGAAAAGTAGTTAAAAATATCAATAAAAGGTAATTTAATACTTAGAAGAACCGAAAGGTCAATAGACGAAGCTTTTATGGTGAAACCATTAACAGGATAGTGAAAGGGACCATTAATTATTAAAAGAGTATTTAAAATGGTATTTCATTTAATAAATAAAATGAAAAGTCAAGAAGTTAAAAATATATGTTTTAATATCCAATTTCTTTTGAATCTAATTTCAATAAAAATAATATATTTGGAGATTCGGGCCCAAATTATAAATAATTTTTAATATCCATATCCTATGATATAAATAGTTAAAAACATAGCGTTTTGATTTAAGGTATATTTTGTTGGAGCTTAAGGTCCAAATATTTTTAAATGACATGAGAGCTTCGAGCCTAATATTATATATAGTTGTAAGCACGTTATTTTCTTATCATGTTTACATTATTGTATGTCGTATACCGCTACAACCGTCGAAAACTTATTCAAGTTCAATCATGCATCAAGACGGATCTAAATATCAACGTTCTTCAAAAAAGATGTTTCCGCTTAAGTACCTTAATGGTTCATTATAAGTGTTGGGATAATTTTTCTAAAATATTTTCAAACACTCGAGGCGTTGTTTTCCGTCAAAGAATTTTTTTCTAAGTGTTATTTATTTTCTATGCTAGTCGTTCGAGTGATAGAGGTCTGTTGTTCAAGCGACATTGGTCGGTCCTGCGGAGTCTCGTTGAAGAGAATTCACAACTCGTTTGAGCGACATCCCTATTTCATTCGAGAGATCTTCCGAGTTAAGTTTTTTTATATAAAGCGTGTTAAACCACTCCGTTTTCGTTAAGAAGTTTCGACTTTTTTCATTCTGCACAAACTGCAAACCAACAAAATACTTTGTCTTCTTCATTTAAGGGTTTAATCCTTTTTGTTTTCAATTCACAAAAATCCCATATGCTTTAGTGAATTGTTTTGAAGCCCACGATTCAACTGTGGTGAAGTTATTTATTTGTGGAGTGTTATCTCTACGGCAGACTACGACTGCGTGTCAATTGGGAGTGCTCGAGGGTGTTTCTGGCTGATTGGGACTACGTGTTCTTATGGACTGATGCGGTTGATCCATTGTTAAGTCTAGACTACGCACCTATGTGAGTATCTGCTACATATTCATTGTAGATTTTTTTTTTAATCATTCTGATTATTATTAGTGAAATAAAAGGTTTTTCCCTTCGGGAATTTTTCCTGAAATCTGTGAGTTAGCAATTTTATTTGTGATGGTTTGACACACACACACACACACGCGCGCGTAGTTGCATGTTTAGGGGCTCAATTAATTTGGTTTGAAAATTGACGCTGAAATTTTCTGATATTGATTTTTTTTCAAATCTATTTTTTGAAAAAATCGCAATTTTTTCGATGGAGCACTTATGTAATCGGATGCCCCTCTTTAATGACACGACTCAGAGTTTTGATGATTTAAATAGTTTGAATTTAACGTTTGCAAAAACAATTGATTTTTTGGAAAAAGAAGATTCTCATTTTGAATCCGCTATAGATCTTTTGCAAATGGTTCAAAATCAAAGAGAGTTTTATCGTGAGAAATTTGTTTCTTTGGACCATGACTTTAATGATTTAAAATTGTCCAACAACGAGAGTGATGATAAAGTCCTATGTTTAAAAAAAGAATTGGAGGACCTTAAAAATTCTAGTGTTCGTATTCCTGCCATAGAAGATAAAAATATTTTAATCGATGAGTTTGTGGCACGTGAGGAGACTCTTAGGGATAAGTGTGCGTATTTTAAGGAAGAACGTGATAACCTTCTAGAAATAATTGAAAATTTAGAGAATGAGTTTCTAAAATTGGAAGAGTCTAATTCTTTGCTTGAGTCAAAAATTTTGGAGATGAAAAATTATTTGATAGACTCGAGTAGTGTTGGTAGCAATGGTAGTGACTCGTCGTGTTCTCATGTTTCGAGTGTTAAAGTTAAGACCATTATTTGTTTTAAGGGGTCAATAAATCCCAAGCACGTTAGAAAAGGTCAACCCATAGGTGTCGTTCCACCCATTTTCACATGTTCACACTATGGTAGGAAAGGTCACCTTAAGCGTTTTTGTTTTGATCTTCGAAGAAGTCCTAAGAAGTTGAAGTCTAGTGTTACTTGGTTAACAAAACCCCCATGCATCATTGCACACCTATTTGGGTTAGGAAATTATTTTAGAGCCACTAGATGTTAGACTAGTTGATTCTCAGTTGCTTGCACATGATTCTTCTCTTGATATATCTTATAGATGATTGTGTTTGCATGGTTTATTTACCATACGCTAGTTGTGATTCATTTTATATTCTTGCTAGTGTTATGACTTGTATACTTATTGTATTAGATTTTTGTTTGAAGAAAAATTTTGGAAAAATACAAAAAGCTTTTATTTTGATAATTTTTTTGGAAAAAGACAAAAAGTTTTTTGTATTTTATTTTGCACCATATATGAATGGACATTTAGGATGGTCGAGTCACAACTTCATTCCATATCCATGTGACTGTTTGATAGTGTTTTTATATGCGACATCATTTCATTTTTGTGCTTTACAATGTTTGGAGTCATAGAGATGTGATTGGTTATTACTACCTACATGTTTGACTCATGAGTTCCTTTAATGCACTCTTGCAAGGATTTGTTTGACTATTGTTCTTGTCTATCACATGTTGGTCGATGTGTTTTTATCTCAATTCTGTCTTTAAAAAAAATCAAATGCGATAAAACTTGACAATGAAAGTAGTGCATATAAGAACCGTTGTCGTGAGTTTGTGTGAATTATTTAAAAAATGGGGAAGGGCTACGAAAGGTACTCATTTATCCTTTTCGATTAAGACATTATTTGAATCGGACCTAAAAAAGTGTGGCACGATAAATACTTGCCAAGGTCCAAAGAGGTTGAAAAGTGCTCAAAAAAATTTAAAGGCAATAAAAAGAAAATATGCCAATAGTGGGCCAATTTATTTTGTTTCATCACCCCAAAAGAAAAAATAAAAAGCATTATTATTTATGAGGGAGTTTGGATGAATATAAACGAGTTTTCACGACCTTTAAAAGTCATGAAAAAGCATTACATAGTTTTAGACGTTATTGGTGTGAAAATCATGTCTGACTTTGATTTGTCGATTTGATTAAGACGTTGTCATCTAAATTCACATTTTTAACATCTAAGGACGATTTTTAGATTCATTCACTGGGAGTACACATATTCATCATCCACATATGTTATGCACGATTGCATTGATTTTCCTATCGAATTGTTCATACCCATTCATTATGTTTCCATGATTTGGTTATCTTAATGTAAATTCATGGTGTCTGATTTTGAGTATCTCTTGATGATCATATATATATATATATATATATATATATATAACATTAAGGCATGAAAAAGAAATTTCACTCGGGGATAAATTTTGAGGATGAGGTCAACTAGAATTAGATCTCAAGTGTAGGGTAGATCAACACTTTGATCTATAATATACGGTTAATTACGAAAAACTTATTGGCTATTAGATTACCATAATTTGATGGATCAACACTACATTTCTTATTTTTAATTAGGTGAATATTCAATCAACACGGAGCTGGCAAACCAACATAAATAGTTAAAAATGTTGATTGATGATTGAAATGTAATGATTGGTGTCCAATAATCCCTTACACTCAGCATGAGTTAATTGACATTGAGGTCCTAGATTGACACTAAAAATACCAAATATCTACTAAGGATATCTGATGAAGTGTAATGATTGGGCGCTAGTTAGTATTATCACTCATTATGAAGATTTCACTGACAACGAGGTGGCATTGAACTAAGAGCACTAGTGATAACCTAGATTTGACAATTAAAATGTAATAATTGGATCAGAAAGGCTCTATCACTCATGATGTGATCGTCATGGAGTTTAACGTATCAAAAATAGGACAAGAGATATAACTATGGATTGATCGTTAGAGGTGAATTACATTGTTATCTAACTGTAAATCCTATGGTTTAAACCAATGGTAATCGTTAGGGTTAAATTACATGGTTATCTAATTGTAAATCCTATGGTTTCAACCAATGGTATTCTATTAATTGTGATAAAAACATTATATTTAATTAATATTATATAACATTGGTGTTAGATTAAGAAATGTGTATATCATATCGAAACTTGACATAATATCACAAGCTTACGCCCAAGAAAAATTTCAAGATTAGGACATCAGGTTTGAAGAAAAAACTCAAAGCCTTTTCTAAGTTGAAATATTAAGAAAAGATCAAAACCGTTTGATTCAATCTTAACCGGATAAATGCTTGTGCATGATCATTCCATTAACAAAAAGTAATTTGTTTACTTCTCCCCTAAATAGAAGACATAACTCCTACACTTTTTAAACAATTATACTAATCCCCGAATCGTAACGAAAGTCTAACACCATTAACTATGTTCAATAATTGATAATTATATTTTTAATGACAAAATACCCTCACTTTCTTCTACCATTATCCTTCTTCCTAAGCTAACCCAAACCCTAATTTTGAGACAATAATGTCAACTTTCTGATTAAATGAAATTCAATCCCAATAAGCCAATGAAATTGTAGCTCTACATCTGAGTAAATCAAATTGTATGGGGCCTTTGAATAACAAATAAGTAGGTTCCATCCCAAGTTGTTTGAATATGCTCGCTTACAGCTTCTGATTATTAGCGATTATTTGAAACTAATTAAGTGCAAGATTGTTTGAGTTCAAAAGATATTTAAACCATAATAAACAATAACCAAATCATAGTTGGAATTTCATAGGGAAAATGATGAGTTTAAATCATTCCAAATTGGGTTACACCAATGAGATGAACAAATGGATATGGCTTCAAATTATTATGACCTAAGTTTGTTTCAAACCGAAAAGGTGTTCAAATTAATCTCGATTTGAATTATTTTGATATGGGTTCACATCGATTTTGATTCAAACAGAATCGATTGTGTTAGTGGATGATGATTAGTGACATGTGGTGGTTTGGGGGAAAGTTAACATTCCCACTTTATTTTTCCTACAACAAATTACAAATTTCTAATGTGTTTTTATGGTATTGATTTTTACTAATCGTACATTTATACTCATATATCCCATATTGGTTTGATTTTTTTAAGTTAGTTTCATTATATGTTGTGTTGTGTGAAATTTGAAAGAAATTAGGGTTATGATTGCAAAGAAGAAGATGAACGGTATTTTGGACATTCATAAGAATGTTGATCCTTATCCACGTGTCGTGGACTATTTTATCTCACAAGACCCATCCTTTAAGAATCGACGAATGACACCAAGTATAATGAAAGGAAAATCCATTGTTTCATGGTGTATGATAGAATGAATGAACCTACCAACTTCGTAACCAAAATCTTGAGAACGGGGACGAGGAAAAGGAAAATAAAAAACTTCCAAATGAACAAGATAGTATATAGGGTCAAGGTTATGCCAAAGAAAGATACAGTCTCCCCCATGATATTTAGCGATGAGAAAGAAAAGTAGCGAGTTTATCGGCACGAAGGCCACATGTAATACCCCCTATTTTCCACACCTAGTTGATCAGACCGAATGAAAAATACAGGGTGTGATAAATAATTTATATCATTATCAACATCACCATCAATATAATAATAAATAAAAAAACATCCTCAATATAAAACTTAATAAAGGATGAGAATAAGAATAATTGAACTGATATAAAACTGAAACTCATATAAATCTGAATCCACAATGATAAAAATCTCTTTTATACAAATGTCTCAAGTGAAATAAAATAAATACAACAATAACCACTTCTGATCAAAACTCCTAAATACAAGTGACTACTACAATGGGATAGTAACTCCTACTCTAAGGAAGACAAGTCGAACCTCCATAAACTAAAAGTCTGACTGCTCAACCATGCCATTCATAATAATAATAAGAAGAAGAATAATAATAATAATAATAATAATAATAATAATAATAATAATAATAATAATAATAATAATAATAATAATAATAATAATAATAATAATAATAATAATAATAATAATAATAATAATAATAATAATAATAATAATAATAATAATAATAATAATAATAATAATAATAATAATACATGTGGGGGGGAAAGATTTATAGATTTGGGTCAGTGTCCTAAAGTTGTAAGAAATGTTTTACAGTATCAAAACGGTAACAACCGTGTGACTCATTTATGACAAACATGATATCCAGCGACACTCACATACAAGAGATATCTCACCCCTCATCATAATTGAAATACTACACGAGTGTCCCAAACTAAGGCAAAATCAATACCATGAAGTCTTTATCGCCATACGAACAAGTACTATCACGTAAAAAAATACTAGCACGGAATGCAAGTAACTACTCATGTAGAACACACCTTAATACCCATATCGTAGACACCCTATCATTGTACCCCTATAAGCACCTCTTTATTACCCTAGCACTCATTCATTCATCGTAAAACCTAGGTCATACTTAGAATACTGATCTAGAGGCCACCGAGCACTCTCGAACCACGTTTTACTTCGATCAACTCTCCAGCTTGAGCGAAGCTCAATGAATCCCTGAAGGGCTCTGAATCCCCTTTCCAGTGATAAACCCCGTGCACAAATCAGCCTTATGGTACGGACGAATGACCCATTTTTCTTCGAAGGGTCACCGAGAGCTTTTGAGCCCCATTTGGCCTTGGTGAACTCTCCAACTGAATGAAGCTGAATGAAATCTCAAAGGTCACTAAATACTCTTTTCATTGGATCATCCCATGCACGAATCGGCCTTATGGTTCGGACGAACTATCCGTTTTCCTTCGAAAACTTCTTATCTAGTGACCAGTGGGCACTTCGGGCCCTATTTGACCTTATTCAACTCCTAGACCCGGGAGCATCTTAATGGATTCTTGAAGGTCTCTGAATACTCTTTCCAATGATCTGCACTGTGCGTGATTATGACTTACGGTTTGCATTTTACGCCCGTTTTTCCTAAAAAACTGTTCTGAACTGCTAAATGGCACCCCAGGGACCCTGCCTATCGACAATGTGCCTGAGGTACTATGTCGATAGGCAGGTCCAGACCCCTTTGATCGGAAGTCCACTAGGACCTATGAATAGAGGTCATGACCTCACTTTGAAAGGCACCCCGAAATACCCCTTTCAGCTACTCAGAAAATACTCTCTCGAATTCAGAGTTGTTCCCTTTCCGAAAAAACCCAGTTTCCAACATTCCATTCCATCACTTTCTTAGCTCACTTGGTAAATTCCCCCACCTCTCCATACCATTTTCGTACCATTGTAAGATCATCATATCTACATCCAAGATCAATATTAAGCATTCATAAGGAGGTCCAATTCTCTATCCTTTTCTCTAATTCTCTCATTTTAGTATAATTTTCTTTATTTTTACTTAGCATTTTGTTTTGTTACATCACATTTATTAATCTCAAACCTTTATTAGAAGTATTTACACATACTCTATTTTCATAAAAAAACAAAAATAAGAAAATGAGGGTTTATCTATAATTTCAAAAGAGGAATTCTCAGCTCACATTCTCACTCTTAAAACACATTTTCTCTACACACACAGAAGAGAAATCCTCCGTTTCGATTTATGGATTAAATTCCACCCTATGTTATCTTCAAACTATGTGGCATTTGATGCCCTTTGGGCTACGTAAGCGTCTTGGACTAATCTCGAGATTTGAGTCCTCCTTTATGCATGTTTATATGTTTCCCTTTTATCATATATATATATATATATATATATATATATTCTTTATGAGTTCATATTCTTACACGCTTGTGTTTGGTCCGACATATACATTCGCACCTCCATAGCGACTTGTGATTCGGTAAACACTCATATTACATTTAAAATTCTTATTTTCGGGAACACTCCTAAGGATAATTCATTCCGATGTTTTTCATGACACGGGTTGAATAATTCCATTCTTCACATTTATAATGCACATAAATGCATACTTCATGGAGTCTAACAGGAGAAGATTAACACATGCCCATGAGAGACCGAAAGGGCAGGATGGGTGCCTAACACCTTCCCATTCTGTAACTTATTCCCTGTACCTTTGAACTATTTGGTTTCGCAAGCATCAGTATTGTCCTTGGTGTTGTTCTCTCGAGATAGCGACATTTCTTTAGTCTGTTTTGTGCAAAATAGGTTGGAAACTTTGTCTTTACACCTTCACATGTGCGCCAGAAGGAATTCGAAAAGGGAGGCCCCGGGATGGCCACAGTGGTGACTCTGCTCAGGAATGTTTTTAAGAGTACTAGAATTTATTTGTACATGGGTTTTATTCTTTTCTACATGTATGCAAATGCTCCTACGTGTATGTTCCCTTTACTCCGCTATTTACTTGTGTGCGTGTGTATACATACATACATACATACATACATACATACATACATATATATATTATGTTCCCTTATCATGTATATGTCACTTTTCACTCACTTATACACTTCAAACACTTTTATATACTCTTCATGTTCACTTCACATACTTACACTTGTGTATAGTTTCACTTTTACTCACATGCTCCACACACTACTCAGATTATCCATGCTTAGGCTTCACTAGCACACACCCACACTTGTATATATTTCCATGTTCACTTACACATCTTACACACTACTTGGAATTGATCCATGTATGGACTCATTACCACACACTCACTTGGAATTGATCCATGTATGGACTCACTACCACACACTCACTTGTAAATATTCACATGTCACGCACTCACATATATATCCCCATCACCATACATAGTATAGTCTCCATGCTTCATGCTAGATTTAATTTTCATGATACTTGTATATTCTCCCTCATTAGTGTAGTACTCCCTTTACTAGGCATACAAATAAAAAACCTCTCTTCCTAAGATACTAATTAAGACACGTGCATTTTTACACACTGCATCACTAAGAGAATGGAAATATTGACAAAATTTTGTACCATACTTGGAGGTCACTTCATGATGGATGTTGATCCTACAAGGGCGTAGTTAACCTAAGCGGTACGACTCTCACCTTTTTACCTTTGACATATATCGAACGGTTCCCCCCGTGTCGCACCACTTGATCGAACTCATGACGAGAGGTATATAGTAGGGAACTCATTCACGCATGTCGAGTATATTATAAGGCAATTCACGTACACTTGGTATATCATATGGCTTGTCCACATGTACTGATGAATGATTGCCCTTTTAGGTAAGAGGTATATTGTGAAAGTCACACCAAGGGGGGAACCCTTACATTAACCCAACAAGTGCATAAACCTTATATAGGCGTCAAACCTAGGGAACTCATATTTAGTTTATCAGTTACCATGCAAAACTCTGTCGAAATTCGAGTCGGCATACCTCCCGAATTTTTCCACAATTTTGCCTGTTTTAAAACAGGACCCTGTTCGAGAACCTGAAAACAACTTAAGTCGTGTCTTATACTTTTAAAACCTATTTTCCCATGCTCCGGTCCAATCCGATAATTTTTTTGCATTTAGGCAAACCAAATACTAGTGAAAACCTAATAATAATAATCCTGCTGAGATTTCTCTCCTTTTTCTCTCCTTTTTCAAAAACCAAAAATACCAAAACATTTCTTCCTCCTTTTCTCAAAAATACCAAAAAATTCTCCCTCCTTATTTCAAAAATAAATTTAAATGCTTGATTTTGGCCTGGCTCCCTATTGGCTTCGATCTTCCGTCAAAATGCCCTAAAGCTTCGTCACTTCTTCTACTACTTCATCCAAGTTTAGGATCTACCTTCACAAGCTCTTCATGGAGAACACTGACGAAGCATCGAATGTGCAACCCGATCGGATGGTCCTCCTAGCCCAACTCAGCGCCAAGATTAACAACCTTCAAATCGAGGTCCAAGAAATGTAGTGATACCGTGCCCAAATTCCTGAAAGACCTGAGGTTCTCTTTCCTCGTGCTATAGGTCCACCTGCTCCAGAGCCTATATGGGTCACATAAGAGTGCCAGTATGTTTCATACTCCTCGCCAGCAAATAGGACACCACTTGTTCAACTTCTTATTTCGAACCTTACCCAACCAATGGCTAATCTGCCAATACCCATGGCTTCCAAATAATAGGAGTTAAACAAGGTCAAGGAAGACCTCAAACTACTGTCAAAGAAGTTCGACCATGTTATGATATCCGAGAACTACATGGATTACACATATATGTCTCTTTATCCCAAAGCCAGACTGCCGAAGAAGTTCAAGATTCCATACATTGAGAAGTTCGGGGGTAGCAAGCCCCTAATTGTCTGCCTTCGAAGCTATCACCAAGCCATGACCCTTCTTGGTGCCTCCAAAGAAAAAATGGTACAAATATTTAAGTAAACCTTGAAAGAAAGTTCCCTCTAATGGTTCTTATCTCTTGCAGAATGCAAAATTCATAGTTGGAAAGATATGGCCCGAGAATGCATGTCTTAGTACAAGTACAACGAAGAATTAGAGGTATGCGTTGAGACTTGTAACTGCTTAAGCAAAACTTTGATGAATCAGTCAGTAGCTTTATTGGAAGGTGGAGAGAGAAAGCTGCCACTATGACCAACAGGCCCACCGAGGAGGAACAAGTCAATATTGTAAAGAAGAATTTCTAGCCCCGTATTCAAGAATCTATGGGAGGATAGTATTACCCGCACTTTCAAGCCCTTCGAGAGGTTATTATGGAAATCGAGGAAGGTGTCACCAAAGTGGAATTTGAACAAAAAAAGGTGACCAAACAGTTCACCCCCTAAAAGTACGAGAAGCCTGCTAGTGCTACAGTCATCAATAACATATTTCAACCTGCTACCTCTTGGGCACTAGAAAATTGCCCCAAGTCAGCTAGACAAGAGTACACCGAGCTCCATGATCCCCTGTCCAAAGTTTACCAGGCCCTATTAATTCAAAATCTGATCAAACCATTGGAAACCCCATCCATTACCAAATTCGCTCCCTCAAAACTTCAAACTTAATGCCCACTCCGAATTTCACCAATCCACAAGTCATACCACTGACCAATGTTTCCACCTCAAAAATGTGATCCCAAGCCTAATTGATGAGGATATTATTACCCCACCAGCCAATCCCAAACCTAATACCACTCACAAACCTCTTCCAACACATGGAACTGGGACAAATGCCATCTTCTTATAAAGTGACCCAACGTTTTACCCTTTTACTCAAATTATGCTCATTAAAGCGCCCATCATCCCCACATTCTCACCTAAACCTCTCAAAGTTTGCCCATATTTTCTTTTATACCCTACATGCTTCGTTAATCAAGCTCTGTCACTCCTTACAAGGGCCTATATTTCCATCCGTACCCGATCTGAGGGGGGGGCATGGAGCTACCTGCTGTGTTGAACCAACTCTTAGAGTTTGGGCTGAAATTGCTCACTGAGATGTCCGTCGATTACCAGAATTCAACGGCTTGTTCATAGAAGCCCGAAAGTTGGCTCGAGAATCAGGAAAAATGCATAGTGACTGTTGAAGAAGTCAGTCTAGATGATGTGGTACAGACTATAGCCGATATGTTTTGCCAGACAAAAATATTCTACAGCATCTCTGAGTTGCTCAACCTTCACTTCTGCATTTCCCTGATGAGTGGGAAGACTTATAGTATGAAGTTGTTAAGGTTATAGAGTGTATTGATTATTCTTTTTAAAAATTCATAGTCTCCATCGGATAGGGGGATAAATTTGACAGCCCAGATGATGAGTCAAATCATGAAGAATCCAGTCCAGTTGCCAACTTGTGTATAATGATCTCCTTTAAGCATTAGTTAGGGGACATCAACTAAGTGTCCATTTAGCCCAACATAGATCAAGCCATGGGGTTCTTATTCTTCCCCGCCTCAGTAACCCACATGACCTGATCAGGGCGGTACTATAAGGATCCGACTCCTCGTGAAATCAGAAAAAACAAAGGAAAGGGAATGACCGAAGAACTTCCAATACCAGAAATGACCATTGAGGAAAGCAAATTCCTCAATTAGCTCAAGAAGACCTATGCTAATATCACCCAATAGGGACTTTTCATATCCTCTTAGCTACATCAATATGACTTTATAAAACTCCTCACGGGACCCAAAATCTCTCCCTCAACTACTCCTGAAGAAGCCGTGAATATTATTGGGTCCTTGACCTCTTATAGACTCCTCTCCTTTTTCGAAGAAAAAATACCGAAGTTCGGCCCTAATCATAATTATGCTCTCAACATCTCTATCTAAGTTTTGAGAAAGATGGTCCCACTATCATTTGCCAACATTGGATCTGATCTCAATGTCTGTTCGCTCAGAACCTTGACTAATTGTGATAGAAATTCAATGATCTCACTCCTACATTTACTATCGTGCGCGCTTATGAAAACACTCATCAAGAAGTAATGGTTTCTATTAAACTCACACTAGGGATTGGACCTATTAACCCTCTGCCAGAGTTCCATGTCATTGACATACTTTCTTATGTCAACCTACTCCTTGTTAGCCCTTGGCTCCACAGCATCCGAGGAGTATCCTCTTCTCTCCATCAGACACCGAAGTTCTTTGCCAAAGGTCAAGTTATCACTGTTTCGGGGGATGCTGATAGTGTAAACAATGCAAGTACCAGCAACCTAGTATTGGAAATTCAGTATGGGACCAATGATATGCTCCTCTTCGATTTCAGAAGTCATTCATTCCCTGTCACAGTAGGGAATAACTTTAAAGACCATGTCCAGAACACCACCCTCATGGAAATGTGAATGTGATTTAGATGTTTAAAAACATGCACTTCATGCCTAGAATGGGACTATGATAACGCCAGTTTGGAATCCTTGAGCCCATAGTCTTGAAAGAGGCCTTTCCCCCATATGCCATGGGTTACCAGCCTTCACCAGATGATCTCAAAGCACTCCGTCGATCGAGACCGAAAAGAAGTTTGGAAGATGAAAAGACTATTTCAAGATACTCTTTGAATGGAAGATTTATTAAGGAGGGTGAAGACTTCCCCTTTATGGATTCTCGAAACCATGGTATGACCACATTAAGAAAAAGATGAAACCAGGGATGGAAATATTCTTTCATGAAAGGGGAAAATTTATCAATTTTTTATATTCAAAATAGAGATGGTTCACACAATATTCCAAAATTTAAAATTCTTTCAAGATTAACAATTAATGTCCTCAAATTTTAATTTCTTCAAAATTAAAATTAAATTAAACTAAACAAATATTTAAATTTCAACTTAAACAAAAATTAATTCAAGTTCTAACTTTGACAAGCAACCAAGCATGAATATTTCCAAACCAAATTAGTGAGTTGTGATTTAAACCAATTTTTATCTTGTTAACCTAATTATGCATCTATGTGATTTTTGGAAGATAAAAATAAAAATAATCGCAATGTCTCAATGTACGAGGAAAACCCATAACGAGAAAAACCTCGGAATGTCTAGCCACAAGTCCACTAGGTATGATTTTACAAAATCCACGACAAAAGACTTACTTCAACAACTCGACTCCCTTTCAAGCCTTGACATTTCTTTGTTCTTCCACCTCCGCCAAATTGACAACTCTAGAATCCACCGTCATCTCGGAATCCACCGATGGGGAGAATCAACATTCAACCACACACGAATCCCTCTTACATATGCACATCACGAATCAACAAACGGATTACTCTGTAGGAAATGATCTCCTTTTGGGGTAGAGATGAGACCCGGTGCGAAGATGATGAACTCAAAACATAATATATAATTTAAACTTGGATCAAAATAAACTATGGGTGTAAACTTTGTGTTTTGGGTGGAAATTATACCATTAAAGATTAAGAGAACAAAATGGGACTTTTGGATAAAGGATTTTTCTCTTAAAGTGTGTTTGAAAATATCTCAAAAGTCTATGTAAAAAATCATTCCCAAACTATTTAAAATAGGTAAGAAGAAAGTGGGGGTAGTGGGTAGTTACTTAAAAAATTGACAAAAAACTGCCTAAAACACAAGTCATTCGAACGAATTTTAAATGTCATTTCGACTTTGTTCGAACGACTTCTACTAATGAGAAAATAGAGAAAAATCACACGAATATCGTTCGAATAACTTCCTTCTAACGATGTCGTTCTAACGATAAAATAGAGAAAAATCACATGAATCTCATTCGAACGATGTCTTCTAACGAGAAAATAGAGAAAAATAAACAAATCTTGTTAGACAGTTCTTTCAAACAACCTGGGAATCTTGTTCGAATGACATCTCGGAAAACAAAATATTCTTTTAAAAACCCAAAAACTTTTATGTTAATTTTTAAAAAGTATTCCTGTGAAAAAATATAAAGTCATTTTAACAAAAGTTTTATAAAAAGACACCCATAAAAATAACCCAGTCTCTATATATATTAATGCATTCATACTTGAGAGACTTTGGACAAATTGAAAGGTTGATGACGATAAACATGGCATGAAAAACCTGCAATTATCATATCTTCAATTTAGGCTTGACCGCTACGTCTTCAACTCAAACGTCTTAGGCTTGAAGGACACAACAAACTTCCATCCTTTGACTCAAATAGTTTTATCCGAAATTAAGTCAACACTTACAAATTGACTCAATTGGAAATTTTTCCTTATAAATTTCCCCCTTTGGCTATCCCAGGACAAAACCAAAATATAAATCCGATGGGATGTCAAGCTCATCTAAAAAGACATAATACCACCCAAAAATAAAAAATTACAGACGCTTGACTGACACATGGGATGAGAAGCTTCGCTTTCTTTAAAAGGTTACCGTAAGGATGAAAACCTGCACACTTAAACACACCATCAAATGCATAGAATATATAATAATATAAAGTGAATTATTAAATTCTCCCTTGGTCTAACATGATTTACCTAAGAAAGATGTCTCCCCCTAAGTTAGAGTATCCGCAAAATAACAGGTTTAGATATCATTTCTCCCCCTTTTTGTTTAAGAATAAACAAAGGATAAAATGCATATAATAATTCATTTCTACCCAATTAAAACAAAGTATATAATGCAATGGTGTATAGAGTTACAAGTACAATAAAGCGATATGGCAACAAAAGATCAACTAATCCAAAAAATAGATAGTTATATCAACAAGAAACATACATGGACTAGATGACAAAGCAAAGACTCTAAAACAAACAATACCATGTATATACATACTTAAACGATATCAATGACGCACAAGAACATATATATAAGTATAAACACCACAAAAGACACAAAAAATACATTAAGTTTTCAGCACTCATATGGCAAAAATGTGTCTAAATAATCGTGTGGTAAACGGAGTGAAGGAGTGTGAACTAGAGACAAAAGAATTATTACCTAATCACTTAAAAAAATTTAAGGAGTTGTATTTAATTTCAAAAACTTTATCAAACATAGATTTAACCTCATGTGACAAGATAAAGTGAACTCAAAGAACAAATAAGCACAACACATACAAGCCTGTAATTTTGATGATTCTACAAACCAATAAAGTCATGATAAAATAAGCATAACTAGGATACATTGTCATTGTGCAAACCCGTTGATATTTCCATCCACACTCCCTCATATATAATAATTCTTTTCTTTTCCTTTGAATGAACATACCAACTAAACTATGTAGGCCTTTGCTACTTTTTACAATGCCACGCCTTTTTAGGCCCTTTTTAAACTCTTTGGGTCTTGGCTACTTTTTACAATGCCACACTTTTTTTTTACCCTTTTCGTGCACCCTCATATATATTTTTTATATACAAATCAAACAAATCTCACGTGCAACGGTTCTTACATACACAAATCCTCCATAGTCATGGCAACATGTAGATGACAAAATTGATTCGACAACATCTTACTTAGCTCAAATATATATGTGAAGTTAAAGTTCAAAGAGCTTGTGCATGTGTGTGAGAGGCATATAAAAAGGGAATCCATAAAGAAACTCAAAATCAAACTTCTCCATGCAAGCATGATAAAGAACATTTTAAGAATTGAAATTCATAACCAAAAGTTCTAGCCACATGGAAGAGAGGGAATGATATAGGATTCAAACAGAAGTATATGCCACATAAAATGTGTAAAACTAAAATACACAAAAAAAAATCTTTTTGATTTTTTTAAATTTTAAACAAACACCAAAAAAACTCAAAAGACACACAAAATATTTTTGTATTTTACAAATAAAACCAAATAAATAAAAAAGATACACATATCATAATTCTTGTAAAGCAAGTATGATAAAGTAAAGACTAGAAAATGACAAACACATATACAACTAGCAAAAAATCTATCATAAAGCACAAAAGCTAATGTATGTAAACTAAACTAACACAATCAATATTTAGATTTAGCAAGGGAGGAATCATGTGCAAATAAATGAGAATCAAAAACTCTATCATATAAATCCTCCAAATCAGATCTCCTAATCCACATTAGTGAAACACGACGCTCTCGAGATTTGGTGACATTGGCGAATCTACCCTTTAACTTTTTAGGACCATTTCTAACATCGAAACAAAACCTACTAAGGTACCCCTTTAGACCACAATGCGTGCATGTGAAAACATAGTGTGAAGTATTACTAAAGGATTGATCATTTCTAGTGTTACTAGACGATTCTCTCAAAAACATGGTTTTTGGCTTTATTAGCGAAAGAATTTTGAGTATCGAAGCCAATACCACACATGTCATCTTTGATTTGTATGGTGACTAAGATTTTATCCAATTTCTCTGACCTACACTCCAAATCAAATTTGACCCAACTTAACTCTTTTAATTTCTCTTCAAGCTCTAGAAGCTTTTTCTTCATAGCCTCCATTAAACCTCTAAGGCTGTCTCTTTCATCTTCAACCTACTCTAGATTTTCGTGAAGAGTTCTCTCATGTGCCCTAAGATCTTCATTTAAAACACTCTCATCACCAGCAATGGCACGTTCTCTCATTTTTGCTTCTAACTTTAAGTTTGCCCCTTTTAATTTTAACGACTTCGCATACAACTCACGAAAGGCTACTTGAAGTTCACTCCCCTCCACCTCCTCTTCATTATCACTCTCTTCTCCACTCTATTTACCATTAACCTCATGGGATTCACAAACAATGGCCTCATAAGTGTCATGTATTAATTTATCCTCAACGGATGATTTTTCACTATCGCTCACATGACGATCCATGAACGCGATATAATTATGCTCAAATGGAGAATCGGGTCCCTCTTTCGGTTCACTATCACTAAGGGTGGCATTAAATGAAATAGGTCTCTCGACCTCCTTTCATAGTTTAGTAGGACACTCAAATGCCCTATGGACATAACCCTCATAACCATAACATCTATTTGACTCGTCCCTATTAAGGTCTTCGTTACTATTTTTAGGGAATTTCTCGGCTTTATTATGCTTACACTTCTCAAAATTCTTATAATCATTTTTAAGTTTCTCTTTATTAATCTTAAGAAATTTTCTAAACTTCTTAGCAAACAAATCCATATCTTCCGAATCAATCTCAAACTCATCATTCGAAATCGATTTTTCCTCCTTTGGGGCTTTCAATGTTATGCCCTTATCTTTCTTCTTCTCATTCTTGGAGGGAAACATGTTAAGTTCATAGTTTTGTAAGTCACCTACAAGCTCTTCAAGTTTTGTACAGTCTAAAGTGACTAAAGAATTTAAATCAATCACCTTCGGAATGAATCTATCGAATAATGACCTAAAAATTTTCTTTACAACACGGTTGTCAGGTATCTTTTCTTCCAAATTAAAACATGAACTCACAATATCGAACAATCTCGCATAGAAGTCATCAAAAGTCTCACTTTCTAACATCTTAATGGTTTCAAATTGAGTGGTGATGTTTTAGAGTTTAGAAGCTTTAATGACACTTGTACCTTTATGAGTGAGTTGGAGTATATACCATGCCTCCTTAGATGTGTCACACGTCATAATCTGGCGAAACTCATCCGGTGTGATCACAATAAAAAGAACATTTAAACTATAGGAATTAAAGTTTGCTAGTTTAAGATTAGTTTCACTCCATCTTTCAATGGGTTTAGTTACACGAACCTCTCCTTTTAGACATGTTGGTGGGGACCACCCTTTAACTACCAATTGTCAAACCTGCTCATATAACGATTTAAGTGCCGACCTCATACGCGTTTTCCAATACGCATAGTTAGAACCATCAAAAATAGGAAATTTTGAAAAAGGTAAATTTTTCATATGTTAAACCCAAAAAAAGCAAAGGGATCTTAACACAATAATTTAGTGTTCCTGCTCTGATACCAATCTGAAAGGGAAAAATATGTCAATTTTTTATAATCAAAATGGAGATGGTTCACACAATATATTCTTTCAAGATTAACAATTGAAGTCCTCAAATTTTAGTTTCTTCAAAATCATAATTAAATTAAACTAAACAAATATTTAGATTTTTACTTAAAAAAATATTAATTCAAGTTCTAACTTTGCCAAACAAACCAAGCATGAATATTTCCAAAGAAAATTAGTAAACTTGGATCAAACTAAAATTACCCAAATTTAAACTAGAATCAATTTACACACAAATTGTGATTTAAACCAATTTTATCTTATTAACCTAATCATGCATCTATTTGATTTTTGCAAGATAAAAATAAAAATAATCACAACGCCGCGATGTACGAGGAAACTCACAACTGAAAAAAACCTCGGACGGTCCATCCACAAGTCCACTTGGTATGATTTTACAAAAGCCATGACAAAAGACTTACTTCAACAACTCGACTCCCTTTCAAGCCTTGGCACTTCTTCGTTCTTCCACCTCCGCCTAGTCGACAACTCCGGAATCCACCGTCGTCTTGGAATCCACCGATGGTGCGAATCAACCGTCAACCACACATGAAGCTCCGTATGCACACCACGAATCAACAAATGGAATCATTCGTAGGAAACTGTCTCCTTTTGGAGTGGAGATAATACCCGGTGCAAGATGATGATCTCAAAACATAATATATATTTTGAACATGGATCAAAATAAACTATGGGTGTAAACTTTGTGTTTTTGGTGGAAATTAAACCATTAAAGATTAAGGATGCAAAATGGGACTTTTGCATAAAGGATTTTTCTCTCAAAGTGTGTTGGAAAATCTCTTTAAAGTCTATGTAAAAAATTATTCCTGAACTACTTAAAACAAGTAAGAAGAAAGTAGGAGTAGTGGGAAGTTACTTAAAAACTGACGAAAAACTGCCTGGAAATGCAGGTCGTTCGAACGACTTTTAAATGTCATTCGAATGACTTCTACTAATGAGAAAACAAAGAAAAATCACACGAATCTCATTCGAACAACTTTGTACAAACGATGTCATTCTGGTGACCTTTCTAACGAGAAAATAGAGAAAAATCACATGAATCTCGTTCAAACGATGTCGCTCTAACGACCTTTCAAATGAGAAAATAGAGAAAAAGAAACTAATCTCATTAGACAGTTCGTTCGAATGACCTGGGAATCTCATTCGAACGACATCTCAAAAACAACATATTCTTTTAAAAACCCAAAAACTTTTATGTTATGTTTTAAAAAGTTTTCCTGAGAAAAAACATAAAGTTGTTTGAATAAAAGTTTTATAAAAAGACACCCATAAAAATAACCAAGTCTCTATATATATTAATGCATTCATACCTTTAGATACTTTGGACAAATTGAAAGGTTGATGACGATAAAGATGGCACGACAAACCGGCAGTGATGATATCTTCAATTTAGGCTTGACTACTACGTCTTCAACTCAAACGTCATAGGCTTGAAGGACACAACAAACTTCTATCCTATAACTCAAATAGCTTTGTTCGAAGTTAAGACAACACTTAAAAATTTACTCAAATGGAAATTTGTCCTTACATTTAAAGACAATAACTCTTGGGCAGAAGACTACAAACATAAAGTGCAACCTCTCACCAAGCAAAGCCATGGAAATTACCAAAGACTCTAAGGAAAGTGACTACGAAGAACCTTCGACTTGAAGACACTGGGGTTGAGTCTCTACATGATCCGCTCAGATGTCGTGCCATCGGACCACTTAGATCATGAATGTTAACATGCCTTTCCTTAACTAGAATGTCGTATCAGTCCAACTTGCTCAAATTCAACCCAACCCTGTTGTTTACCCAATTCAATTCTCTTCATTTATTCCTATTTTTCCTTTTTCTGATATGAATGTAATTCGGACCTCTTTTGATGAGGTTCTCAACGTTTTTTTCCTGAAAATGAAATAAATAAAAGTTTTGAGTATATTGTTGTGCCTTACACTAATTACCTTTATTTTAATCAAACCTTTGATGACGATGACTTTGTAAATGAATAATTCTTAACTGATATCTATAAGCAAAATAACAAACAACATAATCATGTTCAAATTAATGATAATGAGACTGTTGTAATTAATCTCAGTTCTAGTAGCCACCAGCGCGAGATTAGGATAGGGTCCACCCTTAATGAGCATAAGCATATGCAAGCTGAAGAACTACTGAAAGAATTCATGGACATCTTCGCATGGCCCTATAATGACATGCTCGGCATTGACCCGAAAATAGCACAATATGAGATCCTGATATTCTCAAAGTGCAAGGTAATGAAACAATAGCGAAGAAAAATCTATACCGAATGGTCACTCAAAGTTAAAGAGGAATTGGTCAATCCGTTGAATGTGGGTTTCATTCGCATAGTCAAATACCCAACATGGATCACCAACATCATCCCCGTGCCGAATTTGGGAGGAAAAGTTCGCATGTGCATTGACTACCAAAATTTGAATAAGGCATACCCAAAGAATAATTACCCGTTATCCAACATCAATATGATCGTGGACAACACGACTAGCCATGCCTCAAATTTTTTGTCGATGGATTCGCCGAATATAACCAGATCAAGATTTACACTGACCATCAGGAGAAAACTTACTTCATCAGCCCATAGGGAACTTTTGCTATACTGTCATACCATTCAGACTAAGAACACCGAGCCTACCTACTAAAGGGATGGTACAACCATCCTCCATGACCTTATTCACAAGGAGGTCGAGGTTTATGTGGACGATACGATCATCAAGTACAAGACTCGAGAATGTCATATTCTCGCCCTCCAAAAGTTCTTCGAGCGACTACGACAATACTAGATGCGGCTAAATCCACATAAATGAATTTTTCACGTCACTAAAGGAAAAATCTTGGGGTTCATGATCAGTGAGAAGGGAATCGAAGTAGACCCTTCCAACCTGAAAGCCATACTTGAGATGCCACCACCACGAACGAAAAAGGAAGTCTGAGGATTCTTGGGTAAACTACAGTACATCAGTTGGTTCATTACCCAGATGATCTCTATCTACAAACCCATTATCAAACTTCTCTGAAAGAATTTAACTAAAGTCCGGAGTGAGGCCTACCAAGAATCCCTTGACCAAATCAAGCGATACCTCGCTCGACCTCCGGTGCTCATGCCTACGTAGTCAGGTCTCCTCTTCCTCTTGTATTTGACCATCACATATACCATAGTAGGGGATTTGCTAGCCCAATACATTGAAGAATCCGGTAAGGAAAGATCCATCTATTACGCTAGTTGGAGATTTTTTGGGTATGAAGTCAACTATATTGCTTTGGAGAAAGTGTGTGTCACCCTGGTCTGGGTCACGCAAAAGTTACGGCACTACATGCTTGATTTTCTCATTAGATTAGTATCCCAAATGGATCTCATCAAATACCTACTAAAAAGATCATTATGTCGAGTCAAATGGCCCGTTAATTGATGTTGCTAGTCGAATTCGATATTGTGTACATCACGTAGAAAGTTATGAAAGGGAGGGCCATATCCGACTACCTTGCTAATTACCCCATGGAAGGATTTGGTGTTTGGATCTTTGAATTCTCGGATGAAGATATTCTCTACACCTCTCAGGAAGACCTTAGATGGCAAATGTTCTTTGATGGTGCTGCCAACAAGAAAGGATACAACATTAGGATACTCTTGATCGCCCTGATGACTCTCATACCCCCATTGCCATCAAATTATACTTCCCCTTCACAAATAATATGACCTAATACTAGGCATGCACCATAGGCCTTAAAATCGCAATCAAGAAAAGTATCACGCACCTAGACGTTTATGGGGACTCTACCCTCATTGTCTGCCAAATTCTCAAAAAATGGAAATTCAAAGACGAGAAGCTCATACCCTTCCATGCCCACCTAGAAGAGCTTACCTCCCAGTTCAGAGATGTCATCTTACACTAATTTCCTCATATAAAGAACAGCCTAGTCGATGCCCTTATAACCTTAGCCTCCATTGTCGATATGCCTAAGGGAATAATAATGGCCCCTTTCCTAGTTCAGAAATAAGTTATGTCCACTCACTGCTACCACATTGAGCTCATTTTCTAGGAAGATTTCGACATGGATGGGTTATGGTACAATGAAATTTGGCGCCTCCTCAACCATAGTTCGTATCCCCAAGATGCAGATAAGAAATATCATGCGACCTTCTGCAAACTGGCTGCCTAGTACATCATCCGCAACAAAGTGATTCTCAATAGAAACTTTGATGGAACCCATTTGCATTGCATAGGATATTAGAGGAATGATGTAAAAAATCCATAGTGGGGAATGCGGTCCCCACATGAATGGTCATATGATTGCTAAGAAGATCATCCGTTAGGGGAACTATTGGACCACCATGGTTCAAGATTGATCTACTTATGTTCGAAGATGACTCAGATGCTAAATATTTACCAATATCCAACACTTATCTTCTCAAGAATTATACAACATAACCTTTCACTGGCCTCTCTCCACCTGGGGCATAGACATCATAGGGAAGTTTACTACCAAATCTTCTAACGATCATGAATTCATCATGATCGCCATAGATTACTTCACCAAATAGGTCGAAGCCGAGTCATACGCGGTGTTGAATGCCAAAAATTAGCCAAATTTATTAGAAAGAACATAATTTGCCGATAAGGGGTTCCCCATAAGTTAGTATCAAATAATGGACTCAACTTCAAAGTCGAGGTCACAAAACTAATCAACAAGTATGGAATTAAAAGACACAAATCTTCTCCCTAAACTATCGAAGCCCCAAACAAAATTCTCAAAACCATTGTTAGCAAGATGATCGAGAGTTGAAGAGTTTAGTCGACCGGATCCCATATGCCCTTTGGGGCTACCACACTTCAATTAAAACACATATTGGGTCTACCCCTTATTCTTTAATATACAACATGGAAGTCGTTCTCCTCGTTGAGCTAGAATTACCTTTCCTACGCATCACAATTGAGAGCAAAGTTAGCAAAAAAGAGTGGCCTCAGAGCCGCTACGATGAACTCTCACTCTTGGATGAAAAGAGATTTTAGGCTTTATATTATATATAGGGGTATCATCTTTGAATAGCACGATCATTCAACCAAAAATTTAAAGACCGCGGGGTCAAGGAAGGAGACCTTGCCCTCAAAGAGATAGTGAAAATCGTCTGTGACTCCAGAGGAAAATTCAAACCAAATTAGAGCGGTCCCTACACTATGAAGAAAATTCTATTAGGCGAGCCGATATACTCACAGACTTTGATGGATAAGAGATGGTGTGTCTAATCAACGTAGACCATCCTAAGAAATTTTACCCTTAGTCTAAAATCTCGACCCGTTACGACTCTTCTCATGCCCCTTCTATTCTCTAAAAATCTCTTCATTTCCCCAACCCAGGACTATATGGGACCTTATCCTCTCAAAATATTTTCTTTCAAAATGAATCCCATGAAAATTTTCAAAACCCCTAGAGGTACGTAGGCATCCCATACGTCATACATGGGCACGGTCCCCTTCTTTTTCATAAAATGCTATTATTTTATAACCTCTGAGAACAGAAGTTCATCTCATCATCCACATAAACAAAAGGATTGTATATGCCTGATCGATTGGTCTAGATAGTTAGAAATGTAAAACTCATCAAAAGGCACAACAAAATATGATTAAAATCATTTTTATTTCTAAAAAGGGAATACAACTGTTTCATGAAGTATCAGTGAATGGAGCTAAACATACCACCCCATTTTCATTGACAAAACCATCTTAAACAAACGTACCTAATCCCTAGCAGCTTCACAAAAATTATCCCAAACCCCAGGAAAAAAATTCCTAATTATCCAAAACACAAATTAGCATAGATTAAAAAAATGTTACGCTAGCTTCACAAACATTATCCGAAACTGCTAGACGACCTCGCTTCGTCATCATTTCCTACACCCGTAGGTCCCCAAGTCTCCCACTCATGGTTAACACTCCGTATCCCCTCCATGGAGCGATACACCCTGACAAGTTTGGATAAAACCACAACACCATCCTCCATGATGTCGAAGGCAATAAAACACCTTTGCCCAGTCTCTTCCTCCATAATCGTCTCCACTACCTACTTCCACAACCACTTCAGGAAGTCCCTAGACACATGCCAGACCCCCTATAGATTGTGACGGATGGGTAGATGGTCGACGGTGCTACCACAAGTAACCCAGTGTCATCCGCAATGATTCAGTTAGGTCCTCTACTGGAAAGACGTTCGTTATGTGGGGAGGCACTATTTATTTCCACCCAACTTGGTGCAGAAGCCTACAATGGAAATAAAAGGGCGCCTCGCAGAATATACCTCCTGTTATTTCCCTTAGAAATAAAAGGAAAGAATAAATAGAAACATAAAAGAGAAGGAATATACCTCAGGTTAGAGGGCCTCATCTGTAAGCCCCGTCAATCTATCCACCAATGCATGAGGAGGGTGTGGCATGCTTAACAATTCCGCACTAATCAGTCAAAAATTATAAGAAAGGGGATTAACCGGAATCAATAGAGCCTCCTATGTCGTTGTCGACGACGATGAGGTACCACCACCCGTGACATGGGTCGATCCCACTGGTACCCCTACCCTAAGCCGTGGTGGGTTGAGGCTTATTCTCCACATCATAGATATAAGAGGGCATCAACCAACTCGTTATAAAGTCCAGATAATAAAAACTTACCACCGTATCCGTGTAATGCGTATAGGGCTCACTTATCATCGTTGTTGACTTGGCATCATCAGACATTTCCCTCACCCACCTCATATACATAGGGGCGTTGGCGGGGGGATAGCCACCTCCTCCACTATCTGCCTCACCACCCTCTTTCCCAGGTACTAGACGTACCCGAACTCATGCGCATCAATCGTCCCATCTACGCGTGTAAGCCAGTAACCCACATGTCCCATAGAGATACCTCCCAGGGGGATAAGGTTACCTGAATCCCCAATAAAAAATCAATATCTACGTAAGAAATAGAGATGTCAAGAAGAACTCATAAAAGACAATAATTAACCTGGTCACTCGTCAAGACATTCAAAACCCGTAGCACGTCCATCAGATGTAAGGATTGGTTCGATTGCCGGTTGGACTTTCACCACCAGAACATCCGTAAGAATCCCCCCAGATCATCATCGTTCAGGGCCAATAACCTCTCATTGTGCCCAATCACCTCATAGAACCATGTCTACAAAAAGGCAGAAATCAGTAAATAGAATAATAGAAGAATGCAAGGAAATGCATAAAAAGAAAAATAAATACAAACCTACCTCCAAAAGGTACATGGCTCTCATAAAAGTCTATCGGTAGCACCGGTTGAATGCATCCAGGGAAAAATAAAGGGATGCTAAAGTAAGGATCCTCCAATCATACATCGAAACATCATAAATCTTCCTCAGATACGGAAGAAACTAAAGATGGATGGCGTCACCGCTCGTCACCACCAAGAAACCTCCAACCAAAAGAAAAATAAACAGACGATTCATATGTCTCACTTGTTGCCCATTAGTCACATTCACCCTCCTCCTTATAAGCATCTCCCTCAAAGTAAAAATACAGATAGAATCCCCTGACACGATTCTACCCACATCGTAACCCACAAAGTATAGTCCACCACAATATGAAACCCCTTGCAATCCATACCCAACAGATGCTGGACATCAATGGGAGTAGCGGTCATCTCCCCAAACCCAAGATGGAATATATGGGTAGTGTCCCACCATCTCTCCCCAAGAGCACATAGCACCGTAGTGGAGTATAGTGTCTTATCCAATGCCTTTTCCAACGGGCCAAACCCATCATACGATACAATCTAGTACATAGTAATAGGAAGCTTATCCCAAACCTCTTTCAACCTATTCATTCCTCATGACCAAATGCTCGAAAGAGTAATGTCAGTCTACAAGAAAAGAGAGGGAAATCATTCATTAAGCACAAGGAACAAAGAGAAAAAATAATTAGAAGACCAAAAGTCACCTTACTTACATAGCCATTACGGTTTTTTTATACTAAATGAACGATGACATGCTGGCTCACGTAACAAGGTACGCTCATCAGTAACTAGTTCAAACAAGTCAAAAACATTCTCATTGCCCAGCATAAGGGGCACCGCAGATCACCACTTTAGGTCGATCCAGTCATCAATAGCCAGCCACTCATTGTTAAAAACATCACTTGAAGTGCCATCCATTTGAATTCTTGAAGAAGGAAAGACTTAAGAATGACTCAAAGAGAGAGAAAGCAAAAGATTCAAACACTTGAAGGTGCAAAAAATTAGGAGGGGTCGCCCCCCTTTTATAGAAGGTTAAAGGGCCTACTGATCAATAATCCTTGCTCATATCGATCAGCAACTGCCTTTTCCTCTCCCCCAAAGAAGACTAGGATTTCATGCCTTTTCCAATTGGAACCTCCCTAGGCTTGCCTATCGACAGTCCCCTTCAAATTTGTACAGAAAATGTTAGAAAAATCCAAAAAAAATCCTGAAAAAATCCCATAAATTCCTAAAAATCCCTGAAAAATATGAAACATTATTTTCCCTCAAACAAGTATTTTTTGGGGCACTAATACCCTAAAAAACTCTCAAAATCCCCAGCTGGATTAATCTTACACTCTTATCCCCAACCTACTCCACAGCAGAACCAATGATGCGCCCGCATCCGAATCCACTACAATTCCCCTGTCAAAACCCCAAAACTAACATTCCCCACCAAATTTTCAAAAACAATGTAATCCCCAATGAAATCAAAAGTTCACCTGCACTCGAAATTATATACACTTTCCCGAGTAAAATTACTCCCAGATAAAACTTTAGGTCCAAAAATTGACCTTGTCCCGCAAAATTGGTCGCCCTAACTTTAGGTCCTCAGAATTGACCTCGACCCTTAAAATTGGTCGTTACAACTTTAGGTCCTTGAAATTGACATCGAGCCACAGAATTGGTCGCCCCAACTTTAGGTCCTCCTCGACCCTCAGAATTGGTTGTCACAGCTTTAGGTCCTCATAATTGACCTCGACCTTCAGAATTGGTCGTCCCAACTCAAGGTCCTCAGAATTGACCTCGACCTTTAGAATAGGTCGTCACAACTTTAGGTCCTCATAATTGACCTCGGCCAGCAAAATTGGTCATCGCAACTTTAGGTCCTCAGAATTTACCTTAACCCACAAAATTGGTTACCCCAGCTCAAGATCCTCAGAATTAGTCGTCACAGCTTTAGGTCCTTAGAATTGACCTCGACCCTTAAATTGGTCATCATAACTTTAGGTCCTCATAATTGACCTCGACCCGTAGAATTGGTCATCACAACATTAGGTCAGCAGAATTGACCTTAACCCGTAGAATTAGTCTCCCCAACTCAAGGACCTAGGAATTAAAATCGACCCTCATAATTGTTCGTTACTACCTTAGGTCCTCAGAATTGATCTCGGCCCACAGAATTGGTCGTCCCAACTTTAGGTCCTCATAATTGACCTCGGCCTGTAGAATTGGCCGTCATAATTTTAGGTCCTCAAAATTGACCTCGGCTCGTAGAATTGGTCATCACAACTTTAGGTCCTTGGAATTAACCTAGGCCCTCAGAATTAGTCATCCCAACTTTAGGTCCTCAGAATTGACCTCGGCCCGCAGAACTGGTCATCCCCAGCATAACTTTAGGTCATCAAAATTGACCTCGACCTACAAAATCGATCATCATCATCATCTCCTTAGGTCCTGAGGATTGACCTCGACCCGTTGAATTGGTCACTCTAGCCCCTTGTAATCAACCTTATCACCTCCTCGACCCATTGAATCGGTCATCCTTATCCCCTTATGTCCTTTGAATTTACCTCAACTCGTTGAATCAGTCATCCTCATCTCCTTAGGTCCTCATAACTGACCTCGTCCCTCTGAATCGATCACCCTCATCCTCTGGGTCCACCAAATTGTCCTAAAATCCACTTCCCCAACGTCGATGTGGTGTCTATCATTCAATGACCTTCATTTGTTCCGAGCTCGCTCATCAAGGGTCTCTCTATAGATACTGATAGAGTCATTCTTTTGGTATATGCGTCATGTAAAGCTTCTCTAATAAAAAAAATATCAATTACCTACAAAAATATAATAAAATTAGAGAATATAGCGGTAAGTGGGGTATCAATCCAAATCTAAGGGTGAAACATGCAAGAGAGGAAAGATGTAATTCATTTTTTTATTTTGTTTTATTTTTGGACTTTTTGCTTTTTCTTTTTTTTTTAGCTTTTTCAATATTAAAACAATTTTTAGGATTAGTGAAATGAGACTAAACTAAATCCAAATATCAAAAGACTAACTAAAAAGTGTGATGAAAAATGATGAATAAAATCTAACACAAAAATAAGATATAAAGTGAGGAAATAAATGTGAGAATAATCAAGGAATGAGATTACACCAAAAATTCTTGTTAATCAAAATTAATTAATTTATTAAAATTAATTATCCCAAGTTAGTATCAAAATTACAAATCAACTCTCGTTGCAAATGTAGTATTGACAATAACATTTTAGAAAATTAAATATAACACTCCTACGACTCTTGAAATGTAGATCCAAACATCATCTAACAAATCACTCACTAAGATCGATTTGCTAAATTAATTTAAATCCTAAAAATAAGTGTAGAGAAGAAATTCAAAGAAATAATTTCACATTTTAGAAAAACCTATCTCTAGTTTGATTCTAAAATAGAAACTAAAACTAGAATCTCAATTTTCTCTCGAAAATCATTTACCCTCTCTCGAGGCGTAAATTAAAATTTAAGAGTGTAAAGTTAATCATCAAAGGGATATTTAATTTAAATAAGCTAATTAAAATAAAATTAACAACAAATAGGGGTTCATCCCACCCCTTGAAAGGGTTTTTTAGCCTAACATAATATGAATCATGATAATCAAATAAACAAGGCAATAAATAAAAAAGGATAAGAGAACAATCAAACCAAATATAATTTAGTGGAATTGAGCTCCATCCTTGAATTACAAGCATCCAACCTTCAATTGAGTGATCCAACAAAATAATACATGAAAATACTCACTCGATTTGAATCTCACACAATTATTTCTCTCAATTTAAATCTAAATAAAATAAAATAAAATAAATTCCTAAACTAAAAAAATATATTATTTCTAACTTTCTCTCTAAGCTAACTCTAGAATTCTCTTCCTTGCATCTCATAATGAGCATGGTCTTCTTATATAGGAGGCACATGGAGCATGGGGCCATAATTGGGAAAATAGGCTAGGGGTTCATGTGCATGGGGTGAGGTAGAAATCAAATTTGGTTAATGGTGATTGGGGGTATTTTGGGCAAATGGTTAAAAGAAGTTAGTTGGGGATTAAAATGGGAAGACGGGAATAAGTGGGTTTTAAAAGAGTGTGGGGTTTATCTTTTTGGTTTGGAAAAAGGACAAAAGCAGGTGATAAAATCGGGTTTCGCTTTAGAGAGGTTCAAATGGGTGGGTTTGTTGATTTTCAACCGAGCTAGGCCAGGTTTGGTTGTTGGGAGGATCTCAAGTCATGGGTTGTGAGATGGCAGTTGGGTTCCGTTTCATGAATCGAATATGTGTACATTGGGGGGTCGAGGTTGTCTGATTTAGATGGAGCCGAGTCTGGATTTGGTTCGGATATGAGCACCGGTGTTGGGAGATAGGTCACCGGATTCGGTATAAGGTTCAGTTTTTCGACAGCCATAGGGCGTGGGTCGGTCAGAATTCGAGTTTGGGTTTGGAGCAACAGGTGGTTGGGTGTATTCGGGTTTGAGAAGTTGATGATAAATGAGTTATGGCTTTGGGATTTATGGGGATATGGTTAGTTAATGAAGGTTATGAAAAATCGAGTGCCCATGAAACAATCTCCATACGCGCAAATGAACATACTTTGATTTCATGCAAGTTTTTATAATAACATGTATATGATCAAATCAAGAAAAACTTTATTATTCAACTAATCAGATTTTAATACATGCGAAAATTAAAATCAATTAAATCTGATTTATTGTAATGTCAAATTAATAACAATCTGATTTATTACGTTACAATTCAATATATCAAATATGATTAATTATTCTAATTCAAGTAATTAAAGCATGTAACAATTTTAATTCTAAATCATACCAAGAATAAGATGAGGAAAATAAGAATAATAAGTATGATCTTTTTACGTGGTAAAAACCCAAAGAAAAATATCCACGGTGACCTCTACGCCACAAAACAAAAAACTCCACTATAAACAATTTTACAAGAGTTACAAGCACCCAAACATGCAACGCAAGATCCTAAGTAAAACAGTCAGAAAAATATACCTACACGTGCTATCTCTTCCCCCGAGTATAAAACTCTTCGGTCTTTCCTCCAGCGGCATTTCTGATTCTGTTACTTTAATCTCCTTAGTAGTTTTCTTGCTTTAACTCCTTGCTTCTTGTTTTAGCGAATTCCAACTCAGTCCAAACTGATCTCTCTCACAACAACATACTTTCTATGTTTTGAGTTGTGCAAAATGTTTAAGTGATTATGTTCTGAATGCAAACCATGCAAGAACTTAACTCTTAACACAAGTATATAAGTTTTCTATAAAAACTTAACAAAAATGCATTTTCAATTATCAACCACTTAAGTCTTCAATAAAAACTTTCAAAATAAATTTTCAATCATAAATCTTATAAACATTGTTTCTAAGAAATACATAAAACACTTATCGTGGAGACACAAAAAGATTATTCAATTATTTAAAAATGTGTTCTCAATCTCTCAAAAATATAAATTTTAATTTTATGAGGAAAGTGTTTTACAAATAATTTCACACATATGAGAAAACAGATCTTTAAAATATTTTCAATAAACATGCAAGATCCGGAGAAATTCTGATTTTAACATCATATAGCATCCAACACAAAAATCAGAATATTTAGATCATAAAAATATATAATAAAATTAGGATCTAAAAATCTAAGAAATTTTTGTTTTTGTATAAAATTATTTCATCATGAAAGCACATAAATTCTCTCTACAATAACACAATATTTCAATCTCTAAAGTTATGGGATGATGTTCAAGATCATTGAGAATTAAAAACAAAAACAGAATAGAGATGAAGTAGAAATAACACAATGTGTGTAAAGTAACATTCAATCTTTCTCTTAGATATTTCTCTAATTCTCTATATTTTTATCTCTACAAATTCTAACCCATTTGTGTTTCTCACTTTAGAAAATATGATGATCTCTCAAAAGTCTAACTCTAAATAAACTCTTTTAAAGAGGTTTATATAGGTGAAAAAATATTATTCTAGAAATTCTAAAATCAAGGGTTCAGATTAAAAGTTTTGATCTAAAGGCAGATATTAATTCGAGTTAAACAAATTAACAAATTATATCAATCTTAACAACTTAAGTCAGTTATAAACACAATAACCTAAAACCACTAAAGATAGAAACCAGGCTGGTATAGAGTTTTGGTGTAACAAACTCACAACAGATATAATCAGTACAGTTGGCACTAAGGTCCAAAATAACTCTATAATAAACCAGTGAGATCTAATGTGTAACTGACAGTTAAAAGGATGTAATTGTGCAAGTGGGTACAATCCTAAGTTGTTGACATTAAATCCTATGGCCGAAAGTTAAATCTATTTAGTCAACAGGTATAGGATGAAAGATAAGCCTACATGTACGCCTATAGGAGGTACTAATCGGACAAGACAATAGCAGGTCTAAAGCCAAAATGTACAAGACAAAATAGTCTACTGTAAAGATATGGCTGAAACTAAGGTGTAAAAAAATAAACCTAATCTAATTCTAACTGTGGACATCTGCTGGACAAAATATCTAGCCTATACCTTCGATCAAATCTAATGGGTATAGCCTATGTGGACAGCTAAGGCTCCTAACAGCTCTAATCGATACAGGTGAGACATGGATAAATCAAAACTCTTAAAAATCTAATCGGTCTCACAAGTGGTCTTTTTGTCCAACAGCTATGGTAAGGTCTTGAGCCACAAAAGGACAACTAAGGTTTAATAGTCTATGAGCCCAATGTCTAGGTGCAAGACATCTAGCAAATGACATTATCTAAAGTTACTATTCGATCACATCATAAAAGGAAAATTAAGGTCTAAAAAATAAACCTAAGCCAACACTAATGGATATACACAGTGCTATGGCCGAATTATAGCAAACAGGTATGGGTACTAGCTATGAACATACACTAGCAGCTAGAACTAAGGCTAAGGCATGAGACCTAACACAATTGTTACAATTGGTCTAAAGGTTATAACTCATGTACTATTATGGTATGGCCGAAACAGTGAACTACCAACTTAGTAGGATAGGACGAAATACAGGCTATGACATAACATGTTCATAATGAATACAAACAATGATATTTTAATAAACACGAAAAATGTTTAACAAAAATAATTTTACATTTTCAATAATTTCAAAATATATTTTTAGAAAAAATAATCCAATTTCACTTTTAGAAAAAGCTTTGACATCTAATCAAATAATATGAATTCATAAATGTATGAGTGCCTAATGTGTCAAGTGAAAATGTGCATCACACATGAATACCTTTACTCGGATATGTCGTTGAGTAGAGTCAAGGCATGTTGAGAAGATAAATAACCTTATATGATGTACCCTGGAGAAGGATCGTACTAAAAAATATGTTTCGACACAACATCCAAATTAGTTGAAAAGTCTAAATAATATAGACTCAAAGAAGTCAAAGATTTAGGGTGTTTCAGGTTAGAGGAGAGAGAGTGTCGAAGGAGAGAGAAGTGGGTTTGTGGTTGGAAGAAGAAGGTGAATAGTATTTAGGTGGGGGTGTTGTTTTGGTGTAATGAGGTGTAGGAGAAGTTAGATGAGGGTGAGGGAGAATTTTTGGTGTATGTGAGTGTAGGGGGTGTGTGTTATGTTTGTGTGTGTGTGTGTGTGTTTGTGCATGTGTGTGTGTCTAATTTGTACCTAACTAAAAAATGAAAATAAAAAAATATTTACAACTAAAATTATATAAGACAATAAAACTAATAAAAATCTACTAATATAAAAAACAAAAAAATTATAATCTAAAAGACTCAAATAAAGAAATGAAAATTAAAAATCTAACAAGAATAAAAAATAAAGTCCTTAAAAAATGTAAAATCTACTAAAACTAAAAAGAACTTCCTAAAAACTAATCCTAATAAAAATAAAAAAATAAAAAGATAAAAAGATAAAGATAAAAAAACACTAAAAACTAAAAAAATCAAAATAAAATTATTCTAATTAAAAAGAAATAATAAAAATAGCAAATAAATCCTAAAAATACTGTATGAATCTAAAATATATTCTAAAAATGAATAAAAATCTAAAAATTAGAAAAAGTACAAACTCAACACGCATCGGGTTCGGGGTAGGTTTAGGCTGGGTTACAGGGTAGGTTAGGGTTACGGGAAAAATTATTTAGCCACTTCTTGATACAATTTGCCTCGAAATAATGCATTTGAACACCGCAACTGCAATCAAGCCTGCACAATAGACAATTACGCGCATAAGACCAAATTTTGTAGAGAATTAGCAATTAAAAATCGCATATTCGGGGTATAAAATATACACTTTTGAGTTATTATCACCCCCCCCCCCCAAACAGAATATTGCTAGTCCTCAAGAAAAATATAGAGAGAAAGAGAAAGATAAGAAACCAAAAGAGTACCATTTTCGCGGGCACTTGCGATTATACTTAGCATGTGAAACAAGCCTTTAAACCTATAGGTTGCCTTACAGGACGAGTTTTGTCTCGTGAAGGTTTGCAGGGAATATACCAATAAAATTCTTTATTTGCAATGGCAGTCAAACTCTTATTAGACGTAGAATAATCGCACAATCCATCATGAGATAAATATTTTAAGAAACACAATCTAGAAGTGTAAAAAGCGTAGCTAAGTAAATATTCAAGGCACATCCTTCCTAGAACTCAACGTGTGTGTGTGTGTGTGTGTGTGTGTGTGTGTGTGTGTGTGTGTGTGTGTGTGTGTGTCAGTCAAAACGGGTCAAGTATCATCAGAGTAATTCCTAGATTGTCTTTTCGGAATTAATGCTTCAACTTCAAAATCTCACTGGATATAGCTCTCTCAAACGAACTCTCGAGATTTGGGTTAGTGTATCGCTCTTGTGTGTCAGGAGGTAAGTAAATGTAAGCAAGGTAAAACGTCTCACATATAAGAAAGAAAGAACATTTAGAAAGAAAAATGATCTCATGAAAGAATGATAATCACTATAGTGAGAACGTCGCGTTATTCATCACGTTGACTTTCATTTGGCCGAACACCTAGGGGAGAACATGGATTCATATAGGTGAGGGAAAAAATGAGATGGGAAAGCACTCTTTCTTTATACTCTCAATCACTGAAGACATTTTACATCTGGGAAAGCACTTTTTTTCTCAAAAATGAAAGATGATATATGAATAGAGATGATATGTGATGGTGTGGGGAAATATGTGGGAATATGGAAGAGCATGGGAATGTAATGGGTGAAGTGAATGGGTGAAAACCCAGTGATCAGGACAAATTTCAAGACACATGTTTCTTACAACTCGAAAGTGATGTCGTTCTCAGTGATTAAGCCAAAATTTTAATGAAGAATAATAAGATCATAAAACGAATTAAATTGCGGACCCAAAGAAAGTTGAATCAACTTGTGACTCAGAGATTGCGTAAAATACTCTAAAAGGTGAAAGGCACAAATCTCACACGTTAAAGTCTCTACTAGTGATCTTTAAGGTTCTTTTGGGAATCATAATACTCTTTAACTCTAAACCGCAGTGACATGATAAGTGTGCAAATTTTTTTGAGTTTAGAAATTCATGGTGCAACATGCCCTATTACGTATTACATAAGCTATTTAGAAAAATAAATCCTCTAGCTCCATTCCTAGACTTTAAAAGATGGATGATAGAAAATTCACGTCAATGAATGAGATGAAAGAAACATCACGAAAATTTTAAAAATCAGGTTTAATAATAAAAAAAATCAACAGAAGTACGATTTTGATAAAATTCCCCACCCCCAAATGAATAGGAACATCGTCCTCGGTATTAAATAAAATGATTTTTAAAATTGAGAGCAGAAGGGAGGAAAAAGATTACCAGAATCATCCGCTAATGAAGTGGACAATGAAGCCAAGAATAAACCTGAATAGGTAATGAGATAAAAAAAATGTGTACAAGTCTATAAAGCATGTAAAGCATAGGGTGATGTGAAATACCACCCCCAAACAGGATGAGACTCATACGAGAAATAAAGGTCTGCCTCCCGGTAGCACTAAGTTTAACATCTTCAGACAGACCGATCCATTCTCACCCTAAAGATAAGATCTATGAAAGTGCGGGACGGTAGAAAAATTGGGTGATGATAATCACCCCTAAATAACACTGGAGCGCCAGTCTTGTTGGATAGGGGCTACATGGGTCAAAATACTTGTATGGAAAAGTGCATCACACGATACAAAGCATCGTTGGACCATGGTCTGGTGGGGAGGAATATATATGGATGAATGGAAATGGTGAGAGTGGAAAGGCACAAACCTCGGGCCTTATTGAGATGGAATGTGAGGGAAACAAGGGGCCTATAAGCATGGTGCTCAAGTTGGTGGGGGAGGTAGAATGGTTTGGAAAGTGTAATGGAGTGGGCCTCATAGAAATTGCGCGACTGTTTAATGAATGGGTGATGATAATGGTCGTGCCGTGACACACCAGGGAGTTGTCGTTGATAAAATCAACACCATCAGAGAGTGGCGGGCATATAGTAACAAACCTAGTGTCACGGAAGTGGAGAGTATCCCCATAAATACTCTCGTGGAAGGTGGAGGATGGTTTTAGGTTAGGATCAAAAAATGTAGATGGAAACATGAAATTTGTAAAAGAACGATCCAAACCAGGTGGTGGGGTGGAAGGGGTAATGGGTGGATCGAATGGGATAAAGGGTGAAGGAAGATGATACAACTCAAGTTTAGGGGACACACACTCGTCGGGAGGAGTAAAGGAATACTCACTATAGAGTGTGGTTGATACGACGCAAATATTGCGTATTTCATCACTCGAACCTACGCATTTTAGCCCCCTCGAGTGCCTTAATCTCTATATTTAAGCCCATTAACTAGACAACCTCGGTTTATATTGTACAAAGTATGAAGTTCGGACGCATTTCGCTCAAATTTCGTACGCAGCCGCAGGTTTAAGGGCATTTTAGTCTTTTAACAGCTTGGGTACCTGGCCCAACATCTCACAGAATTTGTATCCATCCTCCCAAGCTTCGTGTGGCCGTGAACAGTGCGCGGTTCCGAGTCAGAATGAAGAAGTTATGGCATTTCTACCGGAAGGGAAAACCATCCAACCAAAATAGGAGGAAGCTTGTGCAGACCTGTAGCCATCGATCGATCGATCAAAAGGATCGATCGATCAATCCTTCAACTTTTTCCCTCGAGCTGAGACAGTGGGCTATGATTTTTACCATCGATCGATTGATCATTTTGATCAATCGATCGATCCCTTGTTTCCAGCTAATATTTTGCCTTTTCTTTTCTTTTTCCTTTTCTTTTCTTTTTTAATTCCACTTACTATATAAACCATTTTTGTTGTAAATATCAGGGATCTAGATATATAATTCGTTTTAGGATAGAATAGCTTAGGGTTTCGGGTTTGAGAGCTCAATCTTCATTTCTCTCGTGGTTTGATACCCATCTGGGTTTGTAATTAGTTCTTTCATCTTTCCTCTCCATTAATATAGTTTGTATTTCCTTAATTCTTGCTTTCTAATTTACTTTACATGCTTTATTTGCATACTTTCATTTAATTGCTTTTTAGTGTAGATTTATCACTTTTATTTACCGCATTTCTTTATCGCATTTTTAATATGCTTTCTAGCTAAGTTAATCTAGGTTGTGCCGGATTGAACTCATTTCGGGTTGACATGTTGCTTTGCTTTAGTGATGGTATTTACGGGTCTATTTCGGGTTCGTTGTCCTAGTTATTATGCCTAGGATATTTGATGGGGCATATCATGTATGTTCCGTGCTTATTACCTTGCGTGCATAATTTCTGGAGTATTTGTTGACGCCAAAATCGTATTAGGATTTTATGCAAATTTAGGGGCGTGACAACCCTTGGTTCAATTAACTGTCGAAACGATACGCATTAGTAATAACTCTTCCACCCATGTAACCATTTTATACTAATTAATTTGGGTGAGGGATATTCGATGCAACCTATAGTTTGACTCACTTTATTAATCTAATTTCAATACACTCGCCTAGATTAATCATTTCCCTTTTATGCATTTTTTTCTTTTTTGTGTATAATTATCTTTTACGCTTTTATTTAGGAATATTAAACCAATTAAATTCTAGCAACACGTCTCTATGGATTTTCGATACCCGACTTACCGCTATACGCACCCGTTGAGTGTAGTCGTAATTTAGGTTGTTTGTATTGAGGCGGTGAATAGAAAACAATGATCTGCGTGTTGACTACGCGCTACTTTTCACCCTCGATCAAAATGGCACCGTTGCCGGGGATGAGTTTGTTTTAGAATTTATTTGATTTAGTATTTCGTAGTATTTTCTTTCTATTTGTATTATTTGCTAATATTTTTGCATTACTTCAACATTTGAGCACTTAGAAACGCTTGAATTTTTTGCGTGTGCATCTACTTTGTGGAATTCGCCACTTCGAGTCATTTTTGGGGTAAGCATGTCTTATTCCAATTCTTTCGGTAATCATTATGATAATTCTCAAAATCCTCATAAACCTTTGGCTTTTGGTCAAAACTTAGAATCCCAAAAACTTGCAACATCTAAAATGACTTTGGGCGATTATTACAAAAGTCAAGCTTTGGAGTGCGTGTATTTTGATGATGATGATGATGATGATGATGATGATAGTGATAATGATTTTGGGCCTTTACCTCCTTATAATAGGAATTTTGAAACGAATTGCAATAGTTTTCAAAATTCCTATAATAATGAGTTTAAGTTTAAGTCCGATGGTAATTTTCAAAGTTCCCATTTTCAAGTATCCGCACCTCGACCAATGACATTCGGTGAGGGCTTGCGTATGCTTGAAACTGAGAAACTTGAAAATTGTTATCGGGAAGAAAATCGTTTGTGGGAACATGAATTGGTTTATTATTTGAGTCCGGCGACGATTTTGGTTCCTAGACTTTTGAAGACGAGGAATGTTTTGAACCAGATGAGGACTTTATGCCTACTTTAGAACAAACCATTGTTGACTTTGCCCATTGCGTAATAGATATTGAAAGTGAGAATGAAAATGACGTAATATTTATTTGCAATGAAATGATTTCTTCTTTGGCCCCCAAAGAAGAACAATTCATTGAAAATGATCTTATTTCATTCGAAACTCAATCTTCATGCGATGATGACTCATCTCCTGAGTTTGAATTTATTTCCTCCCCATTTTCATTCTCTGTTATCACACCGTCACAAGTACCCGATGATTCGGTTTCAAACTTTAATGTTTTAAACCTTTTCGCCAATGAGTAGTACTTGCTCGAGTCTCCTTCCATGATCGCATATTTGCCTTCGTGTACGCCACCTTCCATTTCAATTTCAAAATCCTTAGGAGGATATTCGGCTTTTCACGGTCCCCACATGTTTTTGTCACCCGTTCAATCCAAATCCCCCATCGTCCCTCCAAAAATTTTAATTGACGATGGTTCCTTTCTTACGCCTTACACATGCCTTCCGTTTTTCAAACATAATTCATATTTTTCAGAAGGCATGCTTGTATGTGAGGGTACACCGGTTATCCTCCGAAGTCAAATCATTTTTGCGGTGGACCCTCAACTATTTAGACTTCTAGTGTATAGTTAGTGTGAAGCCTAAATAGTAGGTTGTATATAGTTAGCTTTTTATTATTTCTTTTTATTTTACTCCCTTTTTAATTTAGTCTAGTGTAATTAGTTAACTCTTTGTTATTTGTTTTTGCTATGCTCGGTACTAACTTGTTTTGTGGATTCTTTGGACTCGTTCTTATGGGGATCGCTCCAATTTTGGGTAATATAGCTCCTTTCCTCTCTTTAACTTGGTTCTTAATTCACATTGAGGACAATGTCAGGTTTTAAGTTAGGGGGTGTGGGATATTCTATCCATTTCTTTATTTAGTCCATGTTTTTGCTCACATGTTAGTTACTTAGTATGCTTTTCTTATAAAAATTCAAAAATTTCAAAAAGATTTTCTTTCTTTTTTCTCCTTTGTTGAGCATTTTGCCTTTGTTTCTGATGATAAATTTCAATAATTGCCCGATCCAATAGACAACTCAATGATGCATGTTCTCGATTTTAGAAGTTATTAGACTTTAGTCCTCAATTATTCATATTATGAATAACTTCATGAATTAAACTTTAATCCCGTGAGCACATGCACTTTTATCGTTCTGTTGATTTGGTTTAAGATTTTTATAACTCGGTAATCTTTTGTTGCATTGTATATACTTACACCGAGTAAGCTTTGTACCTTTCGTCGTTTGTGAGTGTTATACACTACTCTTTCCTCTTTGAAAACATTGAATTCATCAGTAATCTCTATATTCTTTCATTTGATCGTTCATTAATTGAGTTCATACTTGAAATGTGTTACTTGAGCATGATTTTCAAAGTTTATTTTGACTCGAGAATTGTGTAAACTTTATGAAATGATCATAGACCATCCTTGTTATATCACCCATATTGACCTTGACCTCACCTTAAATGTTTTCCCTCGTTAACCTCTTGAGCCTAAATATTAACCTTTCGTTTCATAACCAAAATTCCATAACCAACTCCACATTGGAGTTTTAAACCATACATACACCTTACATACCTCTGTTTGGAATGTTGCTTGGGATTGAATGTTGTTATTGTGTTGCGATTCCAATTTAAGCATATGAGAGTGAGAAAAGTAAAGAAAAGAGATGTGAAAAAAGTGAAGAAAAAAGCAAAAGAAAACAAAAGAGAAAAATGAGGAAAAGAAGAAAAGAAGTAAAGAAAAGAAAGAGAAAGTTGTAAATGTTGTGTATATAGTTCAATAAGCTTTGATTACTCTCCAATTTATATATCTAATGCCTTGTTTGGAACTTGTTTTCCAATTTTGTTATTTCTTGCATTCTTCCATTATCCCGAGTTTTCATCCCCAAACACTTTGACCCCGTACATACATACCCTCCGTTTCGTACCCTAGCCTAGCCTACATTACAACCCTATTAAAGTCCTATGTGATCTTAAAGTGTATTTAATTTAAAAGTTTAAATAGTTTTGATAATCTGTGAAAATGCATTTCGCCTCCTTTAATGTGCGGTATCTTTCATTGAGATTACAATTTTTAGTTTTATATATAGCGTTCTTTATTTGTGACATGTGTGCGGCCTAGTTTTCATTTACATTTACTCTTTATGCTTGCATGTCCCGTGTGTTAACTCCCTGTTTCGAGTGATTTCACTTGATAAGTGTAATGCCATGAGGATTAAATGTATTCTTGCTTTAATGTTTATCCGGTTTATATAAGTTTTTGCCAAATCACACTTTGCATGTGCTCGCTCCCCTCCCACATTTTAAGGTTTCGATTCTATGAGGTGCATTCTATAATGTCAATGATTTGAACTTTTGCTTGAATTCATTCACTTTGCTAATAATGCGTATGAAATCTTGTTCGCTATCGTTCGGCTTGTCGCATATTGGGGTGGCATTTTTTGAGGAAACCATGTGATGTTTGTGGGTATCATCCCTAAAAACCCCCACGAGATGACACTCGTCCACTAGGGTAACCTAGGGGTTTAATGGTTTATTACATACGCTAAATGAAATCGAATCTCCCGCAAAAGTGTCCCTATGCTTTTATATCATACTTGTGTACTATCTCCTGCTTTTTGTTTGCTTGTAGTTCTTGTTGCATCCTATTTCATTGCTAGGGACTAGCAATGTGTAAGTTAGGGGGTATGATATGACGCAAATATTGCGTATTTCATCCCTCGAACCTACGCATTTTAGCCCCCTCAGGTGCTTTAATCTCTATATTTAAGACCGTTAACCAGACAACCTCGGTTTATATTGTTAACATGATATATGAGGTATAATTGGGGTTTTATGATTATTTAGGTACTAAGTATGAAGTTCGGACGCATTCCGCTCAAATTTCGTATGCAGCCACACGTTCAAGGGCATTTTAGTCTTTTCACAGCTTGGGTACCTGGCCCAACATCTCACAAAAGTTTTAGCCCTCCTCGTAAGATTTGCGTGGCTTCATACGGTGAGCAATTCCGAGTCAGAATGAAGAATTTACGGCTTCTCTAGCGAAAGGGAAAACCATTCAACCAAAACAGGAGGAAGCTTATGCAGACCTGTAGCCATCGATCGATCGATCCTTCAACTTTTTCCCTCGATCTGAGATAGTGGTCTATGATTTTTACCATCGATCAATCGATCATTTTGATCGATCGATCGATCCCTTGTTTCCAGCTGATATTTTGCCTTCTCTTTTCTTTTTCCTTTTCTTTTCTAATTTAATTCCACTTACTATATAAACCATTTTTGTTGTAAATATCAGGGATCTAGATATATAATTCGCTTTACGATAGAATAGCTTAGGGTTTGGGGTTTGAGAGCTCAATCATCATTTATCTCTTGGTTTGACACCCATTTGGGTTTGTAATTGGTTCTTTCATCATCCATCTCCATTAATATAGTTTGTATTTCCTTAATTCTTGCTTTCTAATTTAGTTTACATTCTTTATTTACATGATTTTATTTAATTTCTTTCTAGTGTAGATTTATCGCGTTTATTTACCGCATTTATTTATCGCATTTTTAATATCCTTTATAGCTAAGTTAGTCTAGGTTGTGCCAGATTAAACTCATTCCGGGTTGACATGTTGCTTTGCTTTGGTGATGGTGTTTACGGGTCTATTTCGGGTGCGTTGTCCTAATTATCACTCCTAGGAGATTTGACGGGGCATATCATGTATGTTTCGTACTTACGACCTTGCGTGCGTAATTTTTGGGATATTTGTTGACGCCAAAATTGTATTGGACTTTTATGCGAATTTAGGGGCGTGACAGCCCTTGGTTCAATTAACTGTCGAAAGGAGACGTATTTGTAATAACACGTTGACCCATGTAACCATTTTATACTAATTAACTCGGGTGAGGGATATTCGACGCAACCTATAGTTTTACTCGCTTTGTTAATCTAGTTTCAATATTCTCACCTAAATTAATCATTTCCCTTTTATGCATCTTTTTCCTTTTTGTGTATAATTATCTTTTACACTTTTATTTAGGAATATTAAACCAATTAAATTCTATCAACTCATCTCTGTGAATTTTTTATACCTAACTTACCGTTATACTCACCCGTTGAGTGTAGTCGTAATTTAGGTTGTTTGTATTGAGGCAGTAACCAGCAGCATGTTGACTACGCGCTACTTTTCACCCTCGATCAGTAGTATCTAAAAATGGAGTGGTCAAATTTTGGACAAGACTATCACCAATGAATGTGGTGGGTAAGTCAAACGAGGCACCAATATCGGAGATAAAGGGATCACCCGAATGAGTGGGCTCAAGGGGAGCCATGCATAGTGGAACAGGATCCATATCCGGAGAGGTAGAAACCACCTCGAATTCAATCTCGGGATAGGGGTAAGCACTCGTAATCGGAACTAACCTATAATGAAGTGGTTCCTCGGGAACACACGTAGTGTGTTCAATAGGTGTAGACTCGGGCTTTTTTTGGATTCGTCGGATAAGGGAATGTGAACCGCAATGATGGGTTCATGTGGACATGGTGGGATTTGATCAGGCTCACTATCGATGGATAAATCAACAAAAGTGTCCACTTGAGGCCCGGACCACGGAATGGTCTCAACGTCGAGATTCTCGGGATGGTAGGGTTGGTCACACTGAAAGTCAATGGCACAAGACGACGCATCATCACTCGCGGGGGTGCAGTGATGGGTTGACTTGAGGGAAGTTTGAATCTCTCGCACACTCAAATTCATTAAGGCATTGTTCAAGCCTTTGGAGAGCTTGAGTTTGATCTAGAGTGGCTTGCTCATGCTCAATGATGAGCTGTTTCAAGAGTGCCTCGAGAGCGGAGGTGGATGATGGTGATGAAGTAATGGGTGGGTCGGGTGGTTGAGGTGTACACAACTCACTATGGACATGACTATACGGAGAATACTCAAAGGGAGTGTGGGGAACAGGGCCAAGTGTGTCATATACGAGAGAAACATATCCGTGAGAGACAAAAGGTTGATAATCATTGGGTGCGTAGTGAGGGAACTGATCGAGATAGGGTGCACTTGGTGTCCATGACAACTGTTGGTACGTGTGAGGATCCGCAACATCGGGTTGGGATTCATATTGCGTGGAAGGGTGATCAGGCCTCCACGAATAGCTAGGGTACTCACACAACTCGAGATTTGATACATCATGATAATAAGTCAGAGTGGGTTCCGAAACAGTGTTATATGGATACACATGTTCCATGGTGGGTTCGGATGGATAAGGAAGATATGGACACTCATGGGACAAGTGACCGGAGTGAAAATAATGGGTGCATTGTGAAGCATGTGACGTGTTAATACTCATCATCGGAGGTGATAAAATGTGAGATGTGTGTGCATGAGTATCAACGACGTGTGTGAGAGTTGAATCCACTAAGTAAAGGGTGGAGATTAGACTCAGGCTCAACGTCACACATGTTGCGAGAGAGTGGGAAATGGCCAAAATATTCCCTCAAGGGACGTTCGTCGGCCATGAAGAGAGAAATATTTTTTTTTAATGATGGGGAAAAATATTTTGACTCTTGAATTTGGACTAAATCACTAAAATCGACTACCGAAAAATTGAATTGGACACACACAAGTCAAGGATAAATCCTAACTAACATATAGCCATTTTTTATCTTTGAAAATTAGTGAAATGGGTAGTCAAATTTTAATCAAGTCCACGGGCTATAAAAATCACGAAAATTATCTTGGTGAACGCCTTTTCAAAAAAATTCTCCTATTAGGCTACCTAGTTGATTGATTTTAAATTTAGTGATGGCTAGGGTAGTACACAATCAGTAAGCGAGTGAGTCGGGTGATGAAATCCCTTCTCGTGAACGATCGGGTGTTGGTCTTAATTGATTAATTCATCACACGTATTCAAAAATAAATGTGATAATAAAATCAAATAAGAGCATGTAGTCACACACAAAAATTGACTCGCTGACAGGAGAGGCGCGAGGGTTTAGAAATGTACCTCCCACGGTTTTTACACCGTGGGGTGATGAACAATTTGAGTCGGACGGTGGTGATATCTCACATACCTCAGTCGGCCCCAGGAGTCCTACCGACCCAAGGTAGAGAGTCTTCTTTTCCTCACCTTGGACGCCCTATCTCTACCTTGTCCGGTTTCCCAATCACGCTTCTTTTCGCAATTAATTATTACAAATTAAAATGAAAAATAAATGGTGTCTCCAAGCACCGCAATACAAGCCAAGAATAGAATAATCCTAATACAAGCCTTCTAAAAGAATGAAAATGGTATGAAAAATGAAAAATACAAATGAATCACAAAAGGAATCCTCTCAGGTGCTTCAAACTCCAAAGACTAGCACTCACCCACTCACCGTAAACCCTAAGTCATACTCCGAGTACTGATTTAGAGGCCATCGGACGCTCCTGGGGCCCGTTTAAATCTGGTTAACTCTCTCACTTGAGGGAAGCTCAATGAATTTTCAAAGGGCACTTTCTAATAGTCCACCCCGTGCGTGAATCAGCCTTACGATTCATACAAATGGTCCATTTTACTTCGAGTACTAATTTGGAGGCCATTGAGCGCTCTCAAACCCCATTTGACTTCGATTAAATCTCTCTCTTGAGAAAATCTCAATTAATCTTCAAAGGGCTCTGAATCCCCTTTCCAACGGTCTACCCCATCCACAAATTAATCCTACGATTCGGACGAACGGTCTGTTTTAGTTTGAAAAATGATCTGGAGGCCACTGGGAGATTTCAATCCCCATTTGACTCTAATCAACTCCCCAGTTTGAGAGAAGATCAATGAATATTTGAAGGTCTATGAATCCCCTTTCCAATGGTCTGCCCGTGCGTGAATCGGCCTTACTATACAGATAAACGATCCATTTTACTCTGAAGGGTCACCGGGCACTTTTGGGGACCATTTGACCTTGGTCAGCTCTTCGAACTGAATAAAGATGAATGAAATCTCAAAGGTCATTGAATACCCATTCCAACGGTTCATTCCGTGAACGAATGGGCCTTATGGTTCGAACGAACTATTGGTTTTCCTTCGAAAACTTCCTATCCAGTGACCAATGGGCACTTTGATCCCTATTTGACCTTAGTCAACTCTTCGACCCAGGAGAGGGTCAATGGATTCTTAAATGACTCTGAATACCCTTTCCAACAGTTTGCTTCGTGCATAATTTTGACTTACGATTTGCATTTTACGCCCATTTTTCCTAAAAATATGTTATAGACTGTTAAATGGCAACTTAGGGAACCTGTCATCTCTAGTGTGCTTGAGGTCTAGTGACGATAGGAAGGTCCATACCCCTACCGATCGGCAGTCCCCTTGACCTATAAATAGAGGCCATGACCTCGTATGGAAAGGCACCCCTGAACACCCCTCTCAGCAATTTAGAAAACATTATCTCGAATTCAGAGTTGTTCCCTTTCCTCAAAAAATTATTTTCCCACATTCCATTCCATCATTTTCTCACCTCACTTGGTAAATTCCCCCTCCTCTCCATACTACTTGCATACCATTGTAAGATCTGCATATCTAAATCTAAGATCAACACCAAGCGTTCATAAGGAGGTACAATTCTCCATCATTTTCTCTAATTCTCTCATTTTAGTATTTTTTGTTTTATTTCTACTTTAGCATTTTGTTTCATTAAATCACATATATTAATCTCAAACCTTTATTAGTAGTATTTGCACATACTCTATTTTCATAAAAAAATGAGTAAAGGAGGGTTTATCTATAAATTCCAAAAGAGGATTTCTCACCTCACATTATCTCTCTTAAAACACATTTTCTCTCTCTACACACACATAAGAGAAATTCCCCGTTTGGATTTATGGATTAAACCCCACCCTATGATATCTTCGAACTCCATGGACTTTGATTCCTTTGGGCTACGTTGCCCTCTTAAGCTAATCCCGAGATTCGAGTTCACGTTATACATTTTTATATGTTTCCCTCCAATCATATATATATATATATATATATATATATATATATATATATATATATATATATATATATATATATATATATATTCTTACATGCTTGTGTTTCATCTGACATATACATTCGCTCTTCCATAGCAACTTGTGATTAGGTAAACACTCATATTATATTTTGAATTCTTATTTTCGAGAACACTTCTAAGGATGAATTCATTCAGTAATTTTCCATGACACGAGTTGAATAATTTCATTCTTCACATTTATTATGCAGATGAACACACATTTCACGAAATCTAACAGGAGAAAATTAACACATGCCTATAAGAGATCAAAAGGGCAGGATGGGTGCCTAACACATTCCCATTCCGTAACTTTGTCCAAGAATCTTTGAACTATTTGTTTTTACAAGCATCGGTATTGTCCTTGATGTTGTTCTCTCTAAGCGACAATATTTCTTTTGTCTGTTTTGTGCAAAATAGGTTAGTGACTCTATCTCTACACATTATCCCCCACATTGATGACGGTCTAGCGCCCCGAGAAAAGGTGCAACCCCACGCGTGCGCTGGAGGGAATCCGAAAAGGGAGGCCCCAGGATGGCCACACATATATATACTCATATGATACTCACAATCTCATAATATTACATTTTCTCTTATCTTAACATCTTTTAATTAAATTTGTCTTTCATTGAACTACAAAATATGTACACAATACAATCCCGAATCAACAATCACTCATGTCACCCACACAATAAGATATACACAATCTCATATCAGAACACATAAATATGACATAAAGCTTTCAATCATATGTCCATCATCGAACTAATATCATAAACACGTATATAAGTCTCATAACAACCACATGAAGGCATTTAACTTCTGGGGACTTTCTTGTCGATATATCGATGAATTCGTAGGAGTCCCTCACCTAACATATTTGAAAACATACACACATAGTTCAGAATGGGGAATCACTATAAAATTACACCACCGGGTAGTCCCATACCAAAACACGTTCGATGGATCGGATCATCTATAACTCTCATCACGAAATAGAGATCGACTGAACGTATGATCTAAACATGTCAACATGTTGTAACACCATCGACTAATTCACCCGCTCGATCGAACCATATGCATCCAACATCGGGAGGTGGTGGCCATCTTGAACGTGTTGTCATAACACATCGGCCTCCACAAGGTCTTGCATCATCACCCAGGCATGCGGTACACGATCACAACCACTTAAATTCACAACCCCAACCGATAGGTACACCACGAGTAACTGGTAAGTTCACATAATCAACCAAATTATATATATATATATATATATATATATTACAATAGTGTCCATTGACTTTGGCTAGTGTAACGTTTTGGCCCTCGAACTTTTTTGTAACATTTGAGCCCCCAAACTATGTTATGTTAGTACAAATGGACCTCCCGTCAACTTTTCAATTAAATCTAATGAAATTAGTCCACATCATTGGTATATTAGTGCATACATGTCTTTTATCAGCCCATACTTATAACCTACACCCAAAATAACTCCAAATAATACCCAAATGAACAAAAAAATGTTGATAGAACATGTTATTACTTTACATATAAAGGGTTTGTATATGGTTTTGAGTTATTCTGGGCTTAGAGTTTGGGTCTGGGGGTGATGAAATACATTTTTGTCAATGAATTTTCTTTATATTAATGAAAAATTGAAGGAAGGTCCACTAGCGCAAATATAACATAGGTCAGGGGCTTACATGTTACAAAAAGGGTTTGAGATCCAAAACATTAAACTAGCCAAAGTTCTGGGGTCACTGGTGTAATTTACTCTCTCTCTCTCTCTCTTTATATATATATACATAAGATATCGCATACTCTCAAGCGTACCCAATCCATCCTAAGCCCCAAACATCGGATCTTCCATTTAATTATAGGTTTACCATTTCTTAAGACCTTAATTAAACCCAATTTTACAATATACCATACATATACCATAAAATAGGATAATGCGTACTCTCAAGTGTACCTAAACTGTCCCAATCCCCATCGTCGTATTGTCCATTACATTCATAGGTTTAATTAACTCTCAAACCTTAATCAATACAAACTTTATGAGATGCATCATACATAAATAAAATAAGCTAATGCATGCCTCTCGAGGATACCCATTTCATCCTAATCCACAACGTCGAATTGTATAGACTACTGTAAAGTTTATTCTACTCGAAACCAATACCATCGTCTCATATCTTATACTCTAGTTTAATTACATCTCAAACTGTAAACTAAGTTCACAAGACTTTCCCAAGAATTAATTATGCAATTAGGATCCAAATCGATCCTTTATTGCCCCAGATTACGGCTAGTATCACACCTCATTCGAACGACCCTCACATCTCGTTAGAACAAACCTACACATCTCGTTCGACCGACCCTAACACTGAGTTTGAACAGAACAAGACATCTCATTCGAAGGGGAAAATAATCTCCTTCGAACAATATTGACACCATCATCTCCTTCATCCTAGAAATGCAAAATTGAACATAAACCTCCAATGTTGAATAATAAGCTTTCATCCATCAACCCAAACTACTCAATCATCAAATATAATCATAGTGTTATGATCCTTGATGATTCCCACAACAATTTAACATCAATAATATTAATTAAAGGTTTAATTCTTCAAATCCCCAAAATTAAATCCTTGTTCATCATTTACATCATATAACATCAATTACAAATACGATTTTCGATCCAATCATCAAATTAACATATTTAATCAACTTATAAATGAAATGAAATCAAAAATATGATTTCTAATCATAGAATCATATTTCAAAACGAATAAGTTTATGGTTCCCAACAACAATCCAAATTTTATGTCATATTATAATCCCAACAATGGTTTAATTCTACAACCCGACTATAACTAATACAAACATGATTAAGACAGAACATCAAATCTCTAAACATGCTTCTAAATCACAAATCAAATACATGACAATGAAAGCATAAACAAGTTACAAACTACACAGTGATGAAGCAAGCAATTTCGTGCGTGACCGATACGAAAAGTGATTCCTCCTCTCAATTATGTGTTCTTCTGTGCCAAAGCTCTTCCAAAATTTTCCCAAATCTATAGGGAAATTAGGGTTTGTGTTTTTGTGTATTATGTCCAACTAATGAGTGTTACCACTCATAATATAAGTCCAAATTCGTAAGTATCTAAAAGTCCTATTTTGGGGTCTCCAAATGGGCCCAAAAACCTAACCAGACTATGCCAAAACTTAGCTCAAAGGTATACCTACCCCATAAGCCCAATCCAAACTACTAAAAACCCATATCACTCCCTCCGTGACACTCCAGAGTTCAATCCAAGTGGGGAAACTATTTTTATTCTCCGTTATCAATTGAGTATGTCATATACCGCTACAACCGTCGAAGAATAATTCAAGATCATTCAAGCGTCAAGACGGATCCGAATATCAAAGTTCTTTAACATTCAAGCCTCCACGAGATGAATTTGGTAAAGGATATGTTTTAATTCCTTAGCATTTCACTTAGAGTGTTGGGATATTTTTTGTCAAATATTTTCGAAGTGTTGGAGCGGAGTTTTTTGTCAAAAATTATTTTCAAAATTTTGAGGTGGATAATTTACTGGAGAAAAAAAATATTTATTTTTTAAAATATCTCGTTCGAGTGATAGACATACATCGTTCGAGCAATAGGCCTTTGTCGTGCGATGTCGTTTGAACGGCACGTGTATCCGTTCGAGTGACACTGCTATTTCGTTTAAGCAAGCCACCGCCTTAGATTTTCTATAAATTGATTTTTCCAACTTCGTTTTTTATCAGAAAACCTGCGAATTTTCAATAGACGAAACTGCGTTGGCAGAATACTTTGTCTTCTCACTTTTAGGGTTTTAATCCTTTGTTTTCAATTCACAAATCATCCCAATAGTTTATGTGAATTATTTTGGAACCCAAGAACACATATTGGGTCAAGTTTCTCTTGTAGAGAAAATCTCTACTGCTGATCTAGGTGCTCTTGAGGGGAGTATTGGGTTGAAGACGACTGTGTGTCGATAAGGAGTGCTCGTGGGTATTCCTGAGCTGAATTGGAGCTGCGATTCTTGTTGACTCTAGGTTGCGGCCTATGTGGCTTTTCTGCGATTAACTCATTGAGAATTTCATTGTAATCATTGTAAGTATTATAGTGAAATAAAGATTTTACCCGAAAGGGTTTTTCCTGAAATCTGCGAGTTAGCTATTTTATTTGTGATGGTTTGACACACACACACGTAATTTCATGTTTAGGGGATGATTTAGTTTTGTTTAAAATTGACTCCTGTTAAATAACTTTAAATTGGGAATTTGTGAATTTATTTGAATCGGTATCGCACAAGGCACACTCTTTCATAAACATGGTAATATCTCACAGCTTAAATAAAATATATACCCAATATTATTTTACGCGTCACACATAATCCAACATCATATAATTAATATCACTAATTAATTAATTAAACATGAAGCACAAAAGTCACATCACAGACAAATTTTAATTATTAACTAAATTAAGCATTTTATTTATTACCATATCATGTGAGTAATAATTTATCTCATTTATTAATTTATTTCTCAATTAATAGTTCACGAAAATAGGGGTATTACATTCTTCCACGCTAATACAGGAATGTTTTCCTCAAAATTCACTAAAGCACAACGTCTCAACGTAATTCGCACAAAAACTATAGGCTTATGCCCGACTAACTTGTACATGTATCACCATGATAGAAAGAAATAAGAATCATATAAGCCTACTATAGTATGCCAGGACTAGGGTGCCGATACCCCCCATACCACAATTTGTTTGATTATCATTTGACTTGGTTAATCGGTTTGATTTCACTTGCGAGCGTGTTAGGCAAGGTTATGTCCTTGCCAACCAAAATATCTTAGCCTTGTGATGATATCATCTAATTGTGTACCGTTTGATGATTCAATTAAGAATACTTGTCCTTCCTTTAGGGGAGACTTTGATGTGGGTGCTAAATTGTTACAATTAACTAGGGTAAAAGAAGTGGTAAAGTTCATGAACTAAAATAAATAAAGCTTTCAAAATAAAGAAAAGTAAGGGCTTGGAAGTAAAGGATTACATTATAAAATCTAAAGCAAGAAAGTAAAAGAAACCAAATATAAAGGCAAAAATTTTTAATAAACTTGAAACAAAGTTACAATTTACTTTAGAATGAACTTTTAATGAAAAATAGTAAATAAATGAAAAGAAAACAAAATAAAAGAAATAAAGGATAAAACAAGTAAATGTAGTTTTTTATCGAGGGAGTCCTGCTTTTGTCTTCATGAAGGGCTGGATTTATAATTGTCTCCAATAACTAACTTTTTGGGGGTACAAGTAACTTTCTTTGGCTCCAAGTAACTTTCAATTTTAACTCGAATCATAACCTCTTTAAACCAACCACTTTTTCCACCAAACATTCCTACAATAACCACCATATAACCTCTACTAACTTCCCCCATCATCTAGCTAGGTGTCAAAAATATCACGAGATGAACCCGATAAAATATGGTGTCCACACACACACACACACATAAACTACCTGAATTTTGAGAAGGATTTAGGTGGTGGAGATTTGATAACATGATTTCAATTGTTGATGTTCAAATTTATTTCATATCACCATGGCTCCATATTTTTTAAGTTAAGTAGTCAATGAATGATGTAGAAACGACATCCTCCCCAATTCCTACCAATCTCCATTAAAGTTCACCATCTATAATAGTCGATTCGGATGATAAGCATCGTGGGGCATAACCAAGATTTTCATTGTCTTCCACAAAAACTTTGAGGAACCACTCGGGTGATTTGGTTCGAAGCACATATTATGGATAATTTTTGGCTGCAACTCTACATATGTTTCAACATCATCTTATTACCCAAAATCTTTTTGAACACCAACTTTTTAGACCCTCGAGTTTTGAAGTCCTTTGATGATCTTCCAAATCTCTCTAGTTCTAGATGTGCTTTAGAATTTTGTAATGCAAAAGATTAAGGATCATCGTCACATTTGTTCTGCAAATTCGTGGCTTTTTTTCCCAACAGCTTTTGACAAAATAGGTTGGTTGTACAAGGTTGGTGTTGTAATACCCCGTATTTTAATGCATATTATTTAATGAATTAAACTATGGAAATTAATTATGTGTGCTTGTTGTGACTAGAGATGTCACCTTTCTATTGTTATGTGTTTTTTAAGTTGGATTGAGATTTAGACTTAAGACAAGGTGGATTAATTAATATTCGGACTTGCATTGGGAAAATTTTATTTGACTGAGTTGTTAATTATTTTTTTGGGTATATTTGGTAATTAGATTTTGCTACACGTATGTGATACCCCGAAAAATCCATAAATACATTGGTCACATCTACCATAAAAATCATGGGAATGAAAACTTTTCATAACATTCTTATAGCATAACAAAAACACAAAAATCGAAGGAACAAAGAAAATATAATGTAAAATTGAATCCACACCAAACCAATTCTTATACCATTAAACAACCAAATAACATAATCCGTCTTTGAATGTAAATAAACATATACAATCAAACAGAAGATAAAGGAGTACAATAAAAGTATGAGCTAAACTCACCCGACTCTTACAATCCTGGAAGTAAGAAACAGGGACATCGCTAGAGATGCTCCTCCAACGATCTCAAATCTACAGGAACCACTACAACAGAGAACTGTAAAATAATTTTTAAAAGAAAATCTAAACAACAAGCCTATATAGTATAGGATTACAATGTAATTTGTTCCATGTCATAACTGCATATCTTCCTCTTGTGTTATAACATATTTTTAGTTATTAGTAACCCAACCCAACAATCGAAAATATAATACGGTTCTAAATCAGGAATCCATATATCTCCTAAGTTATTAAAGATTTATATCTTCGTTTTTTAATCTTTAGTTTCTCATCTTTAGGTTTATCTCTTTATTTTTAAAATATAAGTTGTGTTGTAGTTTAAAACCTACGATTCGTCTCACCAAATAACCAATATACCAATAACAGGCTTATACCTTAAGTCTATACACATTAGACCATCTCATGTCAATATTATAATATACACATCTCTAGTATATGTAATACACAAGTTAAAAACTTAAGTATGTAGGTGGGACTTCCTAATATAAGTCACATACATCACTAGTATAACATATAAACTGGTACAACTATCTTTGGTACCTCCACACAACAATCACATATTGTAGGACAAAGAATCTACTCGCGTCTAATGTCCATATAATAGTACAATCTCCGCCTTATAAGCATCTCTCAAGCCCACACATAACGAAGGACTACTCTTATTGCCTTTGGGGATCTCTTGCGCACTAGGTATATTTTTAGGTCGTCCCAAACCCTCAGCACCTCAAGGGATAAATTACCATGTCTACCCATCAGTCATAAAGGCTACCATACCCAATACTTTATGAAAGAAATCTCCCTGGAGACCCTCTTGGTCGTAAGTACCTAGACGTGTGACCCAAGGGTAAAATATGACCAAGGAAGATCCCGTCCACTCATCGAGGTACTAGTTTGTCCGCATCACATGTTCCCCTCTCATGGAATCCTTCCTAGTACGATACACCACAAGCACTCACACGTGGTATGCATTGCACATAAAATACACAAGTAATTTCCACCCTTACTCATTGGGCTAAAACACACACATACATAACCCTCATAAATGGGTTAAGGCAATCCACATATACATACCGACCTATATTATCGGGTGTCATACTAGGATAACTATCATGAAAAGTTATATAATATTTATAACCCTATAATTATTCCATAACATAATATGTATATCACATTTATAACATTATATTCATCTCATAATATATATCAACCCTAACCTCTTGGGTTCCCAATTTCTAGTTGTAGTCTCACCCTACCATACACTAAAACATGCATATCAACTATATTACATCTCAATTGGCCCTAATCCAATCCCCAAGGCATCGTATCTAGGTATAACTCCACACCCAATTTCTATAAAACTATAAATTATGACAACTACCCTTCCCTAGGCTTTTTTTAACCAAATCCATAACCTCGCCCAAAAGACAAATGCCCCACAAGTCAATAACAATGACTCTAATAATCCTGACCAACAATCCTCAATCCTCAAAGATTCCAAATACCCAATCAATAATCCAATTCTACCCTTGGGTCTACACTCGAATGTCAAATCCTCCATTTAACCACTTAAATCAAAAAAAATCCTAAGTATTCAAATACCCCAAAATCAATTTTCAACGATTCGAATCATAAGAATATATCTCCTTTCTATAAGTACATAAAAATTATAGGCCAACAAATTATAACACTAGGCGTAAAACCCAAAAATTTCCAACCAATTTCATAAATGCCGATCCTAGGCCATACCTATTACCACCGGTCGACTGGGGCCCTCGGACCGATCGATGAGTCAGAACAGGGATGTCCCAGTTTTCTCTTATTACGGGATTCATCAGCTTCAACCCCCATTTACATATATCAAACCTACATTAATGAATCCAAAAACATCATCTAAGCACCAAATCAACATTTAATTGATAAAAACACATCAAAGCAACCATTGGAACCTAATTCCATCACCAAATACCAAATATATCGCAAGATTTAACAAAAATCCAATTCAAAATCTAAGAACCCTAGTTTTATCCAATTCTTCAATTTTCCATGGATTGATTCATCTAAACATAGGGCTTTTATATGATTCTCAATATAAAATTTATTCAAATTAAAATCTATTAGTCTTAAACCAAGTTCAATTGGAAATCAATCGTTATAAAGGAGATTCAATTTAATTAAGGTCTTGATTAGATTAATTTTGAATTTAATATATTTCATAATTCAAATCAGATTTAGATTATAACTATATTCATATTTCATAGAATAATCACAATAATAACACACATTCAATCATAATCATATTCTATATATAGCTTGACTTATGATTTGTGGAGAAAACTCAAGGCAATCTCTCAAATTCTTCTTTTCTCTTCATGTGCCTTCTCTCTAGACCCCAAAGTTGCTTGTCGATTGTGTTTTTTAATAAATGAGGTTTTTAATGATCCCTTACAACTCTTAAAAACGAAATTAGGCTTGTCCCCAAATGGGCCCTTAATAAAAAGGTCCAAAATAGTCTCTAAATGGTCTAAAAATCCACCCAGGTCCTATACTAACCCAATAGGCCTAAATTACACCATTTTAAACTAAAAACGGGCATTATACGCGTCCACTAGCCCAATACAAAAGTATAACAAACCAAATAACTAACAGCTCAGTTATTTAAAAATTTCCTGATACGAGTTCAAATATTACTTAATTCAATTAATTAATCACCATGTCTTAAGTTTAAATTCTAATCCAATTTAAATAACACATAACAATAAAACTGGTGACATCTATAGTCACAACAAGAACTCATAATTGATTTTCATTATTTAATTAATTATATAATATGCATAAAAATACGGGGTATTACATTCTTCCCCCCTTAAACAAGGAATTTCATCCTCAAAATTCGAATTCATTATATTCCTAGTCGAAAATCTAAGAATATCTCACTCGTAGTGTCCTTATACTACTGAAAAAGAATCTACTCAGTTTATGACTTAGCATCCCTTATGGTCTATTTTATCATAAATCGTGTTCGTTTATTTTCTCAACCAAACTAATCTAATCGTTAAAGCACCAACTTAACACTAAAGGATTCCTTCTGACATACTCCCGAAGAGACGCATCGTGCACGCTGACGGTGGAAAGGTGAGATCAAACGGCACCGACCTTGCCCTACTTATGCCTTTTAGATGAACTTCCCATCTGGTTACCTACCCTTATAAGAACCTAGGCTCCACAATTCCTATGCTAGAGGTCACTAATAACACATGACCTCTCTCTTGAACCTATGAATTAAACCTCCACTTGTCCTTCATTTCCATTGCCAGTTCTGGCAAAACTTCACATGTTCTACTATTGACACTCTCACCAATAAAGTATTCTCAAACATTTAAACACTAATAGCTTCCTAACTCATAGCTCAAATCAAAGTGGTCAATCGATTTCGGCATCTATAAATGGTCCTATGCCCTTCTGGGGACCCGGGACTCGTCATAATCAAACTAGCGATATCTTACATTACCTTAACTACAATTGTCTCTAGAAAGTGTAGTGAATCACCAACTACGTGCCATGGTCAACTCTACACCTCATAATTGGTAACCCCTCCTAAAAAAATTCAAAAAATGCAACCCTCGTTTATCATCAAACACAGAAAGAACCTATTCCCAATACTATTTGTATACCCATTATAGGTAAACTTCAATATTGGGCATAAACCACCCCTAATTACAGATTCAATTGTAGTGAACACCACTAGTACACCACCCCTCTTCATCCAAATATTATTGTAACTCATAACTAAATACCCTTTCACGCGGTCCAAATCCACTACATACACGACCTTTCCATATTGTGCTAGAAAAGTTGCCTTCGGTAAATCCTCTTCCTGATCTCACCAATAATGGTAAATCGTTCCCATTTCAATCATCAGGAGGAAACACTCTCGCAGATCTTCAATACGTAACAACAAACACTCGTCCCATATATTGACCTTATCCTGCTACTGGTGGTTCGCACATCCGTTTAGTGGATCGTCCCTCTATCAGAGCTTTCGCAAGGTAACGTTATACCCGCATATGCAATCGTCTCAAAACTGTGGTGTCCACTCCAATGACACCTCTACTAAACCTAACGAAGTCAATCTCATAAAGAGCTCTCATGGAGAATCCAAAGATAGTGCCCACTCGAAGGCAGAAACTAATCTCTTATGTAGGTTATAACTCGTCACATATCTAAATAAAACTGGAAGAACCTCCGACTATTGATGACATCCCTACGTGACAGTAATCCATCCTAATGAACGTATATTCGTACATAAGAAAGTGTGTTAGACCTCCTCCAAAGCATAAGCACCATAACCCAAAGAAATACTTGCCCAAACACAGCATGAAAATCTTACCCCAACAGTAGATATAAGAGTAAAACATAGCTATGCACACACGCTCAATAGTAATATGAGGATATCTCATCTAAAAATCAACAAGGCAGATGAAATTGAGCCGACCAAAAAACTGACATGTCTTTATAATCACGACATAAAGTAACCCTTACTCGTTGGGGTGTCCACATATACATAAAGCTCGAAGATAAAAGTGCATATACTTTATAATTGTAAATCCCACACAATACTAATAAAGAATGATAAACCCTCGATGTTTAAGCCAGACTCATATGCGCGAGCCATAAACGTACCCATAACCATTCCTCGGAGGTACTTCAAAGAGTTGGTTGCCATTAAGGCTTCTAATAACTAGGTGGTCTCACATGCCACGAGCGTATCACTTTCCTCGAAAGGAGCTATCGAAATGGCAGACATACTAGCAGCCCTGCTGACATTGCCTCATTAGTCCTATATTTCAAAATTTGCCTCAATTACCCCACTCTCATATGTTGTGGCTCGACTGGACATAATTCCACTCACACTGATAACCAAAATAGATCACTTTATTTACTCTTGGAAACCATTTTGGGTTCATCTCCCCCTATGTGTTTCCTTCCACTGCTGGGGTCTCCCTACTCGGGTCCATGCTACACCATCTTTATTTATTGGGTCAACTTTGGCCTTGTCCTTCCAAATATCAAGGACTCTACCCTCATAATAGTTATAATGCTCCTACGGATGTAAGAGGGTAACTTTAACCACCCGAGCATAAGTGGTGAATATTGGGTTACCTAGTAACACCTATCAAACCCTTCACATAAGGTTTCTATCGACTCAACAAGTTTTTCTCGTATTAGATGATAACGCGAACATCCTCATTTGCCTTCGTATTAATCTTCCTCGGTGCAGAAGAAGAAAGATAGTTAAATTCCTTCTCATACTGGACACCACATGATTGCTTAGACGAGGTCTTCAAAAACTTACTTATAATATCATTATGGATAGTGAGTGAAAACATTTCCCCTCGAACCAGACACTAAGAACTTGGAAAGTTCTCACGTCCAAAAGCCCTTAACTCTTTATTGAAGTCAACCTCATGCGTGAGATGTCAATCAAGAGAAATCCAAACGAGAAACCCTCCCAATACACTTAGTCTATTTGAGTCATTCGTCAAGATATAATGGTGTGAAACCCCCTAAACGGCCGTCATTGTAGAGAATACAAACCCTAAACTCTAAAGCCCTAAAGTATCCAAAGAACACAATATAAAAAAGTGATGGACGCACTCAATATCCTTAGGACATTGGAACCTGGAATGATCTGATACCAAACGTGATACCCCAAAAAATCCATAAATAGATTCATCAGGTCTGCCATAAAAATAATGGGAATGAAATTTTGTTATACATTATTAGCACAATAAAAACACGGGAATCAAAAGAACAACGATAATATAATGTAATAATGAATCCACACCAATCCAACTCTGATACCAATCAACAACCAAATAACATAATCCATCTCTCAATGTTAATAAGCATATACAACTAAACTGAAAATAAAGGATCACAATAAAAAGGATGAGCTACACTTGCTCGACTCCTACAATTATGGGAGTAAGAAACGGGATGCCACTAGAGATGTTCTTCCATCGATCATGTATCTAAAGTAACTACCGCAACAGGGACCTGTAAAAATAGTTTTTAAAAGAAAATGTAAACAACAAACCTATGTAGAATGGGGTTATAATTGAATCTGGTAGACGTCATAACTGCATATCTTCCTCTTGTGTTTTAACATATTTTAAGTTATTAGTTACCCAACCCAACAATCTAAAATATAATGCGGTTATAAATCCTGAATCCATGTCTCCTAAGTGATTAAAGCTTTATATCTTCATTTTTTAATCTTTAGTTTCTCATCTTTAGGTTTTTCTCTTTGATTTTAAAATATAAGTTGTGTTGTAGTTTAAAACCTACGATTCGTCTCACTAAATAACCAATATACCAATAACAGGCTTATACCTTAAGTCTATACACATTTGACTATCTCATGAAATATTATAATATGCACATCTCTAGTATATGTAATACACAAGTTCAAAACATAAGTATGTAGGTGGGACTTCCTAATATAAGTCACATACATCACTAGTATAACATATAAACCGATACAACTATCTCTGGTACCGCCACACAACAATCACATATTGTAGGAGAAAGAATCTACTCACGTCTAATGTCCATATAATAGTACAATCTCTGACTTATACAAATGGATAGGCATCTCTCAAGCCCACACGTAACGAAGGACTACTCTTATTGCCTTTGGGGATATCTTTCGCATACTAGGTATAGTTTTAGGTCGTCCCAAACCCTCAGCACGTCAAGGGATAAATCACCATGTCTACCCATGAGTCATAAAGCCTACCATACCCAAGACTTTATGAAAGAAATCTCCCATCATAAGTACCTAGATGTGTGACCCAAGGGTAAAATATGACCAAGGAAGATCCCGTCCACTCATCGAGGTACTAGTCTTTCCGCATCACACGTTCCCCTCTCATGGAATCCTTCCTAGTACGATACACCACAAGCACTCACACATGGTATGCATTGCACATAAAATACATAAGTAATTTCCACCCTTACTCATGGGCTAAAACACACACATACATAACCCTCATAAACGGGTTAAGGCAATCCAAATATACATACCGACCCTATACTATTGGGTGTCATACTATGATAACTATCATGGAAAGTTATATCATATTTGTAACCCTATAATTATTCCATAACATAATATGTATATCACATTTATAACCTTATATTCATCTCGTAATATATATCGACCCTAACCTCTCGGGTTCCCAATTTCTAGTTGTAGTCTCACCTTACCGTACACTAAAACATGCATATCAACTATATTACATCTCAATTGGCCCTAATCCAATCCCCCAAGGCATCATATCTAGGTATAACTCCACACCCAATTTCTATAAAACTATAAATTATGACAACTACCCTTCCCTAGGTTTTTTTTAACCAAATCCATAACCTCGCCCAAAGGACCAATGCCCCACAAGTCAATAAAAATGACTCTAATAATCCTAACCAACAATCCTCAATCCTCAAAGATTCCAAATACCCAATCAATAATCCAATTCTACCCTTGGGTCTACACTCGAATGTCAAATCCTTCATTCAACTATTTAAATCAAAAAAATTCCTAAGTATTCAAATACCCCCAAAATCAATTTTCAACGATTCCAACCCAATGATTCATAACAACATATCACCCTCTTGTGTTTTAACATATTTTAAAATATTAGTTACCCAACCCAACAATTTAAAATATCATGCGGTTTTAAATCCCGAACCCATATGTTGCCCATGTGATTAAAGTTTTACATCCTCGTTCTTTAATCTTTAGTTTCTCGTATTTAGGTTTATCTCTTTGATTTTAAAACACAAGTTGTGTTGTAGTCTCAAACCTACGGTTCATCTCACCAAATAACCAATATACTAATGACAGGCTTATTTCTCAAGTCTACACACATTTCATTATCTCATGCCAATAATATAGCATACACATCTCTCGTATATGTAATGTACAAGTCTGAAACATAAGTATATAGGTGAGAATCCTTACTATAAGCCACATACATCACTAGTATAACACATAAACTGGTACAACTATCTCTAGTACCACCACAAAATATGTCCATACGATGGTACAAACTTCAGCTTATACAAATAGATGAGAATCTCTCAAGTCCCCACATATAACAAAGGCCTACTCTTATTGCCTTCGGGATCTCTCGCGCATACTAGTTGTCTTAGGTCATCCCAAACCTAAGACCTCGGCACATTAAGGGATAAATCACCACGTCTACCCATCAATCACAAGTCCTACCATACCCAATACTTTATAAAAGAAATCTCCCCGAAGACCCTCTTTGTTGCGGGTACCTATATGTGTGAGCCAAGAGTAATATATAACCAAGGAAGAGGCCATCTACTCACCAGGGTACCAGCGCGGTCCACTCCGTGCATGCTCTCTCATGGAATACCTTATAGTACGATACTCCGCGAGCACCCATACATGGTATGCATTGCACATAAAACACATAAGTAATTCAACCTCTCACACAATAAATCCCAAAAATAAAAATAAAATAATCTCACCGAAACTAGGTAAAAGGGAAATCCTAAACAAGTACAAACATACGAAACACCGACCAAATCCTCACAACACAATCACTCCCTAAAACATAGCCAATGAAAAGATCTAGAACATTAAATACGAAGTTCCTAGATATGACAAGTATCTAGGAACTCAAATATGGTGAATAACATCTTTGGTATCAATGAAACATATAGGAGTGCTTGAGGATGACTCGCCTTGGAGGTGGAAACTCACATACCAACACATAAATTAATTTTCTTCTCCCAATCATCCCTTGAAATGAGAATCTTGAGTTAATTGAGAATCTTTGAAACAACTAGAGGCACATAACCTCAGTTTTGAAAACTTTATTTTTTCAAAAAATACACTTGCCTCAAAAAAATTCCATTATCATTCTTGTGAGTAGGTAAGTTAGGCATGTTTCTCCTTAGAGCAAATCCATGTGGTCTTCAATTTATGCTTTTCTCACAAATGTCTTTACTGTTGTGATGTGCAAGTAGGATGAATACCCTTGAGTCGAGATTTGGTTTGGGATATAACCTCCCCGAGTAAGGTAGTTATGTGGTTTCATTTAAATTAGATGTGAAATTATACCTAGATGCGATGCCGTGGGATAATAGACTTGGGCAAATCGAGATTAAAAATAGTTGATGTATGTTTTTAATGAATGGTGGAGTGAGATTACACCTATAATTGAGAACTCGAGAGGTTAGGGTTAGTATATTATGGGAAGAATATAAGGTTATAGATGTGATATACCTTTTCATAATATTATGGGATGAATATAAGTTTATAGGAGTGATATACCTTTCTATGATATTATGGGATGAATGTAAGGTTATAGATGTGATATACCTTTTTATAATAGCGATACTAGTTTGATCCGGTAGTGTAGAGTCGATATGTGTGTGATTTACTTTAACCCATCTATGAGGGTTATGTATGGGTATGATTTAGCCCATTAGTAGGGTGGAAATTTATTGTTTGTTTTATGTTCTATGCATACCATGTGTGAGTTCTCGTTAGCTGACATGCTTAAGGTGATTCCATTAAAGGGAACATGCAACGCGGACTGTGCTGGAACCCGTTGAGTATATGGGATCTTCTTTGGTCATACATTACCCCTGGGTCACACGTCTAGGTACCCGCGATTGAGATGGTCTTCTGGGATATTTTTTTCATAATTCTTGGGTATGGTAGGCTTTACGACCGATAGGTAGACGTCGTGATTTATCCCTTGTGGTGATGAGGTCTTAGGTTTGGGATGACCTAAGACTATACAATTACATGCGAGAGATCACCGAAGGTAGTAAGAGTAGGCCTTCGTTATGTGTGGGTATGATAAATGCTCATCTATTTATACAACCGTAAGGTTGTACCTTTGTATGGACATTAGACGTGAGTAGAGTCTTTCTCCTACAATATGTGATTATTGTGCAGAAGTACTAAAAATAATTGTATCAGTTTATGTCTTATACTAGTGATGTATATGACTTTTAGCAGGGTTGCCCGCCTACTTAATTATGTTTATAACTTGCATATTTCCTATACTAGAGATGTATATGACCTATAGTAGGGATGTATAACTACATACTTATGATTCAGAATGGTGTATTACATATACTGGAGATGTGTATATTATATTATTGTCATGAGATGGTCAAATGTGTATAGACTTGAGATATTAGCTTATTATAAGTATATTGGTTAATTGGTGAGACATACTTTGGTTTTGAGATTACAACATGACTTATGTTTTAAAATGAAAGAGATAAACCTAAAGATCTGAAACTATAGAACAAAGAACAAACATGTAAAGCTTTAATCGTATGGGCGACATATGAGTTCTGGATTTTTAAACCGCATGATATTTTAGGTTACTAAGTTAGTGAGTCATATAATGAAACTTTGGAAGAGGGTGATTGAATATAGATTGAGATTGAAAATAACAGTATATTTAAGAATTAATTTGGGTTTTTCCAAGGAGGTCGACAATAGAAGAAATTTGTATATTTAGGATATTAATGGAGATGTATAGGGAGAAAAAGAAGGACCTTCATATGATTTTTATAGATTTAGATAAGGCGCACGATAAGATACCAAAAGATATAATATGGTGGGTTATACATAAAAGATGAGTGACTAGTAGATATATTTATGTGATCAAGGATGTGTTATAGGGTTATGACTATAGTAAGAACATTAGCTAGAGAAAGTAGTGAATTCCCAATTACTATAGGTTTGCACCAAGGTTCATCACTAAGTCCTTATCTCTTTGCTCTTGTTATGGATGAGTTGTCTAAGCATATATAAGATTAGGTGGCGTGATGTATGCGATTTGAAAATGATATTATTTTAGTAGATGAGACTAAGACAGGGATTAATGCTAAACTAAAATTGTTAAGATAAACTCTGAAAACAAAAGGATATAATATAAACAGGACTAAAACTGAACATATAGAGTGCATTTTTAGTAGTAATAGGAGGACAAACGGGGATGTGGTGAAATTAGAGGGTCATGAGATACCTATAAATAATTATTTTCATTATTTAGACTCGATTATCTAAAAAGATAGAGATATTAGTGATGATGTTACTCATAGGATTAAAACAGGTTGGGTTAAGTGGAGAAGTGTTATCGGTGTATTGTGATAGATGTATACCTTTGAAGTTAAAAGGAAAATTTTATAGGACGATTGTTAGACCTGCCATTTACATGGGATAGAGTGTTGGGCAACCAAAAAGAAAAATGTGCAGAAAATGAGTGTGGTGGAGATGCGAATGCTAGATGGATTTGTAATAAAACTCCAAAGGATAAATTTAGCAATGAAAAAATTCATAAAAAGGTAAAAGTAGATCCTATAGAAGATAAATTGAGATAAAATCGACATAGATGGTTTGGACACGCCAAGCGTAGACCAATGGATACCCCCATAAGGAAAAGTGATTTAATTAGTACTGATGGTAGCGCGAGGGGTAGAGGTAGGCCTAAATTAACTTGGTGGGATATTATAAAAAAGTACATGATATTATGTGGTTTAAATGAATATACCGCATTGAACATAATGGAATGAAAAAATAGGATTCATGTAGCCGACCCTAAATAATTGGAAAAAGACTTTGTTGAGTTGATTTGAGTTACGTTGGGTAACTAATAACTTAAAATATGTTAAAACATGAGAGGAAGGTGTGTAGTTATGATGTGGGCCAAATTTAATTATAATCACATTCTACATAGGCTTGTTGTTTACGTTTTTTATAAAAAAAAACTATTTTTACAAGTCCCTGTTGGGTAGTTCCTGTAGATGCGGGATCATTGGAGGAGCATCTCTAGCAACATACCATATCTTACTCCCGAGAATATAGGAGTCGAGCAAGTGTAGCTCGTCCTTTATTATACTCTTTTATTTTCAGTTTGGTTGTACATGTATATTTACATTCAAAGATGACTTATGTTATTTAGTTGATGATTGTGTAAGAGTAAGCTTTATAACAACTCATCATTTATTTTAATTTTCCATATTTGGGTTCATCATCATCATTATCATGTACCTCTCAAGAACTTAAAAGTGAAGACAAGTTAGTGACCGAGTAATAATTGAATATCGAATCAGATGAAACCATCGCTGCAATCATCGAGAAGGTATATGGTTTTGATTTATGCATAAACGCTTTGTTCATGGATTCTTTTTTAATTTATGCATAAACGCTTTGTTCATGGATTCTTTTTTAATTTTTCAAGGCAGGTTTTTTAAAATGATTTTTCAAAAGAATTTTTTTATCTTTGTTGTCATTCAAACGAATTTATGCTTTCGTTCGAACGATATTGAGAGTTCGTTCAAACGTACTTTGAATGAATATAAAATGGGTTTGGTCTATTTACCGAACTTAATTCGTTCGAAGATGGTTTAAACGAGATTGGCTCTTCGTCCAAACGATATTTTCCTTGGTTCGAATGAGATGTTGTTTTTGTTCGAAAGAAGTCCAATTTTCGTTCGAACAAATTCTTTCGAAATTTGTGTCGGCTCAAAAATTGTGTTTTCAATAAAATGGTGTCCTGGAATCATTTTTTCTCATAACTTTGGGCGAGATTTTTTTTCATGCATATCCAAAACATCTCCAAATTCAAGTTTGTATAAAACACTTTTCTTTTCCAAATCAAATCCCTTGAATAATTTGTTGAGCTTTATAAAACCCTAGGAGAACACCATTACATGCTCAAATCCTTCTAGAGTGATTCTCTACTACCGACCTTATGGAGTTGAATCTCTATGACTGAACAAGATAGGAATAGCGATTCCCGAGGCTAATCGGTGGATATAGAGGCAAGAGGAACTTGATATCGAAAGGTGTTGGATCTGCATCGTTTGATGTGGACAACTTGGATTGAAGACATTATAGTGTCGCTTAGTGGATCTCTAAGTTTTATAAGCCTATGTATGTATGTCTGTAATACCTAGTTGGAAACGGTGTTGAATATTAGTTTTACCCGAAAGGGATTTCTTTCCTCATCTCCTATCTTTTATTTTGTTGGTTGTGGTTTGTTTTCGTTTGGATTCAAAATATCTTGAATGTTCACCTAAGTTAATCAAACTAAAATGTGGAGTAAATTGGATTTGGTGTCTGTGACCTACTCTAAAAATTATACATATAACTGGACCACCCTGTCGTATTCTCAGATTTGTACCAAAGTTGGTTTTATGTGATTCAATATTTCATTATGTTGTCTTTGTTCTTTTGATTCCTGATTATTTCTTGTGCTAAGAATGTTACCAAAAAGTTTTGATTCACATGATTTTTATGGTAAACGTGGTCAATCTATTTATGTATTTCTTGGGGTATCACGGGTGTGACACGGAATATTACAACAGAATTGCAAAGATTTTTAGCAAAATGTTGTAAACTTTTTTGCAAAATTGTTGTGACTTTTGACCGTTTCTCTTACACCATTTCAATTCATCACTGACCAAAGATTGGTCAAAATCTTGAATGAGAAAGACTCGTTTTATTATTTCGATAATTTGTTCTCTAGCCATGATAAACCAATAAAAAGCACTTGTATCCTACCAGACGTGCCAAAAATATATTCGTGTGACTTTCACTTGGCTTGGTTAATAGTATTGATTTTACTTACGGGCGTACGAGGCAAAGTTATGGTCTTGTCAACAAAAATATCTTAGCCTTATGATGATATCAGGCAATTATGTACCGTTCGATGCTTCAATTAATAAGACTTGTGCTTTACTTACGTAAGACTTTGATGGGAGTGCCAAATTGTTACAATTAACTATAACAAAAGAAGTTGTAAAGTGCATGAACTAAAACAAAGTAAAGATTTAAAAATAAAAATAAAAGTACGTTCTTGAAAGTAAATGATTACACTATGAAATATAAAGCAAGAAAGTAAAAGAAACCAAATATAAAGGCAAAAAACTTTTAATAAATTTGAAATAAAGTCACAAACCACCTTACAGTCTACTTTGAATGAAAGAAAAGAGTAAATAAATGAAAAGAAATGAAAAAAAGGATAAAAGGAGTAAATGTAGTTTTTTTATGAGGGAGTCCTACTTTTGTTTTCATGAAGGGCTGAATTTATAGCTGTCTGCAATAAACAATTTTCTTTGGCTCTATATAACTTCCTTTGGATCAGAGTAACTTTTGGTTTGAACTCGAATCATAACCGATTTAAACCACCCATTTTTTCCAAAAAAAAATCCTACAATAACCATTATATAACAGCTATTATAACTTCCCATGTCATCTAGCCATAGTAAAAAAGATCATGAGATGAACCCGATAAAATATGGTGTAAACAACCATGCATACACACCCACACGCATCATATATGAATATCTATCTACGTATAAATATCAATGATATATATAAGGTATAATCATAAAGTAAAGGCATGTCCTAATACCCCCCTACTATACGCAACTCAACTCTTTTTGAGGTTGCAACACCTATGTTACCAGTGGTGCGAACATCCTTTGGTTCTCCCAATTTTGAAATTCTGTTGTCCGTACTGGCCCGAAGTATTGGAACATCTCGCTGCTCCATATCTCCAAAAATCTGAATACCCATCATAAGGTAACTCCCCAAATGTGATCATTCCACCAAAAGCTCACATATTCCAAGAATGATACTCAACTCCCAAAGTTTATCAATCCAACAACCATGGAAAGACATCACGGTTCCCTCAGACATCCGATAGGGCATACTCTGCCCATAATTTATCCAATAGAGTGTCTCAAAACTCATTCACATCCTAACATCTAACCAGTATGGGCTTACTATCACCAGTTACCCAGACAACATCACTCTACTAACACCTCATGTGAACAAATAACATTTCATGTAACCGAGGCCACCATTAACCATTTAATTATCCGTATAGTTTAGTTATTCACAAACTAAATGTTTACCATCACGTGTATACTCATACACTAAGAGAAATCCATCATCGACTAACCAAACCACATAGCCATCCTATAAAGTATGTCGCTACTAACATATAACCCATATAAGTACACTGAACTCAATAGTCACATTTCACAGCACCAAAATAAGCGGATGGTCACAGAAAGCCGTTCACCAGCGTAGAAACACACGTGACCAGTTCCATGACCATAAACTTATGTGACCTAATTTGTAGTTGGTCATGGTCTAGGGCCATGACTAGGATGGGTCACAATTATGGTCCGTGACCAGTGCATGGCCATTATGGTGCCAAAATTCCCTTCAACCGTAGTCACGGTTGTTGGCCATGAACATATCCATGACCATGGCCAAAATTCCCTCTAATTATGGTCACGACTTTGGGTCGTGACCATTTTGAATCGGTCACAATAGTGGGTCACGGTGACGGGTCGTGACCAGTCCAATTATAATAACATGGTCATGGATGATGACGTGGAAAAAAAAGGTTCACGGCAAGTGGTCATGGCCCTGAGCCGTGACCGACCTCTTTATTTATAAACCCCCTAAACCCTTCATCCATTTTCACCAAAAACCCGCAAACCTCTCTTTCTCTTCGGTGTTCCTCTCTCTCACTCTCCCAAGTAACATTCTCTCTCTCTCTCTCTCTTTATCTATATATCTATCTTTCTATTTATCTATCCATTGTTTGTATTAGTGTGTGAATTATTGTTCGTATATGTGTGTGTGTGTATATACCCACACAAATATATATATATATATATATATATATATATATATATATATATATATATATATATATATATATATATATATATATACTGTTTATTTTTGTGTGTGTATATAAATAATGTATGTTTGTGTATATGTGTGTGTGTACATGTGTGAGTGTATATATATGTGTGTATATTTTAACTAATTTAAAATTCTCAATTCTTAAACCCTAATTAGTGGAAAATTTGCCTTTTGTTTTAAAACTAATTCAGTGGAAAAATACAATAAACCCTATTTACTATATCCTAATTTAAAACTAATTTAGTGAAAAAATACCACAAACCCTATTTACTAAACCCTAATTTAGTGAGAACCCATCGTAAATCCTATTAGTAAACCTTAATTTATGAACCAAATTGATTATGTTTATTATGACATATTGTTATTATTAGTATATCTTTTATCATGTAGATGATAGGAGTACGGGATAATTATTGGTTGTTGGTTTGGTTATTGGTTTGGTTGATGGATATTGATGTTTGATTGCTTGGATTGACAATACACATAGACTTTCAAACTCTCTCATAATAAACCTTAACAAAATATGTCTTAACACTTACAACGAGTTCTTGTTGGGATTTCACCTCGGTGAGATCCAATACGCACGGGCTTAAGAGAAGGGTAGTATAATGAATCAAAATCAAACTAATATACCCTTACACCTCATATGTTAAAATAACATAAACTTAAATTGGATCAGTTGGAAAAGATTAAGCAATTAATGATTAATTAGAGCCATTATTTGTCGGACTCATATTCACGCCCTTGTATATTTTTCTTAGGAAAAATGAGTCACGGTGATAATCATTGGCAACAAGAGTATGAGAGTTTATAATTGGACCGCACTTATATCTCTTTTATTAGTGCACGCCATTTAGAGGGTACCTGTTCAATCGTATTCTATTTTCCTACCAGACAGTTAGGATGACGCTGTAGAGAAACTATTTCGCGTACATACTTCGATATAGCCCTGACCTTGCTTACGTTGTTAGAGAAGGCAGAAAAAAATTCGCATGTTATGGATACAACTACGTACAGAGAGCATTGACATAGACTGTGATGTCTTACGACATATGCATGTTATATTGAATCTTGACTATAAGTTAAAGAAGATGGGATTCCGAGTTCATGTCACGGACATCTAATCATGAATCATAGATACGCTTCCTCCTAGTTTGTCACGTGCAAAAATCCATAGGTTTTTAAAAACTAATATTGAATGTACATTGAACATATTTTAAAGTATTACTCTGAAAAGGTAGATACATATATATAGTCACAGACTTGATTAGTTAGTTATAATTTTATATTATTATAATTATTTAGTCGCTTATTAATTTTTATTTTTGTAGATAATTGTAATAGCCAGTAATTTTATTGATTTTATTTAATGGGATTAATTAAATTAAATGGGATAATTAATTGGAAATTAATCTGGATTTAAATACTAGCAAGATGTGAGTTGGTATTTGATTATGATAATAATGGTGAATATTACTGGGTGAATATAGTAATATATGATTATGGAATCTATTAAAATTATCGCGAGTCATAAATACGATAATTCGAAAAATTAAGTTGGGACGCGTGTGTCAGTCGCGTCAGGAATCAATTTAATTGGATTTAAAAGTAAATTATAATTTTATCATCCGTATGGTCATTTTGAGTGCGCCAACGTGTCCGGAGGGGTCGACATAGTCAGAAAAAACTACCCGGGGTTTAGTTTGGGTCCCGAGGCATTTTTAGGCCAAACTGACAACCCGGGAGGGTATTTTAGTCATTTTAATTTTTAAGGAATTTTGACCCACGAATTTTAGGCTTGATATATCAGCCAATATTAGGGCCATTAGGGCGATTATCTGTCAAAAAGCAAGGAGTGGGCAACCTGAGAAAGAGGAGAAGTTATAAGAAGGTTTCAAGGCCATAACCACCACTATTCGTCGGAATTGTGATCGGAGAAAGGAAGAGAACCAACCCTTAACGTCATCAACGGATCAGAACATCAAATTCCCGGGCAAGTGATTTAATCCATTAAGATTTAGCAAATAGTTTATCCATGATAGTGTAGAATTTGATGATAGCCATGAACAATGATTGAAACTCATGAAATTTGGAGAAGAAACCTAAATTTTTTATAGGATTTGCATCTAGTTTAATTCTGGAAATATTCCATTAATCAAATCATAACCCTTGATGAATTAAAAATGGGTTTAGGAAGAGAAGTATGACGATTCTTGAAGAAAATAGAAAAATAGGGTTTTCATAAAAATAAGATGATTTGATCCAAGAAAAGACTAATTGAAGATGATTTAAGAGTTATAGAACGTTAAGAATCATGTAATTAGGTAGTATAATGACCCAACATGTTTACTTTAGAATTTAACATCTTGGGTTCATCGTTGAGCGGGAAGTTTCTTTTAGCTCATTGTTGTTTACATGTTGAGAACTTAATGATAGTGAGAGCATCATTTTATGTGATGCCTTGAGAGACATGGTCCTCGACGATTTGATTTATGTGTCAGGAGATAGAATTAGTGATATCTTAGTTATGTGCTTTGGGCCCGCGAATTTTGATGATCAACAATGCTAGGGAATAGTGCATGGGGAAAGTTCTTTTGAGCTTTATTGCGGGATGTTACACGCATGGACCTTAATAAATGTTGGGAGTAGTGAGACATTGTGGGATGCTAGTGCATCGGTTTTAAATGTTAAATTATTGAACGAGTAGAAGAAACACTTTAAGTTGAGAACTATTACAATGTATGGCCAGCGGAGCCAGGGAGTGTTGCGAAGGAAGCACTGAAAAAACTTGTGCACCACGACTTAATAGGAGGGGCAATATCAAGAAGAGTCAAATTACAAATTATGGGGTAATCTAGAATACATGAGTGATATAGCCATGCCGAGAGTGCAAAGTTGAGCATGAGATAAGTATGTTATGTAAGATACGTTAGTGATAATTATGCTGGGATGTTTGGGCTATAGTATATAGTATGGTGAGACTTTGTGTTCACTGTTCCGAGATATGATTTACTTGTGCTAGTTATCTCCTGGAAGATGGTCTAGTCTATATATACATGTGTATATGTTATTGTGTGTTGCAGACTTATAAGAAAGTGTTGGGATTGTTATATTCAATCCCGATGAGTAGGGACGATTACTGATGGGATTCAGGGTGGATAGGTTTATTATCGAACAGGGATATATAGCTCGTAATTGATTTGAGATAAGAAACTAGTCATAGTAAGGGTATCCGTATTGTATGATGTATTTTGTAATATGAGAGTCAGGAGACGGGAATTTTGGGTACGTGTTATGCATTGAGGGCCTAACGGATCTCAACGACCGGTAATGTTATGTAATAGTCTATCAGGGGGTCCTTATTTGGATTTCGCTTTGCGAGACGTCCAACACATGATACTTAGCACAACGTTGGAAGTGGGGAGATGTGTGGTCATTAGGACATGGGTTTGGCACCTTGGTTATTATACATATATGTTGTTAAAACTGTGAGTTGAAAGTTATATTACAATTTAAGGCTAGTAGAGTCGGGTAACATTTGTGCAGTTAAGCATGGGTATAGGGTGTATGGGCACCCTGGGTAATTTAATTAATTTCAATATAATTCGCAATTAAAAGGGGTAGTGATATGTGTAGCTATCTTAGAGGCATGTGAGTAAGGAAGTATTCACAGCTTGGAGTACTAGATTTATCTTAATTTCGAGGACGAAATTCCTTTGTAAAGGGGCAAGTATGTAACACCCCGTATTTTTGAGGATATAAATTTAATTAATTTGGTGATATAGGATTTAATTAAATTAGTGAATTAAGATTTAATTAATTCGAGTTATTTTTAAAATTCACATGTATCGTAATTTGAGGACGAGGTTGGAGATTTTAGTAAAGTAACTCGGATGACAATTCCGAGTGCACGATTGATTACGAATAGGTTGAGATAGTCGAAAAAGAGTACCCGGGGTAGTAATTGGGTCTCGAAACATTTTTAAGCATAACTGGGCTCACACGGGGGTGTTCGGGTCATTTGGGCTTGGCCCATAGGCCAATTTCAGGATTAGCCATATAAAACCTACATTAGGGAGTTTGTGGATGACATAACTCAATAATAAAACCCTAGTTTTGAAGAGGAGAAAAGAGGGAGAAATTGGGAGAGCTTTTGGGAGCCAAACCGAGAGAAGAGAGGTATGTTCTTCGTCAAACCTTCGTCTACATCAAAGCAAAATCAGACCCTACGAATTTATTCAGTCAAGTAGTTAAACTTGCTTTCATTTAATTTGCAGTATTGCAATTCATATCATGGTGGGTGTAAATTATATTAATTTTTGGGAGTGGGTTATTATATGAAATGGGGTTTTGGCAAATTGAGTGTATAATTCAGTGTGGATTAAAAGTTCAATTGAGGGTGTATAATTCAGTGTTATAGGAATCTAAATGATGTGAGGAACTCAAGGGATGTTGGGGGTTAATTCGGATAATAGAATCAAAGTTTAGAAAATAATTTATTTGAACTCGTGAAAACTCAAATCCAGGGATTGAAGACTGTGATGTAAATCGTTGATATTTAAAGGTTATTATGAGTCTTTTGACTGAAATTTAATCCGTGTATAATATTAGTTGTAACGGGGCTACAGTTTGTGAGGATTCATAAGCTTTGCCAAAGGAGGAAACACGAAAATTTTTGGAGAAAATAGGAATTGTGGTGAAGAAGACAAGAGGGGGGCGGAACATGAGGTCACTCAAACGACCACAGACATCGTTCAAGCAACGCTGGAAGTCGTTCGAGGTACTGAAGGCTTTGTTTGAGCGACGTTGGGGATTCTTTTTCTACGGTTCCATTTTTTGGCTTTGATCAGTTCGTCCTTGGCCTTGAATTTTGTTGGGACCAATTCTTAATTCAGTTACTGTATAGAAGAATTAAAAGGAAAGAAGTGAAGGGAAAAATCTTGATTCAGTTAAAATATTTAGAGCCTTGGGAAATGTGGTTTTAAAAGATATTTTATTTAGATAAGAATGCCAATTTACATAACTGGAGTTGGGTGAAGTAAATTCAAAGGGTAAAATACGGACCAAGTTAGGGAATCATGGTATTATGGTTGAGTGACACCACTTGGATAAAATTAATTGAGGTGAAAATTAATTAAATTAAGGGTCGGAGATTTGACTCGAATATTTTTCAATCTAGTGTGACGGGAGTCAAGCACGAGGTAGCCGGTATAATTTATTATATGTATATATAATAAATTATTGAATATTGAATTTAACTAGAGGTATTAACCTTAATAGTGGGATTTTGTGTAACAAATTCTAAATGGTGAAAATACGGACCGAATGGGTGAGTTTGGGTATTTTAGTCGGGTGACACTACTTTAATGAAAATAATTAATGTGTGATTAATTAAATTACAAGTCGGGATATAGACTTGGGTATTTTGGGCTAGTGCTACGAGTGTTAGGCACGGGTCAGCCGGAATTTTATTAAATATATGTATACGGTAGTGTGATAGTGTGTGTGTGTGTGTGTGTATATATATATATATATATATATATATATATATATATATATATATATATATATATATATATATATATATATATATATATATATATATATATATATATATATATATTTGTGTGTGCTTTATAGATATCAGTGTGAATGATATTTATAGAAATACATACCCCTCTAGTGTTATCATAGGACGTTGCGCGATGTGGGTGAATCTCCTGGCTTGAGGAGCAGGAAGAGCATAATCCCTAGTTCATAGATTCCAGTATTTATATGTTGTGATTCTTTTTGGAGTGAGACGTCTTGGGTATGATTATGTCTCACACTCGAAAAACTATGACCGCCTCCGCGATGCTTAATATTATTTTTACTCAAGCTCGAGAGTGATCACGACTTGCGATGACCAGGGTAGAGTGAGCATGCCTGGGACATGATAGCATTTTAGAGAAAGCATACGATGAGTTATTACTCGAAAATGGATGGTTATTATACTGAACATGTGTGTGAATGTTTTAGTATACTAGTACGTATATAATATGAGTAGATAATTATATATGGGATTAATACATAAATGTGAATGTATTTCTTATATAACTAGTGTGAAATTTATATGATTTAAAAAGGGTTTCTTCCATAACTAGTGTGAAAGTTATACGAATTAAAAAGGGGTTTCCTATATAACTAGTGTAAACGTTATATGATTTAATATAGCTGAACCGATTAATAAGTTAATGAGAAGATAATTTAATAATCAAAGTAAGAGTACTCGGGTTAGAGTGGTGTGGTAGAAAGAGGTGTGATACGTCTAGTTAGGTGGGGTAGCTTAACTAGGAAGGTCAGAAGACAAGCGTTAGGTGTGCACATTAGATAAGGGGTGAGTTATACCTCAAGAGTGTGCGACACTAGCTTAAATATGAAGAAAGTGCTTGCATATTTAATTATTTCAATTTAACTTCTTGCTAAATATTTTCAAAAAAACTTACTGGGGCTCTGACCCGTGTCAAAATATTTTTCTAAACCTTTTAGGTGTCCAGCCACAGGGACGCCAGCTTGAGGATTTGATCCAGGGATGTGTAGCTGCTGCTCATGTGAAAGTTACAGGAGTTTTCTATAGACGCTTTGTTCATTTATTTCTAGTGTTGGATCTTTACTTAGTACTCATTTGGGCATGTCGCCCTCGAATTTAGTATTAAGTTATTTTTTGACCTTGTGTATCCAGGTTATTGTTTTCGTTTACTGTTGTATTTTATTATTGAACTGATAGTGGATTCGATCCTCTTTATTCATATTATTCATTTGTGATGGATTCAATTTCCTGATTGTGCGGATGGTTTTATTATTATTTATTTCTGTATTTTTCTAATTAATGAAAGATAAAATTTTGCATCGGTCTATTTAAATTACTAGGTGGTTAGTATCTTTAAAAAGGTTTTTGATGGTGATGATAAGAATGAGACATATGAGACCAATGTTTTATTTTGATCACGGGTTGTCCACCTGATATTTTAGTAGGCGGTGTGTCACAACATCGTCCTTTAACAGACCTAATTAATGATGCTTACGGAGTCTACCACCATCAAAACCACCAGTCTATGGATACAAATAATGTGCATTATGACCAAGTTAATGTTGAATTACCTAAATATCGGGAGTACATATGGTTGAAAGTCGATGCGTCTAGACCTTTGTTTAAAATTGAAAAGATGATCAATCGGTGTTGTATGCAATGATAAATTATCATAATTTGAATAATCAATTTGGTTTGCTGGGAAACAGCATAACAAAAATTCTTAATTGGTCTAAAGACATTATCCCGGATAAGAACACGTTACCAGATAGTTATTCGATCATGAAGAAGAACTTGAATAGTTTGGGTTTGAAGTACAAATCTATTCATGCGTGCAAGTATGATTGCATATTATACTGCTACGAACATGAATTGAAGGATGAGTGTCAAGTATGATTGCATGCAATGATCCAAGATATATTGGTTTGTGAGAGTGAAAAAGGCAAACCTGCAAAATCTCGCAAGTGCTCACTAGTTCCACGAAGGTATTAAAGTATTTTCCCCTTGGGCCACGATTAAAAATATTTTTCACAGTATCAAGGATAGAAGATACCATGACATGGCACGTTCGAGCCGATGTCGGTGGGAATCCCATGCATCATCCAATTGATTCACTCATCTAATAGCTTTCAAAAACATGACACCTTGAATTTGCAAAGGAACCATGCAATATTAGTCTTGCATTATCAATTGATGGGTTTAACACTTTTGATAATTTAAGCAATAATCAGAGTTATTGGCTAGTTCTCACAATGCCTTTAAGTCTCCCTCCAATACTGTGCATGAGAAAAGAGTTCACATTATTATCGTTATTGATACCTGGGCCAAAGGCTCCTGACGACGATTGATATTTTCTTACCCCTGTTAATCGAAGAACTTAAAGGGTTATGGAATGAAGGCATGAGGGCATTTGACCCTCATAAGGGTGAAGAGTTCATACTTAAAGTAATGGTGTTGTGGGTGATGTATGACTTTCCTTCATGTGGGACCCTATTTGATTGTAATACTTATGGTTATTATGGATGTCTCATCTATGGGGAGGAAACTAATTTCACTTGGCTACATCTTAATGCTAAAATGAGTTATGTCGATCATCGTAGATTTTTACCAAATAGTCACCCTTTTAAGAATGACAAGTCTAACTTTTTACTTGTCGATCACGAGCATAGGACAGAACCTTCTTGGCTTTTGGGTTATCAAATCGAGGAGAAAGTGAAAGTTTTGACTTCGGGGAATAATTTTGTAAGAAAACACCCTTAGTTTGAAAGCCAAAAGCGTAAAGTTAAGGAGGATCAGAAATATCCCAGTAAAATGAAGGCGTGGTCCTGATGATCAATCTTATTTGACTTTGCATATTGGAAAGAGCACCATGTAATCCATGTAATTTATTTGATGAACACAGAGAAGAATTTTGTGAAACATATGATAGAAATATGTCTGTGTGATTCTCATTCGAAAGATGGAGAGATGGCACACCACGATTTAAAGGAGGTGAAATTTTTTTTAAAATGTGGTTAACAATTGATCCTATAATATGAAGAAATTTGATTCCCACGGCTACTTTCACTTTGACTACTAGTGAGAAAAATATCCTCCTATACACGTTCAACTTAAAGAATTTAACTGGTTATTTCAATAATTTGCGCAGGGTAATAAGATATCAATCAAATGACCTAAAACAATGGAAGTCTCACGACTAGGACGTCATCATCCAATTAATCCCTATGTTGTTTAGGCATTACTTTTCTGAGTAGAAAGATCTCTGCGGGGCAATTATGCAGATTAGTTTCTGTTTCACTTTACAGTGTGTAAAATTAGTAAACAAGAAGCACATTGTAAGGACATAATTTTATAAATGTCCGGGGTAGAATCTAGGAATTTGCGGTTTTTCCCTAGATCACAGTTTTTATGTCTGATACCGCTACATTTGGCACGTCAACACGATGATCCTCGACAGACTTTATCCGAATTCAATGCATCCATTATCTTCACGTGCATCATGCTTCATGCAACATGCTACTCAGCTCATTCCCACTGCTCCACTACGCTTTATCGGTAAAATGGTTTATTGGAGCTTTAATATTTGCATAAATATTTGGGAAACTTTTAGAAAATTATTTTTGAAGTCTGGATTAATTTTTTATCCAAAGCAGAATTTTTTCTAACTCTAGAAGCGAAGTCAATCTCGTTCGACTGACTTCTGTCCTTCGTTCGAGCGACATGGCTATCTCGTTCGAACGAGCCACCGCCTCGATTTTCGTATAAATACCTCTACACCTTCTACTCAATTTTTAAGTATTTCTGTAATCTCAAAATTCTGCGAAAATAGTCCAGAATAAGACTTCATCTGTTTAAGATTTCCTAAACCTTTTTTATTCAGAAAACCATTCCCATATATGTGTGTGAATCTTTAAACCTTCAAAAGGGTCATTTACTCATCTGGAGTAATTTGTGAGGAAGTCGTTCTCTTCTTCATTGCTGCCCTACTGGAAAGGGATAGTTCCAGCTGACGACATCAGAACCGACACCTGAGGGTATTTCTGTGTCACATATTTTCATTGTAATCCATGTAAGCCGTTTTCTAAAAAAATTATAGTGAAAATAAAAGGTTTTTCCCCGTTAGAGGATTTTTCCTCACTTATGTGTGTTTGAATGTTCTTACTTGTTTTTATCATCATCAATCACATATAGATGCATGTTTAGGACCTAATTAATAAAAATTGTGTTTAATTAAATAACTTCCTTATTTGAACACAAGCGCACTCCCCTCAAATTGGTATCAAAACCGATTACACAACTTTACCGTGTAATTTTCCGCAAAATTTTTCTAAGATATCAATTTTCTGAAAAATTGATTTTTTGAAAACGAGTGTGTTTATAATGGAGAAGTTATATAATAAAATGTCAGTTTTTGACGAGACAAACTATGCATACTGGAAAGCCCACATGAGATATGCATTAAAAGCCATTGATGAACGTGTCTGGATTTTGGTTGAAAGAGGGTGGACACCTCCCTCCGTCACTCTTGATAACGTGACCAATTTAAAACCTGTTACTACATGGACTGAAGAAGAATTTAAATGGTCATATTTTAATTCTAAGGGTTTAAGTGCTATTTCTGGGTCTGTCACACCTGATGAGTTCAAACGCATAATGATGTGCACCATGTCAAAAGAGGCATGGAATGTTTTACAACTTACCCATGAAGGAACTAATTCTGTGAAAGAGTCTAAACTGTAAAATTTAACAACTCAATTTGAAGCAATCACCGTGCTTGAATCTGAATGTTTTGATGAATTTTATGCTAGACTGTCAGATATTGTTAACACTAGCTTTAATCTTGGTGAACACATTCCTAATACTAGAGTTGTTAAAAAGATTCTTAGATCACTGCCTAAGCATTTTATTCCCAAAGTCACTGTGTTAAATTTTATGGGTAATTTAAATACGCTTAAATTGGAGGAACTTGTAGGAGACTTGAAAACGTATGAAATTGATGTGTTTCCTAAATCTGTCAAGTCTAAAGATAAGGGAATTGCACTTAATGCCCATGAGAGAAAGAGTGAGGGGTCGACAAGAAAGAGGGGAGAGTCATCTAGAAAAGGAGAGACAGATACGTCAGATTCTGAGTGTGATTTTGACTTAGATGATTTTGCCCTATTTGCTAAAGATTTCAAGAGAATTCTCAAATTCAAGAAAAATGGTAATTTTAAAGATAAAAATAAGTTTGAAAAAAATAAGTTTGAAAAGAAAAATGAAAAAGATTTTAAATATCCTCCTAACAAAGAAAGTGAGATATGCTTTGAGTGCGACGGTAGGGGTCATAGAGCTTTTGAGTGTGCTACTAAGATGAACAGAGAAAAGGGTAAAGTTGTCCTTAATGCTACCCTTAGTGATGACAGTGAGGTCGAGTCAGGGGATTCTGGAGACGAGTCACCGCATGAGTGTAACTTCACCGCATTAATGGCTAGTTATGTGAGTACATCTAGCGCTCCTCACGACGATGAGGATGCTGCTTCACAAGGACACCTCGACAGTGAGATCGATGTGAGTGAGGGGGAGGATGACGCAAGTGAGAGTGAGTGTGATCTTCAACGCACCTACGCTGAGTTATATTCTGAGTCATTTGAAACCAAAAAGCGTAACAAAGCGTTAGTTCTTAGGATCACCACTTTAGAGAAAGATTTAACACTTTTTGGAGAAAGAGAGAATTTGTGTGAAAATAACAAGGAGAGAAAGTAAAACCTTGAAAAGACAAGATGTTTTGAGTGTGATGGGACAGGGCACAAGAAATTTGAGTTTCCCACTAGACTTAGAAGAGAGGAGAAGAAAGTTGTCATGCCCGCTACTCTAAGCGATAGCGAGGATGAGAAGGGTGATGATAGTGTGATCTAAAAAGCTTTTCGAAAATTGTTTATCGAGATCATGGAAACAAAAAGGTCAAATAGGATCCTAGGTCTTCGGATTTATGAGTTGAAGGAAGAGAATGATGAGCTAAAAAGGGAAAAATGTGATTTGACCAATGCGGTGTCTAGTTTGACAACACGTGTATCACATCTCGAGGATGATCTCGAACAAGCACGGGAGGTCCAAGTTTCATTAGAGAACGCATCTAAAAAGGTTGATAAGAAGGTCCCCTATCCCGTTTTTGAATAATGGTAAGCATGTCTGAAAAGGTCATGACGGTGCATTCTCTACTTTTAATGTGCCCGAGCCTATCTCCACTTTGGTGAGTGAGACTTATGGGTGTCCGTCTAGGAAAACTCATCCCAAATTCCTTGATAAATTAATTCCTAGATCGGTTTATGTTTGCTCCCACTGCAAGAAGCGAGGACATCTTAGGCAATTTTATTCTAAGTTGGGTTTTGTGCCATATCATGCCACTTCACACGTCCCCGTACATGCACCTATTCATAATATTTTTCTTGCACATATTCGCGAGCCAGTGAAGTTTTTTATCAAGACCACACATGATCTTATGGAGTTGGTCCAAAAGATGTCATTATCTTTAGAAAACTCCACTGATCTTCCCGGTTGAGGTTTTGACATGTCTGCTAGCATAGGGATATTTACATGATGTCTCTTTTACCTATTGCTAGCATGTACCATTAGTTTATTTATTTTTTATTTTTTTTCTATTTTTTTTTAAATCCAAAAAGATTTTCTTTTTATAAAATTTTAGAAAAGCATAAAAAGATTTTTGTATTTTATTTATACCTTTTATGAATGAGCATTTAAGATAGCCGAGTCACAATTTCATTCCATTTATCCATGTGACTGTTTGATAGAGATTTGAGACGCTACATCATTTCATCCATGTGCTTTACATTGATTGGAGTCTTTGAGATGTGATTAGTGATATCTTTCTACATGTTTGACTCCTATCTCCTTTATTGCACACATGCACGGCTATATTTGATTATTGTACTTGTCTATTACATATTGGCTTGAGTGTTCCCATCTCAATTCTGTCTATACAACTAACAATATGCGATAAAACCTGACAAGATTGGAATGCATGTAATAACCTTTTTGGTGAGACTGTGTGTTTATTTGAAAACAGGGAAGGGATGCGAAAGGTTCATTTAGCCTTTGCAATTCTAAGCCACCGTTAAAAAGGACTTAACAAATTATGAAATTTTATTATCCGGGGTCCAAAGAGGTTAAAAGAGCCCGAAAAAAATTATAGGCAATAAAAAGCAATATATGCCAAATAAAGGCCATTAGGTTTCACCATCAATTCTCTAAATTTTGAGAATTTAGAAAGCCTCTATTCAAAATATATATCTGAGGGAGTCTGGTGGGAGAATATAAACGGGTTTGCACATCCTTGAAAGTCTTGAAAAAGCATGAAATACTTTTGGACGTTATTGGTGTGGAAATCACTTCGAGCTTTGAATTGTTGATTTGATTGAGTCAATGTCGCATATTACCACCTTTTTACATCAAAGGAAGATTTTGAGTTCATTCGTTAGGAGTATCCGAAATTCATCGTGCACATATGTCATGTTTATATGCATTGATTTTCCTATCGAATTTTATCACACCCCTACATTTACGCTATCATCGACTTGGTTGTTTTTGTGTTCCTTCATGGTGTGATCCTTTGTTGTATATTATGTTTGAAAAAATTTGAAAAATACAAAAATAGCCGTTTATTACCTTGTAACATTCTCCATATGCATGTTTAGGACATCATATCTATCTATTTGGGGACATCATAAAAAGGGGGAGAAGGTGTTTGGATTGATTTATGAATGATTTGCTTAAGCTTAATTGATCATTATTGTTTGCATATCATTATATTTCAAATTGTTGCTTGTCACGGGTATTTGCTTTATCTCATGTGTGTAAGTACAACATTGCTCATTATTTGATTACACACCCTGATGAGAAAAGCTTTGGAAGGTTCTGGAGAGCTGAAGATTTGGAAGACGTTTCATTTAGTATTCTCAGTTTGAGGGTTTAATGGGGATATTATCTTGTATGTCATTTGATTGCATAATTCGAATTTTTTATGTATGTAGCGGCATAGACATAGGGAGAGATTTGTAAGGACATAATTTTATAAATGTTCGGGGTAGAATCTAGGAATTTGCTATTTTTCCCTAGATCACAGTTTGTATGAATGATACCACTACATTCGGCACGTCAACACGATCATTCTCGACGGACTTTATTCGAATTCAATGCATCCATTATCTTCACGTGCATCATGCTTCATGCAACATGCTGCTCAGCTCATTCCCACTACTCCACTATGCTTTATCGGTAAAATGGTTTATTGGAGCTTTAATATTTGCATAAATATTTGGGAAACTTTTTGAAAATTATTTTTGAAATCTGGATTAATTTTTTATCAAAATCATAATTTTTTCTAAGTGTAGAAGAGAAGTTCCTTAAACGTCGAGCTCGCTCAAACGACTTTGATTGTCGTTCACGCGAGATAGGCATGTCGCGCGATCTCGTTCGAATGACTTCTGTCCTTCGTTCGAGCGACATGGCTATCTCGTTCGAACGAGCCACCGCCTCGATTTTCGTATAAATACCTATACACCTTCTACATGATTTTTAAGTCTTTCTGCAATCTCAAAATTCTGCGAAAATAGTCCAGAATAAGACTTCATCTGTTTAAGGTTTTCTAAACCTTTTTGATTCACAAAACCATTCCCATATGTGTGTGTGAATCTTTAAACCTTCAAGAGGATCATTTACTCATCTGGAGTAATTTCTAAGGAAGCCGTTCTCTTCTTCATTATTTCCCTACTGGAAAGGGATAGTTCCAGCCGACGACATCAGAATCGACACCCGAGGGTATTTCTGTGTCACATATTTTTATTGTAATCCATGTAAGCCTTTTTCTTACAAAATTATAGTGAAAATAAAAGGTTTTGCCCCGTTGGGGGATTTTTCCTCACTTATGTGTGTTTGAATGTTCTTACTTATTTTTATCATCATCAATCACACCTAGATGCATGTTTAGGACCTAATTAATAAAAACTGTGTTTAATTAAATAACTTCCTTATTTGAACACAAGCGCACTCTCCTCACACATTAAGGATGCGAAAACCACTTTAGTTGAGAAGACTTGTATCTTGGAGAAATATTTTCCTTTGTCGTTCTTTGGCATCCGCATCCACCTGCTGATGCCTTTATGCGATGAGGATTTATTGCGCAAACTCATCGAGTACCACTGGGTGTATACTTTCGAGCCCTTGATGAAAACCTTCAAAGATTACGTTAAGAATACACGGATATTAAAGGGTCAATTGCGAAAGAATACGTAACAGCAGAATCATCGTTATATACTCGGGAACATATGTCGGAACAATGGCTTAGGAGGTTCAATCCTCGTGGAGAACGAGTGATCAAGGAACCTGATGAGTTTGAGGGTTAATTACTTTTAGAGAACCTTAAAGAGGTGAAACTCACCAATAAACAATACGAGCAAGCAACTCGTTATGTCTTCAAAATGATATACAAAGTTAAAGATTGGAGATAGTAAGTAGCTACATATATAACTTGATTATTTTTATGTGATTATTTTTATTTACTATATTATTATCTAAACTCTACAATTTCATGAACACGTTTAGGAATTATGAGAAGAAAATTTCCAAAAATCAGAAGATAAATTGCATGACAAATGATTTTAGAGCATATGTATCAAAAGAGGTAATTACCACCTCTTTTGTTACGGTTATTTATGTATGTGTGGTAAAACATTCCCTAATACAAATTCAATAATAAATATAAATTTTAAAAAGAAGTGAGGTCTCTTCAAGGCTTGCACGCCTAGCCAAAGGTCCTAATTTTCGTGTAAAGGAGTTTAAGAAATTACGCACCAAGAGTTTTGATTTTGTCTCATACCCATGCACGGAAAAATTATTGATGCAAAATAGCAAAATTTTAATATTTGCCTTGACTTCTTGTGTGGCTAGTAAAAGAGATAAAAAAAATTAAAGGATACGGTGTTGGCCTATTATCGGATTGTTTAACATATATTGGAACTATATTACTTAGATTCCACAAAAATTGTCTTCTATTGTGACTGGGTGAAGGTGTAGGACATTACGAATGGTTATAAGGTTGATCTTGCCTCAAAACTTGTCGTGGTAGATTTATCAAATATGAAGAGTGATTGCAATTTAGACGAGCCTTTTATTTGTTCCATTCAAAATGTGAAGAAGATATTATGCTTAAAGTTCATAAATGATGACAATTCATTTGTTGTTATGCATGCACCGAAGGGTTTGACTACTTAAGCAGACGCATTAAAGGTCCCAATAAAGTTCTAGCTTGTTCTTCATGACAACCCTAATTTGAAGGATCTTTTATTGATTAAAAGGAAAATTGAGGTTTGAAACACTATTTTATTCTTATTTAGTTTACCCTTGTATTAGATGCCTAGATTCGAAAACATTATTTTATTGAGTTGGAAATGGTATTTTATTATTATTTTGTACATCTTCAACTCATATATTTAGTTCTCTTGCACTTTGTTTTGTTGTTATTCATGTACCAAAGTGTTTGACTCCTCGAGTAGACGCATTACAGATCCCCACATAATTCCAGCCCGCTCTTGATGACAAAACGAATTTGAAGGATCTTTTAGTTGAGTTACAAGGAGATTGAGTTTCGAAACATCATTTTATTCTTATTTAGTTTACCCTTGTATTAACAACCCTATACTTTAAAACATTATTTTATTGAGTTTGGAAACATTATTTTATTGTTATTTTGTGCATCTTCAACTCATATATTTAGTTCTCTTGAACTTGCTTCCTCATCGCTCATATTTTGTATTTTTTTGTTAGATCTTGTTAAGTTTTGAATGTGATACTGATAACAAACCGCCAATATGAGGTAACCACATGAATGGTTTCAATAGTTTCTTGAGGGTTTATGTCATGGTCATGTTATGAACCCTGGATGCGTTGGATCGGTTAGACCTCCAAAAAATTATTCAAGGATACTCAGACAAACCTACGGATGCATTGTAATATCCTTTATATTTTATTAGTCCCATAAATATTATTTTGCATATTTTAGTGTTCTTATTCCATTTTTATTTTGTTTATAATACACTTTTATCACTAATCTCATTCTTTTTATTGTCATATATACATTTACATCTATTTTTATAAATAGAAAACCCAAAAAAGGGCCTATGTCACAATTTTCAATTTAGAGTGTTCTTATAACTTTCTACACTTTCAACACATTTCACATATATTTTCATTAATCAAAAGAGACACCCTAGATTCCGATTATGGGTTAGACCCCAGCGCTGTTCATCTTATGAATTACATGGGCTTTGATGTCGTTGTTGGCTACGTAGACTTCCTGAAGTCATTTTGGGATTCAAGTCCTTTCTTACTTACCATTTGGAACATTTTGAAGTCTTATTTGTAGACATAGGTGGATTGACATTTCAGATTAATATAGTTCATTATCGTAGGTGTTGAGTTGTTATGTTATTAATATATTTCCGCAAGCATAAGTTGTATTATTATTTGTGTTGAACAATTTGATGACTTAATAATTAGTTAATTTGTGTTGTATTATTATTTTTTTATTTATGGATGGTGTAAAGGCTTAATATTTATTTGAGAAATGTATACAGGATAGAAAAATATACAAGTTTTTTTTCTATATAAAGTAAATTGAAATTTATGTTTTTATTTTTTAAATGGTCATGGTTTTGGACCGTGACCATATATTCATTTTTATTTCTTAGATGTTTTTTTACTGTGACCAATACTGTGATAAATTTCAAACATCAATATATAGTCATGGCTCTGGATCGTGACCATATAAACCGTAACCATTAACAAAATTTCCTTCTTATGGTCACGGCTGAGGACCGTGACTACAACAACATCATGGCAAATGGGTCACAAGCTGGGTCACAATTTTTAGTCATAACCACTGGGTCACGATCTCAAACCGTGACCAGTCACTTAAACTTTATTTCACCCGTTGGATTGTGACCACATATTTGGGTCACAGCTTTGGACCATCCCCCCCCCCCCCCAATTTGGTCACCCTTAAAATGGTTCGAGTTCAGATCCGTGACCATGTCCCAGGGTCAGGGTCCAAAACTATGACCATTTATATATTTATGGCATAGTGATGGGAGAAACACCTTTCATGGGTCTCAGCAACCCTAGGTCACTTCGTTCGGAGTCTATCTATTCTCCCTAAAGATGCAAAGACCCTCTATTATAATGATTGATGCATTTTGGGACCCACCCAAAAAATTAGGCTCCTTGTGGCCATGATAGGCCTTGTGAAGAATGTAACATCATGCTAGACAGGTACGGGAATAGCCTCCCCCGTGATGATACGGGTAACTTCCCTTAATGAAGGATCAACTACAGTAAGGAGGGGAGGGTTGGATATCTTAGGAGATAATCTCTTAGGGGTCATGGTATTTGATTATGAAGAGAAGAAGATTGAAGGCTATCAAAACTCAAAAGAAGAGGAGAAAGAAGTTCAGGAATGTTTGGAAACGTAAGTGCAATCAACTACAGACAAAGGTATTTATAGGTTGAGGTGTGATTGACTCACTCTCTCAAGCATGCAAATGTTTTGTCAATCTAACTCCCCACCTGACTCTCAACCTGACTCGTTGTACCGCTTAGTGATCTATCAAAATCTTGCTTATGAAAAATTCATTAGATAAAGTATCTCAATACCCAATTATATAGTTTACTAACTATTTCCCCTTTTATGTCTTGAAAAAAAATAATATGGGGCTACTAATGATACCAAGTATGATCTCCAAACTCAAACAATGATAAAAAGACTCAAGTTACAAAGTTGAGGTTAGAATATAGGCATAATGACCTCATATCTTCAACAGCGTGACCTAGCAAAAAGCCTAGGCCTGTAACCGAGCATATGCCCAACTTCAAGTGTTCGGGACCACTATCAGACCTCAATGGTTGAAAATAATCTTATTCTAAGGAAAAAACCTCAGTTGTCCCCAAACTTACCAAAATCAGTAATAAAAGTTAGTTGTTGATTCTTAGACTAATAACGAAGAATTTCCTACTCATTGTTATAACCAAAGAAGCTCCGCTTGGGAGGAATCAACCTCAAACGATCTTTCGATACCACAACAGGGATCGGCCCCATTTCCACTCAATCAATGAGAAGAGTTCGCTTGCGTTCAAATAAGGAAGTTATTTAATTAAACTCAGTTTTTGTCAATTAAGTCCTAAACATGCATCTAGGTGTGATTGATGATGATAAAAATCAAGCAAGAACATTCAAACACACACAAATGAGGAAAAATCCCCCAAAGGGGCAAAACCTTTTATTTTCACAATAATTTTGTAAGAAAACGGCTTACACGGATTACAGTGAAAATATGTGACACAGAAATACCCTCGAGTGTCGGTTCTGATGTCGTCGGCTGGAACTATCCATTTCCAGTAGGGCAGGAATGAAGAAGACAACGGCTTCCTCACAAATTACTCCAGATGAGTAAATTATCTTCTTGAAGGTTTAAAGATTCACACACATATATGGCAATGGTTTTGTGAATCAAAAAGGTTTAGAAAACCTTAAACATATGAAGTCTTATTATGGACTGTTTTAGCAGAATTTTAAGATTGCAGAAATACTTGAAAATCATGTAGAGGGTGTATAGGTATTTATACAAAAATCGAGGCGGTGGCTCGTTCGAACGAGATAGCCATGTCACTCGAACGAAGGACAGAAGTGTTCGAACGAGATCGCGCGACATGCCTATCTCGCGCGAACGACAATCAAAGTCGTTTGAGCGAGTTCGACGTTCAAGGTACTTCACTTCTACACTTAGAAAAAATTATGCTTTTGATACAAAATTAATCCACACTTCAAAAATAATTTTCAAAAATTTCCCGAATATTTATGCAAATATTAAAGCTCCAAAAAAACTATTTTACCGATAAAGCGTAGTGGAGTAGTGGGAATGAGCTGAGCAGCACGTTGCATGAAACATGATGCACGTGAAGATAATGGATGCATTGAATTCGGATAAAGGCCGTCGAGGATGATCGTGTTGACGTGCCGAATGAAGCGGTATCAAACATACAAACTGTGATCTAGGGAAAAATAGCAAATTCCTAGATTCTACCCTGGACATTTATAAAATTGTGTCCTTACAAATCTCCCCCTATGTCTATGCCGGTACATACATAAAAATCCGAATTATGCAATCAAATGACATACAAGATAATATCCCCATTAAACCCTCAAACTGAGAATACTAAATTGACATGTCTCCAAATCTTCAGCTCTTCAGAAACTCCCAAAGGTTTTCTCATCAGAATGTGCAATCCAATAATGAACAATGTTGTACCTACACACATGAGATAAATCAAATACCCGTGACAAGCAACAGTTTGAAATATAATGATATGCAAACAATAATGATCAATTAAGCTTAAGCAAATCATTCATAAATCAATCCAATCAAACAATTTTCCGCCATAATTCTTTCTCCCCAAATAGACAGATATGAGAATCTTACAAGGTAATACACTGCTATTTTTGTATTTTTCACACATAATATACAACAAAGAATCACACCATGAAAGAATATAAAAACAACCAAGTTAATGATAGCGTAAATGTAGGGATGTGATCAATTTCGATAGGAAAGTCAATGCATATAAACATGACATGTGTGCACGATGAATATCGGATACTCCTAACGAATGAACTCAAAATATTCCTTTGGTGTAAAAAGGTGGGAACATGAGACATTGACTCGATCAAATCATCAAATCAAAGTTCAAAGTGATTTCCACACCAATAATGTCCAAAACTATTGCATGCGGGAAATGCAAACCCGTTTATATTCTCCAACCAAACTCCCTCAGATATATATTTTGAATAGAGGCGTTCTAAATTCTCAAACTTTGGAGAATTGATGGTGAAACCTAATGGCCCATATTTTGCATCGATTTCTTTTTATTGCCTTTAATTTTTTTCGGACTCTTTTAACCTCTTTGGACCCTGGATAATAAAATTTCTCAATTTTTTAGGTCCTTTTTAACGATGGCTTAGAATCGCAAGGCTAAATGAACCTTTCGTAGCCCTTCCCCATTGTCAAATAAACACACAGTCTCACCAAACGGTTATTACATGCATTCCAATCTCGTCAAGTTTTATCGCATATTGTTAGCTGTATAGACAGAATTGAGATGGAAACACTCAAGCCAATATGTGATAGACAAGTACAATAATCAAATATAGCCGTGCATGTGTGCAATAAAGGAGATAGGAGTCAAACATGTAGAAATATATCACTAATCACATCTCAAAGACTCCAATTAATGTAAAGCACATGAATGAAATGATGTAGCGTCTCAAATCTCTATCAAACAGTCACATGGATAAATGGAATGAAATTGTGACTCGGCTATCTTAAATGCACATCCATAAAAGGTGCAAATAAAATACAAAAATCTTTTTGATCTTTTCTAAAAAATTTATAAAAGAAAATCTTTTTGGATTTTTCAAAAAAAATAAATATCTGTACAACAAAGTAGAAATACATATAAAACAAACTAGCAATAGGAAGCATATGATATGAACATGAAAAAGCATCCTATCCTAGACACAGACTAACCCCTCAGTCAACTGTGCAAATCCCCAAAGACTTCCTAAGACTCTCAAATCTAAGGGCATCTAAGGGTTTCATGAAAATACCGGCTAACTGATGGTCGGTGGGTACGGAACTCAGGGATACAACTTTCTCCTCAACTAACTGACGTATAAAGTGCTTGTGTATCCTAATGTGCTTTGTGCGCGAATATTGGACTGGATTGTGGAATATGTGTATTGCACTTGTGTTATCACAGGAAATAGTCATGGTGTCCTGTGATATCATCCACAAGAGTTGCGTGCAACAACTCCCGAAAGCGATGTACTCAGCCTCCGCGGTGGACAAAGATATGGAATTTTGTTTCTTGCTCAGCCAGGAGACAAGAGAAGAACCAAAATAGAAACACCCACCAGAAGTGCTCCTACAACCATCTACTTCCCCGACCCAATCGGCATCCGAATAGGCGGACAAACGGTCATCGGTATTAACGGAATACCAAATACCATATGAGAGAGTCCCACTCACGTATTTGATAATACGTTTTAGAGCAAGTAAGTGTGACTCTTTAAGGGACGCATGATATCTCGCATAGACTCAAACACTAAAGGCTATGTCGGGACAATTGGCAGTCAAGTAGAGAAGGCTACCTATCATACTCCGATACAAGGTTTGCTCTACGTCCTTGCCTGAAGTGTCCATACTAAGTTTGGTAGTGGTACTCATAGGTGTACGTGCATGCTTAGTGAGTCTAAACCAAATTTCTTTACTAGATCTCTAGCATACTTGGATTAGGAGATGAACATCCCATCTTCTAGCTGACGAACCTGAAGACCAAGGAAGAAAGTAAGATCACCAACCATGCTCATCTCAAACTCACTTTTCATCTCCTCCTCAAAGTGATGAGCATATTGGTAGAACTTGGATCCAAAGACTATGTCGTCCACATAGACCTGGGCAACCAAATAGCACCGTCATCTCTCTTGACGAACAACGTCATATCAACTCCCCCTCTCTTGAAGCCACGGGCTAAGAGATAGGAAGTAAGCCTCTCGTACCAAGCACGGGGTGCTTGCTTCAAACCATACAAGGCTTTCCTCAGATAGTAGACGTGCTCCGGTTGCTTAGGGTCTTCAAACCCTTTCGGTTGTTCCACGTAAACCTCCTCCTATAGAATTCCATTCATAAAGGCACTCTTGACATCCATCTGATATAACTTGAAGCGCAGATGACATGCGATGGCGAGTAGTAAACGTACGGACTCAAGCCTCACAACAGGAGCAAATGTCTCCCCAAAGTCTACACCTTATATCTGTGTGTAGCCTTGAGCGACCATCCTAGCCTTGTTTCTGATTATGGTACCATTTTCATCCATTTTATTCTTGAAAATCCATCTGGTACCTATCACATTAGTCTCACTAGGTCGGGGGACAAGTTCCCAGACATTATTCTTTTTAAATTGAAGCAACTCATCCTGCATAGCAGATATCCAGTGTTCATCCTTGAGTGCTTTTTGTGATTCTGGGGCTCGACTTTGGACGTGTAGCAAAAATGGCTAACAACGTTCTCTAGCTGAGCACGAGTCTTAACCCCTAGAGTGGGATCACCAACAATGGTAGAAGGGTCATGACTCTTGCGAACCCAAGCAGGTGTGTCCCCTAACACAGGAGTAGGGTCCACAGAGTGTGGGTGAGGTACAAGTAAATTACTGTCAGAAACATCCTCATCCTCACACTGAAGGCTAGAATCAATAAACGCCGAAGGTTCGTCATCTTGCATGGTGACGTTTATTGACTCCATAACCTTAGAGCTCTTCAGGTTAAAAACCCGGTACGCTCTACTATTCGATGAATAGCCTAACAGTATTCCCTCGTCTCTTAGGGAGTCAAACTTTCCTAATTGTTGTCTATCCCGTAGGATGTAGCATTTACTCCCCAAAACACGGAAATATGCAAGGTTGGGTTTCTTGCCAGACCACAATTCATAAGGCGTCTTAAGTGTGTGTGGACGCAGGTAAACCCTATTCACTGGGTGCCATGCAGTAGACACTGCCTCTGCCCAAAATCTCCTAGAAGCCTTACGACCTAGAAGCATAGATCTAGCCATTTCCTGGATCGTTCTATTCTTTCTCCTAATAATCCCATTTTGCTGAGGAGTCTTCACAGCAAAAAAACTCATGTTTGATCCCAATTCTATCACAGTAAAGATATACCTTTGCTTCCTTAAATTTAGTGTCGTTGTCACTACGTATTCTGTTAATAGTGACTCCGTGTTGATTTTTGGTCGTTAAAAACTCCACAGCATCGAATTTCTCCCTCAGAAAACCTACAATCGAGTATCTGGAGAAATCATCCACCATCGCGAGGATATACCTCTTACCACCCAAACTCTCAGTACGAGTAGGACCCATAAGATCCATGTGAATAAGCTCAAGTATACGAGAGGTGGTAATGGAATTCAACTTCCTATGGGGGCTACGAATTTGTTTTCCCAACTGACAGGGTCCACAAATCGTCGAAGTTGGCTTTTCAAGTGATGGTAAGCCACATACTAGGTCCTTTTTAACTGAACGAATTAAATCTCTAATGTTCACGTGACCTGGACGTTAGTGTCACAGATCCATAGGAGTGATCGTGGCGTTGTTGCAGACAAGTGAGGACATGGGCTCAGTCCCATAGCAATTATCCTTTGTCCTCACCCCTCACACTAAAAGTTTATCTGCTTGATTATATACATTACAAGCGTCCCGGTCAAACTTTAAGGCATAGTCAGTGTCGCACAGTTGGCTAATGCTGAGAAGGTTTGCTTTCAAACGTTTGACGTACAAAACATTCTCTAGCTTAGGAAATCCTGGTAACTCTACAGTACCACGTCCTACAATGCTAGACTTGCTCCCATCTCCAAAGGTGACTCTACCATCCTTATACTCCTCAAGATAAGTAAAAAATGAGGCATCACATGTCATATGTCTGGAGCACCTACTATCAAAATACCACTGTGAGGTATTATGCGCTTTGAGAGAGACATGAACAACAAAGGCCTTTTTATCTTTCTTAGGTACCCAAGAAGTGGTGACCTTGTGTTTACCTTTGTTGTTGTTGGTTTTAGCCGGAATGTGAGAAGCATTCACTGACGGCAAAGACATCCATCGGAATTCCTCCATCAAACTATGTGATGTGGCAGCTAAAAACTCAGCTCGCTCTCTCAGACTCGTAAAATCATCAGTATGCTGTGGTGGAGCAGTAGTACATCATGTCCGACCCATACTATAGCAAAACTCCCTGAGGTAGCCTTTTCTTTTGCAATATGTACAAAAGAACACAGTCATAGGCGGACCTTGGTTTGCTTTTCTTGGTCGAACTCTCCTTCGATGATTTTGACGATGGCCATAAAGAGTCGTAGTAAACTCAGGAACTGGTCCAGGTGCAATTTGGGACGTGGAAGCACCATCATAACCTATTCCCTGTCTATCACCAAAACCTAAAGCGATGCCGAGGAGCATCTTTTCCATCTTCCCAGATCTCTCCTCAATTTGTACCTTAACTTGTCGTGCTCTCTCAAGATCATGAGTAAGCTGGGCTATAAGGGCTTCAAGATTCTTCCGAGTCTCCACGGAGGAATGGACCTCACTCGTAAGACTAGCCACTTGTTTAGTCAAGTCCCCTCTCTCTTTCTCAAAACAACTCTATCTCTCTCTCTAAACAAACTCTCTTTCTCAACACAGACAGACCCTCTCTCTCTTAAGGTAGTGCATGTGGAGGACTCTCTTTCTCTCACTTTTCTTAAATCTTCCTCTAAAGCGGTGACCCTAAGAACTAACGCTTTGTTACGCGTTTTAGTTTTAAATGACTCAGAATAGAGCTCGGCGTAGGCGCGTTGAAGATCACTCTCGCTCTCACTTACGTCATCCTCCCCCTCACTCACATCGATCTCACTGTCGAGGTGTCCCTATGAAGCAGCATCCTCATCGTCGTGAGGAGAACTAGAAGAACTCACATGACTATCCATGAATGCGGTGAAGTTACACTCATGCGGTGACTCGTCTCCAGAATCCACCGACTCGCCCTCACTGTCGTCACTAAGGGTAGCATTAAGGACAGCTTTGCCCTTTTCTCTGTCCAGCCTAGTATCACACTCAAAAGCTCTATGACCCCTACCATCACACTCAAAGCATCTCTCACTTTCTTTCTTAGGAGGATCTTTAAAATCTTTTTCATTTTTCTTTTCAAACTTATTTTTTTCAAACTTCTTTTTATCTTTAAAATTACCATTTTTCTTGAATTTGATAATTCTCTTGAAATCTTTAGCAAATAGGGCAAAATCATCTAAGTCAAAATCACACTCAGAATCTGACGTATCTGTCTCTCCTTTTCTAGATGACTCTCCCCTCTTTCTTGTCGACCCCTCACTCTTTCTCTCATGGGCATTAAGTGTAATTCCCTTATCTTTAGACTTGACAGATTTAGGAAACACATCAATTTCATACGTTTTCAAGTCTCCTACAAGTTCCTCCAATTTAAGCGTATTTAAATTACCCATAGAATTTAACACAGTGATTTTGGGAATAAAATGCTTAGGCAGTGATCTAAGAATCTTTTTAACAACTCTAGTATTAGGAATGTGTTCACCAAGATTAAAGCTAGTGTTAACAATATCTGACAGTCTAGCATAAAATTCATCAAAACATTCAGATTCAAGCACAGTGATTGCTTCAAATTGAGTTGTTAAATTTTGCAGTTTAGACTCTTTCACAGCATTAGTTCCTTCATGGGTAAGTTGCAAAACATCCCATGCCTCTTTTGACGTGGTGCACGTCATTATGCGTTTGAACTCATCAGGTATGACAGACCCAGAAATAGCACCTAAACTCTTAGAATTAAAAGATGACCATTTAAATTCTTCTTCAGTCCATGTAGTAACAGGTTTTAAATTGGTCACGTTTTCAAGAGTGACGGAGGGAGGTGTCCACCCTCTTTCAACCAAAATCTAGACACGTTCATCAATGGCTTTTAATGCAGATCTCATGCGGGCTTTCCAGTATGCATAGTTTGTCCCGTCAAAAACTTGCATTTTATTATATAACTTCTCCATTATGAACACACTCGTTTTCAAAAATCAATTTTTCAAAAAATTAATGTCTTAGAAAAATTTTACGGAAAATTAGACGATAAAATTGTGTAACTGGCTCTGATACCAATTTGAGAAGAGTGTGCTTTAATCCAAATAAGGAAGTTATTTAATTAAACTCGGTTTTTGTCAATTAAGTCCTAAACATGCATCTAGGTGTGATTGATGATGATAAAAATCAAGCAAGAACATTCAAACACACACAAATGAGGAAAAATCCCCCAAAGGGGCAAAACCTTTTATTTTCACTATAATTTTATAAGAAAACGGCTTACACGGATTACAATGAAAATATGTGACACAGAAATACCCTCGGGTATCGGTTCTTGAGAATGCGTGATATTGAAAAACTTCACAGATTTCTAATTTAGCACACTTATTTAATTTCAGCCCCTAAACATGCATCTAAGGTGCGTGTGTGTGTCAACCCATAACCAAATAAATCATGTGACACCAAGTTTAAGGAAAAATCCCCGCAGGGCAAAACCTTTTATTTCACTATAAAGAGTAAATCGCAACTTACAAGATTTACAATGAAATACAGCAATGAATCCACATGCAGCGAACCCACATGAACCTCAGTCCAATCAGCAAAGGAAGAACCGCAGCACTCCTCAATGACACGCAGCCATAAAACTTTGTAGAGACTCCCTCAGCAATGACACGCAGCCCTCGGTTGCAAAGATCTCTCCACAAAGGTTTGAACAAACTAAAAAGTTGTGTTCTTGGGTTACCAAAAGATTCACAAAGGTTTGGCAATTGTGTGAATCAAAACATGAGTCTTGGGACTCAAAAATATGAAGACTAGAGTAATTTGGACTCTCAAAAACGTCTTCTAAAGTCTTGCAAAACAACTCCCCCGAAGTTGGTATTTATAGGAAAAAATATGAAGAATCCCGCTTTGTTAAAACTCTTAAAAACTTATCAGCGTACAGGTACACCGAACCCCATCTGGGGTACACCGAACCGGTTTGGTGTTCCCATTCTGGTATGAGGTTAAAAAAAACAGCATTTTTCAAGGAATTTTCTCCAACTTCAAAAGGTCATAACTTCTTCACCGTAGCTCGGATTGAGGTGCCGTTTCTTCCAGTATCTTCATTGCGGCGAGCTCTTCAACTTTACAGTTGACCAGACCTCCTAACTATGGATGTGAAATTACGAAAATGCCCTTGAACTTCCCTATCAAGCCTTTTTTCACTGTTTTGACTTCCCTTGCGTACCACTTGCATTAAGTCCCTAAAATCGTGGAACGTGAAGTCGTTGAGGCATATGTAGGACACATTAATGGAGATGTTGAATGCTTGATTCCCGGAATTCGGATAGAGGCCGTCATGTGCGATCTTGAGGTGACGAGCCAAATGTAGCGGCGTACGACATACATAAATGAAACATATTGGACATGAGAAAAATTTCCTTACAAATCTCCCCCTATGTCTATGCCGGTACATACATAAAAAATCCGAATTATCAAATATGAAATTGCCTATACAAATCTACCCTCCCATGAACCCAAAACTGGAAAAGGTATAAATGAATAGTCTTCATCGTTTGTTCTTCAAATCTTCAGGAATCTCAAATCTTTTCTCATCAGGGTGTGCAATTCAGAGATCATCAATGTAGTACCTACACACATGAGATAAAGAAAAAAAATACCAAGTGACGTATCGAGTTTGAAATGAGATAAACATAGATACCAATATATGATAAGCATAAGTCAAATCTCAAAACTCCCCCAAAATTAGAACTCCCCCATAAAATGATAATTCTTTCTCCCCCTTTTTATGATGTCCCCAAATAGACAAATAAGAAGAATGAATCAAACAAGAAAAATCGGGGTGTCATGGTATACAAATCAAGGCATCAATCAAATGGCAAACGTGCTCTTGCAAGGAGATGCTCAAAAAAAATCTTCACAAACTATTTTTGATTTTTTTAAATTTTTCATACAAAGATAGGATACCAATATGAACAAATATGATACAAAAATCACACCATGGATTTAGACTCAAACAACCAAGTCATGGAAACGGAATGAATGGGTGTGAACACATTCGATAGGTAAATCAACTCAATCAATCATATGTGCACGATGCATACGTGTACCCCTAACGAATGAGCATCAAAAGTATCCTTAGGTGAAAAAAATTTGTTGAATTTAGATGACATCGTCTTATGCAAATCAACAAATCAAAGTCAAAGTGATTTCCACACCAATAACGTCCAAAACTATGTAGCGCATTTTCAAGCATTTCAAGGACGTGCAAACCCGTTTTAAATCTCCAACCAAACTCCCTCATATATATATTCTTTTAGAGGTAATCTAAATTCTCAAACATTGGAGAATTGGTGCAAAAACCTAAATGGCCCCTTTTTGGCATGAATATCTTTTTATTGCCTTTCAATTTTTTCGGGCTCTTTTAACCTCTTTGGACCTCGGATAATAAAATTCCTCAATTTTTTAGGTCCTTTTTAACGGTGGCTTTTGCGCAAAGGATAGATAATTACCTTTCGCAGCCCCTCCCCGTTATCAAACAAAGCACACAAACTCACAAAACGGTTTTTATATGCACAATTTCTTTATCAAAATTTATCGCGCTTGGTTCGTTTTAAGGACAGGATTGAAGTGAAAACACCCAACCAACATGTGATAAGACAAGCACAATAATCAAACAAATCCGTGCATGTGTGCAATAAAGGAAATATGAGTCAAACATGTAGTAAGTAACACTTAATTACATCTTAATGACTCCAAACATTATAAAGCACATGGATGAATTGAACTATTGTCTCAAAACACTATCAAATAGTCACATGAAAAAATGGAATGATGTTGTGACTCGGTCATCCAAAGTGTTCATCCATAAACGGTGCAAAAAAAAAATCTTTTTGTATTTTTCAAAATTTTTTCAAAAAATATATACAAAAAGTACATGTCACAACGCTAGCAAAAATATATCAAAAAGCATAACTAGCGTATGACAAACATGCAAACACAATCATCTATATGATATGGCAAGAGAAGAATCATGTGCAAGCAAACGGGAATCAACTTGTCTAAAATCTAGTTCCTCCAAAAGTGATTTCCTAACCCAAATGGATGAAACACGTCGACAAGGGGTTTTGGGAACCAACAAAATACTAGACTTCGAATTCCTAGGACCTCTTCCAAGATCAAAACAAAATCGCCTAAGGTGACCATTCCTACCACAATATGAGCATGTGTAAACGGGTGGGATGACACCGAAAGTGTGATCTTTTCTAGCGTCCTTGGAATTAGTTGACCCTCTAAAACAAATAATGGTTTTGGCTTTAGCATTAGAAGCATGAGAACACGATGAGCCATTACCATCACTATCAAACCTACTTGAGTCTGTCAAATCATTTTTTAACTTCAAAATTTTTGACTCAAGCAAAGAATTAGACTCTTCCAAATTAAGGGACGCATTCTTCAAATTATCAATTAAACTTAACAGTTTATCACGCTCCCCCTCAATTAAAACAAACTTATCCCTAAGAGTCTTTTCACGTGCCGTAAAATCATCGATTAATTTTTTATCCTCGACGGCACAAACGGGAACCCTAGAATTTTTTAAGTCCTCCAATTCCTTCTCTAAAACTAGGACTCTCTCATCACTCTTCTTTTTGGCAATTTTTAAAGAATCAAAATTAGTACACAAATTACCAAAGTGCTCACGACAAATATCACTTTGAGTTTGAAACTCTTGCCAATATTCAATCTTACTTTTAAAGAGAGAATTTTCTTTTTCCAAAACTTTAATTCTTTTGCAAAGTTTCAAATTCAAACTTTTTAATTTTTCAGCACGGTCGTGAAATTTTTTAAAAATAGGCTCCTCATTAAATGGGCGTTTCATTGAAAAATTGCGATTTTTCATAAAACTGATTTTTAAAAAAATCAATATCACACAATTTTTGCGAAAAATAGGAATACGCGATAAATTTGCGCAACCTGCACTGATACCAATTTGACGATGTGAGAAGTCAAATTGTATCAGGAAAAAAAACTTTAAAAATCAAGATCACTCGATAATTTAGAGTAACCCTCTCTGATACCAATTTGAGAGAGTAGCTACAGCGGAAATATTACGACTTCTCAAATAAAAACCAATTTTAATTAATCTGAAATTTTAGTTAAACCCTAAGACATGCATCTAGATGATTTATGAAATAAGACGTGTATGCTCGCGTTCAAATGATCAAATTATATATAAAACCCTTTTAACACAAACAAACCCTAAACATGCAGCAGTATGTGATTGAATAAATTGATAATCTACGCAAGAACATTCAAACACATGCAATTAAGGAAAAATCCCCCAAAGGGGCAAAACCATTTATTTTCACTATAATTTGTAAGAGAACGGCTTACAATCGGATTACAATGAAAATACAAGTTGACTAAGAATTACCCTCGGGTATCGGATTCTGTAGTCGCGGCTGGAATTATCCCTTTCCAGTAGGGCTGCAATGAAGAAGAGAAACGGCTTCTCCACAAGGGTTGAACAAACCAAAGTTGTGTTCTTGGGTTGCAAAAGGATTCACAAATATTTGGCAATGATGTGTGAATCAAAACATGAGTCTTGGGACTCAAAAAATATGAAGACTAGAGGTATTTGGACTCTCAAAAACGTCTCCTAAAGTCTTGCAAAATAACTCCCCCGAAGTTGGTATTTATAGGAAAAAATATGAAGAGTCCCATGTTCTTAAAACTCTAAAATTCTATCCAGCGTAAAAAAAAAACACCATTCTTTAAGGAATTTTCTCTATCTTCAAAAGGTCATAACTCCTTCACCGTAGCTCGGATTGAGGTGCCGTTTTTTCCAGTATCTTCGTTGCGGCGAGCTCTTCAACTTTCCAGTTCACCAGACCTCCTAAATATGGATGTGAAATTACGAAAATGCCCTTGAACACTCCTATCGTGCCTTTTTTCACTGTTTTGACTTCCCTTGCGTACCACTTGCATTAAGTCCCTAAAATCTTGGACCGTGAAGTCGTTGAGGCAGATGTGGGACATATTAATGGAGATGTTGAATGCTTGATTCCCGGAATTCGGATAGAGGCCGTCATGTGAGATCGAGAGGTGACGTGCCAAATGTAGCGGCGTACGACATACACAAATGTAACATGTTGGACATGAGAAAAAATGTCCTTACAAATCTCCCCCTATGTCTATGCCGGTACATACATAAAAAATCCGAATTATCAAATATGAAATTGCCTATACAAATCTACCCTCCCATGAACCCAAAACTGGAAAAGGTACAAATGAATAGTCTTCATCGTTTGATCTTCAAATCTTCAGGAATCTCAAATCTTTTCTCATCGGGGTGTGCAATTCAGAGATCATCAATGTAGTACCTACACACATGAGATAAAGAAAAATACCAAGTGACGTATCGAGTTTGAAATGAGATAAACATAGATACCAATATATGATAAGCATACGTCAAATCTCAAAACTCCCCCAAAATTCAAACTCCCCCATAAAATGATAATTCTTTCTCCCCCTTTTTATGATGTCCCCTAATAGACAAATAAGAAGAATGAATCAGACAAGCAAGCAAAATCGGGGCGTCATGGTATACAAATCAAGGCATCAATCAAATGACAAACGTGCTCTTGCAAGGAGATGCTAAAAAAAAATCTTCGCAAACTATTTTTGATTTTTTTCAATTTTTTATACAAAAAATAGATACCATTTTGAAAAAAAATGTAAAACATGATACCATTTGAAAAAAATATGTATGCGACTGTGTGATACCGATTAAAAAATAACTCGCAAGTTTCCAAGTAACCCTCTTGATATTGAAAAACTTCGCAGATTTCTAATTTAGCACACTTATTTAATTTCAGCCCCTAAACATGCATCTAAGGTGCGTGTGTGTGTCAACCCATAACCAAATAAATCATGTGACACCAAGTTTAAGGAAAAATCCCCGCAGGGCAAAACCTTTTATTTCACTATAAAGAGTAAATCGCAACTTACAAGATTTACAATGAAATACAGCAATGAATCCACATGCAGCGAACCCACATGAACCTCAGTCCAATCAGCAAAGGAAGAACCGCAGCACTCCTCAATGACACGCAGCCATAAAACTTTGTAGAGACTCCCTCAGCAATGACACGCAGCCCTCGGTTGCAAAGATCTCTCCACAAAGGTTTGAACAAACTAAAAAGTTGTGTTCTTGGGTTACCAAAAGATTCACAAAGGTTTGGCAATTGTGTGAATCAAAACATGAGTCTTGGGACTCAAAAATATGAAGACTAGAGTAATTTGGACTCTCAAAAACGTCTTCTAAAGTCTTGCAAAACAACTCCCCCGAAGTTGGTATTTATAGGAAAAAATATGAAGAATCCCGCTTTGTTAAAACTCTTAAAAACTTATCAGCGTACAGGTACACCGAACCCCATCTGGGGTACACCGAACCGGTTTGGTGTTCCCATTCTGGTATGAGGTTAAAAAAAACAGCATTTTTCAAGGAATTTTCTCCAACTTCAAAAGGTCATAACTTCTTCACCGTAGCTCGGATTGAGGTGCCGTTTCTTCCAGTATCTTCATTGCGGCGAGCTCTTCAACTTTACAGTTGACCAGACCTCCTAACTATGGATGTGAAATTACGAAAATGCCCTTGAACTTCCCTATCAAGCCTTTTTTCACTGTTTTGACTTCCCTTGCGTACCACTTGCATTAAGTCCCTAAAATCGTGGAACGTGAAGTCGTTGAGGCATATGTAGGACACATTAATGGAGATGTTGAATGCTTGATTCCCGGAATTCGGATAGAGGCCGTCATGTGCGATCTTGAGGTGACGAGCCAAATGTAGCGGCGTACGACATACATAAATGAAACATATTGGACATGAGAAAAATGTCCTTACAGTTCTGATGTCGTCGGCTGAAACTATCCCTTTCCAGTAGGGCAGTAACGAAGAAGAGAACGGCTTCCTCACAAATTACTCCAGATGAGTAAATGATCTTCTTGAAGGTTTAAATATTCACACACATATATGGGAATGGTTTTGTGAATCAAAAAGGTCTAGAAAACCTTAATATATATAGTCTTATTCTGGACTGTTTTCACAAAATTTTGAGATTGCAGAAAGACTTGAAAATCGTGTAGAAGGTGTACAGGTATTTATACGAAAATCGAGGCGGTGGCTCGTTCGAACGAGATAGCCATGTCGCTCGAACGAAGGACAGAAGTCGTTTGAACGAGATCGCGCGACATGCCTATCTCTCATGACCGACAATCAAAGTCGTTTGAGCGAGCTCGACGTTCAAGGCACTTCGCTTCTACACTTAGAAAATATTCTGCTTTTGATAAAAAATTAATCCACACTTCAAAAATAATTTTCAAAAAATTTCCCAAATATTTATGCAAATATTAAAGCTCCAAAAAAACCATTTTACCGATAAAGCATAGTGGAGTAGTGGGAATGAGCTGAGCAGCACGTTGCATGAAGCATGATGCACGTGAAGATAATGGATGCATTTAATTCGGATAAAGGCCGTCGAGGATGATCGTGTTGACGTGCCGAATGAAGCGGTATCAGACATACAAATTGTGATCTAGGGAAAAATAGCAAATTCCTAGATTCTACCCCGGACATTTATAAAATGATGTCCTTACAATCAATATAACCATACTAGCTCAGAACTACGAATTCAGTGTTAGAAGAATCGTCCAATGATTATGCGAAGCTCCTTCGACCAGTCTGGAAGGTTAGTAGAAAGTACGCACATTGTTCAACCAGCCCCCACTCACTGCTTATAGTTTGTCCTAGAGCATTACATGTTATTTGATTCTCCCAATAACCATCAACACTCTCCCTAAAGATCTTCCACTAATACTCCACCATTCTATTATAGCGAAAGAGCTCAATCATGGCCTCCCATTACTCAACTGTCACATTCTAGATACTTCTTGTAATTGGTTATATAAAAGATGCTTGGGGAAGGTTTTAAGTTATCAAATTCAAGGGATTCAATCACAAAACAAGTGTTATGAGTTAGATTTAGCATTTCTCGAGTGAATTAAGACAACTTTCGACTTTTATATTGTATGTTGAGCGCCACACTTGAGTGACTTAGATTTTTTTTATCTTGCGAGTCCGAAGTGAAGTGAGTAAGAAGTAATTAGATAAGTCAATTAGTTGCTTGTTAAGTTATATTTACTTATCACAATACCTCAGACCATGTTGAACCACCTTGACTAACGTCTAAGGTTAGTCACACTTTTACTATTTAATATACCATAGAAAATGCCTCTAGAGTGCGGTAAGCACTTCAGCCGAGCTACTTGACCCCTTTATATACTTGTGTATTTAGTATTCTTCTTTCAAAAAATACCTATTCATATTCTAAGGTGGCATATTTGGTGAGGCTAGCATCAAAACCAATTCCAGCTCCATCAAAGATACACATGAATTCTCAGGTGCGGACCGCTTTAGAGCATATTTTGGGAGAGACAACATTTGTTATATATGTGTGTGTGTGTGTGTATGTGTGTGTGTGTGTGTGTGTGTATATATATATATATATATATATATATATATATATATAGAGAGAGAGAGAGAGAGAGAGAGAGAGAGAGATTCTCTTAAAGGGACAAAATAAGCAAAGAAGTATTTGTCACGATCAAAAGTTGTGACAAATGCACTGGTTCGATTTTTTTAATGGGAAACAGCTTTAACCGTGACAAATGTTGTCCATTTTTTGTTTTTTTTTTCAGTCCCTTTTTTAGAATTTATATGTATATCTTTTTTCATATATATTAAGAATGCTCTTGTGCGGACCATCTGCACAAGAGAAAATGCGTGACATATTTAATTTGAGCAATTTTTGCCCGTTCACTATAATAACAGCTGATTAAGAATCATGTCAAGAGTACTTCGGCACATACTTAGGTGCTCCATTTTATTTTTCCATTAAGGTCGAACCTAAACATGTTCTCGAGAAATAGTTGGCCATAAACTGATAAGGGATGTACGGATTCTCGAGAAGAGAGGTGCCATGGTGGTCCCCTCGAACCACCCGTATCCCATGAGTGAATCAAAAGTTGGATCTACATTGGATCTCACCTAAATCCCCCCTAACAGACCCTTGGCCACACAGATTTCTAAAAAAAATAGTGTTATGAGATGCGAAGTTAAACCAACAGTACATTGATGTGATTTATCTCATCTCACTGCAAGAAGCTAGTGGGATAAAATATCAAAGCCTAAAACTTACACTCATATCTTTTAAACACGTGTTTCAATTGATTCGATTGTTTATTCAATTGATTTCAACTTTTAAATTCCATCTTTATATTTCAGACAATTAGATCCATTCAAAAAAATGGGCACTTTTGTGAGTCTCTCTCTCTCTCTCTCTCTCTGTGTGTGTGTGTGTGTGTGTGTGTGTGTTTGTGTGTGTGCGTGTATATATATATATACGAATGGGCTCTAATACGGGATTACTTATAGAACCCTCATACGGGATTTTGTTTTTTTAAATATTTTTTTGTATGGATTTTAAACATTTCAAGAGACTCCTAAAAACAATATACTCAAAATGATATTTTTGTGTATTTTAAAAAAATGGGCACAATTTTTAAAATTGCCAAATATTGTCGATCTTTTTAAATATAAAAAAAATCATTTTGAGATTTTTTTTTAGGGTCCCCTGAAATGTTTAAAACCCACACAAAAAAATAAAAACTGGATTTTTTTTTTAAAATCCCACATGAGGAGCCCCTTAAGTTTCTCCCGTATGGGAGCTAAAGACAAATATTTTTAAATAGTAAAAAAATACATTTAGTTGATTTTGTTTTTATGATGTAATTAACCATTTCGAGAATACTATTTACAAAAAAATGGAAAAATATATATCAATTTTTATGCAACTTTAACATGTTTCAATTGATTGGATTGTTATTCAATGGATTTCAACTTTCAAAATCCTTCTTACATTTCAATCAATTAGATCCATTCGAAAATGGTTACCCAATTGTGAGCCTCTCTCTCTCTCTCTCTATATATATATATATACATAGACACACACACACACACGAGGGGCTCCAATACATGATTACTTATGGACCCCCATGTAGGATGTTAAAAAAAATATTCTTGATTTTAAACATTTTCAAGGAATCCCTAAAAAATCAACTCAAAATGATTTTTCTTGTTATTTTAAAAAAATGGACTCAGTTCTTACATATAGTCAAATATTGATCAATTTTTTCAAAATATCAAAAATAATTATTTTTAGCGGATTTTTTTTTAGAAGGCTCTTGAAATGCTTAAAACCCACACAAAAAAATCGAAAAAATAAGAACTTTTTTTGGATTTTTTAAGAATATCCCACCTGGTGTCCCTTAAGTTGCTCCCACATGGGAGCTTTACTCATATATATAGAGTCAGTCTATAAAAAGGACCAAAAAGACACCAATATTTTTAAAATAGTAAAAAATATATATTTTGAGTTGATTTTTTTTTTTTTTGAGGTAATGAAACATTTGAGGATTTTTTTCTGTTTTAGAAAAAAAAAATCAATCTGACAATTTTTATTCAACTTTAGCATGTTTCAATTGGTTGGATTGTTTATTCAATGGATTTCAACTTTCAAATTCCTTCTTTACATTTCATTAGATCAGATCCGATAAGAAAGATGGGCACCCCTTTGTGAGCCCCGCCTATACATACCTATTAACCTACTCATTTTTAAAAATAGTAAAAAATTATATTTTTCAACCAAATTTTGTATACATGATTGCCATTATGAGAATATCATTTACAAAAAATAAATCAACCAATAATACAACTTAAAAGAGGATGAGATGATGATCATAAATTTCTAACGATTAAAAATACAATTATTCATCCAACTTGTAAATCACCTACTTTCAAGTTGTATTTTTGAATGAGATTTTTTGCAGATGACCTTCTCATTTGTGGAGATCATGTATACCAAATTTGGTTGAGAATTATAATTTTTACTATTTTTTAATAAAAAAAAAACTATTCATAGGCATGTTAGTAGGAGGTTGAAGAGCATCATTGCGTATGACAAGAATTTAAATGTATAGTCAGCTAGATAAAGATTCAAGTATCTTGAGACGCGATCGGGTGCGCGCGCTCACACAAATAAAAAATACTTCTAGATAGTGTAGTCTAATAATGTCAGCAGAATCAAATGGGGCACTATAATCTGAAGTAAATTTGATATGACTTTATCAAGTATAACAAATATAAAAAAATGTTCCCTGTTTGGTGGATCGCACACTAAGTTATGTGGGGTGTGGGTAATTAATGATTGTTGATACACTCAACTCTGAACAAAAAGAGCTGTGAAGCAGTCGAGATAAAAATAAACAAATGGGGTCAAAATAAGGCCTCGTAAATTTACAAACATACAGAGAGGAACCAAAAGAAACAATCAAAACACAAACCACCTAATTCCAGACAGTAAACTACTACTCTCCCCACCCCACCCACCCCCAAAGTAAAAAAGATGGCAACAATTCTCTGATCGCGCACAGAACTCTGTTTGTTTGGGGGAATGTAGAGAAGGAATAGAATTCGTGGATAATTAATCCCAAGTACGTGATTAATGAGTTGTGGTCAGCCAAATGGTGAGGGAACAGGTCCGGCAATTGCATCTGATCTCTTGATGCTTCCCATACCACAGATAATGCAGCCGGGGGTTGAAAGGGCGGAGAACTTGGCCCCACAAAGATCACACACATCATATCCGATAGTAGAAAGACGGCTTAGTGTGGCAGCACAAAATTGGGAGGGATCTTCTAATGGGTCAATTGACTTGTCAATCAGACCCCTCTGAACACACATGTCCGCTAAGCTTCTCAACTCATCTTGCTTGCTCGCGGGCGCTTTCGATAAAAGAAGCTCAAGCATCTGTTTCGAATAAGCATAATTCTGCACATCCATATTTCTTTTGATGGCTGTTCTAATGCAGTTTATTCGGTGCTTTGCCAGAAGAGGCAATGAACCCAGATGGCGTGACAACCTTGCCATCTCATCTTTCGCACTGATGGCACTAGGGCCTTGCACTCTCTGCAGTCGTCCAACTTCCTGATACACAGATTTGAAATCATCAACACTTTCTTGCTTTAAATAGATGGCCTTATTTCATATAACAAATGCTAGCCAAATTTAACAGCTAAGGGGAGGCTTCCACTTACACCAGTGTCAACAAGGAGTTTTAACATTCTATTTCATGCATAAGTCAATCATTAGTTTTGACATACTTCGTGTTCATAATAACATACACACAAATATTCAAGTTGATCGGATATTGATAAGGATTCATTCAACATGCTTACGTTTCTCTTTATTTTACTACCCACAGAGTTTGGGTTTAAAGCATAATCACAATAAGCCAACTCCCAATCTCTGATTACTTTAATGTTTGACGTGCACAATCAATGTGAAATTATTACTTGATCAAACAGCTGGGCCGGTGAACTGTGAATCCGAAAAGAAACTTATTGACAGGTGTAAAACTTCATCTCCCACCAATGTCAATTGAACCTGGCCCATTGACTAATAATGTCAGATACTGATATCTACCATTTTATTCCATTTGAAACAGGTGATCCCAAAACAAAGCTCAAACTTAAGTGTTAATGATTCAAACCTAGTTTTATGCTTGAGCAAGTCTGCTGGGACTGATTATTATTACCTCTTACGTACATTGCATATTAATAATCACAACAACAACAACAATAATAATAATAATACCTGAAGAAGCGTAACAGCAATTTTGTACTGAGCACATATGGTGGCTTGAGCCTTGATGTCAGCTCCACGAGATTGATCCTTTGCGAGTGCCAAGAAAGCTTCATCGAAACATGATAATGCATCTGGTAGTTGATTCTGCTCCAGATGGACAAGTCCAGTTTTGAAACAAAATGAAGCAGCTGCCCCACGTGGAACCTTGAAAAGGATGGAACCCTGTTAGGCTAAATTGAAGGACTCTGCTACAGCTTTCATTCTCTATGTATATAAGCTCTACTTCTTCATAAACCTTTTCTAGGGTTTTCCTCGGATTTTTTAGAGGGGTGGAAAGATAGTAGTTGATTCCATCATTATCAATGATATATAGAACATATAGACCAGTTCACTCTAGGCCTGTCAATGGATCGGATTTTATCCGAATCCGAATCCGAATCCGAATCCGAATCCGAATCCGATCCGTTTACACGGATTTGGATCACCCCTTGAAATCCGATTACCCGATTATCCGATCCGATTACCCGTTTATTAAATGGAGCGGATTTGGATTCATATGATCCGATCCGTTAATAATCCGATCCGTTTAATATATATCTATATATATAATATTTTTAATTAATATATATATTGTATTTAGAAATTTATTAATATTTTAAATATATATTTTAATAGTTATTTATAATAGTCCTATATTAATATATATTGCATTTATTTATAATAGTAATTTATATTATAATAGTTATTTAAATATATTTTTTGAAATATATATTATAATAGTTATTTATAATATATATTGTATTTTGAAATTTATAATAGTTATTTATAATATTATAATCGGATCGGATCGGATTAACGGATTCTTAACGGATTCGGATAATCGGATTCGGATTTGGACAATCGGATAATCGGATCGGATCCGAATCCGTTTAACATAAACGGATTCGGATTTGGATTGGCCTGATCCGGTCCGAATCCGACCCGTTTACAGGCCTAGTTGACTCTATCTGCTTTGCATTAATATGCTTTGTTCTCATCCATGACTCAATAAATTAACAATAACTAGAAGGCACATCGTTACGATACACATGAGCGGAAATGTAGTCTAAAATGTGGTAAACCCATTGGAATAGAACATATAGTTAGAATGTGTTGAAGTGTTTCTAAATGCAAGCATGATTTTCTTTTACAAAAGTGAGTGACAGCACTAGTTCTTCATTTACTTCTACAATTTTGCTATATTGGAAAGGGTTAGTTACCCAAAAAAAAAAAAATGTATATACTCGATTAATCATTTCGATCAACTAAGCTACTGTTCTGAGCAGTGAGCTATTATGTTATGAGACAATTACATAAAAAGGACAAAAAAATCGAAGGATACAAAATATAATGAAAAAGGCCTTTTACATTCACAATCATTGTAGTAGGTAGTTAGATTGTTAGAATCTACCACACAATCAACACTATATATAAATTTCTTCAATGCTACTTGTCTAGCCACTTCGTACAAAAAGATACAACAGAAGGCTTTCTACAACTACATTCTAGTAGCCCATTAGCGGCAGTGCATAAACATTTAATTTAGCGCATATTTTATCAATGCAAACCATCTAACCAAATTGCGTAACAACAATGTGTGGTATGAAAAACTAAGGGATCCATAATGATATCCAATTTTGTGAATTTGCAAGTCCACGGACTAATGAGAGAGAGAAAGCAAGATTGACTCAAACAATAGCTCATTCGGTCATACATCATAATCCCTCCGTCTCAAATTAGGAATCCCTATTTCACTTTCAACCCTTTAAGAAAAGTTGGGTTTTAGGCAATGTTTAAAAAGGCGAGGCGAGGCGTTTTAGTCGCGGCGAGGCGAGGCGTAAGCCTCACCGAAAAGAAAAAAAAAAGAGCAAAATAATATTTACAAAATACTAATAAAACCATAAAAATAAAATAACAAAGAAATATAAAATAAAACTACAAAAAAAACATCCTTGAGGGCTTTCTCATATAGTTTGACATTTTTTTGTTCCCCCCAATATAACTTTTTAGAAAAAGAAAATCAATTTGAACATATTGGTTATATTAAATATGACAATAAATTAATCAATGCAAAATCGTATTGGCAAAATCATTTTTTTAGCTTCATTCACATATTGGTTCTTTTATAATATGACAATAAATTAATCAATGCAACTTAACAAGCAAATTTATTAAAAAAAACATTGATTTTCAAGCTAAGATTAAAAAAATAGCAACTTTATTAAAAAAATAATAAAACATATTAACCTAAGTTTATTAAAAAAAAAACAGCAACCTTTAAAATATATTAGTATAAGTTAAAGAAAACATATTAATATAAGTTGAAAACCAAAAAATTGAAACCTTTTAAAAAAAAGTCATATTGAAGTTAATTTTGTACATTTATTTCAAACAAACTATATATTTGTAACAAAATATACTCTC